>CM031241.1:519683579-520883579 GCA_018340775.1 Taxus wallichiana var. yunnanensis | reverse complement strand
AATAATAATTATTTAAATTAGAAAAACTTCAATCTAAAACCAAAACTCAACAAGAAACACTAATACCTAACTGTCTAGATAATATATTTAATTATTTTTATGTGTAGTTTGTTTTGCTTTACAATATATATATATATATATATATATATATATATATATATTAAAAAAACTTCAATCTAAACTGAAAACTAAACAAGAAACACTAATAACTAACCACGTAAAGAAAAAACTGTGTAGATAATATATTTATTTACTTTTATTAAAATAACTTCAATCTAAAATGAAAACTAAACAAGAAACACGAAGAACTAACCGCGTAAAGAAAAACTGTGTAAATAATATATTTATTTATTTTTATGATTATATATATATATATATATATATATATATAAAAAAAAACTTCAATCTAAAATGAAAACAAAACAAGAAACACTAATACCTAACGGCGTATTGAAAAAACAGTGTAGATAATATATTTATTTATTTTTATGTGTAGTTGGATTTTCTTTACAAAAATTATATGTATAACATATATATATATATATTTTTTCTGGAACAAACCAAACCGAACTTTTTTAAAATTCCGAACTTCTGATCTTTTAACCCCTTCCGAACTACTCAAACTTTTTGAACACGGTAACTATGCTTTTAAAACATCTTTACATGAAATGGTACCACAAAGTATTAGCTAGATATCATTCATTTACTTAAGGTGAGTGAAGTGTTTAATAAAATATATATATCCAACTGCCAGATAATAATGGTTCCCAAGACTAAAAATGGCCTTTCCATTCATAACTGTTTTTTCACATAGGCATTGCAGAACAGCAGTCATTTTATTGCATGCAAGACAGTTGGAAGTGCCCCTTTGCTGCATAACCATGCAGTTCAGTAGGCCAAGCAGGTACTTCAGACACGATGTAAATGGTTGTCTTGATGAACACACCCTTTTTGTCATTCTATATGAATCTACTACATAGTCTGGAGATGCATTAGGCACTCCTCAAGGTTTTGTACATAATTTGCTTGGCCAGCCTGCCATAGGCTACTTTCCATCATCTTCAATAACCAATATGATTTCCTATTTTCTTTTGGTTTTAAGCTGAATGCAGAGTAAGCATACCTGTAGGTTATATTCAGGAATCTGCCTCCAGATACACTTTAGGGACTCTCTTGAGGTTTTTATAAATGATGCATTCACAGTTTTTCGTCATCCACAGACATTAATATAATTTCTTTCATCTCTTCTTTCAGACTTCAGTTTTATGCAAATGAACATTTTGTATTTAGTCCAGCTGTGCTGCATTTGATATTCTTTGAAGTGTAACATAAAACATTTAACAGCCACATAAGGATGAAAACTTCATTTCTTTCCACAGAGTCATTTGACTCTTCATTGACCTCCAAAAACATGTGAGTCAATGCCCAGTGCGATCTCAACCAAGATGAGTTAAGAAATCTCATAAGCCTTTATCATCCCCATTTTATTTTTCCTTGTTTGCACACTCTTTTGTTCTGCTCTTCCATTCAACTTTTTTTGGCTATGATATCTGAAGACTAACAGGCTCCAAATCCATTCTGGGGACTAATGGCACCCAGCTCAGTTTTGTGACACGCTCTGCATTACCCCAACAAGACGCGTGAGGGTGGCCTGTTTTAGCACGGAATTTTATCTAAGGGTTTTGAACCCTGGTGTTCACTATGGTAATTGCTCCCACCTTACCACTCAACCAAGCCCAATGGACTGCTCTCGTCATTTTGAATGCCATTTTCTCCTTCAAGATTAATTTCACATCGACAACCGAGATTTTTATAGAGATTAGATTTATAAATTGATATATTGTTTTCAGCGTGGGAATAGATTTTCACCTGCGATAATAAAATGTAAGACTTTGATGATTGATGATTTGATCATTGGCATGGCACATCGTGTGATAATTATTTTTATTTGCCTATTTACAATTTTATTGTTTGCATGAGCATAGTCTGTCTGATTCATTATCTAACTGCTGTAATTCTGATGTATGGGTTTAACACTAATTTGTTTTTGGTAAAATATTGAATGCATCTCATTTTTCGGGGCTTGATGAATTTTTCCCAAGTTTTTGCCCAAGCTTTTGTCAGGTCAAGACTCATTGTTGACTATTGACACTGTAGTTTGATAAGTTTCTCCCAAGTCTGAACCCTACCTACATTATGGAATAAGAAATGTATAATTTAAGTAAATTCCCAAAAAGAGGAGAAAATATGCATGCTGAATTCAGAGTCCCTGCCAACTTGTAATACCAAAAACTCTGCATGCCCAATGAAAATTCCAGTCACCTGTGAAGCAAATATGGAATACAACAAACGAACCTACTAAATTATTGGCAACAAACTCCGAGTGCTGGCAAAAACAACCCACTAATTCCCAGCAAAGCACCGGTGAGATAATTAAATTATGCATATATCCAACACTCTCTATGTTGAACACTAATAACAAATTACTACTCTAGGGAAACACCCGAGGTCCAAAAATATGTCAATACTCCAGACTATCTACAGAATGCTAGAGAAATCAAAATTGCACACAGCTTCTTAGTGCTCAAGATTAGCTACTGTAATTTGCTGTGCTTTTGGGTCCCATTAACTTGTTTTACTTTTATTATTCATAAACATTGATATAATTCATTTCCTTATTTCTTTCTCTCTTAAACAATCAAATCAAAACAGATTAACAGAAAGACACACCAACATTTACTTACCTGCGAGAGTGATACAAGCTCTGGTATAATGAAAACATGTGCCCCATACATTAACTGCACAACAAAATCCACAGCAGGCCGGCACACATCATGCACGCAGGTTAAATCAATACATGTACAGACCCCAGGTGGAGGTGCCTTCACCTTTCCACTGTACAAATACCCCAGCAGTATCATAAAGGCATCATAGCCGACATATCCCTGAATCACCCAATCCTTCAAATCATACTGCAATTTTGCATTTCCAGCCTGGTTGTTACCACAAAAGAATTTTTCCTTGAAAGAGGAGCTCCTAGCTGCCAAAATGCACCTGTGAACGCGTACATGATGGCCCTCCACCACAATTTCAGCATCACTGCAATCTATATCACTTCCAGACAAAAGAGACTCAATGTTTAAGCTCAGTTTTTGCAGTGCAGCAATCTCAGGCCCATTGGAGGCTCCTCCCTGGATTGGGCAAGAATCCACAGAATAAGCCCCCGGTTCCCCCACAGGACTGGATATAGACCTATAGGAGCTATTGTTGGACACAATGGAAGATGAATTAAAGCTAGGAGAAAATGCATTTAGGCTTATCTGCGCCATTGGTGTGCACAGGCGATTGGGGATGTAATGATGATGCTTTCTAGAGGTTCCAGGGGCTGCTAAACACAATAATTATTAGATTTTTGAGATTATTTTCACAGGTTTGCTTTTTTGATAAATATATCTGGAAACATTTGTGTTCATATTATAAGGGGTATACATACCTCGCAAAATTATCTCAAATGCATCCAATAAGGACATGGCCGAGGGTAAAAAGTTCAAACACCGTTGCAAGGGCTTTGCAGTGGAATTTATTTATCAGGATTTCTGCGGTTTCAAAACAGAATTTCATAGGGGTGACCTTAATTGACATCCATTCAGAACTTGAGGGTTTTGAATAATGGTTATTCATACAGAGCCTCACTTTTGTCTTGACTAACCAGGTATGTCTTTTCTAGGGTTCTAAAGCAGAAGTTCACAGGGAAACCTTAATTGATACCCAATCAGGATTAGAGGGTTTTGACTCAATGGGTATTCACAATTTCATGCAACGAATAACACGAATAACACTGCTAGCTTGGCAAGAATAACACGAGGAATTCTAGGATTTCAAAGCCGAATTTCACAAGAGGAACAATAATTTGTATCCGTTCTGAATTTGGCGGTTTTATCTAAATGGGTATTCAAACAAACACAACCTGAAACTGGTTTAATTCAGCAACAATAACATGAGGTTTTCAAAATCAGAACTTCACACATAGAGGTTGCCTTAGTTTGTATTCTGTCAGATCTTGATGGTTTTGCCTGAATGGGTATTCAAATACACAAAGCCTCAAGTTGGTCAAATTCGGCACTAACGAGCGTGAGGGTTTCTAGGGTTTCAAAGCAGAATTTAACAAGGGTTACCTTACTTTAAACCATTTGAAAAATTGAGAGTTTTGAATCAATGGCCGTTCGTCCACAGGCTCAACTTTCTCGATTTCTGCAAGAATAACGAGTAAAACCACGCTCAGAGAAAAGTAATATTAGACTTTCGTGGTCTGAAACAGGGTCCAAATACGACTGAAACCGAAATTCGTGCGAACAGTGTCGCTGCTTTTATGTGGATTTTCAAGGAATTCAAAGTCGAGAGAAAATGTGGGGATTAAGGGTCTCCATCAACAGGATTAGACAGGGCGTTCTCTGAGGGGTATTTTCGCGGCAAGAGACGGAGATTTTTGGAGTGTGTTTACGTGGATAAGTATCGAACGCTCTTTCTGTGTCACTCGATTGCGAAGGTTCCGGGAAGCTATTTCTTTTTAATTTTCTGACAGGAGACAGCGGGAGGAATACGTCAAAGGGAGGCGTGGGAATTATGCCGGTGATTTCGTCGAATGACGTCGAAGGTTCTGTGTTTTTAAGTCGGTGAAAAATAAAGAAAACTTTAATGTGGAAACAGGGAGTCGGAGAGGAGGCTTTCCTCGTATAGTAATTGCAAACCAGTTGCAAGTTCCGCCCGAGAGGGCTTGACTTTTGTGTGTATAATATGGTTTGGATGCAAAGTGAAGGTGACTTGTATTTGTATTGCATTACAAGTGGGTTTTGTATATATATATGTGCAACACTTTACTTATATATGTAGGTTGGAACCAAGATCTAGGCACACTACTGTGGGTATGATGTAGGTAGGAGGGTGCACATGCGTTGTACGTCAAGTGACAGTTGTGTGTTACATAGTCTTTGCTCCTCTTCCTTGTGTGCTTTTACATTCTTTGTATATCTTATTCTTGCATAGCGTTCAAACATAAAGGTCAAATACGATTTGCGGATCTTTGATGGCACGAACTCTTGACATTGTCATGAATGTCAGTCCTTGACGGTCAACATTTTCGATGTCTATTGTGGCCTTGTCAAGAGTTAGGCCTTGTGATTTGTGGAAGGTGAGGCCCCAAGACATTTTTAGTGGAATTTGGTGACGATTGCCACGTGTGACAGGAGGTAGGGGCAAGTGGGTTGGGTTGAGTATGTCCCATGGGGGCCCTTGGTAGTGTCTGAAGTTGACAACAAAAAAGGATGGCAAGTCTGGTGGGTGTGATTCTAGATTGTACACCACATCGATCACTTGTCGAGTGCACCATTAACCAATCCTGAGCTAACCCACAAGTTAGATGTCAACATGACCCCCTGTCGATGCATAGGAACACTATTGGCTCCAGTTGAGTGTCGTTGATGTCTAAGTCAAAACATGTGTATAATAATATAGCACAATAAGACCATTCTCTCGTATAATATAGAATGGTTCATTTAAGTTTAGAGTCCATGTGTGTGTGTGTGTGTGTGTGTGTGTGTGTGTGTGTGTGTGTGTGTGTGTGTGTGTGTGTGTGTGCTCGCCTATACATGTGTGTCGACATAACATATTAGAGCCCCTAATATAGATAACTCTAGTTAAATACATGATACCATAGGGGTCTCAACTTGGAAAGAAAAAATCAATTAGTCATTACGACTCGTAATAGATGCAAGTCAGTTGTTGTTACCATTTATACAAAAGTAATTAACTACAAGTGGTTGTTCTCACCGTAAAACATTGTGATAGATCAACAAAGTAATTAAATTACATACAAAATTAAATTTTATAAGTTGAGAGGACAAGGGGTGATATACTTAATCTTGTGGATTATGAGTCTCCATGCTTGACTCATACACGTGTCATCATATTTGTTGTGGTTTCATTCACATTTGCTTGTTTATATTGTTTCTCTTTGTTTCTCGTTGAAGTAATGATCTTCCATAACAATAACTTTCATGTACTCAATTTTATATCATTTTGGTGGTATGACAAAGTGCTTTGATAAAGTTGATTGTTTGCTCTTTTCATATTGCAAGTTTTTCTTTGTTCTCTAACCCTTGTCTTAATTGATCTTCTTGTCTCCCCAATATATGGAATGCCACGTGAACACTTAATGTTATAAACACCACTCTAAATCATTGGCTCCAACTTATCTTTAGCCGACCTCAACCTTTTTCTTAATTTGTGGAGGGGTATGAAAATGGATTTTATGTTACTCTTTTCTAGAATCCTAGAGATCTTGGGAAAATGCCTTCACTATATAAAGGAAAAATTGTAAATGCCTTTGATTCTTATGTGTCCCTTAAACCCTACTCATGATTATCCTTGCTAACCAAAAAGCCTTAAATATTTGTCTCCCCTTATAGCCATCTTTCTTTAAGACTACCCTTAAATACTAAAGTTATTGTTCCAAGTGTTTATTATTTTATATCCTAAAAAATCTAGTGGTTAGAGTCCTTAGAACCATGGTGCACTACGTGGTGTGAGCTAACATGCAAATAAATATAAGTATGTATGTTTGTTGTGGTGCACATGTCGCACTAATGATCCATCGCTTTTCCTCATAAGAAGAATATCTAAAAAAGGTAATTTTCCTTCATATTCCACCTCTTTAGTGAACTTGATGCTCTAAAAAGGCCATTGATATGCATGTGAAATTCCTCTAAGTTCTCCATGCCATGTTGCCAAATAGCATTGGTGTCATCCGCATAGCTTTTCCACCATATTTGTTTAAGTGGAAATGATTAAAGTGGCATTTATTTAAATTTTATATCATCATTATTGATTGTGGGAGCATTATATCTCTCAATTTTAAAAATTCAATATTTTAGATTTATTTATTTTTAAGTTTTCTACATTTAAATTTGCGCTGTTATTGTTTTATCTCCAGGTCCCGACAATGTGGGTGAGAGCTATCTTCCCCACAAAACGCACCACATACATAGGGGCCATAAAATTCCACCATGCAACACATGTTATGCCCATAAAACAACATGACGTGGCAAGGCTTTTCCAAAGGTGTCGAAGGGAGTCATGTCAAGTGGTCTGCACCGGCATACGTGAGAGAGATAGTCGAATCCACCGTATACGAAATCTATGAAATTTGCCATCCTACGGACTACCGCAAAAGCAAAAGGTCGAGGTGGTTGCATTTAAGGAGTTTTGGGAAGCACGTTGCATGGTTTACCGCCCTTAAATTGTAAATTTAAACGCCCAAACCATTAAACATTACACATTAAACCTATACGCCCAATCCTTGGTTACTCGCTTAGGCGTCATTCATAACACAACAAAGGTGGTTCGATTTTGGATAATACAAAGGCATGATCGGCACATGTGGCGTCCGCAAATCCCGAGGTTGAATTTTCACGTTGATTTTAGTTTAGTAATCTTTCAAATTGCAATAAGGGATGTTGGGCTGGCAAAGATGGCCTAAGTTTTGTAAAAGCACATAAGGGGTGGGCGTGTGAATATAGGGCGCATGGAGTGTGCATGGAATTATAGTAAGGTATGGAGCACCCAAGATTAGAACTTAGTCGTTTTGTTGTCTAGGCTATTTTGGAGATGGAGTGTTGAGCACGTGATGACATGGAGACTTGCAGCTCACGTAAGGCTACTTTGGGAGTTGCAGTAGTTCGAGTGCCATGCAAAGTCTTAGTCTAATAATAGGATCTATTCTTAGAGTTAACTATAGAAGATCTATTATTAGCAGTTGCATGCTTTTGTACATTGATGTAAGGGTGCATGACTATTGTTAGCATGCAACCTATTTTTAGAAGGTGCATATGCGGTGAAGGGAAAGTCCACATCCCTATATATATATGTATTGTTTTGCACAGTTTAGACAATCTTGTTTTATTGTAAAGTTATGTTGCAGATTTGTTAGCGCGCATAACTATGGAGACTGAATCTTGATGTATGAAGCTTATGTGTTTTATAGTATTTAATATAATGGATCATATTGGTTGGATAATGGTGTTAGATGTGACTAAATATGGTTCTTGCATGGTAAATCTCATTATAATCATTGTTTAAGTCAATCTTTCATATGATTTAGATCTAGATCTGGCTTATGCATTGTGGATTATTTACTATTTGTTATAAATCTGGACATATACATATGCAATCATGCTAACATTCTAGACAAAGCAACTCTAAAGAGGGACCTGGTACCCTTGTGCGCTTTGGGTGAGCGCTCAGTTCAGGCTGAGTGATGTGCCAGCGTGCCTTGGGATTTGTGGGTATATTCTAGGCTACATCAAGGATCTAAGTCTGTGATTTTTAAAGTCCTTTAAAAATATTTAACGGCTTCTAAGTGCATGATTTTGTGACTACACCTAGTCGCCCCATTCAAAGCTAAAATAACGCAAAATGACGAAATATGACTAAGCATGCGCAGTGTAAGAAATTGGGAATGACAAAAGAAAATAAAGTAAGATGGCCAAAAGACGGGGTTGATCAATACTTTCTTCACTCAAAACCTTCTAAAAAGTAGTATGAGACCAAGACTAAATAATGTCTAAAGTGCATGATTTTGTGTCTACGGGGGCATGATGCTTATCTTACCCCTTCCCCCTCTAATCAACAACACACATATTACATCTTCATCACATCACAATTCAACATTCACTCACAATGCTCACGCTAGCATCGACATTACCCGATGACGTACTCTTGTGCTTCGGTTCACACTTGATTGAGGGCATCCTATACACATGAACCTCACACACTTTGCATGATAGACACTACACATCATACATCTTCACACATCTTACACTTTTATACATACACATCATCTTACATTTTACATCTTACATCTTACATCTTACATCTACTATGCATCTACACATCTTATATCATCTATGCATCTTGTATTACATACTATACATCCTACATTACACACTACACATTACACATCACATGACAATTTCTCATCACCACATCTATTACACATATTACGCATTTTACACATCTACTTTTATGCGCTACACTCACTACCCTATGATGCACTCTAGTCTCATGGTCCATATTGGACTGTTGAGGGTATACATCTCCAATGGACCACATCACATTCACACATTCAACCATTCAATCTTTTTCTCATGTGACATTCCTAGATTAGTGATATACGTTATAGGCTACATCATCACTTCCGCTTACATCATCTAGTGATATACACTTTAGGCTAAATCATCACATCTTCTACTCATCTTGTGAAATGCGCTTTATGCTAAATCATCACTTCTTCTATCATCTTGTCATGATATACGCTTTAGGATAAATCATCACGCATTTCTACACCTTATCTCTATGTCACACATCATCATTACACATTCATCACATCACGCTACACTTAACACATCGTTTGAACCATTTCCAAATGACGTACTCTTGTTTACGCTCATTCTTTATTGCTAAGGGGGCATAAACAAATGAAACTCATTGTATATAATTCCATTTACTCGGGAGGCATGCTACTCCTATTGTTCACTTTGTATTCTATTCCATCCATCCAAAACATATTGCATATCTTGGTTGCATTTACTCTTTTTGCATTTACTTGTACATGTTCACATTATTACACATGCTAGATAGATATATTATATGTCATTATCTTTATCATACACACATGCACATTCACTTTCCTTTCTAGTTGTGATCGCAGATTATACAAGTCCATTACACGCAACATGGATGCTTGGCGTAGTACCTAGTACCAGTCCCACAGCGGCTCCTGGGGGCATCCAATTTCGTATACACTACATGTGTTATTGTTTCATTTTGTTTCATAGCACACTACTTTATCATATTATACACCCTTTGACATATAATTTATCTTTCTAACATACACATGTGCTTCATGTGCAACATTTGTTTTACGAAATATTTGCCACCATTGTTTGCCATTGTTTTCCATTATTTGCGGGATTTTCCCTTTGTCTTTTATTCACACTTGTTTTTTTATGGGCACTTTATGACCTTGATTATTTTGCGACATCGTGAGTGGTGTCCCTTGTTTATAAACCACTTTTCGTGGTCTATATTGTCTTCTTATGTGTTCTAGCTTACACATTATCTGTTTAGCTTACACTTTCTCTTATACATGCATGTTTGTCTTTTCTTGTACTAACACTTGTCTTCTAGCCACTTGTTTGTATGTGCCTTGCTTCTACCAAGCACATTTCATTCCCCCTGCAGGCACAAATTTGATAATCGAGTCCTCCTTTGGGCCGCATTCTCCTTCAGTGACGTCGTATCCACCCCAAACGAGGGGGGCATCATTTGGGTGAATCAATCACCCCATATAGAGTATACACAACACAACATAATATAGTTTTCAAATTTTGGGGCTTAGAATCAAACTTGGGTCCATGACACAACGACCTTTCCTGGATTGCTTGAGACCGGGGGCATATCACATAGTGACCTTACCTAGATTACCTAGAGACTAGGGGGCATATCACACAACGATTGGTAGTTCAACATAGTCTACGAACTCCATACACAACATATTTTACAGGAAGAAAATCCTTAACACTCGTTTACACCATCTGTAATGGTGTTTTATATAGCGGGAAGTAGTTAAAGGTTGGAGGACGACACTAGACAATTTCTCCCTACACTTCTTCCATTACATTGGCATGAGATCTCCTGAAAAACTCACACACATCAACATCATCTACAAGATCCTTTCTACACTCTTTCCTCATCATGGATCAGTGCACATGTTCCTTTTTCACATTTTCATAATTTTCTTTTACATACTTCCTTACATGCTTTTTATACATATACATGCATATTTGACTACTTGATTGTCTTCTCTTTTGTAGGTTTGTCTATATGGGAAGCAGGTAGTCAACATCAACAACAACATCACACACATCGACACTAACAATAAGTACACCACCATAATCACACACATGTTTCTACCCTAGGTTCATTTTCATCACCTTTTACACTTTTTCATCTTTAGTCTCCATGCTCCATATTTTTATCACTCCACACTTTCATAATCAATCTACATGGATACCAAATACGCATCTTTATCTACTTTATGTTACCGAACATTCTGCTCACTAACATAAAGTGGGGTCAAATGTAGACACAAAATCACACGCTTTGGGTATTATTTAGTCTTGATCACATACTACTATTTCGGTGATTCCTAAGTACAAAAAGTAATTATTAACACATGTCTTTGGCCACCTTTCTTTTCTTTATGCTTCTGCTTTCGGTATTGCACTTTTACTTGCTTAGTATGTCTTTTCACTTTTTAACATTTTCATTACGGACACCGGTGCCAGCCTAGGACACCAAACATCGGGCGCCCCCATCCCCTCTGGGTGCCCTTATCCTCTTTGTACTTTGGTCACACTTTTTGGGTCCTTTCTAGCCATTTGAGCATCTTATATTTTTGGTAGTCGGCCTTTTCATGGTTAATTACAAAATTCAAGCAAAGGATTCATATAAATATAAATTTATGTGATCATAATAGAGAACCAAACACTAAGCACCATCTACCACCACCTAATGTTGCATCCATTAAAACATCTAGAGCTCCATTTACATTCATCTAGCTCCATCACAAGGGATAAAGGGTGGTTCTTCGGTATCACACTTCATAGGAGGGGATTTTATTATTTCCATGTACACATTATTTACATTGTACATCTAGCTACTTGTTCGCTACTTTAAGTGCAACACGCACAAGAGCAACCTAGGACACAATTCCGCACACACACAAAGAACTACATTGGGTTTGAGATGTAGTGCAACACTCAGTTGTAAGTTCACCATTGTGACAGCTAAGGATAGTTTGACCCCTCATTTTACATATTTATTTTTTAGGATTTGATGTTTATTTAAGGGTTTTGCATGTGCTTTCTTCATTGCAGGTTTACAACGACCTCAACAATCTTATAATGATCTCGAGGTGATCAAAGGAAAACAAGTGTGAACCTCTTGCAATACCTCGAGGAGGTTTTATAAGCATCTATGCAGACTAGGGTGCCCCCATATCTCTCTAGTGCTCCACCATTCAAATCCTCAAGATCTATAATTCTCCGGCTTACGTGCGATGGTCTTTCATCTCTGTTCAGCATGTCACCATTGCGACACAGTCTAGTAACCTCTGTAAATCAGCTAAGGCTCTTCTAACCCTCTTTGCAATTAGGGTTTCATTATTTATTACTTATTTTCTTGGGTATTATTTATGTATTTCATTATTCATTTATTTACTACTGCTATAACATCTAGATTAGGCTATTATTTTACATTTTAGCATAATCGGTAAAATTTTGAAAAATGTGTCAATCGAGAAAGTAATTATAACTGTCCCCTGGTCATAGGCACCCAAGAAAGGTTAGGAGTGCCTAGGTGCTCATGTTTGTATTTAGGCACTAGCGTCTATGTCGAATTTGGGTTGTTCTGTCTTATAAGCGTGTTATGTTATTGTACTTTATAGGCATGTACCGAAGCTCTGAGTTGTTATATGGGCTGACTAATTCACCCAATATATGCCCCCCTCAATTAAGGTGTATGCGACGTCACTAGGAGGGTGCATCCCAAAGGAGAGGACCAGTTTCAACGATATGAAATGGATACCTTGAAGGGGGAAGGGAATGTGCATGGTAAAAACCAATTCACATGCAAACAAAGTGGCTAAAAACACGTGTTAGTGAAACCAAGATAAATATGCCTATAAAATACAATGTGTAATCTAGAAAGTAATAAGACAATTTAGACCATGAAAAGTGGGTTTCAATCATGGGACATCACTCATAATGTCATCAAATGATTAGATATGAAGCGAAAAAACATACAAATAATGAACATACAATACATAGGGCAAAGCCCACAAACAATGACATACAATGGAAAACAATGACATACAATGGAAAACAATGAATAAAACAACCATGGTGGAAAATAGTTCTCTGAGGAAAATGTTACACATAAAGCACCCATTAACATGTTATAAAGATAAAAAGTATGTCAAGATGTGTATATATCGATAGAGTATTGTGATAGTAAGAATAGGACGTATAAAAATAAACAATAATACTTGTAGTGTGTAAGAAAGCGAGATGCCCTCGGAAGCCTCGGTGGGACTAAGAAGAGGTATAATGCCAAACATCAATGTTGCGTGTAAGGATTTTTAAGAATTTTACATCGACAACTAAAGACCAAGTGAGTGTGCATGTGTTTATGATAAAGAGAATGACATACAAAGTATCTATATAACATGAAAACAAAGTGTACATGTAAGCATAAGTAAACAAGAATAAATGTAACCAAGATATGCAGTATGTTGTGAGTGTGAATGGAATGAAATGAAAAGTGAGTGTGATAGGAGTGGCATGCACCCCAAGCAAATGTGGATGAGTATGAGATGAGGTTCATTTATAAAAGAACCCTCGATAGTCAAGAATGAACCATAGAAAAGAGTGCATCATCAAGAAATGATTTGACAAGTATGCACTAGAAAGATAGATCAATGAAGCATGTAACAAAAAGATTGAATGTGGTGAGGTTCATCTCGATTTAGACCCTCAAGATTTAAGTATGAACCATGGAACTAGAGTGTGTCATAGGGTCATGTGATATTTTTGAATGTGATGAGAGAAAGATGTTTCATGAATGCGCAAAGTGTGAAATGTGTAGTGTGTGAGGTTCATGGATGTAGTATGCCCTCAACAGTCAAGTGTGAACCATAGCATGAGAGTGCGTCATAGGGTAATGATGATACAAGTTATGTGTATCAATGTGTGTATGATACACGAGGAAGACTACATGCAAAGCAAAATGTGTAATAGTAGAAATGTGAGACACTTGATAATGTTAAAAGAGGGGAGAGTAAGTATGATGCCCCCCAAGTGTATGATGTGAAGAAGAATCAAGTAACATTGTCTAATAGATCATCATTGTCATGATTGAAGCCAAATGGAGATGCATCAGAGACAGTAAGCAATAGTATGCGGTTGATCATATAAGGAGCCATTCATTGTAAATTATACATGCCCATTATGTATTCCTCATCGATGAAAGGTGGTAGTGGACAACCATGTGCATAACAACGAGTGAGATTTTTTGAATAACCGAGAAATGAGTCATTGCAAATAGAACACGATCGAAGGGAATTAGAAATGTGATATAAATATGATCATGATCCGGAGTACCACCAATGTAATGAGTCAAGCCAAGACTACCCAAGAGTCGGTGGAAAAGTGCGTGCAACAAAGACTGATAGATGGAAAATGCAGATACCATAAGCTACCATAACATATCCATGATATAAATGAGAAGAATGGGATGGAGGGAGGAGAGAATCTAGTGTGAATCCTAGCCAAACCAAGCCATCATATGTATAAACAATGTCAGAGTAGGTAGGATCGAATGGAATGTGTGGCCAATAAGAATTATTCATGAAAAGAGTGCATGGGAAAGGAGGCAGTGGTGATGTAGAGTGTTCATGGGAAGGTGAGGAAGGTTGTGGTTTCCAATTCACTAATGATTCTTAGAGATGAATCATGTCGGTGGTAGGGGTAGGAGGTTTTGCAAGTTGATAATCATTAGTGAGATATGTAGGAGGATTATGGGGATGACCAAAATTATGATAGAGAAATGGAGTAGGGAGAGCAGTGAGTGGGTCTAGAGTACATATTTGAATGGGTCGTGGTCAACAAGAACAATATACACACAACCATCATGTAGGAACTTAATGCATTAATGAACAGAGAAGGTATTGCCTGCATATCATGAAGCCATGGTCTACCAAGTAAGCAATTGTATTGGAGCTTGGCATCAATAACAAAGAATACTGTGGGGACAATTTTTGGACCAACTGTGATAGGTAAGGTGATATGGCCCATGCATGGTCATGCAGAAGAATCATAGCTATGAATAGAAATGGATGTTGGATTGAGATTAGTTGAGGAAGGACAAGCTATCAAGGAATGTAACATTAAACAAATTGAGCTCAGATCCATTATCAACTAGTACCCACCTAATGCCTATGTTAAAGATGCAAGCATTGATATAAAGAGGAGGATCATTGTCGTAGATAGAAAGAGCGGTAGCTACATCAGATGGGAAAGTAAGTTGTTGAGTAAATGCATCAATGAATAACTGGTATACCCGATCTAGAGAAGTATTTGCAAGAATATAAGTATTAACTAGAAGAGTGTTGATTTTAGCCTTACATTCAAGATGAGCTTGTAAAAATTCATAGATGGAAATAGCCATGATGGAAGAAACTTAGGATATTGAAGCAAAAAGAAAAAGAAAGATCCAATAGTGCTCAAAAGGATGGGTTCACCAAATGATTTAACAAATATTGATTTTTAAAACCCTAATTGCAGAGTCACATGTGATAAATAAAACACTAAAGTACAAATCTGACACAAGCAATAAGCTAGATAAAAATGAAACCCTAGGTGTAAGAGAGAGGATAAAAGACTTAGTTGATTTCGCAATTGATCCCAAAGTATGTTGGACTGAAAATTGGTAAACAAGAGGAGGAGACTGTCACAATCGAACACAAAAAAATCCACGGAGCTACCGGACAAGCTTGGACGAGGGTGCACGGACTAGGGTGCACTGGGCATTGGAGATCTTTACTAGTGCCCATGATCTGCAAAGACCTTAGAAAATAATTTTGCTATGTTGCAAGATGGTCGCTAACCTTTCATTGTTGATCACCTTTGTGTCATTGGATGATCACTATATTCACATGTAACTTGCAAAACAAATGATAGCCTGCAAAACCCCAAAACAAATCAAATCCTAAAAATAAAGATGCAAATGGGGAATCATATTGACCTCGATGGTCACCCGACAGAGTGAACTTACAACCGAGTGTTGCACTACATCTCAGACTCCATGTAGTTCTTGTGAAGTGTGTGTGAAATCGTGCCCTAGGAAGATCTTGTGCAAGATGCACTTGATAACGAGCAATAACTAGATGTAGCAATGTAAGTAGATGTGTGGATGTCAAAATGAACTTCCCCTCCTATGTGTGTATGTAGAAAATGTAGTCCCTTGTCCCTTGAGTGAGTGCTAGATGGATGCCTTGATGCTCTTATAATTCCTTTAGATGTAACTTTAGGTGATGATAGCAAATTCTTAGAGCTTGGTCCCTTATTTTGGTCACATAGCTTTGTATTTATATATCCCTTGTTTGAATTTCATTATTGACAATTGAAAGGCCACCCCATAAGAAAACAAGATGCCCAAAAGATAAAAGAGGACCAAAAGAGGCAAGTAAGATACAAAGAGGTTGGGGAACCCATAGGGGACTAGGGCACATGAGCGTTAGTGTCCAAGTTGGGCGCTGGTGTCCAAAGTCAATAAAGATAAAGTAATGAAGATCGACTGGTCAAGTGGGGTGTGAAAGACCAAAGAGGGAACAAGAAAGACAGAAAAAAGCCAAAGATAGATGTTAATTACTAGTTTTCTCATTTAGGAATCATATGAATAGTAGTATGTGATTAAGACTTAGAAATGTACCCAAGTGTGTGATTTAGTGTCTACAAAGGTGAAGTCAAATTATTGGAAAAGAAGTATCAACTTGGAAGATGTGCCCTTGTAAAATCGGGTTTATTGACCAAGTACTTCAATGCCATATGATATGTATAAAATATAAATGGTGTGGCCAATAAGTAATGTTGGAACTTATGAAACACGTAGATCATAGATAATACATCATGCTCCATCGTGGTATAGTTCCGCTCACCTAATGTTAATTTCCTACTTGTAATTTACAAATAGGGTGATCAATATTTCCTTTGGCTAGTTGCACCAAGACTATACCAATGGCCATGCTAGATGCATCCACATGTACATGAAAAGGTTTGTTCCATGAAGGGAAGTGCAAGATGGGCGTAGTAGTTAGATTTTCCTTCAAGTTCTCAAATGCATGTTGTTGCACATCACCCCAATAGAACTTTCCTTTGGCCTTCATGAAATCTTTAAGGGGCACGAAAATTTTGGCATAACCTTTGATAAAATTTCTATAGTAACTTGAGTATTCCCAATAAACCACGCTTTTCACTTTGATTGGTTGGTTCTACTAGGAAAATTATAATATTAGTGTGTACATTGTTGTTAAGTTGTCGATATAATATTGTGATAACAATATTGTTTGGGTGGTTAAAACAATCCACCTAATATTAGTTTGAGTTGTTTGTGGAGAGAGAATATGATTCCTTGATTTAAGGACAACCTATTCCTATATATTTGTAACAATTCCCATATGAAATCAATTAATAAGAATTATTACTATTTGGCTTATTTTCCTTGTGCAATATCGTGTTCCCCTTCATTTGATATCGAGCAATGTAAGATCTTTGTGATTAGTATCGGTTGTATGTTTGTCTGTAGAAGTTGTATCTTGCCTTGCAACTATATAAAAATAGAGATCCACCCTCGAGAAGAATCGGATGCTTCAATCACATTTTGCATTAAAGTCTTGGTTCGGTTTGCATCGTGGGCTCAAATCAGTATTGGGGTTTCTTATTTTAGTGATTAAAAAAGGAAAAGGTGTGTTGGTTTACCAAATTTCGAGACTTCTTTTCCACACGTAGAAGAATATATATTTTTAAGTTAGCACCATATACATCCTACATTATTGATCTTTGATGCAACTTTATTAAAGAAAAATATCTTTGATGTCCGCTCAACACTTTGCTCTACCTAAGCACCAACATATCCCCTCTAAGCTATCGGTCTGTGGCGTGTTCAATAATTTCTATCTTTGAACAGGTGATGATCAATGTTTTTTTCTCAAGGTGGAAGCAACCGATAACATCTCACATTTACTGTTGTTGTATTTACATGAAGAAAATATTTTATTTTTGGCTAGCTAGGCGTAATCTAATGTCATATTTGCACAAAGTGCGTCAACGTCAAGGTTCCATACCAAGGTAGGCATCCAATTTTGTCAAGTAATTTTTAATGTTAAGTTGTTTCAAATTAGAAAGTTTTAAATCAAGTCGTGGTTTTAATAGAAAGTTTTAAGTTGCAATTGTGTCATATAGACGGCCGTATCATTTAAGTAGTTATTTCATTTGGGCCTTTTTTTTTTTAAATAGAGTCAATAGGTTTTTAGATTCATTTTATTATATATATTTCATAAAAAAGGGGTGTCTATGGAATTTTCTTATGAGTCACATGTCTTAAATATTGTGAAATCAAAATAATGTATGGATCAAAACCAATCAAATTTTATAGTTATTTTTCTTGAGAGTCAGTAAAATTGTATAGTTGTGATAAGAAGTAATTACCTTTTTGACATCCTTATCATTTTTTATAGTCTTGTAAAAGTATCAAAAGTCAGTCTAAAAATGTTAAAGTATTGTCAAAATTGTCCTCCAAGTAATATATTTCAAAATTATAGTTGAAAAATGTTAAAGTCTAGAGTTATTTTTAGTGTCTTTGAGAGCCATTCAAAAATGTCAAAATAGGTGATTTTAGGATTGTCATCATTGTCCAATCAAGTGTTGAGAGTTAAAAATTGTAAAATTATAAAAAAATTTCCTTCTTGAAGCATTTTTGGTGGAATTTGACGTCCGAGTTGTAATTGAGATCTATTGTCACATCCGATTGAACTAGAAACATGAAACGGAGGACAACGACACATGAGGTTGGAGGTCAATCAACGACCTCTCGTTAGTCACCAACAATGGGGCTGCATGAAGGTTTGGTGACATGTGTATTTGCAGCTTTGTTTTCGGTTTGTGTGTATGAGCAATAGAATTAAGCAAATTTTCCTATGTTATTCTCTGAAGTGAGATGGTGATGAGAGCCAATGTACACTCTGCAACATCATGATATTGTGGTTGTTAGTTATACACTGGAAGAAATACCCAGAGGTTGTTGGTATTGTCCTAAAAAACCATCTGTTGTGTGCTTATTGGTTAATCAATTGGAAAACCATCCGTAGGTTGTTGGTATTGTCCTAGAAACCGTCTAGATCATGAGAAAGCATCAAGGTGACACGTTGGAGTACAAGGTAGGTTTTCCCCATATTTTCACTAAGGGGGGAATGTTAGGGAACTTATAATATTAGTGCATACATTGTTGTTAAGTTATTGAATATAATATTGTGATAACAATATTGTTTGGGTGGTTAAAACAATCCACCTAAGATTAGTTCGAGTTGTTTATGGAGAGAGAATATGATTCCTTGATTTAAGGACAACTTATTCCTATATACTTATAAGAGTTCCCGTATGAAATCAATTAATAATAATTATTACTGTTCGGCTTATTTTCCCTGTAAAAATCTACTTGTTCCCCTTCAGGTTTCTCCATCCCTAAAATCACTGCAATCTTAGTTGGATCTACCAACAATAAATCCTTACAAATAATGTGCCCAAGGAGAGTGCTAAAGGGGGTGGCAAAGATGCACTTCTTAATGGTTAGAGAGATATTAAGTTACATGCATCTTTTAAACATCAAACTTGAGTTGTCACAATGATCTTTCACTAACCTATACACAGTCTAATCATCCAACTACACCGTAAAACTTATGAATGAAGTTCTAGAATTCTTGAACAATGATGCACAAGAGCACCACTGGTGCATTCTTTAATCCAAAAGGCATGACAATGTATGTAAAACTTACCCATTCAGTTGTGAAGGTGGTCTTCTCTTGATCGTCGTAGGTAATGCGACTTGACAAGTACCCAAAGAATCCATCAATGAATGAATAGATTTCATGCCTTGCTACACCTTCCAAAATATCTTCAATGAAAGGTGTAGGAAAAGGATCTATTACACATGAAGCATTAAGTACCCTGTAGTTAACACAAATCTTGATCCAGGCATCCTTCTTTATACTAATTACCATGGGGTTGACCCACTCAGATTCCTTAATAGGCTTTATGATCCCTGACTTAAGCATCTTGTCAATCTCCTCTTTTACCTTCTCGTGTAGGTTTGGGTTCATCCTATAAGGCCTCTTCTCGAATCCAGGTGCGCACCTTCCTTCAACTTAATCTACATCTCCCCGATGACGGATGTATGCCATTTAACTCATGATGTCCCTTAGGAATAAGTCCTAGAAGTCACGCAATATTTCAATGATCTTCACAACCTTTGGTTCTGACCAATAATATCAAATAATATCCTCCTTGGGTGAGTCCTCGATCCTAATGTTCACCTTCTTATTCTTCATAGACACATGGTATGTGTGTGCATGCCCATTTGTAGAATCCATAACTTCATGTGCACCCTCAATGTGCTTTATATCTAAATCTTCAACCTCCTCATCATCAATGAGGTAGACCATCTTCCCTTTTTCTTTCTCTTTCCACGCACACCCTAATAGTGTTTCTTCTGTTTCCAAAATATCCTTACACACCTCGGTCTCGAGATTCTCCCAAGAGCTAAACCATAAGTTCCTCTGCCTTTGTGTTATCTCCCAATATGATGTGCTTCATGATTTGTAAGGCCTCATGAACTAATGGTTTAGTGGAAAAATAGTTAAAGGTATGAACAATACCTTCTTTCATGTCGCACTAGTTTGCAATTTCTTGCTTTAACTCAACATGCACATACTGGGCACGTGCGCATTTGCACAAAGTAGAGTAAAACTTATGTACCCAAATGGATGGTGGTATAGCTTCTTGTGTTGATCTAATTTTTTCTTCATTTTCAAGTTAATGAGCTAGTACTTAAAGAAAATCAAATAACTTCAAAATGCAAGGGTTTAAGGTACCTCAAATGCATGATGGATGATAAAAGGACGGGTGCAAAGTAGATGACCTCAATGCTTCAAGTTGATGACTTGCACAACAAAGACTAGAAAGAAAATGGATTAGATGATAGATGGGGGGTTTCTCGACGAAGTCGGCTCCAAGAAGTGTTAACTTCCTTGGCGGATGTCAACCCCATGTTTTGATAAAATAGGATAAAATCAATAATAATAAACATGATAATATGCAGAATCTAAGGCACACAAACTAAAAATGCAAAAATGTAAGGCACATACAAATCTGATCTAAATTGACATAAAATAAAGTTACCTGGTAGGGTCGACGCGTCGACTAGGGCTGCAGAGGTCCAATGAAGACCAAAGGTAGATGGATGAAACAATAACTATAAATGTAGATTTGGATATTATGAGTGCATATCCGAGGATGTTGGGGCTTTGTCTTTGACCGGGTAGGAGAAGATGAAGGATGTTCACAAGTGATGCAAGTAAGTTTAAAAGAGATCCAAGAGGTGCAGTAATCTGACTGCGAGGGATGCTCAAGCACAAGAAAAGGTTCGTAAGTCACAAGAAAGTTCATATATTTTCATGCATGCCTCGAGAAGAGGGGGTGAATGTAATTTTATAGGGTCGACGGTGACCGGATGGGTCGCCGCTAATTATGGGAAACCGTTCCTTGGATGGTAAAATCACTTATTTACTCAAGATATGAGGCTTTTAGAGATTGGGGATATATTTTTTAAAGCATGCAGGCGGGTAAGGGTTGTTTAGGGAAGTGTCATGGGTAGATAGGAGATAAATATGGGTAGGATAAAAGCTAGAAAAAGCATAGGGATGTGGATTTAGGTGGTTAGGGATAAAAACATCCAAAGAAAGCCAATTAGAGGTAATTAGCTAATTAGGAGAGATGAAAGCTAATTAGGGGTAATTAGCTAATTTAGGTTAATTAACAATAATTAATAAAAATTAAAGGTGATGGGATAATAGATGGTCATTTAAATAAATGAATCAAATTAAATTAAAATGGGTCTAGATAGGACCATGGTGAAAAATGTGCACGTGGGCAATCGAGAGTAGCGATACCAAATTTTGGTGTCTACATTTTCCCCTTTTTGTCGCGTGGTTTGTGTTAGCAAGCCATGAGACAAAAAATGATGAGAGATAAGAGTAGGATGAAGACTAATGAAAGGTTGATGATGAGCTCCCCTCAAACGGGATCGATAATGCAAAGGGAATCGATGATGAGTTTGAAAGAGGTAGATGTTGAAGGACAGGTGGGAGAAAAAGTATGGGTAAAATGATAAAGCGAGGTGAGATGCCCCAAGAAAAGGATTTAAACAATAATAGAATCTATGGTGGTGATTCTAATATCAAGTTGGTAGGAACAAAAGGATGGTCTCAATGGAGATGGTGGAAATGCTCTACGGACCAATGAGTGGGAGAAAATCACTATGTGAAATGGAGGGAATCCAATGTGAAACCTCTCAAATGGATGTGAGCCATGAGGACCAATGGGTCATAGGAAAACATCAAACTATGCATAACCAAATGTGAAAATAATGTGAAATCCTTCATTCATGAGGAATTGATCAAAAAGGTATGTGTCCACAAAGGATGAAGATGGAAGCAAATAATGGATATAAAATGCCCCAAAAAGGGCACAAAAAAATGCTAAAAAGGCAAAATACGAAAAGGGTGATGATATAAAATTCCCCAAGGGGGAATAAATATGGCCACAAAGGGTGGACTTGAGATAAAATGAAATGATGAAATGGTGCCCTAGAAAAAGAGCACAATAATGGCCAAAAATGCAAGATAAAAAATCGTGATATATGATGCCGATGAGAGGGAACACAAAGATGGCCAAAGTGGACTTAAGATGAGGTAGATTGGATAAGATTTGATGAGATAGATAATGTGTGATAGGATGATGGATGAGACAATGTATGAGATAATAGATGTTGATCAAACTATATGTGACCAAAAGTAATGAAAATGTTATGTCATATCAAGGAGCGTCATGTGGGGAAACATGCCACCACCAAATTGGAGGTAAATAAGAAGGGGATCTCAGGTAACGTAAGGCATATGCGACCAAAACAAGAGTTAGCACATAACCAAAAATAGTTAAGTATAACAAATATCATAAGGAAACATGGATGAAATGAACTCATAAACCTAATGTCGACAAAAAAAAGGGGTTTGTGATGTAACTTGTACGTTGGAAGAGGGTTCTCCATAAGTAGTGTTCCCTAAATATATGCCCCAATTCTGGGAAGGGGAAAGAGAAAATTGATCAATGAGAGAAGTTTGCTAGAATAAAGTTGATCAATGTGGGAAGATTTCTTAGGATTGATAAAATGGAAGGATGATCAAATGAAGCCTTCATGCATGATACAAAAAGTATCCATCCTTCATCCTTCGAGGGTATGGTCTACTTTATACATATATGATTTCAATGGCAAGAATAATATACATGATAGCCATCCTTCGAGGGATTGGTCTATTGATTTGATTTCCTTTTGAGTTTGATTTTTTTATATGAACAACTATCCTTTGAGGGAGCATTCTATTTTTGATAGCTTTGATTTTTGATAGAAGCATCCATGAACTTTGATTTTAACATGGGGAAGAGTTGGACTAGCTAGGTAGACCACTTAGGAGGGGATAATGAATGTACAAGAGACACCTGTGGACCCTTAGCGTGATTCCAATATGTAGATAAGAGGGTGATGGATGTAATGATCATGGAGTTCTCACCGAGAAGGGAGAACCTATCCATAAGGAAAATGATACAGACATAGCCATGGTGCCCATATTTAAGGTCATGCTGAGGAAATTAACGATAGACCACATAGTTCTAAATCATTACAATGATAGATGGAAGAGGTTAATGATGGAGGGGTAATCTAATGATATGACTAAGTGCTCACTGGTAGACATGCTAACAATAGAATGGTTAAGTGAAATGCGTTAAGCGGTTCCAATTTTGGTTTTCCATCAAGGGAGGCTAAACAATAGGCTCCCGACCCATACTTATGTGTGATAATGTATGGTCCAATCTAGTTAGGGGAAAACTTTCCACGTTGGCTCCTTTCTAGAGTAGGAAAAGGTCACCGAATTTAAAGTCACATTAGGATAAGATGAAATCTTGCAAAGGATAGGATATGATGAGATAGATGAGAGAGATAGAAAAATCTATGTGCTACCTTTGAGGAAGCAAAAAAATATGCATCCCTAATGATACGAATAGATGGTCCCCAAGAGAGGGACAAATATGGCCATAAAGGTGGACTTAGGATAAGGATAAAGGGTCCCCCAAAAGAGAGGGAAAATATGCAAATATGACCACAACGGTGGATTTAGGATAAGATTGGATGAGATAGATACAGATGAAAACTATGTGCCACCTTTCAAAAGTGAGGAAGTGAGAAAAAATGCGTCCCTAACAAGACAACATAAATGGCCACAAAGTGGAATTATGATGAAAAGGTGGTGGTGCCCCAAAATAGGCACAAATATAGCCAAGATTGGATGAGATGAATTGTATAAAGATCATAAAATATGTCAAACACCTCGAAATGAGAAGCGATAAAAATATGGTCCCCAAGACACAAGAAAAAAATGGCCACAAAGTGGGCTTAGGATGAGGAAGGATGGTGCCCCAAGAGAGGAAAAAATATGGCCACAAAGGTGGACTTTGATGAAAAATATGGTGCCCCAAAAGAGGCACAAATATGGCCACAAAGGTGGACTTTGATGAAATATGGTGCCCCAAAGAGGCACAAATATGGCCACGAAGTGGACTTTGATGAAAAAATGGTGAGAAAGATGGAAAATATGGTGTCACAAACTGTGGACTTTAGATGAAAATATGAGAAAGAGGCAAAATATGGCCATGGTGTACTTTTGAAAAAATATGGTGGACTTACGATGAGAAAATGGAAATATGTTGCCCCACAAGAGGCAAAAATATGGCCATAAAAAGTGGACTTAGGATGAAAAAACACTGCCCCAAAGAAGGGCACAAATATGGCCATAAAGGTGGACTTTGCGATTGAAAAAAAAGAAAAATGGTGCCCCAAAAAGGCACAAATATGGCTGAAAAGGTGGACTTTGATGAAAAGGTGCCTGAAAGAAAAATATGGTGCCCCAAAAATTTGATGAAAATGGCAAAGAAAATATGGCCAAAAAGGTGGACTTTGATGAAAAATATGGTAGATAGATAATCTATATAAGATCGATGGATGAGGTAAACAAAATAAATGTCAAAGATGGAATTTTGTCAAGAGTGAGGTCCCCCAACATGAAGGATCTATTATGATGATACTATGTTGGGATGGATAATGTAATGGGATGGATGGATGAAGATAAATAATGAGGATGAAAGATGATCCCCCAAAAAGGAGGATGCTCAGATTGGGTAACTTGGATGTGATGGATGTAGATGGAGATTGGATGGGATCGTTAGAAGGGATGTTGATGATAATCTTTGGATTTGGATTGATAGATGGTTGGGGATCATAAAGATGATTGGAAAGAAAAACAATATCGATGAACAAGGGAGGACCTTCTTGTAGAGGTGACTCAATGGATGAAGATGTAGAAATAGTAATTGGATTGGTTGTGGTGAATGGAGATGGAAGATCCTCTTGGATGAGAGATTCATCATCCTCAATAAGATCATGGATGATGGTTTGGAGGGCCTTACAATGTTCAGTGTCATGACCCGGGTATGATGATAAGTGAAAATGTGATTTGAATCAAACCATGATGGTTTCTTACTATGAGGATCAAAATATTTAATAGGAGGAAGTGTGATGGCAGATATTTGAATTAAATGTCGAAGGGTATCTGTGTAGGACCCGATCAAAGTGTTGGGAGGAAGATAGCTCTTGTGGGTTTTTGATAGGATATTTTGACTTGGATTTAGGGAAGGAGTGGATGTAGATTGGATGGGTAAATTATATGTCTTAAAAGATGAATCAAATTTGGGAGGAGGATTAGATTGTTTGGATTTGGATTGATCATTGGGAGATGTCTTAGATGAAGGGCTTGGCCCTAAAATAGATGGGGGTGCTCCTAGGATGGATGTTGTAACATTGGATTGCTAAGAAGAGGGAAGACCTAAATTCTTACAAGGATGCATGAGAGACCTTTGGGGATGTTTACCAAGAGTCTTAGATTTTGATCGAGAAGATTTACCCTTGGTAGGGATGAAAATAATCTCAACTGGAGGATCCGAAGGTTGTGTGGTTGGTATTGGTGGAGGAAGTAATTTTTGTTTGATAATGTCTAAAGAGATGTGGAAGTGTTTGATTGTGAGGATGAGATGGGAGGATCATTTGAATCAAGGTGAGTTGGAGTGCTTTCACAAACTCTTCAAATGATGAAAAAATATGTAGGAGGAGAAGATGAAGTCGATGTAGTCATGATAGTTGATGTGATTGGTGTTGGTAAAAATGAAGAAAGAGGAATTGGGATTGATTCTATGGATGGTATAATAGGTAAGGGTGGAATGGATGTAGATGAAGTAGTAGGTATGATCAAATCCGATGAAGTGGATGTGATAAGGGATGAAGTAGATGAAGGTGCAAGATCAATGGTGGGTGTAGATGTGGATATTGATGGGGAAAGGGGTGTTTGTATGATGTGATTGATGAGGTCTATGTGAGATGTGGATTGTGTAGGTTTTGGATTGGTTAATGTGGACACAATTGGTTTTGTAGAGGAGGCATGAATGCCCTTTGTGTTTTTCTTAGGTGGGGGTGCTTGTTTCATAAATGTTTCAAGGGGTATCATTGATATGTTTACAAATCGAGAAGATGTGATTGGTGTGGTAGTGGGTATAGATGTGGAAATGGTAGATGTTGGAAGATTAAGTGTAGAAGATTGAGATAAAATAGGTGATGTGGTCATGGGAAAAGATGTAAGAGATATGTGATGAAGATGTAGATGTGAGTGAGTTTTTGATGGGGTAGATATAGGGGTAGTTGGGATTGATGGAGAGATAGGTACCATTGGGATATTTAGGGATATAAGTGATGTAGATGTATGTGTGTTTTATGTTGATGTGGATAAGGGGTTAGATGAGGTAGGTTGGGTTATAATAGATGTGGTTGATGTGGATGTGGTAAAGGTAGGAATAGATGTAGATGTAGGACAAGTGGTAGAAGTTAATGTGATAGGTGTGGTAGAAGTTGTAGGCATAATGTCTAAGGTATGAATAAATGATGAGGTAGATGAGATAGGTAAGGATGGAGGTGTTTGATGTATAATATTGATTACATAAGGATTGGATGTGTAAGATGTGGAAGGTAGAAATTTATTTTTCAGTGGTGGATTAGGAAAGGGTTGTCTAAAGATGTCAAGGGGTTGGCTACGAGATGAGGTAGGATTTTCTATCTAGAGATCCCCTTGATTTATAAACTATTGAACATGATCTTTAAAAGAATGACATTTTTAATGTCGTGACCTATGACTTGGTGATATTTACAATAATGACCCTCATGATACCAAGTAGGTTTGGGGTGTAAGTTATCAATAGGTCGGATGGGAGGAAGTATGAGGAGGTGAACTGCCATCAACTTATCGAAGATTGAATTGTAAGATTCCCCCAAGGGGGTATAATTAGAAGATGGTTTAAAAGTTTCGTGTGAAGGTGTCGTAAGAGAGGTAGATGGTTGTGGTTGCACAACATGAGAAGTGGATGGATAAGGATGTAATGTTTGATAAGAGGGGATATAATTAAAGGGTGGAGATTGAATAGGAATGTGACGGGATGGGATAGGTTGTGATAATGACTATTGTTGAGAGATAGGGATATTTGATTGTTGAGTATTGGGAGATTGAGATGGTTGGATAGGAATTCTAGTGATAATATCGGATGAAGTAGGGATAGTGTTGATATGAGGTGGTGGGGGTGGAATAGGATTCACCGATTGAGTGGATGGGTAGGATTGAGAGATTGTGGGAGATCTACAAAATATGAAGTCATACATGGGGCTAGAAGGAGGCCCAAGAGTTTCTAAAGGAGTAAGAGATGGTGGTGTGGTTGGTCGGGGAAATAGACTGATGGGAGATAGGAGAATTGGTTTCAAAAGGGGGATCGATTTGGATGACATGGTATTTACAAGGTTGAGATATCCAATGTGAAATCTCAAGATCATTGGAGGAAGGACTATCGTTGGATATATTATTTGTTGCATTATATGAGAAGAGGTATTAATAGGAATGAAATAGCAAAAGATCTGTTTATGAAATTTATTAACAAACAAATCAAACAACGATGTTTTCATTAACATGATTAATTAGTAAATGTGAGAAAAAGAAAAGGAAAATGGATAATGAAGGTATTGTAGTCACAAAATCATGCACTTTAGGAATTATTTATCCTGGTCTCATACTACTAATTAGAAGGTTCTCAAGTGAAGAAAGTACTAATTAATCCCACCTTTTGGCCATCTTATTTCACCTTTTTATTTCGCCATTCCCGTGTATTTTCATATACATGCCCAACTATTTCGTCATTGTCCGTCTGTAGACACCAAACTTAGGTCATACTACCCTCATAAACATTTTTAATTAAATTAACCATACCTTACCTATTAATATCCCATAGTGCACATGATTAATTGAATTAATTACCTTAATTAATTTAATTAACATCCTCACTTGACCACCTCACCCAGTCAACTCACCTAACCACCTCACTCCATGACCCACTCAAACCCCATTAATGACCTAAGACTAAGTCTAAGCCTATCCTAACCAACTAGGACTTAGTCTAAACCTATACTTAACTCCTATTAACAAACCTAAGAGGACGCTTACTCATCCTTCCACGATCTATCACTTGAGACTCGAACTAAGATGTAAGACCACGCCAAAAATAACAACAATCAGGCTATTTTTGGCCAACCTTGGAATTCTTGCCTTAACCGATGCCGATTATACCTCAATCGACATCGGTCCCCTAACCGTCATTGGTTAGGTTAAATACATTTCCAAGATCCTTTTATGAGGTTAATCATTCGATTCAGGATCTCACATAAACAGAGAATTGCAACACTCGAATTTCCGAAGCACTTAGGCAAAGGAAAGCACCTGGGAGTACTACCAACAACCATCAACATCCATCACCTTCTTCACGATCACGATTCACATAGAGAAGCGGAAGGCAAAAGCGCCGTGGCATGTACACAACATCCCTTCTCTCCAGATCTCTGCCATCATTTTTTTCATCACCCACACTCTCTAGATCCATTCTTCAAGAAGTACCTAACCTCTCTTGAGTTATCTCTATTTTCTTTTAGTAAGATCATCATTCCTCTCATCAATTTATTTTTCTGTACATCCATACACCTCCTTCCTCCCATTAACCTATCACCTTACCATATCTAGCCCTTTCATCTATCTTCACCCTCTCCTAGTCATCCCTGAGTCACTAAGGCCATTTTACGACCTCACCTTCACTATTTCCATCCTCTGATAAATCAAAGAGAGCTTGGAAACAAGTTTCTAAGAGCCTTTCACTAACTGCCCCTACCAATGCTGGTTAGCCAACCGACATCGGTCATCCTACAAAACCGGCATCGGTCACACAACCAACGCGTCGTTCTTATGTCAGCGAACATACCTCGGACTAACGAGCTCATATCCATTCCCAACCACCTAGAATCAATATCAACCTTTACCGGACCTTAACGAAATCTGTGCAGGACTGCACTGACCCAATACTAACACATCACTTGACCCGTTTTGACCTCAATCACCTTTTATCTTACCTTTCTTATTTGTTTTGCATGAGATAACTAAATCGTTTCAATTCCAATACAACTATTATTTCATGTTTATTTTGGATAACATTAATAATGTTTTATAAATTTGGATTACAACCTATTTAGGAAGTATCACGCACTTGGATCTAACCTTCTCGGCGGTCCACTTGTTTTATTTTACTCTATTGGTGGTATTGTTTTGCATTTATAGGTAGTTCCTCCTAGCCAAAAGGGATCTCTCGCAATCGCATTGGATTAGGAAATCAAAATGCACATACAACCTTCAACCGACATCAAAAATGGTATTCCTCCTTGTCCTATCACCCTTTATCCATTTCATTCATTTTCTAAGAATCGGGTGAAACATTTTGGCACGCCCAATGGGACCCATCCGGGTTCCTTGCATTCATTCATTCTTAGGGAAATATTTTGTATGTTTGTTTCTTTTCAAAAGGAAGTTAACATTAAATCTTCTCTTTGGGAATCTTCTCTTTCTTTTTCGTATCTAAATGGCATTTGTATTTTGGGACTAAAAAGAATCATTCTTTTTCTTCTTGCATCCACATTAGTGAAAGTCATTCTCTTTCCTATTCACTCTCTGTTTACATCGAATATCACATTTCGATTTTGGGTTCTAAAATACTTGCATTTCATACTTCTATGCTTGCATTTTTAGCTCACATTAAAACTGAGGGCAACCTATATGCTGGAAGTCATGCCCAGCTGATGGTTGACATAATTAAATCGTAAAAGCACTTTCTCTTCTCTCTCTCTTTTCCAAACTACACAAATATAAATTCACACATCTTCTTAAACAACACCTTACCTGGAAGAAGTTGTCAACGATCACACGATCAGAGGATTGATAGTGGGCACCCAACTAGTTTCTCTGTCCAGTCATTAACTCAGAGAAAGGACCGCCCCCACCAAAACATAACCTGAAACCACCCTTAGATCTTACCTCTTCATAAGACACCTTCCCAACCAAAAACTCTGTTTTGATTCACAAAGTCAATCTAAAATAGCATAAGCTAAAACATAAAATTCACTTATAGGATTACGTGTTTTTCTTATCTTTTTCTTGAGTTGTGAGGTTACGTTCTTCATTTTCTTCTTCCTTTCACACTCTGCCATCATAGTTGGTGTATTCCATTGTTTCTGAGTGTGTCAGGATCCATTATTATCATACTTAGTTTTTGGGTTGATATTTCATCTGACTTAATTCAAAAAAATCAAATTTTCTTCACTTTTTCAAATTTCACATTGGTAGACGTCGGTCAACGACCGTCATCCGGTTTACCTAACTATTGTCGGTTTCACTCTTTTTGGTCATTCTATCAAAAATAGGATTCATAACATCTTATTCTTTTTTAAGTTATCGGACATCATCATACCCCCATAATTGTAAAATCACAAGCTTAATACAACTTCTTTATTTTATTTTCACTTGCTTTTGCCTCATTTGCAAAACTGTTGATTTCCCATAGTAACCGGTATCGGTTTCCCTAACCGTCATTAGTCACCCTATAACCATCATCGGTTAACCTAACCGCTATCGGTTCCTTTGTTTTAATTTTTAATTAAAACACTGACCAATTTCACCTCCCAGAATCTATTCTCCTCCATTTTTTTATTTTTCTGTGTCATTTACAGAGAATAGTTTACCAAGTCTACACTAATTCACATGGTTTTGACTCGCAGCCAAGCCAACACCCTTGTGTTTCACACTATCCTTCAACCGCTTCCACCTAGCCCATCACCACCTTCTATCTTATCACCTATGGATCCAACTCACCCATCACCATTAGTACCAACGATGAGGAGTTTGCAAGAATCCTTGACTAGAATCCCATTTCCCTACAATATTATCTCACCCACTCATCCACCCACAAATCCTCGGGACGGTTGGCATATGGCATACGGAACTTCCGCATTAGCTACTAAGCTACCACTAACTCGACATTACCTTCATCTAATTTACCACATGTGGTGTCTTGATTGGACCCCACATCTCTACAACTGCTGCACCTACGAAATTTATCACACTTTTGGTGTTAACCATCCCTTCACTAGCCACCCTAAGCATAGCCTCGTTTGCACCTATCACCTCATATATACCCATTACATCGCAACCACCCATGGGGTCAAGACCCACACCCCATTCCAAAACCTCATCCTTTCCATTCCGCATTCTCTACCTCCAATTACCACAAGAGTCATTACGACTACCCCACCTACTTATACATATCACTAATAACCCCCAATCTCGTCTATCACCTATTTTGGATACCTTCCACTTGAATCTATTCCCCCTTCACAGTTCTCATACTCAACACCACCATATATTGGGATGTCATCCACATCATACATCCATCATCAACCTCCTTATACCGCAAGGGGTGCCCAATCATCACAACCCACCAATGACCTCATCATTAAGATGATGATGGAAAAGATGAAAACATTAGAAACATCGGTTTACGCTCTCGCAACTCCTTAACTTATGAAGAAATCTATAATGAGCCTCTTCATCCATCTATTCCCATTCACCCATACCATGTACAGTGGGAAATGCCCAAGTTCAACCATTTCAACACTAAAGAAGACCCGCAACAACGCTTACGATCCTTCAAATATAGGTGTTATCTGATCACCCATGATGATGCTTTACTCCTACGAACATTCCCCATGTCCTTAATGGGACCCGCGATAAACTGGTATAGTGGTTTGCCTCGATATTCCATTTACTCATTTAATAAAGTGGCTCAAGCCTTCTTGGACCATTTTTCAATTAATATCATCAAGAAAGTCACTATGACCGACTTGTAATCAACTCGACAATACGACGATGAGTCTATCGCTAATTTTGTCACTTGTTGGCGAGCCTCATCAACAAGCTAACGTTCCAATTACCTCAAACAAATATTATAGAGTTGTTCACTAGAGCTTGTACCGGCACATCTCACCAACTCGGAAGTACAAACCATTCATACATTTGACGAAGCATTTACCATAGCGCAAAAATTGGAAATTCATGCCATTGAAGAGAAGAAAATTCAATTGTGAAACAAAAACTCCACTGCATTCAAATCAAATGATGCCTCTTCATCTTCAAAGCCCCAAAATAATTATTCAAAAGCCAAAGGATCTACCAATGTGGTAGTTCTCAAAGCTGGCCCATCTCACCCATCTAACTAAGAAAAACCTTCCTACAATCTTTCTTCCATTCAAACTTTTCAATTCCGAGCGGGAATAACAAAAGTACAATCAAAATAAAGAGCCCTATTATTCAGTATTAAAAAAGCTTCTTAAGGCCAGAGCCATTGCACCTCCACCTATAAAACCACATACTGGTTTTGAACCCGCTCGTCCTATGCCTATATGGTATAAGGAACATGATTATTGTAACTATCATCATGTCAAAGGCCATAGCAATGGTAATTGCATAACCTTCAAAAACATTATCCAGGAAATGTTAGATAATGGAGATCTCATCCTGGACAACCCAAACGCACCGGAAAATCAAAACTTGCATATATTTAAGAATTTTTTCCCTAACCATACACCATCATCTAATCAAAATGGTGAACCTTCAACTAATGATAGCAATGTCCATGATGTTCACGTTGTTTTTGAAGTTGTAAAACCCATTCCTTAATTTTCTCCTATCCCCTCTATCGAGGAGATTCTAGCATGAGCTCCTCTACCCACAAAGGATCCAACCTCATCTACTCCTTCACCCACAGAGGAGTCCCCTTCATCTCCCCCTTCACCCATAGAGGAGTCCATAATTTTTGCTGATGTTATTTCACCATCTACCTTGCAAACCTAATGAAATATCAACGGTATTAATTCTCTGACCCACGGGAGAATCATTCTTGCTTTCTTATCCATCAAAAGATGAATCTACCTCACCCCACTTTTCATCTCTCCTACCCAAGGGGATCCTGTGAGACACACCATTGCTTATTGGTGACAATTTCCCATTAGCATTCTAGGATCCCATTGATATGCTCTCGACTCTTTTACCTACATAGTCCAAGGCTAACCAATTCCATGTCTCACAGATATATTTTACAGGGATTTCCACTAAACCAACAACATCTCCTCTTACAATGGTATCATTTTCACACTGCTACCTGCTTGGATTACGTTGGTAATTCAATGTTTAGGGGATGCCTTTGGTTACCCTTTTCAACCCAAATACAAATGTCGCTTACTGATAACTCCATGATATATCCAAAGGTATTTCAAGCGACCAAATCAACCATGACCGTGCATGTTGAAACAACTTCTTCTTTGTCACCCTTGCCTACATTCGAACCTTTAACCACAACCAAAGCCATTCCTATGCCTAAGAAGCTACTCGCACCTAAATATTCTCCCATATCTAGAATTATCACTAACCTGGGTGTCATGCCAACATCAAGCCTTGTCCATCCACCCGTCAAATAGGACTTAGCCACATCCTCCAAAGCTCACATAAAAACTAATCCTCCATTTAAAAATAAGACCCAAGTTTTTAGACTGCACACACCAGTTTCACCCACCACGCCTTTGTCAGCTTCACCCCTTCCATTTATCCTAGGGCCTCACTCATCAACCTTGGCCAAGAAACCACCTATCCAAGGCAAATAAAAGGTCTGCAACCCACCTCTTCATCACAATCCTTTATTACAACCAACCTATCAGTGTAACGTACACCTTCGCCATTACCCGCAGCTTTCTTACCACCTATACCCCCCCAGCTACCATAACCCCATCACTACCTATGAGACTTACTTCTCTTCAACCCATACCTTCCACGTGACCTCTACCAAAACCTTTACCACACCTTTGTTAGCACCGTGGCCAACCCGTCCTCTACTATCATCTACTCTCCTTTTTGCATCACGTACTCCCCTCACCTTTACCCAAGAAGGTGTAATATGTTGGTATCCAAATTCGTTCTCCTTTTCAAGCCGAGCAACAACATAAATTTGGCAGGGAACTTAGAGGTAGATAGATCATAAATATGTATCATTTTGTATCCGGATGAAATCTAACCCGACCCTTTGTTACTCGGATTTGTGGAGAGATGGATAACACCATAAAAGGATTTAATCTTATCCTAACTATTTTAGGTTGTGCCTTTCAACCAAGGTAAGAGGGCGTATTTTGTAACCTCTGTTATTGAAGGAGACGCAGATACCTTTCTCTTGCACAAATTTTATAAAGAAAACCTTGGGAAAATATGATCAACACACCAAATCTGACTCTCACGAGTTGTCACTTCTAGAAAATGGAGATATTTTCAACACAAGGCTAAGGTTACTAAAGACATTTGGAAACCTGATATGTTCTGCATACTTTAGCAAGTAGATTTTTGTTCTTTTGTGGATATACGAGAAAACAGGGTAATTCAAGGTAGGATTGGTTATTTGAATAATTTTTTGGTGGGAGATCAACAAGATAGATTTGACTTTGCCAGATCCTTGAGAAACTTTCATAACAAATGGAGAACTCAATAATAGAAAGCTTCAAAATAGTTAAAACATTCCTTTAACCAAAAGTGTGCAGCAATGGAGGCTCGGATTTGCCCTCAAATATTTGAGATTCTAGCACAAAGGCTCGAGTTAGAAGACCCAATAAAACATCAAAATCTAAGATCAATCACACCTGAGGTACACTCAGAGGCTTAAAAACAATCTATGTCAACAGATGAAAGAAAAGTGATTTTAAATCATTTATTTCATTCCCAGATGAAAGCTCTTCTAAAAATGAAATTGCAGATGCCACTAGACTATAACAAGGATTGAGATCTATGTGACTCAAAGAAATTTTGATACAAGATTGCAATAGGAACAAGAAAAACTACTTGCAGACATTCTAAAAGTGAAATAAACACAAAATTTTCCAGAGATTTAACACAAATTAACTCAAAGTTTATTAGACTCATCAATAGGGGAGAGTTATTTTTAAAATCTCGAGCTTGTTGATGGCTATACATTCGTAACCAAATCAACGATCATGTTTCTTGGGCCTCTCCATTGATGACTAGGATGCCATGCCACAAACCTTTGGCAATCCTTTAGAGTTTCTGCATAGCTGGACTTGACAGGTCATCCCCTTTTTGCTCTCTTTCATCTATAATTCTGCCCCGCATCCATCTCCTCTGGTAATTCCTATTTCAAAATATGCATTACACAACAACCGTTGATTTTGTCCCCTTTCTACTTTATATCAGAACCATCCATGTGTTTCCCTGGTGCATCTGCAAAGGTGAGGCACAACAACTAGTCTCCAAACAAGTGCGGGCCTTCCACGTGTCTCCCCGGCGCATCTCCAAAAATAAAACTCAGGGGCCGGTCCCTAAACATGCACGGTCCCTCCATGCCATGAAAACATATAATATCATTCTTAATGCGCCTTAGTGGGTGAGAACCTGGAAAATGTTTCTTCCCCATTAATATGGGATCCGATGGCTTCCACTACCAAGATATTGGGATTTTGGTCTGCCATCTTTTCTTATACAACAAACAAGCATGGGGCATTAGACTCGACAAATGGAGGACAAAGTTTTTGTGCACCAATTCGGGGAGATAGAAAACATGACAGAGGCCACAACCGAGGGATTTCAAGGGCAAATGGTGTGAGATCAGAATGAGCACCAACATCGGCTCCTACTCGGGGATGGGCACTCCCAACGAGTGCCATAAGAACAAAAATAGACCAAGTGCCAAAAATATCCATTGGGCAAAGGAGTCAGCTTGTAGAGTAGAAAACTAGAACCATCTTCCAAAGAACGAACCAAGAAACCAAAAAACTAGGTCACCAAGGACTAGAACAAACAAAAACACAAAAACAGAACAAAAACAAAGAACCATACACTGTACAAATGGAGTATACCTTGATTCTAAGAAATCAATCAAGGAAATGTTTCAAATGCCTTCCATTAATAGGCAATTCAAGTAGTTCCCCTTCTAAGTCTTTTAGGAAAAAGGTATTTTCACCAATTTGAATATCAATGGAGTAGGGGCCCATCCATAATGCATCAAAATTACCATGCTTGCCCTTATCTTCATGCCTCGCTATCCTATAAAACAAAATATCTCCAATGTTGAAATCTCTTGGAGTGACCTTCTTGTCAAATAACGTCTTCAATTTTTCTCTGAACCTTACTTGTCTTTGGTGGGATGTCCTTGTTTTTTCATCAAGTTCAACAATCTAATTGATTCAAGCCTCATATGGGCTAACTTCTTGGTCCTCAAATTGTTGAACAAACTGAAATGAAGACAATTGTAAATGCAGGGGCAGCAGAGCTTGTGTTCCATAAACCAACTCAAATGGGCTTTTACCAGTAACCCTTTTAGAAGTTATTTTTTCAGCCCAAACAACAAATTTCAGTTTGCTCACCCCACTTCTTCTTTTTCAGCTCCAAGGTTCTTCTAATGATCTTCAACAAGTTTTTATTGCTTTGGACTCAGCTTGTCCATTTCCTTGGGGGTTGTAGTTAGAAGCATATGTCAGATTTATCCCATATTCTTTGCACATTTCCATCAAAGGTTTAGCTCTGAAACACATGGCATTATTAGCAACAATTTTGACTGGCACTCTAAATCTGCAGATGATATGATTCAGCATGAAGTCCATGACAACTTGATGTGTTGCTTTCTTAGTGGGGATTGATTCCACCCACTTAATGAAGTAGTCGAGCTACAAGAATCCACTTATGACCAGCACTAGAGGGACACCAATGAAGTCCACTCCCCATTGTTTGAAAGGGGCTTCAATTGACACATCTTTGCAAGGAAGGGAGCCCAAAGCTTTCATTCTTCCGTAAAAATTCCAGCAACTTTCACATTTCCTAATCAACGAGTTGTATCTTTGAAAAGGGTGGGCCACCAAGAACTGTGTCTGAAAATTTTGTGAGTCAGTAACCCTTCCAACAAAATGTCCCCCACAAACTCCTCCATACAGTTTTCTAATTTGTTTGACAACTAGTTAAGTCTCCTTTTGACAATGATATCTTTAATATAATACTTCCGGTAATTATAAAAAATAATAACAATGCTTCATACTCAACAATCTTATTAGTGCATTCAAAGTTAAGTTTGAAAGAAAATACAAACTCTTCTTAGCTTGGGGAGATCAGAACAATGCTAGTACCATTTCCAAACTTGGAACAAGCCCCATCGAATAACAAGGTCCAAGGTAAACCAACTTATTCAAGACATTTACACTTTGATCAATCTTGTGCTCCCTGTTATCAAGCAAACACCACAAGGTTATCAACATCTACATCGATATATAACACTTCATAAGAAGCATTATTCGGGATCTTCAATGAGGTGCACCATTTTCTTCTCTCCATACAGTTTTACAAGGCTGCCTTCAATTGGAATGGTGGCAAAAGACATATCCATATGAACACTTCCACTAACACTTGTAGCCCACTTTCTTGATAACAACATGCCCCATTTGGCGGGAAATCAACAATGACAACATCAAGTTTCAGGTTCTTACCTGGATAAGCCGCAAGTTATACCACCAAACCCTTCACACACCCCACAACTGGGACCTCTCTAGAATCCATGGCAGTGCATCTTCCATATGTTGTTGTCACCTTGATATCTAGCTCATTCATGACCTCAAGAGGCATGACATTGCATGATGCTCGGAATCAAACATACAATTGTGTAGTAATCTATCCTTAATGATCAAAGTTGTAAAAAATGGATCAACATTTAATTGGGATTCAACCAAAGATGTCCCCAAGTAAACCTTAGGTGCTTCTCTAAGCTCTTCCAATGTTGGTGGTGTTTCAAGGTCTGCAATGGTTGGAGGAGGAGTTTCTACAATGTTTACATTTCTTCCTGGGGTACTCTTTTCTTCATTCAACCCCAAGTACTCAAATGCTCTCTTCTTATGCTCAGGGAATCCTAAGCAACTCAACAATCGAACACTAACTTTGATTTGACTCAAAACTTGGGCAATGTCGGATGGAACATTCTTTGGCAAGGCAACATTGGAAGGGAGATTAACAAACTCATCGATGGCATGGGATTCTTGACAATTTGGGCATGAGGAGAAATATGAATCCTTTTTGGGACAACAAGGCCTTTGGAAGGTGTATCTTTCCTAGAGCCTCTTTATGAATACTAGTAAGCAATGGAGTTTTAGGTTTTCTTGAGGCCTGCTCCTTTGACAACTCTACTCCTAATATTATAATCCTTTTCTTGAGCAAAAACAACATTCATGAATAGCTGCCTATCTTCCTCCGAAGGATTCCTCCATCATACTTCTTTATCATTAAATCTCTTAAATACTCAAAGTCATTATTAGGTATTTCAAAAGCTTACACTACATCTATTTCAAAATTATGAGAAAGAGGAAGAAGTGGTACCGGTGAATGCAATCCCAAAAAGTTGCAACAGTTTCAAGCACTTATCACTTCGGTTGAAGTTGCTCCTTGTGAGTTTGAAGAGCAACCCATCATGCAAACATCATCATCAGTACCAACATCATCATCAACTTCTTCTTCTTGCTGATTTATTTCACATGGAGGATGGGGCAGAAAACATCTATCACACCAATCAATCTCATTGGCTTCATCAACAGCAGCAACCCATGAAGTCAGAGGATCAGGCACCATTCTACTTTCACATGCTTGGGGATGTCTATTTGCAGATCCCATGGGTCCTTTACCTCTGTCATCTGACCTCTGATCACCCCTAGGATGATTGCCAAATATGTCATGATTTTATGCCTTTTGCCGACCTTGTGAACTCTACCCAATTCCTTTCTCTTCCCGGCTAGTTTGTAAGAGATTTCTTTGATAGCCCGGCCCAAGTCCTAACAACCTCCTCAAGACCCACACTCTTTCTTACTTGAGGATTTTCTGGGTTTATCAGTTTGACACCCTCCCTCTTAGGAGGTTTTCCAACTGCTTTGATGTTGTTCTCAATTTGCAGAGCCATGTTAAAGGCCTGCCTCAAAGTGCTAGGGTTTTTATCCCTCAAATAGTATGTAACCTTCTTGTCAAATGCATCAACGATACTTTATAAGACAAGATTCATCACATGGCCTCAAATTCACAGAAATATTCTCAATGTCTTATTGAATCTTGTATTAAAATCATGCACTGATTCATTAGGATTCTTTTTAATATTCTCAAATTTTGACAAAAGAAACCTAGGGTCTATTTTGTCACCATACTGTAATCTAAATGCATTCTTCATTTCAGTCCAAGAATCAATGGATTTATCAGGTAGAGCTTTATACCAGTCCCTTGCATCCTCCTCTAATGTATGAATAAAAAATTTAATGTACACATCTTCAAACTCTATTTTGAAATCCTCTATCATATTGACAAAGAGTTTCAAGTGTTGATCACCAGTTATTGCATTATTTCCTTGAAACTTTGGTAATCTATTTCTTACATCCTATGGCACAACATTTGGATAGCCAACCATACCTCTAAAACTGATGGGACCAAAAGTATTAATGAAAAATGGAGGTCTGGGTGGAGGTTGAGCCATATTATTCTAAGGAGGTGATCTTACAGGAGAAACAAAGTGATGAGGAGTGAGGGGTCTATGTGGTATAAGGATACAATTTTCAGAATGACGATCCCCTAATGGCTCTTTTTCATGGTAGGCACTATCAGATTTGGAAAATACGGGGTAGAATGAGATGCAAATATTTCAAATACAGGGGTGGAATGAGAAGGCCCCTCTCTAGATGGAGAATTTGGATTTACAAAGAGACTACCTGATTCAGAAGTAGTTGAGGAAGCATTGCAATCTTCGATCACGTCTTGATCATTTTCACCAATGGAGATCTCTTTTCTTGAGGCTTGATCTCCAACAACCTTCCAAACTCTTCCACCTTCTGAATTAGACTTTCCAAACTCTGGAAACAACCTTCTACTAGGGTCTCAGTAATGAAGAAAGACCTTCTTCCCTCCAACTTTACAAAGATTAATGACAAATTTTCAATTGACAGAGGTTAAGACACTGGCATTTATCAAAATCAAAATAACTTGGAGTCGCCACTAAGGATTTTCACCCTAGTTGTGTAAATGCACTAAAAATAATCTGTCAAATGTCTGTCAGCACTAAAAATCATGCAAAGCTTTACAAATCAGACCCTCCTTCACCCAAATTTATCAATGGTGAGGAAAACTTAGTACAATAACTACTAGAAAAATTGGACATATATCACGTAGAACTTATAACCTTGTTCAAGTCTTACAGATCTGATCAGAGAATGATGCCTACAAAACATATTTACACACAGAACTGCAAGAAACATTACCAAGGTTTGGAAAACTTTAAATTCTTCAAAGCATCTCCAAACGGTGGTACAATCTGTTGGTATCCAAATTCGTTCTCCTTTTCAAGCCGAGCAACAACACATATTCGATAGGGAGCTTAGAGGAAGATAGATCATAAATATGTATCGTTTTGTAGTCGGGATGAAATTTAACTGACCCTTTGTTACTCGGGTTTGTGGAGAGATGGATAACACCATAAAAGGATTTGATCTTATCCTAACTTTTTTAGGTTATGCCTATCAACCAAGGTAAGAGGGCCTATTTTGTAACCTTTGTTATTGAAGGAGATGCAAATACCTTTCTCTTGCACAAATTTTATAAAGAAAACCTTGGGAAAATATGATCAACACACCAAATCTGACTCTCATGAGTTGTCACTTCCAGAAAATGGAGATATTTTCAACACAAGGCTAAGGTTACTAAAGACATTTGGAAACTGATCTATTCTGCATACTTTAGCAAGTAGATTTTTGTTCTTTTGTGGATATACAGAGAAAAACATGGGTAATTCAAGGTAGGATTGGTTATTTGAATAATTTTTTGGTGGGAGATCAACAAGATAGATTTGAATTTGCCAGATCCTCGAGAAACTTTCATAACAAATGGAGAACTCAATAACATAGAAAGCTTCAAAATAGTTAAAACATTCCTTCAACCAGAAAGTGTGCGTCAATGGAGGCCCAGATTTGCACTTTTCACACAATATTTGAGATTCTAGCACGAAGGCTCGAGTTAGAAGACCCAATAAAACATCAAAATCTAAGATCAATCACGCTTGAGGTACACCCAGAGGCTTACAAACAATCTCTGTCAACAGATGAAAGAAAAGTGATTTTAAATCGTTTATTTCATTCCCAGATGAAAGCTCTTCTGAAAAATGAAATTGCAGATGCCACTAGACTATCACAAGGATTGAGATCTATGTGACTCAAAGATATTTTGATACAAGATTGCAATAGGAACAAGAAAAACTACTTGCAGACATTCTGAAAGTGAAATAAACACAAAATTTGCCAAAGATTTAACACAAATTAACTCAAAGTTTATCAGATTCATCAGTAGGGGAGAGTTATTTTAAACAATCTCAGAGCTTGTTGATGGCTATACACTCGTAACCAACTCAACATGAATGAAAATCTGACACAGAGGAAGTTAACCTAGTTTCTCATAAAGTTTTCTCAAAAGATGAGATTTTCTCAAAATTTTCTCATGAAAATGAACTCCCGACCATTTGCAAGAGTAATCTCATTTCATTTATACATTTCATTCACTCAATTTTCCTCCAAAAAAGAAGAATATTCAAGGGACCCCTGCTTGTTACTCATTTGCCTCAGAAAGCAACCTTTAACAAATTTATATTCGAAAGTTGCCAGGTGGACCAGTTGTGCAAACTGATCATGTTTCTTGGGCCTCTCCACTGATGACTAGGATGCCATGCCACAAACCTTTGGCAATCCTTCGGAGTTTCTGCATAGTTGGACTTGACATGTCATCCCCTTTTTGCTCTCTTTCATTTGCAATTCTGCCCCACATCCATCTCCTCTGGTAATTCCTGTTTCAAAATATGCATTACACAACAACCGTTGATTTTGTCCCCTTTCTACTTTATATAAGAACCGTCCACGTGTTTCCCTGGTGCATCTGCAAAGGTGAGGCACAAAAACTAGCCTCCAAACAAGTGCAAGCCTTCCACGTGTCTCCCCGGTGAATCTCCAAAAATAAAACTAGTGGGCCGGTCCCTAAACATGCGCAGTCCCTTCAGGCCATGAAAACATATAATATCATTCTTAACGCACCTTAGTGGGTGAGAACCTGGAAAATGTTTCTTCCCCATTAATACAGGATCCGATGGCTTCCACTACTAGGATATTGGGATTTTGGTCTGCCATCTTTTCTTATACAACAAACAAGCATGGGGCATCAGACTCGACAAATGGAGGATAAAGTTTTTGTGCACCAATTTGGGGAGATAGAAAATGTGACAGACGCCACAAACTGAGGGATTTCAAGGGAAAATGGTGCGACATCAGAATGAGCACCAACATAATCCAAGGACAAGAACCCACTACCATCCAAAATGGTAGTTAAAATCACAACACCTTATTGCTAATTCATCTACTACACCTTTACCTAAGCGGTACCATCAAAACCTAAGCCAATACCACCTACCAAACAGATGGTCAAACCTATTCCACCTCCTATAACACCTCTTCCACCACAATCATCCACACCTCCACCTAAACCCACACTCACTTCACATTGTGATCCATTGGTAGGGTATTATGCCAACATTTTAGCCAATCTTTTAGAGACCTCTGTCATCACATTACCGCTGCTTAGACCTTACGACCCACTCAAACCCGAACCAAATGGGTTTGACAAAACTAAAATTTATGCCTACCATGATGGGCCATGACATGATATAGAAGGTTCTAAGCCTCTAAAAACCGTTCTCCTCCAATTATGTCCTCTTGAAGCAAATTTCGACGATGATGATCTTCTTGATGAGGACCCTTTTCCACCTCCACCTATCATCACACATCCTCGCCTAGTACCTATTCAGTGACCTACATCACCATGTCCACAACCCTTTTATCCACCTCCGAAATTTGATATCAACATGGTCCACATAAGAGAGCTCGCCAAAACCCCACCAAAATGCTAGTGCACCGTAATCATTTCGCAAGGTTCTTACCCCATAGTAGGTTTTTTTCCATCTTGTCGTTATACTACTCATGACATACCTTCTCCATCCACCTCTCTTTCTTAGATTAACATGATCCAAGTCGCCACTCATGCTCAAAAAGACAAAGGGAATGCAAAAGTAACCAACACATCTCTAAATCCTATGCCTAACATACCATATGCACCTACACCAAAAATCACCATTAGGGGACCCACATACCCCATTTCTGATGGGGTCACCCATCGTATAATGATAAAACAATTGCACCAATCCCCCCTAAAAATGTCTTTGTACGATCTTGTCCAAACCTCTGAATCTCATCGACATGCCCTCATGGAGGTTCTACAATCCATCGAGGTTTTACCCAATGACCCTACACCTATGGCCTCCATTATTACCCCTCACCACGTGGCCTCTCTCACCAATTCATCACCTTCCTCTACACCCCCTACCACTCATCAAGTCGTCAGCCCTCGGTTTCTCTGAAGACGAGATTATGCCTCTCAATCGATGACCCCGATCTTTCCCTTTTCATTTCCATTCATATTGATTATATTCACATTTGACGAGTTATGATCAATGGCGTACCAAAATCAACATTATCTCCTCCCATGCATATAATCAAATGTGCATCCCTTCAAATTACTGGCTTAATAACCCAGATTATCTGCGTTTAATGACACCATCACTTCCACTCTCGGCACTATCATCCTCCACATCTCGTGTGGGCCTCGTATAGTGCCATAATTATTCTACGTTTTAAAGGGGCAATTCCCAATATAACATGTTGTTTGGAAAACATTGGATCCATGTCATGGGTTGTGTTCCGTCGAACTTTACATCACTGTGTCAAATTTGAACATGAAGGACATAACTACACCATCCCCGCCCTTCCTTCGTCATTCAAAACCTGTAACATGTGTCAGACCTAATGATGTCCTTATACCATTTAAGGCATCTACCACTATTTCGATTCTCCTTCACCCATATCCCTATCCACAAATATTTCCGCTAGCTCACCCACGCCTACCTCTTCTATTCCCACTGCTTCCCACACTGGCCTCTACGGTGACTGCGTCTTCTAACTCGTCTAGTTCCCAACCAACTAATCCTTCTTCTTCCCAATCGCCTAGTAATTCATCTATTTCAACTACACAAATATCCACTACCAATCCCTTAGAAGGTGTTTTTCAATGCCTCACTGGGGAATACTTCTTGTACAACATAAACACATTCCTTACTCCATAAGAGTATGGTAACCTACGCCAACATCCTCGTTATGACCATTGCATAGGAAAGGTCTTCCCTTATGGTCCTCCCCACATTTGTACCAACTTGACGTATGGGGGACTTGAAACTTCCACCTATTTACCTGAGCCACCTTCCCAAACATGACCATTTCATCTAACCTCCATTCTATCACCAATTTACTTTTTGCCACACTTTCCTTCACCGTTGTGGATGGAAAGGCTTTTGCTTTGGGTTACATGAACAAGGCCATCATATTGTCATCTGTACTACACGTAAACACAAAGACCGCAGTGGTATTGGCTTTGCCAAACCATATTCCAAGAAGACCCACATCGATCTCATTAAGGTTGAAAAACCTTCTCCACCTCGTTCACCAATGTCGCCACCTTCACCCATAAAGTCTACAAATCCCAAATCTATTCCTCTTAAAAAAAAAAATTGTGAACACCATTTCCTGGGACCTCGACTTATCAACGCAATGGCGAGGCTCCCTCTTCTCTTCACTTCCTTTATTCTAATACGATCAATGATGATACACCTTCTATTAACGCTGCGTCAATGCCGGGATGATGAGTCTATCCTCACTTACCTTGGTGAAGAAGATTCTTATTTTCACCGGTCATTACCTTCTCAAACGCAAAACCATGTTAAATGAATCACCATCGAAATTAATATTAACACTCAAGATGACCCACACATTCTAAAGATAGGCCAATCTTTAGACGTAGTTAAACAAGAAGCTTTCACTTCTTTCCTTTGGGATTATAGCGATGATTTTGCTTGGTCTTATGTTGATATGCCCCGTATTGACCCAAACATCCTAGTCCACAATATCGTAACTATTCTTGAAGTAAAACCCGTAAAACAAAAGTTGTGAAAAATTCCTTCTCCCATTGCCCTTCTTGTCAAAGAAGACTTCAATGCCTTCTCTCGCTTCCTTCATCCTACCCATTGATTATCTCCAATGGATCTCTAACATCGCTCCTCGCTACAAAAGCAATAGGAAGACTCCGCATATGCACAAATTTATGCGACCTTAATTTAGCTTACCCTAAAGATGATTTCCCTCTAACTAGTATATACCAACTAGTTGATCTCACCACCGCCAAGAGGTGTTATCACTCATGGACATGATTCTCGTTATAACCAAAAATTACTTTCCTGGAAGATCAACACAAAACTACCTTCATCACTCCTAGGAGACCTTCTCGCTATCACGTCATGTCTTTTGGCCTTAAAAACATTAGTGCTACATATCAACAAGCTATGACTTATAAATTTCATGACATCATGCATCACATATTGGAAGATTATGTAGATGACCTTCTTGCCAAATCCAAACATCGAGCCGAACACCTTACAGTCCTTAAGGTCATTTTTGATTGTCTCATCAAGTATTGTGTTCACCTTCAACCTAAGAAATGTGTTTTCATTGTCCTCTCAGGAAAACTCCTTGGTTTTATCATTTCTTTGTGTGGCATAGAATTTGATCCCGCTAAAATCAAGGCTATTCTCGAAATGCCTCCACCTACTAACCTTCCCTAATTGCGTAGTTTTCAAGGCAAGTTGCGGCCTATCCATCATTTTATTTCGCAGATTCGATTTGCTGCCACCCCTTTCATCATCTCCTCAAAAGGATGTCTCCTTCAAATGGGATGATGAATGCCACAAAGCCTTTGAATCCTTAAAATAATACCTCCTCTAAGAACCTATACTCATTCCTCCTAAGGATGACCAACCATTTTACCTTTACATTTCTACTACGGATCATTCCTTGGAAGCCATGCTCGCTCATTGTGATGAGAAACACATGGAGTAGGTGGTTTATTATATAATCTGTACACTTTTGGATTATGAAACCCAATACACCCATGTCGAAAAAATCAGCTTAGCCTTAGCTTTTGTCGCTACTAAACTTTGCCATTACCTACTTAACCATAATTTTTTTTGTTGTCACCAATACCCTTACATTACATGTACGCTAAGCCCTACCAAAATTAGTGTGTTGCATGTTGGCTCATACTTCTTGTAGAACTATACCTTGAATTCACTCATCAAAAATCTATCAAAGGCCAAACAATTGCTGACCAAATCACAGATGCACCTCTATCCGAGATTAGCCCTCTAACTTTGATTTCCCAGATGAATCCATTGCTACCCTCTCGTTGGATGATACCATTTACCCGATGACCTTATTCTTTGATGGTTCCAAATGTTAGCGTGGAGGTGGTGCTGGAGTTATCCTCATTCTACTCGATGTTGTTATCTTTCAAACTAGATTTTAAATGTACTAACAATATCGTCGAATATGAAGCACTCGTATTAGGCCTTCAAACCGCCATCGCCTTAGGCATCAAATCAATTAATATCTTTGGTGATTCTTAACTAGTTGTAAATCAAGTCAATGGTATATACCAGTGTCATAACAAAATACTTCAAAAGTATAAGAATCATGTAGACATATTTTTGACTACTTTTGACCGTTATGAACTTCAAACCACTCCACGCTCCACTAACAAATTTGCAGATACCATGGTGCCTTTTGCTTAGATACCCACCTTGACCTCCGACTCAAAAAATATTTGTCACAAGACAAAGGCTGCGAATCACCTTCCTATCTATTTTGAGACATCAACCTCGTCGAGAACCGTTCAATTTGACCCATGTGACCTTTGGTACAAGCGGTTTCTTGACTACCTTTCCTTTCGCCTACCTCCGGACCTTACTCACAACGGACAATGCACATTTCTCAACAATGTCTCTTGGTATGTCATCATGGGAGGCTTTCTTTATAAACATGGTTTTGATGGTATCCTCTTGCGATGCCTTACAAGTTCTCAAATTTCCTACACTATCAAGAATGTTCACAAAGGAGTTTTGGAGGTCACTTTAGTGGTTTAGCTGTCATGCTAAACACATTATCCGCTTAGGCTATTATTGGCCAACCTAAACCGCAATTGTTGTGACTACGTCCAAACATTATGTGAAATTTCAGCAACATCCTAATCTTCATCACACACCTAGTCACGCCTTACAGGTCACACGATATATTTAGCCTTTCTCTCAATGTGGTTTAGATCTTGTTAGAGAGATCAATCCTCAATCTTCACAATGCCATCAATGAATTATTACCACAACCGAATACTACACTAAATGGGTAGAAGCCACCCCCTCATCTCTACAAAAGTGAGAAAATTTGTGAATTCATCAACCATCACATTATTTTTCACTTTGGTGTCCCTCACCGCCTCAACACGATAACGGAAACAATTCAAAAACAAAACCCTACAAACTTTGTGATGCCTTTGGCATTCAACTTAGTTTTTCTTCACATTACTACCAACTAAAGCATATCCATTCAATTTGGATCTAAATGATGATGACATACTTGACAAATTTGAGTAGTTTCATTGTGGATTTCCATGGGGGTATTTCATTCATTTTAGACACCCCTTCATCATTATTTGACATTTTTCTCATCTTAGCATGGTAATCACAACTCTCTGTGTTCATATTTCCTCCGCCTTCATCACTACATCCCTAACGCAAGAGACCTTAGGTTCTCCTTCTTATCCATTTTTTCTCTCATCTATTTACATTTGGGGGAATTACAATCACATGTTCCCACCTCCCCACTCACGTTACTTATATCTTATTTTATAGGCATACTCATCATACATTCTAGCATCGTCGTTACCCGATGATGCACTCTTGTGCTTTGGTTCACATGTGACTATTGAGTGATTACCATTACACTAAACCCCACACACCACACTCTAGGCATCACACATTTCATCACTCAATCATACCTAAAATTAACTAAACCGAACCATACCTAAAATGAACTAAACCCATCAGGCCTAAATGATCTAGGTTCAATCATGCCTAAAACCTACCCACCCATTCCGCTACCTCATCTTATTTTTCCCTAGCTTATGGGAGAACTACATCTGGCCTGAGGCCCCTTTTCACCGGGGCTATGTAGGCAACACTCTAAGGGCATGGGGCCCTGGAGGTTAGCTCAACCACTCTTTACCCTAACCAATCCCCCATGTTTTCAATTAACATTTCACCTTACTTAGTTTCCATTTTTCACAAACACTTGGAAATTAAACAATTAACAAATGTAAATACCTGCCATTTTCTTAACAACATCATATCATACATCCATCATTTCACATTTCCATGATATCAAATATTTTAGAAATCTACACCATAACATACATATACATCATCATTTATTTCCCATGTTACCAATAACTTGGAAATTAAATCAAAACCAACAAACCTTAACTCCACCATGCCTAACTCACCTAGACTCAATCATGCCTATACCTGACTCAACCATGCCTAAATGACCTAAATTTAACCATGCCTATACCTGACTCAACCATGCCTAATTGACCTAAAATCAACCATGCCTAACTGACCTAAACTCAACCATGCCTAAAAAACCTCAAACTCCACCATGCCTAACCGACCTAACTCAACCATGCCTACATGACCTTGACTCAAACATGCCTAATTCACCTAGTTTCCATCACATACATAATAAAAATGGAAATTAAAACCAATTACATCATTAATACATACACATCACCATCAGAATCATCATATATATCAATGAAAATATTTGTGTATCAATACATATGTACACAACCACAAATAAATACAAGTATCTCAAGATGCTTAGATACAGTCTCACTATCTTCGACACGTAGGTCAGTATAATAATCAAAATCACAAACCTCTCATATAAATCCTCACTATCATCGACACGCAGGATGGTATATACCAAAAATTGATACACCAATCATATCGGTGACTTGTCACCCATCCAATATCCATGCCTACCTCATCTCTCTCTCCTCCTCACCTCCAAACTGACGACCGCCTACACCTCCCCACCTAGCATGGGTCTTAACCTAATCTCTGCTTGCTGCCCTTACCCGGGACTAGCCTCCATGAACTCATAGCCTTGCCCTAACCCTACCCTGGGCTCATGCTACCCATTGTGCTCTTAGAACTATGAGCGCAGGGATCTAGTCCTCTCACACACCGCCTGCTATACCCTGTACTTAGAATAAGAAGGGACATCTATCCTTGATAGTTAGATGATCCTGGAAATACCATGCCTCGCTCGTAGCATCCTTGAACCTTGCCATTTTGCACTGCATCTGCGAGGTGATGCCATAGGTCTCACAACAACCTATGAGCTATGACCTACTAATGTTGGCCTTAGATCATGTACACTGTGAGCCTTGTCCTCCTCCTCGTACCACCATGGGATCCTGTCTCTCCACTGCAGACTTGTGTAGTGTGAGACCCTATCCCTAAGTCTATGAAGGTGCATATGGTGCAACTTGGGCCTCGTAAGGCCACAACCCGAGCCTATGTGGTGGCCACCGTCCCGCAAACCTCGCATGCATGTTCTTGTAAAGAGGCCACATGTCCCCATATCCATGTACACCATTTGCGCAGTGCCTATCCATGTGCTACCTGGGCCTGTAAGGCCACTACCTATGCCTCTCGACCTGCAAAGCTGCCCCCATAAAGCTATAATTTGTGCTTGAAGGGCAGCCACCTGACCCTGCAAGGTATCCTCTCATTGTGATGGTAGGCTAAGTCTGGTTGCCGCTTTCGCCTCGGTGGTGCCGCTCATAGATATGCCACCCACCACTTCCTATATATATCGGTGACCCCCACATCATTGATTCGCCTATCCACCACCTGATCCTCCTACCCTATAGGCACACTTGGTCATGGTGGAGACATAGGTCTCTCCATGTCATCTCTCTTGTACTTGTGGGAAGGGTGGAGGCATGTCCTTTGGTAGCCCAAACTATCATCTCACTCTGTCTACAAGTATCATCTCGTGCTCACTGGCACAATGCCCCTGAATCCACCTCAACAATTGTAACTCCTCTAACTCCTCTCGCCATGTCCTTGTATGAGGGATAACCAACATATGGCCTCCAAACAATATCCACACCAGACAATCCCTCCAACAACTACTTGTAATATGAAACATCATGCGTGGCCCTAGCCACCTGTGATGCTTACCAATTAGTACCCATAGTCTATATCCAACTATGACCAAGCCACCCCTCGAACCAATCAAGTTGGGGCAAACCAACTAGACGTACACATATAATGTGCTCATATGCCCAACAATACAGAAGAAAAGTGCAACACAAACTAAATCGTCACAATCTCCCATAGGTCGACAACTCCTATATAGTTACACCATGAATGCCGGTTCCATGAAAAATAGATCCGCTACTCCATCATATCCTAGAGAACTCCCATCAATGCTCATGGGAATCTACCACCCTTGGCATCTGGTAAGGCGAAACAACATACCACATCCATCATCAAAACAACTAACCTCGTCTCCTGAGGATGGGCTACATAAATCTCTCCGTAGCTAAGGCTCACGCTTTATGGTACCTCAGCTCACCCATCGCCTCCCCAAACACAGCCACTATAGGATCCATGGAGGCCTCTGAAGAAATAGAATACAATCACTCACCCACAATCGATAGCGTAGGATCTTGTATACATCCTCTAGGGTGACAATAATCTCACCCATCGGTAAATGAAAAGTATTGGTCATTGAATCCCATCTATCGATGAGTGTGACCATCAAACTAGGATCTTGAGATACACGCCTAGTAGCATTGGATCCCAATCAATCCAACATCAGTCATATGCTCCCACTCCTCCGCAATCACACTCGACCACATCTCTACCAATAGAGGTGGTACTCTGTCTCGCATATGTAGCTGGTCCCTAGCCTACATCCAACAAAACACAACATTGTTAAGACCTCACTACCTCCAATTACGTCTTAACCCCAACACCATACCCAATCACACCAATCATGCTTACCCCATTTACCTAATTCACATACCAACCTCCTACCCTTTACACTCATGACTCATTACCTTCACATTATTTCACCTACTCACCTATCCCATCTAGCCAAAGATCATATTTTACCCTTACCCCTCTACAACTAGTCATTACTTGCCCCTTCTTGACCTCTTTTCCTTTCATACATAACCCTTCTTACCCTTGTCCCTCTTTCACCCTAACTAGCGCCGGTCTCCTGGACCATCACTAGTTCTCTTTAACAACATCGGTTCGATTAACTAGTGTTAGTCACCTTAGTCTTGAGCAATGTTGGCTTACACTTGACCAACATCGGCCAAACATTGACCGATGTCGGTCTCTTTGCGACCCCCAAAACTGAAACCCCCTCCTCTATTTCTTAAAAATTGACAAAAATAACCTATAACCCTACTTAATCCCAACCACTTACACCCCACATTTATTTATCCCCCTACTTAGCCTATATTTGACCTCATCCCCCTGAATTTCATCTATTTTTCACCCACATTTCAAAATTACCATTCCCGCCCAAAATTTCTTTATTGTAAACACAATTGGAGCAAATCAACAAGTTAAGAAATGCCCCCTACCTCATCATGGTGTTGCCTACGTGGTGGCTTGTCGGCCATTGCATCGGTGGTCCAAATGAACCCTCTCCACCTCCTCGCCATGAAAAAATCTACCTCAAATCTCTCCGCCAATCACATGCCTCCAACCGACCTTGTGGACCCATCTACTACCTAGCTCCTCTCACCACTTAGAAACCTCCACCTCAACTTAGAGTCTCATACTTATCGCTTTCTGGAAACACTGGAAACTTTGTCACTCATGTCGTTTTCCCAAATGACAATAAGATAAAGTGAATACGTACAACACAAAATTTTATTTTTATACCCAAATCGACATGACTGCCATCACAGGTCATGTCATGCCCTACTCAACTAAATAACATCGGTCATACCTTAACCAACATCACTTACATACCATTACCATTTACACCCCCTTTTACCCATTTTGACCAAACTCATTACTACCACATACCTTTTTCCAGTACCAACACCCATTGTACCCTACCCACAAGCCTAAACTACCCATATAATTCCTTAATTGCATTTAGGGATTTGTTATTTTACCTATACCTTGGCCTTACCCATGCCACACCTATTTACCTAGACCTAACCTACTTTTTGTGACCATTGAACTTGTGTACTCGTTATACCTTGTGATGTTGTTACCTATGTTGTTTTAGCCTAACAATCATACCTTGCCTATTTCGTGTCGTTTATCTCGACAAAACCTCTGGTGTACTGGATCATACCTAAACGTTCCTGCACCTAACCTACATTGTGTTTCCGGACCATATCTTATACCATGGATACCTGAATCACTTCAACCTTGTTTAGATAAACCTATCGACCTTGGACGATGTAGAGTTTGCAAGCTCTTCAATCTGGTACTTGTGTCACAGTCTATACGTGTGTGTGCATTCGATTGCCCTTACCCATTACCTGATTTGACCCTTACCCATTCACTATTACCTGATTTGACCATTACCCTTTACCCAATGTGCCTATACCCTTACCCACAACCCACCTACCTTCACTTTCACCAACCTCACATTTATCAAACCACTCTCCGACTCTGTATACCATCTCATTAGTTCTTGGTTTGAGGGGGATCACCTTCACCCACACTTGGGAAACCCTACTCTCACCCATACATGGGGCAATCACTTCCTTTTTTGTCAGCGTCGCTTATCAATACAAGCTATGCAACAAAAAGGGGCAAAATGTAGACACCAAAATTAGGTCATACTACCCTTATAAACATTTTTAATTAAATTAACCATACCTTACCTATTCATATCCCATAGTGCACATGATTAATTGAATTAATTACCTTAATTAATTTAATTAACATCCTCACTTGACCACCTCACCCAATGAACTCACCTAGCCACCTCACTCCATGACCCACTCAAACCCCATTAATGACCTAAGACCAAGTCTAAGCCTATCCTAACCAACTAGGACTTAGTATAAACCTAGACTTAACTCCTATTAAAAACCTAAGAGGACTCTTACTCATCCTTCCATGATCTATCACTCGAGACTCGAGATGAAAGATTGAAGACCACGCCAAAAATAGCAATAATCAGACTATTTTTGGCCAACCTAGATATTCCCACCTTAACGATGCCGATTATACCTCAACCAACATCGATCCCTTAACCATTGCCAATTAGGTTAAATACATTTCCAAAAGCCTTTGCTAAGGTTGGTCATTCGATTCAAGATCTCACATGAACATAAACTTGGAGCACTCAAATTTCTAAAGCACTCAGGCAAAGGAAAGCACCCGGAGCACTACCAACAACCATCGACATCCATCACCTTCTTCATGATCACAGATTCACACAGAGAAGCACAGAGGCTCAAAATCATCCATGACATGCACACAACGTCCCTTCTCTCCTAATCTCTGCCATCATTTTTTTCATCACCTACACTCTCCAGACCATTTTTCAGTAAGTACCTAACATCTCTTCAATTATCTCTATTTTCTTTCAGTAAGATCATCATTCCTCTCGAAATTTATTTTTCTGTACATCCGTACACCTCCTTCCTCCCATGACCTATCACCTCACCATATCTAGCCATTTTACCTATCTTCACCCTCTCCTAGTCATCCTTGAGTCACTAAGGCCATTTTACGACCTCACCTTCACCATTTACATCCTCTCAGAAATCAAAGAGAGCTTGGAAAAAGTTTCTAAGATCCTTTCACTAACTTCCCCTACCGAGGCCAGTTAGCCAACCAACGTCGATCATCCTGCCAAACCGACATCGGTCACATAACCGACATTGGTTACTGTGTCTAGCAACATACCTCAGACTAATGAGCTCATATCCATTCCCCAACAACCCAGAATCAATTTTAACCTTTACCAGACCTTACCCAGAGCCTGTACTAGACCTACAACCCAATACCAACCCATCACCTGACCCATTTTGACCTCAATCACCTTTTATCTGACCTTTCTTATTTGTTTTGCATGAGATACCTAAATCGTTTCAATTCCAATAAGATTTTTATTTCATGTTTATTTTGGATAACATTAATACTGTTATATAAAAGTGGATTGACAACTGTTCGGAAGCATCATGCTTCTCGGATCTAGCTTCTGCTAGGTAGTCCACTCATTGTTTTATTTAACTCTATCTAGTGGTATTGTTTTGCATTTTACAGGTAGTTCCTCCTAGCCAAAAGGGAGCTCTCACAATCAACATTGGATCAGAAATCGAATGCACATGCAACCTTCAGCCGACATCAAAACATGTATTCCTCCTTGGCCTATCACCCTCTATCCGCTTCATTAATTTGCTAAGAATCTGGTGAAACATTTTGGCACACTGGTGGGACCCATCCGGGGTTCCTTGCATTTATTCATTCTTAGGGAAATTTTTTTATGTTTTTTTCTTTTCAAAAGGAAGTTAACATTAAATCTTCTCTTTCTTCTATTTGTCTAAATGAAATTTGTATTTCGGGACTAAAAAGAATCATTCTTTTTCTTCTTGTATCCACATTAGTGAAAGTCATTCTCTTTCCTATTCACTCTCTGTTTACATCGAATATCACATTTCAATTTTGGGTTCTAAAATACTTGCATTTCATACTTCTATTCTTGCATTTTTAGCTCATATTAAAACTGAGGGCAACCTATACACTTTGGAAGTCATGCCCAACTAATGGTTAACATAATTGAATCGTATAAGCACTTTCTCTTCTCTCTCTCTTTTCCAAAATCCACAAATATAAATTCACACATATTTTAAACAACACCTTACCTAGGAAGAAGTTGTCAATGATCACACGATCAGAGGATTGATAGTGGGCACCCAACTGGTTTCTCTGTCCAGTCATTAACTCAGAGAAAGGACCGCCCCACCAAAACATAACCTAAAACCACCCTTAGATCTTACCTCTTCATAGGACACCTTCCCAACCAAAAACTCTGTTCTAATTCACAAAGTTAGTCTAAAATAACATAAGCTAAAACATAAAATTCACTTATAGGATTGCGTGTTTTTCTTAGCTTTTTCTTGAGTTGTGTTTTGAGTTGTGAGGTTACGTTCTTCATTTTCTTCTTCCTTTCACACTCGCCATCATAGTTGGTGTATTCTGACTATTTCTGAGTGTGTCAGGATCCATTATTATCATACTCAGTTTTTGGGTTGATATTTCATTTGACTTAATTCACAAAAATCAAATTTTCTTCACTTTTTCAAATTTCACAAATGACTAGCATCGTCATGATCGGTCCCTAGTTTACTATCATCATTGGTTACCTAACCGTTGTCGGTTTCCAGCTCTTTTTGGTCATTCTACCAAAAATAACATTCATCACATCTTCTATTCTTTTTGAAGTTCTCAAGACATCATCATACCCCTAGAATTTTAAAATCACAGTCAAATACAACTTCTTTATTTCATTTTCATTAGTTTTTTCCTCATTTGCAAAAACTGTTGATTTCCCATAGTAACCGGTATCGGTTTCCCTAATCATCATTGGTCACCTCATCGTTAACCAACATCGGTTCTTTGTTTTAATTTTTAATTAAAACACCGACCAGTTTCACCTCCCAGAATCTATTCTCCTCCATTTTGTTGTTTTTCTGTGTCATTTACAGAGAACAATTTACCAGGTCTATGCTAATTCACATGGTTTTGACTCACAGCCAAGCCAACGCCCTTGTGTTTCACGCTATCCTTCACCGCTTCCACCTAGACCATCACTACCTTCTATCTTGTCACCTATGGATCCAACTCAACCCATCACCATTAGTACCAGTGATGAGGAGTTCGCAAGACTCCTTGACCAGAATCCCGCTTCCCTACAATACTATCTCGCCCACTCATCCACATGGGACTCCTCGAGACAATTGGTATATGGAATGCTCATGTCTATCCCTCCTACCCTTGCCCCCACTTTCACGTCAGCTACCACTAGCTTGGCATTACCTTCATCCACTTTACCACCTGTGGTGTCTCTACTGGACCCCACATCTACTATAACTACTACACCTACAACATCTATCACACCCGTGGTGTCGACCATCCCTTAACCAACCACCCCGAGTATAGCCTTGTGCTGCACCATATATACTTATTGCATCGTAACCACCCATGGTGTCGAAACCCACACCCCTTTCCAAAACCTCATCCTTTCCATAGCCGTAGTCTTGACCCCAATTACCACAAGAGTCGTTACCACTACCCCACCTACTTATACATATCACCAACAACCCCCAATCTCACCTATTGCCTATTCGGGATACCTTCCGCTTGCATCTATTCCCCCTTCACAGTTCTCATACTTGAAACCACCATATAATAGGATGTTGTTCACATCATACATCCATCATCAACCTCCTTATGCCACGGGGGGCCTAATCATCACAACCCACCAATAACCTCGTTAAGATGATGATGGAAAAGATAGAAACATTAAATGCATCGTTTTTGCTCTCAAACTCCTTAACTTTTGAAGAAATCGTAATGAGCCTAGTCATCCATCTATCCCCATTCGCCCATACCACGTATATTGGGAAATTCCCAAGTTAAACCATTTCAACAAAAGAAGACTTACAACAACACTTGTAGTTGTTCAAACATGGGTGTTATCTCGATTTCCCATGACGATGCTTTACTCCTACGAACATTCCCCATGTCCTTAACGGGACATGTGTTAGACCAATCTAGTGGTTTGCCTCGACATTCCATTTCCTCATTTAATCAAGTGGCTCAAGCCTTCTTGGACCATTTTTCAATTAATATCGTCAAGAAAGTCACTATGACCGACTTGTACTCAACTCGACAATATGATGACGAGCGAGTCACCGCTGATTTTGTCACTCGTTGGAAGAGCCTCATCAATTAGCTATCATTCTAGTTGCCTAAAACCAAGCTTATAGAGTTGTTCACTAGAGCTTGTGCTGGGCACATCTCACCAACTCTGCAAGTACAAACCTTCGCGTACCTTTTTCGATTTAAGCATTTTTCATGGCACGAAAACTAGAAATTCGTGCCATTGAAGAGAAGAAAATTGAATTGCGAAACAAAAACGCCACCCGCATTCAAATCAAATGACACCTCTTTTCTTCAAATCCCCCAAAAATTTATTCAAAATCCAAAGGATTAGCTAATGCGGTAGTTCTCAAAGCTGGCCCATCTCACCCATTTAACCAAGCAAAACCTTCCTCCAATCTTTCTCCCATTCAAACTTTTCAATTCCGACGGGAACAACAAAAGTACACTCTAATTGGAGAGCCCTATTATTCAGTATTAGAAAAGATTTTTAAGGCTAGAGCCATTGCACTTCCACCTATAAAACCACATACTGGTTTTAAACCCGCTCGTCCTATGCTTGTATGGTATAAGGAACATGATTATTGTAACTATCATCATGCCAAAGGCCATATCGATGGTAATTGCTTAACCTTCAAAAAATTATCCAGAAATGCTATATAATGGAGATCTCATCTGGACAACCCAAACACATCAAAAATCAAAACTTGCATATCTTTAAGAAGTCATTCCCTAACCATACACCATCATCTAATCAAAATGGCGAACCTTCAACCAACGATAATAATGTCCATGAAGTTCACGCTTTGTTTTTGAAGTTGCATAAACACATTCCTTAATTTCCTCCTATCCCCTCTATCGAGGAGATTCTAGCATGAGCTCCTCTACCCATGGAGGAGCCAACCTCATCTACTCCTTCACCCATAGAGGAGTCCCCTTCATCTCCCCCTTCACCCATAGAGGAGTCCATAATTTATGTTGATGCTATTTCACCATCTACCTCGCAACCTAATGAAAGATCAACGTATTAATTCTCCGACCCACGGGAGAATCATCCTTGCTTTCTTCTCCACCGAAATAAGAATCTACCTCACCCCACCTACCGTCTCTCCTACCCATGGGGGATCCTTTAGACACGCCATTTCCTATTGGTGACAATTCCCCATTAGCATTTCAGGATCTCGTTGATATGCTCTCGGCTCTTTTACCTACAAAGTCTCGAGGCTAACTAGTTCTGTGTCTCACAAACATATTTTATAGGGATTGCCACTAAACCAATGACATCTCCTCTTATAATGGTACCATTTTCACGCCTGGCCGACTGCTTGGATTACGTTGATAATTCCATGCTTTGGGGTGCCTTTGGTTACCCTTTTCAACCCAAATACAGATGTTGCTTATTGATACCTCCATGATCTATCTGAAGGTATTTCAAGAAACAAAATCAACCATGACCATGCATGTTGAAATGGATTCTTATTTTTCACCCTTGCCTACATCTGAACCTTTAACCATAACCAAATCCATTCCGATGCCTAAGAACCTACATGCACCTAAATATTCTCCCATATCTAGAATTATCACTACCCTAGGTGTCATGCCGACATCAAGCCTTGTCCATCCACGCGTCAAATTGGACTTAGCCACATCTTCCCAAGCTTGCATAAAAACCAATCCTCCACCTAAAAAGAAGACCCAAAATTTTAGGCCACACACACCAGTTTCACCCACCATGCCTTTGTCACCTTTTCCCCTTCCATCTATCCTAGGGCCTCACCCAGTCGACCTTGGCCAAGCAACCGCCTATCCAAGGAAAATCAAAAGCACCGCAGCCTTCCTCTTCATCAAAATCCTTTATTGTAAGCAACCTATAAGCGCAACGTATACCTTCACCATTACCTACAACTTTCTTACCACCTATACCCCCACTAGCTACCATAACCCCATCACTACCTATGCGACTTTCTTCTCTTCAACCCATACCTTCCACTGGCCTCTAAGAACAACCTTTACCACCCTTCGTTATCACCATGGCTAACTTGTCCTCTCGCCATCATCCGCTCTCTCTTCTCGCATCACGTCTATTACCTCACCTTTACCCAAGAAGGTGCAATCCAAGGACAAGAACCCACTACCCTCTAAAAAGGTAGTTAAACCCACAACACCTTCTATTGCTAGTTCATCTACCAAACCTTTACCTAAATAGGTACCATAAAAACCTAAGACAATACCACATACCAAACCGATGGTCAAACCTATTCCACCTCCTATAACACCTCTTCCACCACAATCATCTACACCTTCACCCAAACCCACACTCACTTCACACTTTGTGATCCATTGGCGGGTCTTATGCCAACATTTTATCCAACCTTTTAGAGACCTCGGTCATCACATTACCGCCGCTTAGACCTTATGAACCAATCAAACGCAAACTGAAGGGATTTGACGAAACTAAAATTTGTGCCTATCATCATGTGCAAGAACATGATGTAGAAGGTTGTAAGCCTCTAAAAATCATTCTCCTCCAATTATGTCCTCTTGAAGCAAATTTCGACAACGATGATCTTCTTGATGAGGACCCTTTTCCACTTCCACCTATCATCATGCATCCTCGCCCACTACCCATTTAACAACCTACATCACCATCTTCACAACCCTTTTATCCACCTAAAAATTTTGAGATTAACATAGTCCACATATGAGAGCTCACGAAAACCCCACCAAAATGCCAGTGCACCCTACTCATTTCGTAAGGTTCTTACCCCGCATTATATTTTTTTCCATCATGCCATTATACTACTCATGACATAACTTCTCCATCCACCTCTCTTCCTCAGATTAACATGATCCAAGTCGCCACTCGTGCTTAAAAAGACAAAGGGAAAGCAAAAGCAATCGTCCCATCTACTAATATTGTGCCTAACATACCATCTCGCACCCACACCAAAATCATCATTAGGAACCCACATACCCCATTTCCGATGGGGTCACCCATTATACAAACTACAATGATAAAAAAATTACACCAATTCCCCTAAAAATGTCTTTATGCGATCTCATCCAAACCTTCAAATCTCATTGACGAGCCCTCATGGAGGTTCTGCAATCCATCGAGGTTTTACCCAATGACCCTACACCTGTGGCCTCCATTATTACCCCTCACCACATGGCCTCTCTCACCAATTCATCACCTTCCTCTACACCCCCTACCACTCATCAAGTAGCCACCCTCAGTTTCTCTGAAGACGAGATTATACCTCTCCAATCAGATGATCTTGATCCTACCCTTTTCATTTCCATTTATATTGATAATATTCATGTTTGACGCGTTATGATCAATGGTGGTGCCAACATCAACATCATCTCCTCCCATGCATATAATCAAATGTGCATACCTTCAAATTGCATGCATAATAACCTGCTTATGCTATGTTCGATCCAATGATGCCATCACTTCCACTCTCAAAGACCATCATCCTCCACGCCTGTGTGGTCCCCATACTTTGCCAAGATTATTCTATGTTTTAGAAGGGAATTCCGGTACAACATGTTGCTTGCCGACCTTGGATCCATGTCATGGGTTGTTTTCCTTCAACTTTACATCAACGTGTCAAATTTGAACATGAAGGACATAACTACCCATCCCCATGGACCCTTCGCCATTTAGAACTTGCGGCAAGATTCGTACTAACCTAATGATGTCCTTATACCGCTTAAGGCATCTACCACTGCTCGCCACTTCTCCTTCACCCACATCCCTATCGATAGATGTTGTTGTTACCTCACTCGCACCTACCTCTTCTATTCCAATTGTTTCCATTGCCTCTACATCTAAGTCATTCACTAACCCGTCTAGTTCCCAACCAACTAATCCTTCTTCTTCCCAATCGCCTAGTAATTCATCTATTCAGGTTACACACGGATCTACTACCGATCCCTTAGAAGGTGTTTTTCAATGCCTCACTGGGGGATACCACTTGTACAACATAAACACATTCCTTACTCCACAAGTGTATGGTAACCTCTTTGCAACATCCTTGTTATGACCATCGCATAGGTGAGGTCTTCCCTTATGGTCGTTCCCACCTTCACACCAACTTAACATATGGGGGACTTGACAATTCCACCTATTCACCTAAGCCACTTTTCCAAAAGCGACCATTTTTATCTAAGCTCCAATCTCTCACCAATCATCGCTTTCACCACACTTTCCTTCACCACTTGTAATGGAAAGGCTTTGGCTTTGGGTTCTACAAATAGGCCATCATATTGTCATCTCGTGTACTACGTAAACACAAAGACTGCAATGATGGTATTGGCTTTGGCCAAACCATCTTCTAAGAAGGCCCACATTGACCCCATTAAGGACGAAAAATCCTCTCCACCTCGTTCACCAATGTCACCACCTTCACCCATGGAGTATATAGATCTCGAATCTATTCCTCCTAACTTTGTTTTTCATGAACAACATTTCCTAGGACCTCTCGAATTATCAATGCGATGGTGTGGAAGATTCTTATATCCACCGGTCATTTCCTTCGAGATGTAAACCATGTTAAATGAATCGACCATTGAAATCAATATTAACACTCAGGATGACTGCACATTCTAAAGATAGGTCAATCTTTAGACATTCTGAATATGAAGCTTTCACTTCTTTCCTATGGGATTATAACGACGCTTTTGCTTGGTCCTATGCTAATATGCCTGTATTGATGCAAACATTGTGGTCCACAATATCATAAGCGTTCTGAAGCCAAACCCGTAAAACAAAAGCTATGAAAAATGCATCCTTGTATTGCCCTTCTTGTCAAAGAAGAACTTCAACACCTTCTCTCGATTTCCTTCATCCTACCCATTGATTATCCCCAATGGATCTCTAACATCATTCCCCGTCACACAAAAGCAATAGGAGGACTCTGCATATGCATGGATTTCCACGACCTTAATTTAGCTTTCCCTAAAGATGACTTCCCTCTACCTATTATAGACCAACTAGTTGATCTCACCGCCGACCATGAGATGTTATCACTCATGGATAGATTCTCGGGTTATAACCAAATATTACTCACCCCCATAAGATCAACAAAAAACCACCTTCATCACTCCCTCGGGGACCTTCTACTATCGAGTCATGCCCTTTGCCCTAAAAATCGTTGGAGCTACATATCGGTGGGGTATGACTTATATCTTTCATGACATCATGCATCACATATTGGAAGATTATGTAGACGCGATCTTCTTGCCAAATCCAAACCACCTTACAATCCTTAATGTCATTTTGACTGCTCATCAAGTATTGTGTTCGCCTTGAACCTAAGAAATGTGTCTTTGCTGTCCTCTCGGAAAAATCCTTAGTTTTATCATTTCTTTGCGTGGTATAGAAGTCAATCCTGCTAAAATAAAGGCTATTCCTAAAATTCCTCCACTTACTAACCTTCGCCAACCGTGTAGTTTGCAAGGAAAGTTTTAGTCTATCCATCGTTTTATTTCATAGATTTTCGACCGTTGCCACCCCTTTCATCACCTCCTCAAAAGGAAATCTCCTTCAAATGGGACGATGAATGCCACAAAGCCTTAAAATAGTACCTCCTCGAACCACTGTACTCGTTCCTCCTAAGGATGACCAACCATTTTACCTTTACCTTTCTACTATGGATCATTCCTTGGGAGCCATGCTCACTCATTATGATGAGCAACACACGAGGAGCAAGCGGTTTATTATATAACTTTGTAGGCTTTTGGATTATGAAACCTGATATACCCACGCCGAAAAAATCTACTTAGCCTTAGTTTTTGTCATACTAAATTTCACCATTACCTACTTGACCACAAAACATTTTTGTCACCAATACAAACCCCTTACATTATATGTGCGCTAAGCCCTACTAACATCAGCGTGTTGCGCATTGGTTCATGCTTCTTGTAGAACTAGACCTTAAATTCACTCATCAAAAATCTCTCAAAGGCCAAACTAGCGACCACCACTCGCAAATGCACCTCTATCTAGAGATTAGCCCTATAAATTTGATTTCCCAGATGAATCCATCTCTACCCTCTCATTGGATAATACCATTTACCTGATGACCTTATTCTTTGATGGTTCCAAATGTTAGTGTGGAGGTGGTGTTAGAGTTATCCTCATTCTAATCGATGGTGAGCCTATGCTATTCTCTTTCAAACTAGATTTTGAATGTACTAACAATATCACCGAATATGAAGCACTCGTATTAGGCCTTCAAACTACCATCACCTTAGACATCAAATCAATTAATATCTTTGGTGAATTTCAACTGGTTGTAAATCAAGTCAATGGTATATACCAGTGTCGTAATGAAATACTTCAAAAGTATAAGCATCATGTAGACATACTTTTGACTACCTTTGACCATTATGAACTTCAAACCACTCCATGTTCCACTAAAAAATTTGTGGATACCATTTCCTACCTTGCTTCTTAGATACCCACCTCACCCTCCGACTCGATTTTTTTTGTCAGAGTACAAAGGATGAAATCATCTTCCTATATATTTCGAGACATCAACCTCGTCGGAACCGTTCAACCTGACCCACGTGACCTTTGGTACAAGTAGTTTACTGACTACCTTTCCCTTTTAGTTATACCTCCAGACCTTACTCACAATGGACAACGCTCCTTTCTCAAAAGTGTCTCTCGGTATGTCATCATGGGAGGTCTTATTTATAAACGTGGTTTTGATGGTATCCTCTTGCGATGCCTTACAAGTTCTGAAACTCCCTACACCATCTAGGAAGTTCATGAAGGAATTTGTGGAGGTCACTTCAATGGTTTAGTTGTCGCTAAATGCATTCTCCGCCTAGGCTATTATTGGCCAAAATTAAACCAATATTGTTGTGACTACATCAAAATTGTGTGAAATGCCAGCAACATACTAATCTTCATCACACACCTAGTCACGCCTTACATGTCACACAAGATCTTTTGCCTTTCTCTCAAAGGGGTTTGGATCTTGTCGAGAGATCTATCCTCATTCTTCACAATGCCATCAATGGATTATTACTGCAATCAAATACTACACTAAATGGGTAGAATACATCCCCTCATATCTATAAAAGCCAAGAAAATTGCTGAATTCATCAACCATCACATTATTAATCGCTTTGGTGTCCCTCACCGCCTCATCACTGATAACAGTAAACAATTCAAAAATAAAACCTCGCGTAAACTTTGTGACGCCTTCGACATTCAACTTATTTTTTCTTCACATTACTACCCACTAACACATATCCATTCGATTTTGATCCAAAGGATGACGATATCCTTAACGAGTTTAAGTAGTTTCCTTTTGGATTTCCATGGGGTATTTCATTCATTTAAGGCATCCCCCTTCATCATCATTTGACATTTTTCTCATCTTAACATAGTAATCACATCCAACTCTTTGTGTTCATATTTCCTCCACCTTCATCACTACATCCATAATGCATGAGACCTTAAGTTCTCCTTCTTATCTATTTTTCTCTCATCTATTTACATTTGGTGGGCATTACAATCACAAGTTCCCACCTCCCCACTCACGTTACTTATATCTTCTTTTATAGGCATACTCATCATACATTCTAGCACCATCGTTACTGATGATGCACTCTTGTGCTTTGGTTCACACTTGACTGTTGAGGGATTACCATTACACTAAACCCCACACACCACACTCTAGGTGTCGGATATTTCATCACACATTGTGCATCCAATACAATATATTCTACAATTTTGTCTACAACCTCTCCACATTTATGCATTCATACATTACACATTTTACTAGATTGTCAATATTTCTATCATCTATGCGTTTTGGATCTTCATCACTAGGCTATCTACATATATAGTCACCTTATACATTGAGAATTTTTGTATCATACATTCTCTATATACTATACTAGTATTCATTACATATGAGTCTAGTTTTACATTACATCCCTACAGTCTACATTATACTAGTCCTCATCATACACACTACATACATTATTACGCTATCTACACATACCTTATACATAGTTTCCTCATACACTATGCATTTATCCATCACATTTATTCTACATAATATGAAAGGTTACATTATATATATAGGTCTAACTTTAAATTGTATTACTACATATTATATTTCTATCTACACCTATAATTGCATATTACATATTACATATTACATATTACATATTACATATTCTACACACCCTACACATCCTACATTGCATTATTTACACTTGCACATTTATTCATTCTACCCATGCTCTAGTCATTTTATCATTCCTACATAGAATACATTTCTCTACGTGTTGTGCTCGGTGCCTCTATGACACACTTTAGTTCCTCGGTCCATACTCGATTGCCAAGGGTTTACTAATAAAATGGACCTTTCCACTCACCATGCGCCATTTCATCATGTGACATTCTTAGGACTAGTGACATATGATTTAGGCTAAATCTTCACCTATTGGAACATATTGTAGTGGTATACACTTTAGGTTAAATCACCACCCTCCATTATTTCATCTTATAGTGATATACACTTAGGGATAAATCATCACTCACCCATTCAAAAAATCATGATGTACACTTTGGCTATAGGGTTCATGCACATCTTCCCACATGTCACACCTCATCAACATTACATATACACACTCATCGCAGTGTGCTAGACACACAAAACACTACTCGACCATTTCTCGATGATGCAATCTTGTTTATGGTTCATTCTTGACTGCCGAGGGGAAAACAAAATGAACCTCATTGCATACACTTCCATACACTCGAGGGGCAAATTTCTCCTACCATTCCATCTTGCATTCCATTCCATCCATTCACAACATACTGCATTGTCTTGGGGGCATTTACTTTTGCTTGCTAGTGTTTTACTTTATCACTTTACTACACAAAGTTAGAATGATTTCTTATATGTCATTATCTATATCATACACACATGCAAATTCATGCCTTTGTTTAGTGTGATCACGAGATACTGAGGACTCTTACACGCAATATGGAGGCCCTCCTTCCACCCTTCCTATACTTGTTGCTTTGGGGGCATCAAAATTTGTCTTATCCAGGTGTTATTGTTTCATTTTACACTTAACATCTTACATTTACTTGATCATACACACTTTGACATATTGGCTACTTTTGCTCTAATATGCTAACGGGTGTTCTATGTATAGTACTTGTTTTGCAGGATTACTTGTTTCCATGACTACTTGTTTGTTTTTCTATACTTGTCTTTCATTATTTTCCATTGTATGTGGGATTTTCCCTATGTTTGTGTGCACACTTGTTTGTTGTTTGCAGCCATAACGACCTTTCTTGTCTTGCGACATCGTAAGTGATGTCCCATGTTTGCAACCCGCTTTGTGTGCCCTATTTATTTTCTTACATGTTTACACTACTTATTTTAGTAGTTACTACATTATTTATGTCTTTTACAATTGTCTTATTGCATGCATGTGTTTTCAGACTAACACTTGTTTTAGCTAGCCATGCCATTTTGTGTGTGCATTGGCTTCTACCAAGCGCTTTCCCTTTCCCCATGCGGGCGAGTCTACGGTCGAATGCGCATTGGTCCTCTTTTGGGGCCGTATTCTCCTTTCAACGACGTCGCATGCACTCCCAAAGAGGGGGGGCATCATTGATTTTACATACTAACACATCGTATTTACACTTGGTTCGATCAATACACTTTCCACCCTTGGCATTATGGGTTTACATATAGTGAGTGAGTTCAGACTAGTCTACGAACTCCATACACAACGGATTTTACAAGACATGGTGTCCTTAAGATTTCTTGGAAGTAGTTACAGGCTTGGGGGTTACAATGGGTGTGCCTCTCTACACTACTTTGGCCAGTTGGCATCGGATCGCCCAAAAAACTAGGACAATACAGAGATCTCTTCACACACATTTCAGTAGAAGTGGTCAAAGGTTGGAGGACACAGAGCATTTCCTCCCTACACTTCTTTAACCAGAATGGCATGAAATCACCCAAAAAACTTGTAGCAGTATATGATATCCTTCTACACCCTTTCTCTCGACATGGATCAGGTGCACATGTTCCATTTACACTTTCCTTTTAGCATACTTTACATTTGCGTATTTTACACACTATACACATGCGTATTTTACACAACGTTTTTACATACATACATATTTGACTACTTGATCATTTTCTCCTTGTAGGTCTAACCATATGAGAAACAAGCAGTCAAATTGGGGGCAAAATGATGATGACAACAAAAACAACGTAACAAAAACACACCACGATGACACTTTCCTTTACTAACCATGCGGTACATTACACACCAAAAACACACTACACATGCGTTCCACGCTAAGTTCACTCTCATCACTTTTTAATGCGAATTTTTCATCTTTAGAATCTACACTCCTCCACATTCTCTTTTTGTCATTCCACGCTTGAGTCTAGTACATCGGCACATCTCTACTACACTCTGCATGGATATTAGGTATGCATCTCTATCTACTTTATGTTACCGAGCGTTCCGCTCACCCACATAAAGTGGGGGAAAAATGTAGTCACAAAATCATGTATTTTAGGCATTATTTAGTCCGGTATCATACTACTATTTAGAAGGTTTTCAAGTGAAGAAAGTACTAATTAATCCCACCTTTTGGCCATCTTATTTTACCTTTTTAAGAAATCATTCTTGCATATTTTCATATACATGCCCAACTATTTCATCATTAAAAATACATTTTAGCCTAAATCGGGGCACCTAGGCCTATATAGGGGCACCACTGGGTGCCTTGGTCCCACCTAGGGCACCCCAATCCTTGTTTTACTTTCCCACCTCTTTTTGGGATCTTTCTAGCTGGTTGTCATACTTATATTTTCCTAGTCGGCCATGTCAGGGTTAATTATGAAATTAGAGCAAGTGAACCCTATAAATATAAAGTTATGAGACCATAATGAGGGTCCTAACGTCACTTACTACTATCACTCCATCTAGAGTTGCATCCATTACATCACTTGCATCCACATAGTTACATGCATCAAGACTAGGAGATTTGCATTAACACACACAACATAGGGGAGGGATTCTATTCTATTCCATGCACACATGCTATTACATTTTCTATAGTTATTATTGCTTGCTACTTCACAAAGTGCGACTAACACAAGAGCACCTAGGGCACGACATGCACACACACACTAAAACTACATTTGGGTCTAAAATGTACTACAACGCCGATTAGTAAGCTTTGATGTTATGGTAGTGAGGTCAGTTTGACCCATTCATTTTGCATCTTTTATTTTTAGGGTTTTGATACTTCTTTGTATTTTGCAGGTCATTCCTTCATCCTACATTATTTCATACATCCGGCGTAGTTTAATAGATCTAGTGCGACAGGAAGGGAATATTTTAGAGTATCTTGTGATACTGAAAGAACCATCTTCGAGTTTTACAGAGACCGGGGTGCCTCGCGGTGTCGCGGTACCCTTTTGGGCGGTCCCGTCTGCTTCGAGATCCTCCAAATCTAGCCTTTACGTGACTTTTGAGTGATCATTCCTACTTCTGGAATCCACAATCAGGACTCACTTACACCTTAGCATAGTCTTCGACAGTCATTAAGTCCTTTCCTTTTACATCTTTGCATACTTAGGGTTTTATTTCATTTGATATAATTATTTAAAATCATTTCATATTATTTTAGCGTAGTTTACAACATTTTAGTCCTCTTATATTAGATTAACTATTATTATACAATCCCATAGTTTAGTTTAATTTTAGTTAATCGGTACCTAGAAACAACATTCTAAGACTTGTTCAGGTAGTTATGGTACAGGGAGTCCTCGATATACTGAATGTACATGAGGCCAAAGTCTCAGCAAAATTTATAATGTGGCTAGAACACCGCAACGACATCCTGTTGGGTGATGAAATCCCAATCAGTCCACCTGGTAGGAAGATGTCTAGATGTGTAGATTGATGTGTGAATTTGGTTGGGTGATAGAATGTGAGATGTAATTGATTAACCCCTACTTAAGCTAGATGAACAAGCAATGATGCAAGAGGGTTATTTTTAATGCCAAATCCAAATGTGAATTTTTATGAAGACAAACACATAGGAAGGGAAATTGCAATGCAAAAGGAGGAAATAAGAAAAAAACCTAGAGAACGCGTTTTTCCTTTTATCTCGATCTCTAAGAAGACACAAGCATAGAGTCATCTAAGTAATCAAACGCAACACGAACAAGTGAAAAGAAAGATTTTACTGCGGTGTTAGTAAAATATGGAAGAAACACAAGAAATGTAAGGAATCACCTATGTAGACACCTATAATTACGCCCAAGCAATTTAAATACTTAAATTGTGCTAGTTATCCCCTTTCTCGCAAATCAACGACATATCGTCAAAAGCACTCATATTCCTCATATCATCATTAATTAATTACACTAAGCTAATTAATTAAGTTTCCTATCCAACAAATACCTAATTAACGACCTTCCGTTAATAAATCACCCATTCTACCTAGACTAATTAATTATTATTAATTAATTAGCTTTCCCTTCCATTTAACCAATAAATCAATATTTAATTGATTTAATCCCCTTATAATAGCCTAAATCGTACTAATATTCCTCTAATTGGCTTCTATAAGCTTACACCTACCTATTAATTAATCACCTTTGATTAATTAAAATACCCCCAACTTCCATGACTTGCTAAACATGTATTAAACCCTTCTAAAGTAAGGTTACCTTCAATAAAGCAACCTTATCCATTCCTAATCATGTTTTACCTTTATCCCACATTCATGAGAATGTGTTGAATCCTTTATCCTTTGGGCTATATAAAGAGCCCTCCACCTACCTTTTTATTTACACCTAAACTTTCTAAGAGAGTAAATGCAAAGCATATAGCAAAGAGAGACTAAGAGCTTGCACCTTGCCCTTTTGAGAGTTCATCATCTTGAAGAGTTAAGCCTCTTTCTTAAAGTGCTTGGGTCATATGGGAGGTGTCAAAAGGGTCTTGTAGCCCAACTTTGATTAGCCCCATTCCTAGGTTCTTGCACATTAAGGACAACTATTTTGATAGCCATGGAGCTTACTTAGGTCCATTAATTTATTTGTTGTTAGAGAATAGAGGAGTTTAGATATTTAGCATTGTTAGTTTCAAAGTTTGTATTGATGAATGCTAGCATCTAACCCTTGTTTAATTCTTATCATGATGGTGTTTATGCTTTGTTTTAGCTAAATTGTAGAACTATTTTAGGTGGTAGTTCTTGTTTCATTTGATTTAGCATTAAGAAAAGTATACATGCACACATTTGGCATGCCCGGTGGGACATACTCCATTGTCCTTTGCACTTAATTTCAAGTTTTTGTAGTTAAGTTTTATTTTTGGTTACTAACCCTCTTTTACACATGTTGATCTAACTTGTTTTTCTTAACATGTTTTGTTGAGTTTGCATGTGTTGGGTCTTCCTTGTAGGTATAAAGGAGGTGAAGTGCTGTCAAAATTGGAATTGAGGGGAAAATTTCAAGATTTCTCCATGTTTTCATTTTTAGAGCTTACTTTTTCAACATTTTACATGCTAGTTTTGTCAATTTCTTGAAAATTTTCAATTCTTGAGCATATAGGTTAGTGTTTGATAGTGCTGAGTCTTCTATTTACATATTAATGTGGTGGGTTGCTGTCAAAATTTAAATCTTGGTGAGAAAATTTTAAGATTTCATCATGTTTTCATTTTTAGAGCTTACTTTTTCATCATTCTACATGCTAGTTTTGTCAATTTCTTGAAAATCTTAAATTCTTGAGCATGTATGTTAATGTTTGATAGCGTTGAGTCTTATATTCATATATTAATGTGATGGGTTGTTGTCAAAATTGAATCTTGGTTGGAATTTTTTTCCATTTTGTAGATTAAGGGACATTTTTTTGACATTTTTTGAGTGCATGTCAAGTGCACACCCATGAGCATAAGAGCATATGCGTAACCCATCTTCCGAAGGCCATAAATTTTGCTCCCGAACTCGAAATGACTCCATTTTTTTTTGCGTTGGAAAGGTATTGAAGTTAAATATGCAATGAAAACATAAATTTGAGATTTATACTTACAAAAGTTGTAGGTTTTTCTATTATTTTAAAACTGGTCATTTTCTAACATGTCTAATGTTTTGATGAATGTTGTATTTCCATGCTTACTCGATTTAGACCAAAGCGTGTGTATGCTCTTCTCTTGCAACTTTTTGTGATCTTGAGAATCAAAAACAACTTTGATCTCTATCTTGTTAACATTGGGATTAAACTTGGAAACTTGATTATTCATTTTGCTTAAGGGAATGAACCTTTTACAAAGCATTTTTCAATGGTCCTTTGATTTGAAGTTTTCCATTTCTATATAGTTGGGATAAAGTTTGTGTATGCTCTTCTCTTGCACCTTAGGGTGATCTTGAGAATCAAAAGCAACTTTAGTCTTCATTTTATAACATTTGGTAAATTAGAAACTTCATCTTTCACTTTTGGTTTAAAGGAATGAACATTTATCAAGAATTTTGTATGGTTCATTGATTGAAAAGATTTTCTTTACTTTTTAGTTGGATTATTTGTTGTGTATGCTCTTCTCTTGCATCCTTGGATGATCTTGAGAATCAAAAGCAACTCTTAATCCTCTTTTAAATAATATGATTTTCTTGGAGAACTACTAACGCTTAAGTGCAGGACCTAAAAACGCTTGTCAAAGAAAGGAGGAATCAAAACGAAATCAAAAACTACTAATACAGTTGTTATACAGGTTGCCAAAAGGTGTTCAATCAAACCACACCTAATTAAACAAGATAAAAAGAACAACATATTCAAAACACTGTATTGCAGGTTTCGAAAAGGGGTACGTCCTCGTCTCGCTCAATGGAACATAACCCCTTTGGCATAACGCCTTAAGCTACAACAATGGGGGTGGTTCCAGGAACCCCAAAGTAGTCCACGCAAGAGGGAACCTTGTGGACGAAACGGGAAGTGCTCCGCACTACCTACTTGACTAGTGTTTCCTTTGTGAGATAGCGTTACAAGTTGTCCATTGTGGCGACCCCAGTGATAGTACACGTAGATGCACTAGTTGCCTACTGTTCTTGAAGGGGGTAAAGTAAAGCCAAGATACTCCCAAACTAGTCAGTGTGACTTTTTGGGTAAATCGCGCTCGCTCGTGGTAACTTTGTAACACCTAGGGCGAGAGAACCACCTAGGAGAATATACTTTGGCCAGGAGCCCACTTTGACCACTTTAAAACAGTGTTGAGTTGTGAACCTTCTTTTTGAGAAACGTGTGACGTATTACTTTCGCCTAGTTTTTACTTGCCTTAGGGCGAGGCGAAACTCTGCCGAAGTGAGACTAGCATTTTTTGTCATTTTTTCTTGATTTATTTCCTTCATATTCTTTTGACACTTTGTTGATCAAAAGAGGTGTGATTACCTTTGTGTTGCCATTCGACTGTTTCCCTCACTTTTATGTTTGTTTACGCCCATCCATGTTTGCTTGGTTTGGTTAGTTAAATGTCTAAAGTGAGTGGAGGTGTTTTCACGTCATTTGGTAGCCATTGTGATCTTGATACCCACGTCAAGATCATCATTGTAGTTAGGCGTGGTTCATCACTGCGGACTTCCATAGAGGAGTTAGCTTGTTTGTCTCGTATCATTACAATTTCGATATTTACGTCTTGTTTCTTGTAAACTTGACATAAATACCTATATTGTACGGTTATGCTGCACACATTCTTAACTATTCCTAGCTATACTTTGAGCATTTTTTTGTTCGGTTTTATTATTACCTCGATTTCAAAAGGTGCTAGGCACTACCATTTGTGCATGTTATATCAATAACAACTCGATATCAATACTTCACTTTCTTGCAAAGTGGGTTAACATATCTTGGTGATATTGTTGTGTCATTCACAAATCGTAATTGGCACTTTTTGAGATATAGGTCTTAATCAGACTTGAGCTTGCTCATCGTATATCTTGATTGGGAGATCGCATTTAACTTCATGTATTTACTTACGTCTTGTTCATTCCTTTGAACTTGGCATAAGTGGAGACATCTTGTTAATCATCTGGCGTCACAAATTACTTTGAAACGTAGTCTAGGAAGTACTTCATTTGATTAAGTTTTGGTACCAAACGATTGTTTCATTGGTGACTTTATCATTCTATCACATTGATATTCTCACTGTTAATTTACTCTTAACACGTACATCTTGTGTTTCACTTAGGGGTAGTCATTGAATTTTGAACAAATATACAACTTACCTTAGTGAAACTTATCACGAAAACATGGCTCCCAAAACACATCTAGGGTTGAAGAAACAGACATATGAGGAACAACAAGCACATGCTTGGGAGACTTCTAATAGACAAGGGTCAAACCCTTCATTGAAACGACTTAGGGCCACTATTTTCTGCAGAAAAGGAAACCGAAGAGATGGTTGATCATAGTGGAAATGAATTAGAATCACCACACGCAGACTTTGATTTTGACCCCACTCTACTAGATGAGTTTCTCCTTAGAAACAAAGATAGAGTTTTGGCACGGGTCGTGGAATTAGGGGCCAAATTGCCCACCGAGAATGAACCAATATTACCTATAAATGACACTACTAAGGAAGAATGCCCCCTTATCAATATGGAAGATATTTTAACAGGCGGGCATGCTTCCACTTCTTATGTAGAAAATGATAAAGTGATAGGGCATAGAATACCCCTCATCAAAGTGGCACGAAGAAATAAGATAGAACATGAAATAGGGGAAGAGCCTCCACAATACGAAGAGGAAGAACCTTTAGAAGAAGAAGACACAAACCAAGTCACAATCCAACAACAACTCAGTAACCTAAGCCGACAACTAGCTTTGCTTACTTTCCAGGTACAAAAAGACACAAACAAGAACATTCAAAAGTCAAAGCCTAAGTTTAGGATCCATGAACTCCATCAAGAAAACCAAGGAGAAGAAGACACAGGGTATCATCGTGTACACATCCCCGCTTCTCCCACTAAAGAACAATTGCTCGCACAAGAAGTGCAATCTATGAAAGCAACACTTGCGAGCATACAAGAAAGCAATATAGGGAGTATTAGGAAATACCAATACGAAGAACTATGCCCCTATCCTTTTGACAAGACAATGACCCTTCAACCCTTTCCAAAGAAATTTGATATGCCAAAGTTTGACAAATACAAAGGAAAGGGAGACCCAAGGGATCATGTTAAAGATTTCTACATGGCATGTCAAGAGGTGTCTTATAGTGATAATTACCTCATCAAACTTTTTCCTAAGAGTCTCGGAGGTCAAGCATTGGAATGGTTTACGCGCTTACCACGAGGATCAATTTTCACCTGGCTAGAATTGGCGGAAAGATTCATGCGTCATTTCTCGTATAACATAGAGTGACATCACCATGGCACTCACTTGTGCGGCACAAACAACACCCAAATGAGACCTTCGCTAGCTTCCTCCAATGATGGAGAGGGATAGCTAGTCGCTTCCCTTGCACTTTCCCTGAGAAGCAGCTGGTCAGTATTTTCGTCCCTAATCTCAACCCAGATATAGCTTTCCACCTCCAAATGCATTGTGTCCGCACCTTTGAGGAGGTTATCGAGAAAGGGATTCAAATAGAAAAGGCTCTCATTGCCAAAGGCACCCTCATAAACCAATCTAAAGACAACCAAAGTGTCAAACCCGCTGAAAAGCCGAAGATCTTTAACAAAAACAAAAACATGGTGGGAGACGGAATCACCGATTCTAAACTTGTTCAAACAGTCCAAACCAGTCAACCTTTTAAACTGACTGACAAGCACTCAATTTAACCACCACCAAAGTGAAGAACATTCACCTCCCTCGATGAACCATTGTCCGTCATACTAAAACACTTGGATGCGGCCCACATGATGACCTATCCTATAACGCAATTTGTTTGATGACAACACTCCTAAACCTTCATGGTATAAGGAGCATGAATACTGCGAAATGCATTGTGTTAAAGGTCATAAAACAGATAAATGTTTGCGACTTCGCCACTATATTCAAGACCTCATTGACAATGGGGAGATAGAGGTGGATAACCCTAGCCACATGCAAACACCTAACGAGAAGATGGGGATTTATAAGGAACCATTCCCCAAGCATGATAAGTCAGAAAAGGCAAAACCAGATCGGGGAGAGTCATCCCAAACCTATAAAGCCGCGAATTACTTGTATACCAAGAGAGATAACAATCATTACGATTCACTTATCGGATGTATTCGCTCCCCTACTGACCGCGTCAACACCATCCAGATTAAGGGAAAGGACTGTGCTTATGGTAACAAGGCACGCCCACCTCGTAATTCCAGACCCCTCTCTGTCGACCCCGCATACTGGTAAGTATAACCTTTTAGAACAACTTGAGAAGACGTCTGCTAAGATTTTGATCTTAGACCTTCTCAAGATTTCCAATGTACATAAGGACATCCTGTATCAAACTCTTCAGGGGTCGGGAGTGCCTTTAGAAGTCGATCCTGCGTACCTTCAAACCGCGGTGGCAAATATTGCACCAAGTGAGCATCTCACTTTCAACCATAGGGAGGTCCCTACCGAGAATCCTACACATAATCTTCCCTTATACATTGAGGTAGTTGTTACCCACAGGAAAATCAAACGGGTGCTTGTGGATAACGGATCTGGATTGAACATCTGCACGCTTAAATTAGTCAAACAATTGGGACATACGGAAGAAGATCTTGAGTCCCATATCATCACTATCACCGCATACGACAACGCGGAAAGAGAGTCAGCAGGCACCATTACGCTGCCAATGGAGGTGGGCCCCACTTGCCATCAGACAAAGTTTCACGTCTTAGACTTGGAACTTCCATATAATATGCTTCTAGGCCGACCATGGATCCATGCCATGCAAGCAGTGCCATCAACATTTCATCAATGCATCAAGCTGAAGCATGAGGGACATACAATAACAATACCAGGAGACTCAGAGCCCTTTGCTCATTGTAGAGCTCTTAATAGCTTTGCACGAAAGGGTACATACGCATGTCCCTCCACAGATATAGTTGTCCCTCTTCATTTTGAGGCCATGGAATCTCGAGTAGATTCAAATTCTCTTAGTTCTTGCACTCATGGGGCATCTACTTCAACATCTCCATTTAATTCATGGGAGATGAAAATTCTGGAATATGGCTGTGGGGAGTATAATGTACAACAAGCGCTCTTGGTTTCTGACCTCTCCTTGTCGCCCAAGACTAGAGGTCGACCCAACTACCGCTTCAAGAGACCTAGAGAGGAACACACTATTGGGTTGTTCCTACCAGAGGCTTGTTAGCTGAGGAAAAATTACTTGATCCACCTACTACTTGGGTCCCTGAGGACACTCAGCCATCTTGTTATCAAACCCCAGAATATGAAAAATCTAGCAAAATGATGTACTCCATGGGCTACAAAGGCCTAGGATGTGGGAGGAATGAATAAGGACAAAGAGAACCAGTCCCTCTTCCACATTTCAAAACAAAAATATATGGCATTGGGATTCGCCCTTATGGAGCACACCCCAACAATCAAGATGCGACTTGTTCTGAGCATGAGGATAGCTCCGATTATCTAGACAGCGATACGGATTCCTGTTGTAGCCAATATGAGGATCTGGCCTCCATGAACCTTTTCATGAATAACGCTGTCCTAACCATCACCCCCACTGAACCAACCCTTGACCTTGTATACCCCTCCCTTGTTGAATGGGACCAACAACGTCACGTGCCACTAGATTTATTTGAGAATGATGAGGCTATTGCAGAGTTCATGGGCATAAGGGATACAATTCCCATTGGAGATCACAAGAAGGGTTTCTTTATCGACTTAGACACCTGCGCCTACTTCGGCGAGGAGGCTGAACTTCGTGGTCAGCAAAATTTAAAGAAAAGCGAGGGCAAGAGTTCTAAAGAAAAGCCTCGGCAAAAATCGAAGTCCAAGTCACACAGTGAAAACCTCTTTGAGGCATTGGCTAACAAACAAATAAGAAAATCAAAGGACAAACAAAGTGACCATGCCAAGGATGAAAATCTCGTAGAGACATCCTTGGATGAAGATCTCAACCTACCTCCCAATCCTACGCGTATGGAGGATTTATCAAAATTGTTAGTTGAAGAAACCATTGATGTCAATATTGGTACCGAAGAAGATCCCAAGATAGTAAAATTGGGAGCATCACTCTCATCCAGAGAACAAAAGATGTTCATTATGCTACTGCGAGAGTTTATTGATGTGTTCGCATGGTCTTACAAAGACATGCCCGACTTAGATCCAACTTTGGTCGTGCATAACCTGGTTGTGCATGCAGACGCTAAGCCTATCAAACAAAAGCTTCGAAAGATGCACCCAAGAGTGGCCTTGTTAGTTAAAGAAGAGTTGGAAAGGTTGCTTGCAGCAGGATTCATCAGGCCAATTGATTATTTTGAATGGATATGAAACATTGTTCCTGTCCAGAAGAAACCTATTGGTATCCAAATTTGCATAGATTTTAGGGACATAAATAAAGCTTGCCCTAAAGATGACTTTCCATTGCCCAACATTGACATGATTGTTGACTCAACCGCAAGGTACAAAATGCTATCACTTATGGATGGCTTTTCAGGTTATAATCAAATTAAGATCGCTGAAGAAGACCAACACAAAATAGCTTTCACAACTCCTTGGGGCACCTTCTGTTATCAGGTGATGCCATTTGGCCTTAAGAATGTGGGAGTAACTTATCAGCGGGCCATGACAGTAATATTTCATGATATGATTCATGACATCATGGAAGACTATGTAGACGACATCCTGGAAAAGTCCAAAACAAGAGAGGATCATCCTATCATTTTGTGGCGTATCTTTGAACGCTGCGTGAATACAAAGTCGAGCTAAATCCAAAGAAGTGTCTTCGAGTGTGCTATCACGGGAAACTATTAGGCTTCATCGTGTCAAGACGAGGTATTGAGGTAGACCCCTGCTAAAGTGTTCTGTCATCACGAAATGCCTCCACTGAGAATATCAAGCAACTACGTAGCTTGCAAGGGAAAATTCAAGCCATTCGCCGCTTTATCTCCCAGCTTGCAGATAAATGTCACTCATTCACTCATTTGCTTAAGAAGGACATCGCTTTCATCTGGGGACCTGAGCAACAACAAGCCTTTACTTTGCTTAAACAGTACCTGGCTAATCCACCTGTCCTCATGCCTCCCACTCTGGGAGAACCACTTTTGCTCTATATTTCCGCTACGCAATACGCTATTGGTGCACTGCTCGCCCAATATGACCTTAGCCATAAAGAGAAAGTAGTGTACTATCTGAGTCGCACCCTCATCGCCTATGAACGTAATTATCCTCAGATTGAAAAGGCTTGCTTGGCCGTTGTTTTTACCTTTCAGAAACTTCGCCATTACTTGCTAAATACTAAGACCAAGCTCATATCCAAGGTCAACCCACTCAAGTATTTGTTGTCCAAACCCGCCCTCACAGGTAGAATGGCTAATTGGATCATTCTACTCAGTGAGTTTGATATAGAATTTGTCCATCAAAAATCAATTAAAGGACAAGTACTTGCTGACCAGCTAGCGGAAGCACCTTTGCAAAGCACAGAACCTTTGAGTCTGGATCTGCCAGATGCATCTTTGCTCTACATTGAAGAATCTGTCGTATGGCAGATACATTTTGATGGATCTTTTACGTTTCATGGTTCAGGTGCAGGAGTGGTCCTTATTACTCCTTCGGGTGATCCTATACCACAGGCTTTCCTGCCTTCCCTTCCTCGCACGAACAACATTGGAATATGAAGCACTCATTGCGGGGATGAAGCTAGCCATCAAGTGGAATATTCAACATGTTAAGGTTGTAGGTGATTCACATGACTAATCATCAAACGAGTTAATGATTTAGTATAAAGTTAAGGATGACAAGCTCATACCTTACAAGAAGTTGGTGGAAACTCGAAGGAGTATTTTGTGCGCATTACCTTTGAGCGGATCCCAAGAGCGCGAGCGGATCAGCGAGATGCTATGGCAACGGTGGGATCTATGCTTCGTATTCCACTAGGGAATAATGATATGCCATTTTTCGTAGAAAATCTACACCAGCCTGCGTATGACGTACCGGAATCTTGCCTGGCTTGTGAGGTTGTTGGTCCCTATTCCCCGTGGTACGAACCCATTTTCACCTATCTTAAGGACAGTACTTTCCCTCCCAATATCTCCCATTCTGAAAAGCAAACTCTGATTCGCGAGATAGCCTATTACACCCTTTTAGGAGGTACACTTTATCGTCGTGGCTATGATGGGAACTGTTACGTTGTCTGGATGTGACGGAGTCAATCCAGGTAATTAAAGAAGTACACGAAGGAGTATGCGGAGCACATACAAATGGAATGGTCTTGGCTAAGAAATTGTTGAGAGTAGGTTACTATTGGCCCACCATGGAAACTGATTGTTGTAATTATGTTAGAAAATGTGTGCTTTGCCAAAAGTATGGAAATTTCATCCATGCTCCATCACAACCATTGCAACCAATCACTACCCCGTGGCCATTCTCCAAGTGGGGACTTGATCTAATAGGGAAGCTTACTCCTACCTCATCTGATGGTCATACACATATCATCACAACTACATGAATACTTTACAAAATGGGTGGAGGCTGCCCCTTTAACCTATGTCACAGGAGCACAGATTTCTAAATTCATCATGAATCACATTATTTACCGATATGGTATCCTGCTACAACCATTGTCACAGATAATGGGAAGTCATTTAAGAACAAAACTGTGAAAGGCCTTTGCCAACGGTTCCAAATTAGATTAAAATGGTCCACGCCATATTACCCTCAGGGTAATGGACAAGCTGAGGTAACAAACAAGACTTTGGTCAGGATAATGGAGAAGATGGTTAGCAAAACCGGTCGAAACTGGCACCTACAAATCCACCCAGCCCTCTGGGCCTACCGAACATCAATTCACACTCCTACAGGTGCCACACCATATTCCCTAGTATTCGGGATAGAATCTATCATCCCTTTAGAGATTGAACTCCCATCCCTGCGAATTTCTCTTCGGGACTATTTGGATAAGGATGAAGATTATCGAGTGGCAAGATTGGCTGAGTTAGAGCTCCTGGATGAGAGGTGCATTCGCGCTCTTAATCACCTAAAGGTATATCAACACAGAATCTCCCGTAACTACAACAAGAGAATCATCCCTCACCAGTTTGAGGTGGGTGATTTAGTTATGAAGGAGAACCAGTTCAACACTAAAGCAGAGCGAGAAAAGAAAGGGAAGTTCGAACCACACTGGTTAGGACCCTATGTCATAGTTGCCAAGTATGGCACAGGGGCATACAAGTTGGCTCACCCCAATGGTGATGAGCTCCGGAGCCCATGAATGCCATGCATCTTAAGAGGTTTTATGCCTAAACATGGCACAAGAAAGTCATAAAAATCACAAAAAATATTTAAAAAAAAAAAAAAAAAATCAGAAAAAGAAAAAGAGAAAACAGGTCGTCCACTAGTGAAAACCACGCAATTGTGGTACTTTGGACAAGTCCTTGGGTGAAAACCGGTTTCCGGTGCCTCGGGAGGATTTGTTGTTCACAAGCATTCTGTATTAGAAGGGTAGTTGTCTTTGTCCTGACTGGTTCTACCTTCGAGTTTCCTTGTGCACACCATCTAGTCCAGCCTTGATCCGGCTTTGCCTTCTTCTATTCGTCTGTAAGGTACGTGGTCTTTCGTTATTTCCCATCTTACGCTGGGGCCACTCAACGACTTCACCTTCTTGTTCATAAGTGCGTGGCTTCTACCCTTGTATATTCCCCACCTAATGTTGGGGGCATCCATGCTTTCTTGGTTACCTGCACATAGCTTTGGAAAACTGTTAAAAACACAAAAACAATAGAAAATTGTTTCGAGAAAAACACAAAAACAATAGAAACATTGTTTTGAGAAAACACAAAAACAATAGAAAATTGTTTCACAAAACACAAAAACAATAGAAAATTGTTTCGAGAAAACACAAAAACAATAGAACATTGTTTTGAGAAAACACAAAAACAATAGAAAATTGTTTCACAAAACACAAAAACAATAGAAACATTGTTTTGAGAAAACACAAAAACAATAGAAAATTGTTTCACAAAACACAAAAACAATAGAAAATTGTTTCACAAAACACAAAAACAATAGAAAATTGTTTCGAGAAAACACAAAAACAATAGAACATTGTTTCGAGAAAACAACAAAAACAATATATATATATATATATCAAAAAAATCTAAAAACAAGGCAAAATTTTTCAAAAAATTCCTAAAAAGTAAAACACCCTACAAAATGGTAACTTGCTTCTTACGGCTGAAACTTGTGTCTTACACATGGTATTTTCTCCATATCCTATTGGTTTGTCTTACATCTTTCCCGATTAATACAACTCACGAATCACTGGATTCACAACCATTCACAAAAGCTACTTTGCTTCTTCATACTATACTGGGGCACTTTTGGTTGCCTGGTGCTTTGTTTCATTGCGCACAAATGCTTTTCATGGACCCCATGTCCATTTTCATTTCCCCTTGCATGTATCCTTGCTTGGGGCATCATTTTTAACCCTTGTCGTCAATCACGAACTTGTGGATCTCTTCAACACTGATAACAAAACATTTGTACAACTGTCTTGACCGTTGTTGGGTTAGATATGTGTGTTCGTACTTGTTTTCCCTGTTATATGAGCTTGTTTCCTTCTCGTATTGCATTGCATTATTGTATGTTGCATGGAGTTGGTACTTTCAACAATGGAAAATTGTTCATAGTATGGCTTTTCATGTCATTCTACCTTTGTCGTATGCTTATATTTTTCATAAGGACCGATGATGTAGTTCCTATGGCAATATGATGACATCAAATTTGTTCCAAACAAATAAGCGGCTAGAGGTTAAGCTCTTCTCTCCCCTCATCCATATTTCTTCTACATGACTTCCCGTTCACCCCTAATTCTCCCTCTCCTTGGGGCATCCTGCCTCGTCCCCATTCTTCTGCCTACTTCTCATATTTTTCGATCGTCGATCGGCTTCCTTCATCACCCCATTGACACTCGAGGGGGCATCTCTCCCTCCTACTAATTTTTCTTCTATCCCTTCAAAATCTCTTCTGTCTACTATCTTTGAAGTGGCATCACTTACGCCACCCCAAAGAGGGGCAAATGTAGACACCTATAATTACGCCCAAGCAATTTAAATACTTAAATTGTGCTAATTATCCCCTTTCTCACAAATCAATGACATATCATCAAAAGCACTCATTTTCCCTCATATCATCATTAATTAATTACACTAAGCTAATTAATTAAGTTTCCTATCTAAAAATACCTAATTAACGACCTTCCGTTAATAAATCACCCCTTCTACCTAGACTAATTAATTATTATTAATTAATTAGCTTTCCCTTCCATTTAACCAATAAATCAATATTTAATTGATTTAATCCCCTTATAATAGCCTAAATCGCACTAATATTCCTCTAATTGGCTTCTATAAGCTTACACCTACCTATTAATTAATTACCTTTGATTAATTAAAATACCAACTCCCATGACTTGCTAAACATGTATTAAACCCTTCTAAAGTAAGGTTACCTTCAATAAAGCAACCTTATCCATTCCTAATCATGTTTTACCATTATCCCACATTCATGAGAATGTGTTGAATCCTTATCCTTTGGGCTATATAAAGAGCCCTCCACCTACCTTTTTATTTACACCTAAACTTTCTAAGAGAGCAAATGCAAAGCATATAGCAAAGAGACTAAGAGCTTGCACCTTGCCCTTTTGAGAGTTCATCATCTTGAAGAGTTAAGCCTCTTTCTTAAAGTGCTTGGGTCATATGGGAGGTGTCAAAAGGGTCTTGTAGCCCAACTTTGATTAGCCCCCATTCCTAGGTTCTTGCAACATTAAGGACAACTATTTTGATAGCCATGGAGCTTACTTAGGTCCATTAATTTATTTGTTGTTAGAGAATAGAGGAGTTTAAATATTTAGCATTGTTAGTTTCAAAGTTTGTATTGATGAATGCTAGCATCTAACCCTTGTTTAATTCTTATCATGATGGTGTTTATGCTTTGTTTTAGCTAAATTGTAGAACTATTTTAGGTGGTAGTTCTTGTTTCATTTGATTTAGCATTAAGAAAAGTATACATGCACACAACCTAAAAGGGTGGTCCTATCGAGCATGCCAAGAATGTTGATCTATTTTTTTCTTCCTTTTCAAGTTAATGAGCTAGTACTAAGAAAATCAAATAACTTCAAAATGCGAGGATTTAAGGTACCTCAAATGTGTGATGGATGATAAAAGGATGGGCACAAAGTGGATGACCTCGCCGGTACAAGCGATGAACTGCACAACAAAGACTAGAAAGAAAATGAATTAGATGATAGATGCGGGGTTTCCCGACGAAGTCGGCTCTCGAGAACCGTTAACTTCCTCGGATGTCAACCCCATGTTTTGATAAAATAGGATAAAATCAATAATAATAAACATGATAATATGCGAGAATATGAGGCACACAAACCGAAAATGTAAAAATGTAAGGCACATAAAAATTTGATGTAAATTGACATAAAATAAAGTTACCTCGTAGGGTCGACGATGACCGAGATTGCAGAGGTCTAGTTGACGGTGGCCAGAGGAAGATGGATGAATTAACAACTGTAAATGCAGATCTGGATATAATGAGTGTATACCTGAGGATGTTGGGGCTCTGTGCTGATTGGTATGCACTGTAGGGAAGTTGAAGGATGTTTAAGAGTGATGCAAGTAAGGCCGAAAGGAGATCCAAGAGGTCTCAGAATTATTGCAGGGATGCTCGTGCACGAGAAAGGTCTGCAAGTTGCAGAAAAGCTTGGATATTTGCATACATGCCTCAGGAAGAGGGGGTGAATATAATTTTATAGGATGGATCACCACCGATCAGTGGCAACCGTTCCTGGATGGTAGAATCACCGATTTACTTGAGATATGGGGATTTTAGAGGTTGGGGATAAGTTTTTTAAAGCATGTAGGTGGGTAAGGGTTGTTTTAAGAAGTGTCACTGTGGATAGGAGATAAAGATGGGTAGGACAAAATCTAAAAAAGCAAAGGGATGTGGATTTAGGTGGTTAGGGATAAAAGCATCCCAAAGAAAGCCAATTAGAGGTAATTAGCAAATTAGGAGAGACGAAAGCTAATTAGGGGTAATTAGCAAATTTAGGATGATTAACAAGAATTAATTAAGAATTAAAGGTGATGGAGTAATAGATGGTCATTTAAATAAATGAATCAAATTAAGGGGGTGTAGCTAGGACCATGATGAAAAATGCGCACATGGGAAATAGAGAGTAGCGATACCAAATTTTGGTGTCTACATCCAATCCATTCGCCCATTGTCTCTCACAATTGTGGATGTGTACAAAAGTAAGAGTCTTCCCATCATAGTTGTGTATAAGAGAGGGAATATTGCTTTGAGTAAACATTTTTTTAAAGGCTACCCATACCTCACATGAAACCAATAGATTATCTCTGTTTGTCGCCCACAGTACCGCTTTGGTGTCGTCACAATGTATATATCATCATAACATGTCTATCTCCCTTGTTTCACCACTATCCCTCCATCACTCGCAAGAAAGAGTCAAGTTTCTCTTCTCTAGTATACCTTGGTAACTAAGTCTTGCCTAAATGCCTAATCATGTGCAGCCTAATCCTCCCGTAACTCTTCCCTTGACCTCGCGACTCACCATCTCATAAGTTCCATGGGTCCAATTGTCACAAGTAACACTGGTAGTATCACTAATAGATTACACATCCTCCTAGTGAATTACACCTTCTTTGGATGGCTCCAAGTTCTTAGGGTCACGCATTGTGTGTGCATATATTTTGTTGAGATCCTCCTCATTGATATGCTTTATATAGGGTGCAATCTTTGCATCATACAAGGGTATGATAACACAAGTCATCCATGTTCTCAAAATTGATATATATATTTTTGAGCGCAATTTTTCATTATTGGCATAACACTAAGGATGTCCAAGCAAATACTGGGAATTTATCTACCTCAACAAGTTCCAATACTTCAAAATCACCTATAAATTTAGCTCCTTGAATACTGATTGAAGCATATTTCAATACTCCAATGGGCATGGATTTTGTTTTATTTTCCATGTACAACACATTAGAGGATGACCGTAATGGTGGCCTCCCAGGTGGTTCCAAGCATCCAATTTCAAGACATTAACCTCTGCACTGTGTCAATAAGAATATTACTCACCAACCAACCATTTATCACTACATCTAGTGTGATCTCCTTATCATATTCATGGTCATGTGGTGGTAAATTTTCATGAAGGATCTCGATGCTCTCACTTAATCCCTAGGCATGGTACTTTCTCTCACACCTATTCTCCTAGTAAAGGAATGATATTCTCTCATCGTAGCATCCTGCATACTTCTTTCAAATCATCTACATGCTTTTAAGGAAGTTCAATGATCTTCACGCACTCTCTCTCATGTGTCTAATCTTTCAAATTTTGGATATATCCTTGTTTCTCTCTCGCAACAGCCATCATTTCTTGGTACACTTCCTTTTACTAAGCCACATCTAGATACTTAACATGTGTGAACTCCTCTCTCCCGATAATAGGTTTTGCCTTAATGTGCTCATGTGTGTGCACTTTTTCTATGTGTAGTAACTAACACAGTTGAAGCTCCAGATAATCCATCTTCTTAGGTGCCCACTCTTCGGGCTTCACATGTTCCACATTAATCATCCTTGCGCCTTTTTCCTTCTTTTTGTTCTTACACATATGGGCATATAGATTTGGGCAATCTTTAACCTTATGTGACTTCCCATAAGTACGCGCATACCGATTCTTAGGACACTCATGTTGATAATGATCTGGTGATCCAAAAGTATAACATGTCCCATGCACGAACCTTCCTCTACCACCATGACCTCTTCTCCTATATCCACCTTGAAATCGACATTCCCATTGTTACATGTTTCATTGGTCTGTCCTTCTTTCTCCTGAGAGCCACTTGCCATAGTAGTCCTGTCCGCAACCCGGTCTCACATGCATCATGAATGTGATCGATCAAATGGAAGGAAGTAGTATCATGTGTATGCACATCACAAATCTTGTAATACATGGAGACATTCTTCTATGTCGTGCACTGCAAAAGTGGAAAATTCCTAACATCACGATTCATGTGAAAAATCTCACAAGATGTCAGCAATGCGCGTACACTCCTTCGCAGTACACACTCATTCGCGGGTAGCTATCCTTTGTATGTCCTTCAAATTCACATTTGTACACTATAAACAATGTGTGTCCCATGAGTTGAATTAGTAGAGAGATTTTCCATCTGCGAGGCCATAGATGTAATATGGTCTTCGAGGAAAGGGATTACCCCTATGTCAATGTTTCCAACTACTTCTAGGTGTAGTGCTTCCTTAAACACCTCATGCAGATCAATAAATGTATTATGTGATAATGCTCTTGAAAAGGGGTCAAAAATCCTCCAAAAAAACAATAAGCATGCTAGATTTCATGAATATCATAAGACAACTTAGACGATTTTTTTTTTAAAATCACACATCATATTCCCTTACACTTTCGAGATAGTCCTTGTTTAATGTCCTTCAAGGCGCTAATAGTTTGTTTCTCAAACTTCGGGATATGGAATTCAGCTAGAAAGGCTATGTACAATGCATCATAATCTGCCACGCTTTGATGTGGATCATATTTCCTATATTAGCTATGGGTGTTCCTTGAAGTGTGGTGACAAATTGAATTTCCTTCCTATCAAAGTTTTTATTCCTTTAGATCTCCCTAATAACTCACACTTATGCACATGTTTAATTGTATATTCCACACCCCTATACTTTGGTAAGTGAAGTGACATCTCAAATAAAAACTAAGGTATCTAATGTTGTTGTTGCCGAGGTTGCTTTGTTATGGCTATTGTGGCCCTTGCCTAGGCCGGGACCAGATCTTGAGCCCGATCCTCAACTAGGGTTACCTCCGTGTGGTGGCGGTCTTAAACCTCCCGATCCTCTTACTTTGCGACTTGGGGGCATATCAAAGAACTACCTTGTTTCCCGTAGTCATGCTAAACTACACACTAATTATTTTTCCTATACCGCTACCAAGAGTACAACTCCTAACCGGTACCTTACCACTACTCTTTCCCGTCGATGCATCTATAAAGTTGGTTCCAAATAAACTTTGTCCAAACACTTATGCTTGCTATGCTACTATATATGTGTCCTTAATCTATTATGCTTCATGGAATGATAACAATACGTGCTACCTACATATCGTACTAAAGCATGGTGATACTTTATTACCTCCTTACTCATCTTCATGATGATGATCATTTATAACAACTTCTAGTTTCCAAGTACCTTGTGCAAGGGATAGGGGTCTAGACAGGGGTTGGATTTGCGCGCAACGGTTCTCAATCTCTCCTCGATTCACTATCATCAAATGTTGAAGGGGATCTTCTATTGCATCACCATCAATTACAGCCATGCACCGACCATGTGCATTCACATAATGCTTACATGCATACCCAAAAGCTACATAACTAGTACTTAACTAACTCCCTCCAAAGAAATACATGAATGCCTCACCTATATATATACAGTGGGGACTTTCCCTTCACCATTTACATTCTTTCTTTAGGAATTCCATTCTTAACCCACATGCTTTTTACAACCGGTGTTAAGAATAGTGTAACTTATTTATTTCACCTAACTACTATGCACACTAGAAATTCATCTAGATAGATTTGAATGCTCACCGAAGCACTTGAAGCTACTAGGTCCCTCCTTTATGCTGGATTTTCAAGATGTTAGCATGCATGTTCATGATTACCAATACCAAAGCATACATTCAAGAGTAGATAATCACATATAGCATAACATGAAATTAGAATGGAAACACATGTAATAAATAAGCATAACAGATCAAATAAAATATAAGATCATTTACACCATGCGATCACTATATTGAGACACATTAATCACCAGAATCCATCCACATTGATCCATTCATAACAAAGGTATTACATATCAGAAGCTGAATACATAACAATAGTCACTAGATAATCACACACGTTAGTACATCAAATCATCATAACCCTATTACATCTAGAGGTATCATACATGGTACCCAAAACAATGAATAACAACTATATATAGGGGTGGGGGCTTGCCCTTCACCGCCCATGCATTCTCAAAATAGGTTGCATGCTCAAAATAGCCATGCGTACATATAAAAGAAGCCATAAAGCATGCATGCTTTCCTAAGAAGCCTAATAATATATTAAATCTATAAATAAAATCTGCTTTAATCTTAGTATTAGCTCGATCCATACATGATCTTTCATCATTTTTGTCAAGGCATTACTAGCTGTTCATCTTTGAATTCTGTGGGCTTCACTATGATGTGGGTCGCTTGAGGGGACTTCTTCATCTGACACCTTATGCACGTGTCTTCATCGACGTCAAAATCTGGTTCATCCATATGTGTTTGCATCCTCCAACTCAACATATTCTTATACACATATTATCTCCCTTCGTCTATCATCTCCCACCCATATAGCTGGTCATTAACAAGGGTACTTTAGAACCACGCGTAGTTATGATTTTAGAAGGATCATTAACATATTTGGGTTATAATTTTTTAAAATTTTCTTCTCCCTTCTTCCTATTAGTCCACCTACCCTTGGGAATATGTGTCTTTGCACCTAGAATTATACCTTCACCCAACACACCTCCATGCTCACCTAATGGTTCCTCCACACTCTCTCTCCTTTTCTTCATCACCTCCAATGGGGCATCTTCCTCCTCGCATCACTTGGCACTTATATATCATGTTGGGTTTCTTCTTGTCTATGATCCTCCTCTCCTTCCACATCAATAATGGGTGAGGACCCTACGTTATTACGTGCATGGATTCATCTGATATGTCTTCTTCCTCACTCTCTTCACTTGTTACCTTCTCCTTTTTTTTTTTCTTCTGGGATTTATTTAACATGGGAGAGGATGTCTCTAGGTGAACTCCTAAGTGGTTCGGCACCACTATCATGAGGCTTGGTTTTTCTTCTTAGCTTTCTCCTACCACCCTGATTCAACCGTGCCACCTTCACCCTTTTCTTTCTTTATCTCCTCGGCCACAAGATAAATCCTCACCTCTTCTTCTTCCTGCCTTGAGGACTATCTTCATGTGGCCTCTTGATGCCCTATAGTCGGTTGCCTTCTCATGCCATGATCAAGCGCACCAACATCCTCCATCTCCTCCTCATCCTTAATCTCTTCTTCTTTTATTCTAGGAGGAGTAGGATCATGCTCCTACCTTGTGCCAACTATATGCTTCCCCTTGGGCATCTCCGGAGAGCTTGAACTCATCTTCAATATACTTCCCATTCACCAATCTAGGCTTAAGGTTGATGTATACCTTAGCCGCACCCACCTTTTCCAATTTCCAAAGTCATAGAATTAATGATGATATCATCTGATATCATAGTCTCAATGTAGGTAGACTTACCTGGATATACATAAGTCTTGCGGAGTGTATGGTAATCATAATCAACTTTATCTCGCATCAAATATGAAGCTCCTCCACGTGTCTAAAAATATATTCACAAAGCCTAAAAATAACACACTATAAATGCATATGGGAGCTTACACCAAGGGCTCCACTTACCAGTCTTCATTTGAAACCTACCAATGCAGTAGTGTTGTACACACAAACTCTACCTCCCCATCTACCATTGTAGGAAATTATTTTGGTATGTGTCATTCATGTTCAAAGGCCTCACACATTCTTTTGTACCATAACTCTAGCCTAAATTATATGTGCACCACCCATGGCTCCATCACAAGTATATTTTTCAAACTTTCAGCCAATGACTTCTTCTCTTGTGGGTATTGCCATATTTTATCCTTAGGGCCATCTGGTACCCCAATCTCTAAACACAATTGATGAAAAGGATCACACCCAACTAATTTTTCTCACCCTTGTGCTTTCCTCAATAATACCTTTTTGCTATGAATGCAAAAAGGTTGTAGACAGTCCCTTCTCCATCTTTTTACGATGTGGAGCCATTTCTTATTCACTTGGCCCCAACACTCCTGGTTATTAAACTTTTTTAAGAGGTGTGTACAAAATTTTTACCAAATGTCGGTTACCTTTGAGATGTCCATCACTCCCTCCTTTTAATAATCCAACTCAACATAGTAGTGGCCTCCACACCTACTTCATCATCTATATCACTGGAAATTTTAGTTCCCGAGCTCTGTCAATCTTTAAGCTTCCCAATTAAAGGCACGGGATGATGCACTTCTCCCCCTTGAAAAAGTAGAAAAAAAAATCCTCATGGACTCTTGACATCACCATTAGCCATAAAGAAAGTCTTTCTAGTTTTCCAAAGTATGAAAACTCATAGATCTGCAAGACTCCATATCTTTCTCCAAAGTCTTGTATCCTTCATCATCATAGATGGTTTGTCATCTTTAGTGTCAAGTTTGGTCTTTTTTTTCACCAGCTCCTTCTCTATCTCGATCCTTATTTTTCTACTTGGTGTGATGATTATAATCACTCACCTTAATTTTCCTGACATGGGACTCCCAAACATGCCCCATAATGACACCCTCGGATACTTACATTTCAAAATCTTTCCTTTAGTGCGTCTTCCACTTCCACCTCTGGTTCATTCCTCTTTTTTCCCCTTGTGGTTGTCCAGTGTGCTCTTTTGGTGCCATTTCTCACTTTCACAACTTATCCTTTCCTTTTTCCACCTTTTACTTCCACCGTAACCCCAAACTCACATGTGCCCTAGCTGTAGTTTCTTTTCTCAAACCCTAGCTCCTCAAACCCTACTCTTCACACACCTTCCACTCACTCAAAACACTTCTCATGAAGGATCTCTACTACGGCCATGACCAAATTCAACTGGTTTGATGTTCTTCTCATTTGAAATCACACTTCACACTTGTCACACTTCACTCTTTAATTCACTCTTCAAATCTCAAAAAAATCAACATGCAAGGTAAGAATGAAGTCGCATGCACCCCTTTTATAGATTTTACAAAATTTTCTACATTAATTTCTCCTCACCTACCACCATACTTCATCTTTAATGATGCATTTTTTTTTTTCCATGTTTTTTTTTTTCTTTCTTTCATGCCCAGTCATAACCTTAAGCGTGCCCTACTACTTCTCAACCACATACCTCCTTTACATGCACCTCCATATGTGCCAAAGTACATAATCCTCTACGCCTCATACTAAGTAGTTTACCATGTTACTTCCTACCTCACGTTACATTGTGTGAACCTTTTCTCATGTGTGGTCTTCATCTTGAGAAAATTTCCTTAAGAACACCTTCATCCTAGCACCTGTAACACCTTTTCCTTTTGCACACATACCCTTCGTAGAAAAACACCTTTCAATGCACCATATATATACTATATAAACCCACAATATATTTCATACCTTTCCTTTTTCACTTGTACACTGTTCACCCCACACTAAAAGTATGTGCGTGGTCCTCTACACATGAACTCAATAGATAGTAATCAACTTCCTACATGCAAAGCACACTTATTACAACAAAAAAAAACTAAAATGACAAAGCATAACAATGATTGAAAGGAAACACATGAAAGGGAAATCTAATCTAAATGGCAATACTACCTTATTACAAACACCAAGAAGCCTTATTTATAGTAGGGCTTCAACCTACTCCCATTGAAGTAACTAGAGAAACATGGTGCCATCCAACGCTTCTATAACTTGACAAAGCACTTGATTCAAGTATCTTGGTTACTACAAAAGGTCCCAACCAATGCACTTTCAATTTCCCTAGGTGGCACAAAACTTGGAGTCATAGAGAAGGACCATCTTTCCAACTACAAATGTCTTGTTCTTAATGTGCCTATCATGTCATGCCTTTTGTCTTCCTTCTCATTCTTTTGGCTCCAACGTGTAATGGCATGCACTCCTCATCTAATTGCATTAGTTTATCAATGTGCTCTTCAACAACTTGTTCATCATCAAGTCCTCCTGCATGTGCATAATACATAGGATGGTAACATGAATTCAATAGGAAATACAACCTCTTGCCAAACACCAACTTGAAAAGGTGTGGCCTTATTCAACCTCTTATAAGTGGTCTATATGCCCAAAGTATAATTGATACTTATCATCCCAATATTTTCTTCCAACATCACATATTTTTGTCAATGTTTGTCCCAAGATCTTGTTGAAAGCTTTTGCAATACCATTAGCTTGTGGGTGATAAGGAGTAGTCTTATGGTGTGCCACCATAAACTCTACCAAAAAAATTTTGATTGTCTCATTCAAGAAATGAGTTCCTCTATCACTTGTCAAGCTTAATGGACAGCCATACCTGCTAATAATATTTTCCCATAAGAACCTTGTTGTTGTGTTGATGTACAATCCTTTGTAGGTGTTTTCTTCCACCTTGTCAGAGATATTATGTACAAAGTAATAATGTAGTGCATGTCAGTCCTACACACGGGTGGTGAAATAGGACCTACAAAGTCAATAGCCCACTTTTCAAAAGGCTCAACACTTTGCAATAGGCCAATGACATCTCATCTCTATTTCCAGGCTTCCCAAGGTGTTGATAAATGATCACATGCCTTGACATATTCCTTAGTATCCTTTGTACAAGTCTCCACCAAATTCCAACCATTAGAATCTTGCATGTTGTAAAACATCACATGTAATGCCCTCCTGTTATTCCACCATGAGCTTCTTCCATAATAGCCTCACACTCATGCTCCAAACACAAACACAAAAACTTCATCACAACCTAACTTGTACAAATCTCCACCAATCAATTGATAAGGTGTCACGTGTATATAAAGTTATTTTTTCTCCAATGTCTTCATTCCTTCAGGCACCTATCCAGTGCACAAAAACACTGCAATATCCTCCAAGTCTATGGGTGTGTGTTTAACCTAAAAATTTGTGCATCTGGCATTGTGTCCTCAATGCTCTTGCATGTCATCTCACACTAAATGATCCTTGATAAATGATCAAGCCCTGAATTACTCTTTTCCTAGTTTCACAACAACTATGAAATCAAACTCTTGAAAAAAAGTATCCACTACAAATGTGCCCTTCTAAAAAAAGGCTTTTTGACCAAATACTTGAGTGCCATATGATCTATAGAAAATAAATGGTGTTTCCAAAAGTACTACTTGAACTTGTGCAATGCACGTAGATCATAGAAAAAAAATCTCACTCATTGGTTTGTAATTTTTCTCTCATGGGTGTCAACTTCTTCTTGCAAAAAAAATGGGATGATCCACAATTCCTTCTCCTAGTTGTGCCAACATTACTGCACAATTTCCATGCCAAAGGCATCAACATGAACATGAAAGGGTTTTTCCCATGAAGGAAAATGCAAAATAGGTGCAATGGTGAGCCTCTCCTTCAATGTTTCAAATGCATGTTGTTGTGTGTCACCCCAATATAATTTCCTTTAGCCTTCAACAATTCTTCCAAGGGCACAAAATATTTGCATAGCCTTTAATGAATTTCCTAATAACCATATGTCCCAAAAATCCATGCACTTCACTCTGATTGTTAGGTTCTTCTAAACCCAAGATCACAACTATCTTGGTTGGGTCTACCAACAATCCTTCCTTGTAAAAATTATATGCCCAAGTAAAGTGCCAAAAGGTGTTGTAAAGATGCACTTCTTAATGTTGAGAGAGATGCTCAACTTCCTACACCTCTCAAACATGAGCCTTAGATTATCACAATGATCCTTGAATAAGCCATATATTGTCTAATCATCCAAATATACCTATAAGAATTTATGAATAAAGTCTTGAAATGCCTACACAACAATGCATGAGAAACACTTTTTGGCACATTTTTCAATCCAAAGGGCATAACTATATATGAAAAACTTCCCCATTCAATGGTGAAATTTTTCTTTCTCTTGATCTTCCTTCATGATGCACACCCTATGATAACCTGAAAATCCATCTGTGAAAGAATATATCTCACACCCAACAACTCCTTCAAGGATTTCTTTTTATGAATGGGGTGGGAAAAGGATCAATAACACATGAAACATTGAGTTCTCTATAATCCACACAAATCCTTATCCTCCCATCCTTCTTAATGCTTATAACCATGGGGCTAACCCATTCATTCTTCAATAGGCTCAATTATTCCAGACTTGAGCATCTTATCAATTTCCTCCTTCACCTTCACACATAGATTAGGATTCATCCTATAAGGCCTCTTCCTAACCGGTGTGCACACTGCCTTCTTTCAACTTGATTTTCATCTCACCTAAAGAAGGGTGTACCCCTTTTAACTCATGATAGCCCCATGGAAAAAGTCTTGGAAGTCACGTAAGAGTTCAATAATCTTAGCCACTTCTTTCTCTAACTAATAATCACCAATAATGGCCTCCTTAGGCTTTTCTTCTTGTACCAATGTTAACCTTCTTTGTCTTCATAGGAGCATGATACATGCATGCACCTTCTCATCTATAGTTCCATTACCTCACACATACCTTCAATGTGTGGTTAACATCCAAGTTATCAACTTCATCATCATCTATCATATATACCAGTTTTCCCTTTTTTTTTCCTTCCAGGTGCATGACCATCTCTTCTTCATCTTTCCTCAAGATCAAGGCATGCCTCAAGATCAGGTTCCCCAAATAACTCCAACATGAGTTCTTTAACCTTTGTGCTATCTCCCAAAGTAAGGTGCTTCATAATCTGTAATGCTTCATGGACTGAGGCTTAGTAGAAAAATAATCAAAAGTTTGGATCATACCTGAAGTCATCTCTTTCCAATTTTTGTTTCTCTTTTCAACTCAACATGGACATACCATGTGCACACAACCATGTAATGTGGAGTAGAACTTATGTACCCAAAGTGATGGTGGTAAGGCCTCCTTTCCCTATGCCCATGTTCTCTCACAATCATGGATGTGATGAGAGGCATGAGACTTCCCATGAAATTCACATGTTTGTGTAGTAGGTACATTGCTCTGAGTAAACCTAGTAGAAAAGGTGATTCTCACTTCTCACCATTCAAAAGGCTATCTCTATGTGTTTCCCACCAATGTGCACTTGTTTTCCCATGCAAAAGTATAGACCAACATGTTTCTTCTATCCCCTTCATTCTCCACTGAGTCTCCATGGCATGCAAGAATGCATCGGGGTTCCCTTCACCAAGTATACCTTGGTACACGGTTATATCCTAACCACCTCACCATGCATGGCCTAATCATTTTGGTGACTCTTCCTTTGACCTCATGCCCAACCATCTCATATGTTCCATGAGCCCAGTTATCACAAGCAACACTAGTAGTGTCACTTACAGACTATGTGTCTCTTCCCACTGAAGGATGCCTTCCTTTGATGGTTCTATATTCTAGATCATGCACATATGAGCATAGATTCTATTAAGTTCTTCTTCACTCAAGGGCTCAACATAAGGCTCTTCCTTCTTATCATATAGGGGTATGATCACACACTCTCTCATCATTCTCAAAACTGATGTACCTTTTGTTAAAGTGCATAATCAACATTATTTGCATAACACTAGGGTCATCCAAGTAATGCTGGAAAATTGTCTACTTCTAAGTAGCTCCAATACCTCAAAGTCTCTAGTAAACTTGGCTCCCTGAATGGTAATAGATGCATCCTTCAGTACCCCAATAGGCATATCCCTAGTCTTTTTTTCATATATAACACATTTGAAGATGGTTATAATGTTGGTCTACCCATATGATTCCATGCATCCAGAGTCAACACATTCACTTCCATGCCATGTCAATCAATATGTTGTGTAACAACCACCCATCAATTACTACATCCAATGTAATCTCCTTGTCAAATTCATGATTATGAGGTGGTAGATTTGTGAAGTATCTTCCTCTCATGCTCAACCCAACATGTGTAATACCTTTTCTCATAGCCATTCCCCTAACAAAGGAATGATGTTCTCCTGTTAGCACAACATCCTACACACCTCCTTTAAGTCATCCACATCCTTCTGTGGGAGCTCAACCTTCTTTTCTCATTCCCTCTCATGTGCACTTTCTCTTTCAAGCATTGTATCTCTCCTGCAGTTCTCTAATGACTCCCATGGTTTCTTGGTAGACTTCCTTCTAGTGTGTAACATCTAGATACTTAGCATGTATCACCTCTTCCCTTGTAATGTGGTTAGCCTTTTAGAGGCTCACATGTGTGTGTGTATAGCCTCAATGCGTGTGTGTAACCATCATATCTAACTCAGATCAGGTGTCTTCTTAGGCATCCACTGATCAAAATGATGTGTTGTACCTTAATCATCCTGTGCCCTTTTCTTGCTTCTTATTCTTACTCATGTGCTCATATAAATCTAGGAATTCCTCTAACTTGTGCTTCTTCCCACACCATGAGAAAAATTATTTTAGGGAACTCACACTTGATAATGATCGTAGGAGATCCACAAGTATATAAGTTCCTCTAGAAAATCCTCCTCTACCACCACCATGACCTCGACCTCTATATCCTCCATGAAAATCCTCCATTCCTATTATCCCCATTATTGTTGCCCTTCATTATTTTGTCCTTCTTGCTCCTTTGATCCACTCACCACACTAGTCTGCACACTCCTATCTCAATGGATTCATGGATGTGATCAATCAATCTACAATCAATGGTGTCATGAGTATGGGACTTACAAATCTTACAATACATGGACACCTTCTTTTGAATAAATGTGCACTGCAAAAAAGGAAAATCTCAAACATCATGGTTCAGGTGATAGACCTCACAATCCAATAATAAAATGCACACACTTTACTTGGGAAATTATCCTTAGTATGTCCTTTAACCTCACAATCTTGCACACCAATACCACTTGCATGTCTCATGAGCTGAATTAGTAGAAATATTCTCTCCTACTTTTCCATGGCCATGGCTATGTAATCTGCTTCTAAAAATGGGCTCACTCTAGTATCAACACTCCAACCACCTCAATGCGCAGAGCTATTCTTCCAAGCCTCACTGAGATCCACATAAAGTCTTATGAGATAGTGCTCATCTGAAAGGAGTCAATAATCCACCAAAAAACCACTGTGCATGTTGAATTAGGATGGATATCATAAGATAAATTGACAACAAAGTTTTAAAACACGCATCATACTCCCTTACACTCTCAGATAAGCCTTGCTTGATATCCTTTGAGCATGCTGATACTCTTTTTCTCAAACTCCAAATATGAAACTCAACTAAAAATGTAGAGCACAAAGCATCATAATCCACCACATCTGATGTGGGTCATACTTTTTATACCAACTATGCATGCATGCCCTTGAAGAGTAGTAGAAAATTGACTTGCCTTTCTATCTAAGTTGTAATTCCTTTAGCACGTCATAATATCTCACACTTGTGCACATGCTCTTCTGCATCTTCAATACCCTCTATATTTTAGAAAGTGGAGAGACATCTCATAGAAAACTTGAGGTGTCTATTGTGTTGTTTGTAGAGGTTTTGAGGTGGTTGTTGTGGGTGTGGACCTTTCCCACTAGATCCAGAACCAGAGCCTCCACTAGTATTTCCTCTCCTCTTGATCCACTGATCTCTAGATCCTATCCTCCTGATCCTCCTCACGCCCCTACTATGGGTAGTGGACCAATGGATGTACTTCCTTATGTCCCAAATGTAGTGTAAAATAAACTCCCATGGTCTGTGTGTCATAATACTCCTAAAAGTATTTCCAATATTCTCGTGTGCCCACACTCTTCTCCTGATGACATGCCTAAAAAATCCTCCAATCGGACCTCCAAAACAATGACACCATTCATTACGTGTTTCCATAGGTGTGTTTGTTGTCTGATGCACTTCTGAATTCAAATCAAAAATGATATCTACCGTAGTAGCTTTTGATTACCTACACTATCCTTCTTCTCAATGACTACTCTGACTTCTAGATTTGGAAAATCGAGCATAGGGCTAGGTGGCTAGGTGGGATCGATGTGCACACTGGTCCTCATGTCTCTTCTCTTTTATGACACACTCTCATCCAAAGCTAAAGGGGATTCTCTACTGCACTTTACCCAATGTGGGAGTACTTGATGTTGTGGCTCCTCATCTTCCACAGAGCTTCAAAACCTTCATGAGCCATCATTCTCCTCAACTCCATTACCTCTCGCAACTTCCCTTACATGCACCATGTCCCTCTCTCAAGCTTCATTATACTTGATCATCCATATTTCTCTCTTTCTTTTTCCACTAGTCTACCATCTTTCACCACACCTACTCCTTGCCCTGCATGTGGGGGGATTTAGCTAGCCATAGGAGGTGGCACTCTAAATCTAGTTCTATCATCAAGATCTTAATCACCAAGGGCATAACATGTAAATATGATCCTCTGGGTTCATGCACAAGAACTTGAAATCAGCCTCCTTTGAACAAAAGTAAGTAGAAATAACGTACTCTAAATGTATAATTGTGCAACACACCAGCCCACCAATGATCTACAACTCTAGTCCAATCCACATCAACATCAAACAAATCTAGTAATATTCTTGCATCCAAAGCTTCAGCCTATAACTCCAACTCTTCCCTTGTGCATATGCTTCCAACCACTCATACAATTCTACTAGAGAAGTTAAAGAAATCTCATAGAGTGAATCATAAAGGTTTTCTTCCACCCACCACATGCATTGAAATCAGGTCCAGTGTATATCTCTGAGAAAACTTATCTTGTCCTTCTACCCAAATTTCAATGCTCTCAAGAGTTAATCGATATGCCATCTACATGCAACATCCTAACAAATAAGAGTTTGAAAAGAGGTCTCGACAATGGAACCAAAATGTAGTCTTGTTTATTTCACACCTAATGCTATGCATGCTAGTACTTCATTCAGATAGATCTGAACACTCACCCAAAGCACATGAAGCTACCAGTCCCTCCTTTGTGTTGGCTTGTCAAGATGTTAGCATGCATGTTCATGATTACCAATACCAAAGCATACATTCAAGTGTAGATCATTACATATCATAACATGAACTTAGAATGGAAACACATGTAATAAGGAAACATAATAGATCAGATAAACACTAAGATCAATTACACCATGAATCACCATATTCGACACATCAATCACCAGAATCCATCCACATTGATCCATTCATAACAAAAAGTATTACATATCGAAGATGAATACATAAAAATAGTCACTAGAGAGTCACGTGCACCAGTACATATCATAGAACAATATATACCCTATTACATCATCCAGAGGTCTCGTACATGTTACCCAAAACAATGAATAAAAAAATATATATAGGGGTGGGGACTTTCCTTCACCGCCCATGCATTCTTCAAAATAGGTTGCATGCTCAAAATAGCCATGTGTACATACAAAAGCAACTATAAAGCATGCATGCTTTCCTAACAAGCTTAATAATAGATTAAATTTATAAATAAACTTTTCTTTAATCCTATGATAAGTCTTGGAATTTGCCTTTCCGGCGTGTGCCACTTCAACCGGCACTTACGCGCGTTCCTACGCCCCATTTGTGCGCCTCACTATTCTCGTGCACTTTCTTGGTACTTAATTACTTTTTTCAACCCAACAAATAGATTTAGTTATAAATAGCTCCATGATTTTATCTACTTTAATCCTATTTTTAGTCCACTTCCATGAAATGTCCTTATCCTTATCCGCATATGCTTTGTCTATTAATAGACCTTGCTTATATGCCAAGTCATCATACTTTACTCTATTCCCGGATCTTGATTGAACAACACTCTATCTTTTTCTTTTCTATTTTTATCCTTGTCTAGAGAATCAACTACCTCCTCAATGTTTCTTGTATGTGCACAACCTCATACTCTATCCTATTCCTTCATGGTGCATATACCTCCTCGCACTATCCTATCTTTACTTTCCCTTCTTGCATGCATGCCCCGTATGGAACTCCTAACTTTTGTGCATGGCTAGTACTTAGCCATTTCCTCAAATTAACATATAGTAAGGTATAAAGTGTCATAGTGGGTTTGTTTTTCATAGCCTTGTCAAATTTTATGTGTGTGTGTCTTGTTTTGCATACCTTTTTCTTAGTTATTAAATATTCATATCTATAATTATGAGAGACAATTTTCATGTATCATTTGACACGTTAATAGTCAAACCATATCCTTTTAGTGATCATTTTTGGCATACTCAATTTTTTTCATTGTTCGGTGTTTGAGTAGTGGATTCGGGCCACTCATACAAATATATTATTTTTCCACTCTACCCTTCAACACTCATATTGTTGATGAATGTTCATTCATACCGCTTCTTTGAGTGATGTGTCCCTTTCTTACCCTTGGAACATCACATCATCTGCTTTGGGCATTTGATGGAATTCTGGTGTATTCTTTTATACCTTTTTCAACTCATTTGACGATTGACAACATCTTTGGAGTTATTCTTACATACAATGTCAACTTGTTTATTCAAGTAATCAAGTAGTGAATTCAAACCACTTGTGTAGATTTGAGTACTTCACCATTATTTTCACTTACACTTCTCCCATCCAAAGTGTAGTCTTCATAATACTGATTCTATTTGTTTGAAAGACCTTTATTTTACATCTCATTTTTTCCATGTTGTACTTATTGTACATAGGTACCCTCATCAAGCTTAGTTTTTGGGACCAATTTTAGAGGATCACAATCCTTCTCATTTTGTATAGGCCTCCTAAGTTGTACCTAAGGGGGTATTGGTGAAATATTATACTTGCACTAATATTAAGTTAAATTAGGTTAGTTTAACTATAGTGGGTTTACTTTGTGCACACCTTATAAAATTGTAATTAGATAAGTGGCATTGATAATCACTTGCCACCACTTCACACATGTGTCCATTATTTCATACATGTGTTGACGAGCATCGTTGATACTCACACTTTAATCATTCAACATTATGTGAATAATAGGGCAATGTCCAAGTCTATTTGCAATAAAGAAAGGTTTGAAATGTATTGAGCACACAACTTAATCATTTGAGAAATAAACAACTTCTATTAATAAGAATCTATTCTAACTTATTAAAACTAATAAAAGAAAAATAGAGGACAAATACTTAAAATCTATAACTATAAGAAACTGAAATAGGCATAAGTAAAATTATGGTTTAAATGATTGAAACATAGTAATACTTGGAAATAAACAAACAAAAATAGATAAAAATAAATAAATACATAAAACTTCCCGTCACATTGGGAGGAGTAGCCCTTATTTATTCCTCCGATCCTTACACCATCTTACTCACGAAAACATAGTTGATTCTAGAATCATGCCCTTTATTTATCATTGGTTTTACAATGCACTTCCTTTATTTTCAAGAAAAAAACCACATTTATTCTATAATGGTAATGCCTTATATATTAGGCGAAGTCCAATTCTTCTTCCAAGAGAACTTATTATTCTGAATTACATGCAAGAGTTACATGCAAGAGTTAACTAAATAGATTTATATTAGAACAAAAATATAACTGGTAATTATTAAGTCGATGTGCAATTATGCATGTAGATTATAAGTCAAAATCTATTTTGGATGGAAGTGGAGTTCTTGTAAACAACACTTAATTGAATCTAGAGATCTCTAGAGTTTAGACAAACTCAAGTAATCACACTCCTCACAAAGTGGAGGATTCAATGAAACAAGGACTAGTTATTACCAGTTATAATTTTAATGCAAATACTAAACCATGTCAACTTTGAATGATATTTACATCTAAAGAGGTGCTTTCCACCTAAAAATACCAAGTTCAATGATGGAATTTATGTTGACTAGGCACTTCCATGAGTTGTGCAAATCTTGTCTTGACCGAGTGAGTCCCGCTCTTGGCTTATGTGAGTCATGTGCTCGATGCGTGAGTCATATGCTAGGTTTACATGAGTCCTACTCTCTATGAAAGTTATTCCATTCACATTTGTTAGCACCAAAATCAACTTATATCAATCAATTCAAGAAATCATATGAAAGATAAAAGATAACCAAGATTCATGCACAAAACATCTCTTTAAGTCAACAAAAGTATTATTTACAATAAAACTAATATCAATTCAATACAAGGTAAGATGGGCATAGTAACAAAAATGGGGCTTGGAATGGGAATTATAAAGGCTCATCACTCCCCCAGACTTATGGATTAATAGGTCCTACTACAAATTCAACCATTGATGTTTAAGTATTCCACAATCCCGATATAATTATACTCATTCAAAAAAGTATCCCACGTTCTTAATTGTGGGTTGTGGTATCCATTTGTAGACACTAAATCACACACTTGGGTACATTTATAGGTCCTAATCACATACACTATTCATATGATTCCTAAGTGAGAAAACTAGTAATTAACATCTATCTTTGGCCTCTTTTTTTGTCTTTCTTATTTCCTCTTTGGTCTTGCACACCCCATAGCCCAATCTGATCTTCATTACTTTATCTTTATTGAATCTCAACACCAGTTGCCTAGGCACCCTCATCCCCTATGAGTGCCCCCGACCTCTTTGTATCTTACTCGCCTCTTTTGGGCCTCACTTATCTTTTGGGCATCTTATTTTCTCATGGGTTGGCCTCTTAGTTGTTAATTATCAAATTCAAACAAGGAAATCATATAAATACAGAGCTATGTGACCATAATAAAGGACCAATCTCTAAGAATCTATTATCATCACCTAAGGTTGTAGTCAAAGGCATTCTAAGAGCATCAAGGCATCCATCTAACACCCAATCCAAAGATGACAATGGACTGCATTTTCTACATACATGCATAAGAGGGGAATTTCATTTTTCCATCCACACATCTATTTACATTGCTACATCTAGATATTGCTTAGTTTCAAGTGCATCTTGTATAAGAGCTTCCTAGGGCATGGTTTCACACATACTTCATGAGAACTACATAGAGTCCGAGATGTAGTGTAATGCTCAGTTGTAAGTTCACTATGTCAGTGACTTCCAGGGTTAGTATGATTCCCCATTTGCATCAATTTTTTAGAATTTGATGTATTTTGGGGTTTTGTAGGATATCATTTGTTTTTTAGGTTACAGGAAAATAAACGATCATCCAACAACACACATGTGACCAATAACGAAGGTTAGAAACCACCTTGTGATACAAGAAGAATTAGTTTCCAACCATTTTCACAGTACAAGAACCCAACAGAGGTCTCTAACACCTGTGCAACCTTTGTTAGGAATTAATAATATCTAATGCGGAATAATTCCTCAGAATCGCAATAATAAGAAGTATGAATAGAATTACAAAATGAAATATGCACAACATGAAGACAATATTTAACGTGGTTCACCCAATGTGGGCTACATCCACCAAGAACACTTGCTCGGATTTTATTATAAGCCAACAATCTTCACAGATTCTGATAATCGGATCTTGTTTGAAGCCATGCTCAACAAACCCTCCCAAATTCTTACACATTATTCAACTTCACAAAACACACTCATATAAATCCTATTGTATGTCCATCTATTTATAAGTACATCAATAGGTAGTGAAGAGGCGGTTTTACAAAACAATGGGTACCAAAAAACCATGGGCCCAAAAACAGCCCATAATGGTTACCCATTACCCATGGGTTAATAAACCACCCATGAAAATTTGCTTCGGGGTCTTCACCCCTAACCCCCTTGACCCGCTCACCAGTGAGAGGGATCACTGTAAAAATATCCGAGTGTAACACATGGAAGGTGTACCAAACTCTAACATGAAAATAGGCTCCACAAACATAACAGCACCCCTGACCCGTCTAAAACCCTAGTCCAAGATTATTCAGTAGTTACATAATTTTTTGTGTGTGGTTGCGAAAATATGCTCCTCTCGGTTTATCATTTTTCTAGTTCGACACACTTGGGGAATAATTGTGAAATAAACTAAGTCTTCTATTCCCTCTCTTAGAACTCCTTGCCCTAGGATCCACAAAACCCTAATGGCTAAAAATAGATCCTCCTATCCTAAGCAAGCTATGCATCATGTTAGTGTGAATCCTATCCTTGATGATGCTATTGAGGATGAAATTAATGCCCTTTATCATAATGCTCAATTTGATGACGAAGTTCAAAGACAACTTCTTGCACATGAAAGCAATATTCCTACTAGTTTTTACAACTCTAGTGTGAGCATCATTTCACTTGACCAAAACTTCACTAAATGCTCTCCTTGTTCTTCTATAGGAACTCGTGCTACTCCACCTTCTTCTCAACCTATTATAGCACTAGATAACACTATTATAGATTCTATGCTTGGTCTTGCATGTGAAAATGTAGATAAAAATGATGTTACTTCCAATGTTGAAAATGTACATGTGCATGATGATGTTTCTCATACTAGTCAAGATGAATGTAAAGTTGTATCTCATGTTTCTTCTACTTCTAAAAATATTTTCAATGATTAAAAATATATATCTTATGATAGTTCTCCTCTTCTCTATATGTTGATGACTCTCTTGATGAAATAATTACATGTGAAACTTTGTCTGATAGTGATGTTGATTATATTTCTGATCATGAACATGTTAGTGAGGATGTTACTTATCTTAAGACTGCTAAATGTGAATTTTCCACTCCACTTTCTTCTACTTCTGAGGTTGTTTCCAGTGTCATTCATGATGATTCTACCACTCCTACTAGTTCACCTCTTTTTGTTTCTTCTGATTCTACTGCTAGCATTTCTATCGATATTCCATGTTCTTATCCTCCTCTTTCCTCTTCTTCTTCTCTAGATGATATTCATGTTGATTCTTCCATTCCTACTAATATACCTCAACTTATTTATTTTACATCATCTAGCATTCCCATAGCGTCTTCATCTTTTGATTCTTCTTCTCACATCCCCATGATCACTCACAATGGAAAAATTCAACCTCTTCATGTGCCTCTCACTTCTTCTATGATTCCTTCACATGATATTTTATCACTCATGCATGTTTTTGGCCATTTGAAATCTCAAGTTCAATATCTTACTCTCGAAATAAAAGCCTACTATGCTTCCATTGACAATAAATCTCTTCATGGAAATCCTATTATAAAGAAAATTCACAATTAATTTTTCCTAAGGATTTTATCATTCCGACCTTTATGACGTTATAATGACACTAACAATCTATCTTTGCATCTTAAGAATTATCATTTAACTATGGATTCTTATTCTAATGATCGATTATTACTAAAATCTTTTCATCATAGTATTGTTAATGATGCTCTTCACTGATATACCCATTTGCCTTATGAATCTATTAATAAATATTGTGAAATGAAAGATGTTTTTCTTTGATGTATTTTTTATTGATAAACACTTTTATCCGAGCTTTGAACTGGGGATAAATGGGGTCCTACCTTTATAGGAAAGAAAAATATAGAGGAAACATAAAACCTAAGATATAAACAATGTTAACACTAGACGAAGGGTTTTGAAACCCACAAAAACCATCGAACCAACGAAAAATGTCCAAAAAGAGGCAAGATATGAAAATGCCTCGTTACATAACATAGATTCGACACATAAAAGGAAAGAAAAGAATGAGACAAAACTATTTATCGGATATCTCCATGACATCAACAAAGGGAACGTCAGATCAACCAATTCCTTTTTCCCACCCAGCTTTTCTTAAGACGTTGAATTTGGAAATTTTAGAGAGCGGGGTGACAAAAGAACCAATTCGAGAACAATGTTGCTATAGTTAATCGGAGAGGAGGGACAATCTATTCTTCCAAAGTCATGGCATTGAGGGAAGGTAAGTGAGAGGGGATTACATATTTAGTTCTCAGTAAATAGAATGGACCGAACTACGAATTGGAGAAGGAAATTATTGCACCATTCCAATTCCACTAGATAGTCATTGTCTACATGCCTAGAAGATTCCGAACTAAAACAAAAGATAAGAGAGAAGTAATACAAAACTTATCTAGATCCTTTTCAAGGCCAATGTGACGATGGGGATGGATAAAATGCTTTGTAATTGATAAAATGACAACCTTATCAGATTCGTTAAGTAACAAATGAGAAATGAAAATGCTAGCAATTTCAAAGTTAACCCTAGCATGACCATAGTTTAGCGGGTATGTTGGGCCAATAATTTTCTTACCCTCTAATCAACATCATCCTCCTCATCACTTGCATCACCAATGCAATCACCCTTATTGCAATTTCCACCGCATCAATGGCCACCATGATAATGACTGTTGTGCCCTTCATGACAAGTTGCAACAATTAGAAGATAAGGGTGTCATTGTCTTTATCTCTTTCTCTCGTGAGTAGTCTCATTTCCCCATTCTACATAAGTGTGCTTCCACCACTATTCACTTATCTCCTCCACCTACTTCTAAGGTTGTCATTCATCCATCTCCTAAAATCATTATCCATCTACGTCCTCCACCTAGCGCATCTATCACCACATCATCTCATCCTCCTCATAATGCTACTACATCTCATTGGTTGTCTAAGCCATCATAAATTGTTCTTCCTACCACTACATCTCCTATCATTGGCACCATTTCATCTGACATTCAGTTTAGCTCTTACTTTCACACTACTACCTCCTCACATGCTTCCACCATTCCTCATGCAGGGACTCTCCATATTTGGTAGGTTATTCTCACATGATCACCTCATTACCCACTAATGCACTCATGTTCTTAAGGTTATTACATGACTGTTGAGGGATCTATTACAATAAGAACCTCACTCAATATTTACACTCTATGCTTCATTGATCTATCTATCTAGCACACATTATCAAGCCATTACCCTATGACACAATCTAGTTCCATGGTTTATACTCGATTGCTGAGGGTCTAAATCTGAAATGAACCTCATCACATTCACACTCTACGCTCCATGCTTCATTGATCTATCTTTCTAGTGCACAATGTTCAAACCATTTCTTGATAACACACTCTTGTTCTATGGTTCATTCTTGACTGTCGAGGCATATTTTATAAATGAACCTCATCTAATATCCATACACATTTTCTTGGGGCGAATGTTGCTCCTATCACATTCACTTTTCATTCCATTCCATCTCACTCATTCATAACATACTACATATCTTGGTTGCACTTATTCTTGTTTGCTTATACTCACATGTTACACTTTGCTTACTATGTTAGACAGGATAACCACTATGTCATTATATTTTATATATACACATGTGCATTCACTTGTTCTCTAGTGGTGAATGTATACTTCTTACAGATCTTGTTGAGTAAAGAAAATAACTAAGTACAAAGGAGAAGTTAGCACGTGGGAGAAAGGCACATGAGGAAGCGTGCACGAGGAGAAAATGGTTTATGCATTGAAGACATAAAAGAGAGGGTTACACATGAAAATAGTTAGCACTTAGCCATTTTTGGATGTGGATCTAAATATAGACTTGGAGTAGCAACCAAGCAAGGTTTTGAAGATAAGATTGAACAAAGCCACACCTTTTAAGATGGTGTTTCACGCGGAGGCTGTTTTTCCCGTAGAGTTTATGTTACCCTCCATGTGTATTGTGCATGTAGGAGGTTTGGAAAATGAACAATCCCTTGAAGATCATATATAAAAACTGATGCGAGTTGGATGAAAGGCGTGGTATAGCTCATTGGAGCCAAAAGACAGAAAAGGCTAGGCAGAAGACTTGGTATGATCGAAATATTAAGAAAAAGAAGATTGATGTTGGATAGATGGTTCTTCTATATGATTCTAAGTTTTTGTGCCATCCTGGGAAGTTCCAAGTGCATTGGTTAGGACCATATGTTGTTACTTACATTCTTGATTCAAGCGCTTTCTAGTTACTGAGCCTTTGGATGGGACAAGGTTTCCCAGTTACTTCAACGGGAGTAGGATGAAGCCCTATTATAAATAAGTCATCTTGGTGTTTGTAATAAGGTAGTATTACCAGTTATATTAGGTTTTCCTTAATGCATTTCCTTTATATGGGTTTGCTTTCATTGTTGTTATGCTTTGTCAATTTAGTTCAGTGTTTTATGTAATAAGTGCACTTATGCAAAGAAAAAGCTGATTACTCTCTTTTTGAGTTCTTGTGCAGAGGATTGTGTATACATTCAGTGTGGGGTAGAGTACAAATAGATGTAAGCGTATAAAAGTTGATGTTGACAATGGCCCAGGAAAAACAAGAGCACACGATAAAAGTATTAAGTATCGGAGGGCGCGTAAAGCGGTGGTGATGTTGGTTTTTGGAATATGGTAAGGGTGTCAAGGAAGATGATGATAATAAGGACGATACCAAAGGAAAATTCCACATAAAGAAACAAATGCACGAGCAACACGAGGTAGGATACGACAGGGAGAACTACTTGGAATTAGATGCAGTGGTTGATGTACTTCGACACTGGGAACGTGAGTAAGGAGGTCTACGGTCACTGTAGTTATGCATGCCATAAGGTTGCAGAGGTTACGTGCCTTCGACACATGGGAGGAAACGTGCTTGGAAAGGTAAGAAAATATGAATTTATTGTGGCATTACGGTGGTAGGTGGTATTGTAATTAATGTGGTAAAAATAAAAAAGCTGTAAATAAGAGGTTGTGGTAAGTCATTTTTACCTTACGATAATTTGTGGAAGAGCTCTTACGAACTAGGGCATCCTTGTGAATTTATACGAATGATCGATTGCGAAGGTATAAAATTATGAACAATACTAGGGCGAGGAACATGGCCGTGTGTAGAGTGAGTTTGGGAAATAATTTTTGTGGGTTTGAATGGTGTAGTATGAAGAAAGGAAGGTTTTCTGGTTAGGGTTTGAAGAACTAGGGCATGGTTTGTAGAATTTGAGCAAGAGAATTGTGGTTGAGGATTAGAGCAATGAAATAAAAAAGCACAAGGTAGAATTAATAAGTACCCAACCAAGAATGACACCAAGAAGAGCAACAACTACTTCACCAAAGAAGAAGGGTAAGGGAAAACCAATTGCGGTAGAAAGTTTTAATGAGGAATGGTATTCAAAGATGCAATACCTAGATGGGGTATTGATGGGGATGGAGTGGGTGTCCCATGTGTGAAAAATGGTTATAAGTGATTATAACCACCGAACCAATTTGACAGAGAAGGATATGAATTTGGAACTGGTTCGACTTACAAGTGAGAGGAAGACATATGATAAACCAATGTATGATGACTCGGTGTAGAAGACTTTGGAGAAGGCTAGAATTCTACAACTTTATGAACTACCCTTTTTTAGCAAGCCTAAGAGATTGTACCAATGGCTTATGTCGTGTGTACACGAAGATTATTTTTACTTCACTGGAAGGAGAATGCACATAACTCCATAATTAATCTCCAAGTTCACTGGACTCATCTACACTGGGAGTCATTTGATGATGACTTGGGTGATAATGAGGTTGTCAAAGAAACAACTAAGGAATATGAGTACAAGAAAGGTGGGCGTACCTTTGATATTGCAAAGATCAATGACCCGGTGATGAAGATGGTTGCCCTCCCCCTTACCAAATTGAACGGACAAGAACAATGGACCCAGAGTTAATAAGAGATGGTTGAATGTTTGTAAGAAGATAACAAAGGGACCATCTATAACATCTCGGCCTTCATTGTAGAAGATATCATTAATGCCATGCGAGATGGAGAGAATATTATGTATGGTAATATCTTACTTTTGATTGTATTCTCTAAAATTGGAGTGCCCGATGGGCCGAACAACAACATATGGGAGTACCTTGATGAAGACCCCTCTCCTGCTAAGAGGTTTGCGGCTTATACTTGTGAATCTATGACACCGGTGTATAAGGCACACTTGGATAAATGGTATAAAAGGATGCACAATGCCTTCGGTGTCGAGTGGAGGATCCCGTGAGAAACTGCGGTGTTGGTGGGGGATGAGGCTGAATTTGTAGTTTATCAACAATTTTGCATTTGCAGGTTTACATTGACTGATGACACCAAGAGCCCATGGTGAAAATTGCCTTTTGCCTTCATAGCGCAATATTTCTAGAGTGCAGTTAATAGATTTAAGGAGGCCAAGAAATTGAGGTTTGATCTAAGTGAAGTGGACTAGGAGCATCGTGCATTACACTGACACTTTTCTACCCAAAGAAGTGCACGTATGTAGAAAAGTATGTCTCCCACGACATAAATTTTCTCAAGCCCATTACAATACCGATTATAGGGACAACTGCAACAAGGGTGTATATTCATTTGTGGCCAAAATTTGAGAAGGGAGTGTATGTAGAAGATGATGTTTCTATCCCTCAGGACCTTGCAGAAGAAATAAGGTGGAGACAAAGAAGAGAGATAAAGAAGAAACTCCTACAATGAGTAGGGCACCGAGCGTGCGTCTAGGCTAGACCACAGGGGACATATGAGATAGGTGTAGGTACAAGTACTTATACTCATATGAAGAAGTATCTAATAAAGAATTAGTCTCCAGTAAGGAAGAAGCAAAGGGTAATACAAAGTTCTGACTCTGAGAAGATAGAGAGCTTGAAGAACAAAGAAATAGAGGGGGAGGAAGAGGAACATGAACTGAAAAGAACCATCCTATATACAATGTGCATGAATCTGATGAGGATCAAAACACACATTCGGAGGATGCTCGTGAGGAAGAAGGAAATGAAGAATAAGTTGGGACAAATGTGCATGAAACTTTGTGCCTTTCCGGACACAAGTTAGAGAGTGCTGTGGAGAAAGAGGTAGTACATATAATAATAAAATTGGTCAAGCAGGACGTGGAGCTCGGCGTTGAAGAAGAAGAAAAGGAGAAAGGTGGAAGTCTGGGAGGAGATACAAGTTTGGCAAGTAGCATTCTCGAAGGGTACGTGCATGGGCGGTAGGCACACGTATACCCAACAAGGACCTACTATGGCATATGATACAAATCCCGAGAAAGGTCTTGCGTGCTCGCTACCAGAGAGCACAATACCAAAGGGACCAAATTTTCTATTGGTCATATTTTGATAAGGAAGGTGCATTTTTATGCACTATAAATTTTATCTTGGATGTTTGAGTCCCATGTTGATGAACCTGACTTTTGAAGTCAATGCAAGGGCATTGCTTAGATACCCCTACTTCTCGAGTTCCATGGAAGTGAATCTCATAGTGGATTCTCAACAGTTAACTAATGAACAAGCATGTAATGCGCTAAATAAGGTATCAATGGAAGTAGAGGCCAGGTTGTTTGGAAGGAATAACATAATAAAAGTGCTAGAGAAGGAGTTGGAAGAGAAGAATAAAGAAATTATTGAAAGAGACAAGGAGATAAAGGGGAAGGAACAAACTATTGCACAGTTAAAGGTTGAGCTGCGGGAGGAAAAGGGAAGATTGCACGAGGCTTATAAAAAGGAAGAATTGATTGTAGATTCAATCATACTAGCGTGTTTGGATCTGGCCCTAGCCTTGCAAAAACATGAATAAGATCTCCATTTTCTGGAGGACTTAACGTACATGATTACTATGTAGAAGAAACCCCTAGCACTAGAATTTGTGGAAGATGTTATGGCGCGACAAGGAAAGTAGTAAAAGGAACAACTTGAGGTGACCATAACCCAATACATTGAGCTCCTTACATCAGTAAAAACCACAACTCATATGGCCAAGTTGTCTATGACAACTGTGAAGACATGGATTGGTGGAAAGCATGTTGGTTGCCACTCATGAGGCAGATTTAAAGGTGTTCTAGGCTAAAAACAAATATAATCAGTGGAACGAGATAAGATCCTTATAGAGGTCAAGAAGAAGAGTGACACTATTGATATATTAAGGACCTCTATAAAGAATAATCTCAAGGAATTGTATCCCTAGGTAATGCACATAATGGACACACTGATAGACATTGGAAAACAATTGGAAAATCTGGTTGACACATTCAAGGCCAAGGGTGAAGAGCTAACATTTGAAGAAGTCAGTGACGATGATGGGGGATCTGTTCAAGAAAGTGCAAAGTGAGGTGGAAGGATGGAATGCAATTGAAGCATCATTGAATAAGGATTTTCCTATCCTTCTTACACAGTGACAAAATTATTTTATTCTTTGGTATTCTTTATTATTTATTCTTGGAGGGACACATCAGATTACCCATTGTTGGGGGAGACAATGAAACAAGTGTGGGGTAATGTTGAGTAGATAAAATGACTAAGTACCAAGGAGAAGTTACCACATAGGAGAAAGGCGCATGAGGAAGCGCTCTCGAGAAGAACAGGTTTGCACACACCGAAGATAGACAAGAAAGGGTTGTGCACGAAAAGGAGTCAACAGTTAGGCGCGGTTTTGGATGTGGATCTAAATATAGACTTGGAGTAGCGGCCAAGAAAGGTTTTGAAGATAAGATTGAAACATGAAGACTTGTGGTTCAAACAAGGTCTATTTTGGGATATAAGGAAGACCAAATGACATGCATAGTTTCAAGCTAATAATAGGATCTAAACTAGGAGTTAACGTAGTAGATATATTATTAGGAAATCTTGCATGATTTTGTAGTTATCTTGTAGTGGCGCATGGCTAATCTTAGCATGCAATCTATTTTTAGGATGCATGGGTGGTGAAGGGAAAGTCCCCACCCCTATATATATGTATTGATTTACACGGTTTAGGTGTCGAGATTATCACTTTTGTAATAGATTTATCTTTGTTGGTTTATAGGTGAACATGACTCATGGTGACAGTGTTATGTATGTAAACAAATTTTGTGTTTTATAGTACTTAATATAATGGATATTTGTGGCTGGATATTGGTTGTAAACATCTTTGTTACTGGTTCTTGCATGGTGGATTTAATCTTGATACTTGTATGAGATAATCTTAGGCTTATGATCTAGATCTAGCTTATATTCTGCAATATACTTGAATGCTTGTTATAAATATAGAATATATATCTGTTCCATTATGTTAACTCCTTGGTAGAGCTCACATAAAAGAGGGACTCGTACCATTGCGCACTTTGGTTGAGCACTCGTGTTCTTCTTGGGTGATGTGTTAGTGTCTTGGGATTTTTGTGGGTAAAATAAGACTGCATATCCTTACACATAGCATTGATGATTGGCACTGTACTCTCTTACTAGTCCCACCGAGGTTCTTGGGAGAATCTAATTTCTTACACATTACATGTTCTTTTTTTTTTCGTTTTATACTACTTCCTATTATTACTAACACTCTATTCTATCGATACATACACATTTTGACATAATTTTTATCTTTCTAACATGATAATGGGTGCTTCATGTGCAACATTTTCCTTGCAGGAACTACTTGCCACAATGGTTGTTTGATACTTTGCTTACTCTTATATTCTCTTGTATGTCATTGTTTACGGGATGTGCCCTATGAATCTCTTGTTCATTTTTGTATGCTTTTGACCTCTTTGGCCCCGATTGTCTTACGACATTGTGAGCGATGTCCCATGTTTGAAATCCGATTTTTGTTGTCTACTTTATCTACACTATTTCTTGTTTAAGTTGTCTTCTATTCCATGTTTGTCAATTATTCTACTAACACATATTTCTAACCATATTGTTTACATATGCCTTGGTTTCTACCATGCATATTACCTCCCCTACAAGGTATCCATTTCGATCGTGTCCAGTCCTCTCCTTTCGCCGTATCCTCCTAGTGACGTCACATGTACCCCAAAAAGGGGGAGTACATTGGGTGAATCAATCACCTCATATAATAGCTCAAAGCTTGAAGACATGTCTCAGATAGTACAAGAACAAAACACACGGTTGCGGCACTAGAAAGGCCTATATTCGACTTGGGTCGTCGGTTTAGCATAAACGCCAATGCTTAGATATAGAAATGAACGTCTGAGCGCTCTTGAAATTTCCCGCGCATATGACCAAATATAAGTTATAATCATTTTCTCGATCAACAAAATTTTCAATAGTTTACAGAGCACAAGCACCATCCTTCAAAATCATAATTCATTCTACCTTCATTTTCTACTTGGATAGAACTGGACCAAATTGGATCAAACATGAACAAAGCGGATCACACCATCTACAATGGTGTATAAGTTTCTCTAGAAGAGGGATGGAAGCCTCATAATTGTATTGATATGTAATCAAATCAAATTACAATAGAAGTGTTGCAATACTTATAGGTATTGTACAACCATATGTAGAAAAATGGGATGTTGCACATGTGCAACAATAAACACAGTTATAATAGCTTCCAAAATACATTCAGAAACACAACAATATGAAATACAAACAAATATGATTGTTACAACTATGTAACAATTAAACCTACATGAATACAATATGAAAAATATGGTTATAAAACCATATAACAATACAACAATTAATTACCTCAGTGAATTACTACTTACCTAAGGTAAAAATGTAAATACAATGCATAATTAACCTAATAAACTAAGTTTACCCTAACATCCCCCCCATTAATTTTGCATTACCTCAAGAGATGAGGAGAGGAACTCTCTGAACAACTCAAACTTGTCACATGCAAGTGAATTTGTGAATATATCTGCTCATTGTTCAAATATTGGGAAAAATTGAAGTTATATGTTGTGTTTCAAGACATGCTCACATATGAAATGAACTTGTACCTCAATGTGCTTTGTTATTTCATGAAAAACTAGATTGTGAAAATTTTGAGAACACCTTCATTGTCTACATACATGGTGGTAGGGTTTTCTGTGGTACTCCAAGTCCTTCCAAGATGCGACGTAACTATATCACTTCACGAAAGCTCCACCTATAAAGCATGATATTCAACTTCTATAGAAGAGTGAGAAACAAAGTTTTGTTTCTTGCTTCCCCATGATATCAATCTAGATCCCAAAAGGAATAAAAATCCATAAGTGAATGACATGAATCTGAATATCCAATCAAGAAGAAGTTATCGTTCTTCTTGTACTCTAGACCAAGATCCATTGTACCCTTGAGATATCTCAAGATCCACCTTGTTGCCTTCTAATGACAAAATCTGGGTTCCTACATGAACCTGGAAAGATAGCTCATTACAAAGTTGATATTTGGTCTAGTATAAGTTAGGTAAATGAGACTCCCAATCAACTATCGATAGAGAGTTACATTTACCATAGGAGATGGATCTGAACGAGATAACTGTAGTCTCATCTCCATAGGTGTAGCAATAGGTGTGCAATCCATCATCCTAAATTTCTTGAGTGTTGTCTCAGTATACTTGAACAAAGAAACAAAAATGTGATTATCTTTCTACCATACTTACAATCCAAGAAATTAGTACATGAGCCTGATATCTGTCATGTGGAACGATCGATTAAGATCTTTCTTTGTAGCATCGATCATCTTCACTGAAATGCCAATGATGAAGAGATTGTTAACATATAAAACAAATATCACAATCTCCCCCCCTTGGGTTTTGAGGTAGAGATTAGGATCATATGGATTTATGACAAATCCATGCTCAACGAGATGCTCATCAATTTTGATGTACTAAGCTCGGGGTACTTGTTTAAGGCCATACAAAGATTTCCTGAGTCTACATACCTTTGTTTCTTCTCCAGGTACAACATAACCCTCAGGTTGAGTCATGTAGACTTCTTCTTGTAGATCTCCATTCAGAAAGGAACTTTTCACATCCATCTGATGGACTTTCCAACCAAATTGAGTAGCTAGAGAAAAGATCATCCTGATTATTTTGATCTTAGCTATGGGAGAAAATGTCTCCTCATAGTCTATGCCTTCCTTCTATGCATACACCTTTTCTACCAATCTCTCTTTTACTTGTCTATGGTCCCATCTGATTTGTACTTTCTTTTGAATATCCATTCTGAAACCAATGGGTTTCTTCTCTAGTGGAATATCGACAAGTTATCAAGTGTTGTTTTTCATCATTGACTGAAACTCAACATCCATGACATCTTTCCAAGATTTTTACCGTAGGGCTTCCTGGATAGTAGAGGGCTCAATAGATTCAACAAATCTACTCATCAATACAAAGTTTACTTCTTCTCGTGCTTTATTGTGATTCAATGGTTCAAGAATGGATGTATCTAGTGGAGCATCCAATTTTACATCTTGTATCATATTAGTATACCACTTGGGAATACGCTATACTATTCTCATGAGTTGTAGTCCTATCAGATCATCACCATCATCCCCATCATCACTATCATCATCAGTGGGAAAATTAGCTTCTGTTTTCACAACAGGTGAAATATCTACATTAGGTGAGTCTGGAGGAGGATTCCCAAATTCCTTTTCTAAAAGAACTCAACATCTCTAACAATGTAGAATTTTCTCTGGTCTTCAGATCCATAAATATGTACCCAAGAGCCTTTTCATTGTAGCTAATGAAGATGAGTTTTTGAGATTTCATATCAAACTTATTTTTGTTCTGCTTGGGTATGTGCATGCTAGCTTTGCACCTGAATAATCTGAGGTGTGCAATAGATGGCTTCCACTTCAACCATGCTTCATGTGGAGTTACTCCATCAAGAGCAATTGTGGGCACTCTGTTAAATAAATATACTACTGTATTTTACTTTACGCACAAAATTTCCTCGTTAGTCCAGAATAATCGATCATGTAACACACCATCTCCATGATAGTATGGTTTCTTATCTCAACAACACCATTATATTGCGGTGTGTGTGGAGGAGGCATCTATCGATGAATCCCGTGATCTTGAAGGTAGGATTTAAACTCATTACTAGTGAATTCCCCCTTGATCTGAGTGGAGAGATCTGATATGATGACTAGTCTCATTCTCTATAGCCACTTTGAAATTTTTGAAGTTCTCAAAAGCTTCACTTTTCTTATGAAGACAAAATATCCACATTTTTCTTGAATAATCATCAACACATAGCATGAAATACTGAAATCCAGAATGAATAGGTTACATCGGACCACAAATATCAATATGAACCAAATCAAGCTTACCAGAGCTCGATAAGTACTTTTCTAGAATGAAGCTCTATGTTGTTTACCTGCTAGGAAGTTAGGACACTTATCTGTATCCTTCTGGAGAGATGGAAAGCCTCTCACCATGTTATACTGGACGAAGTGTTTTGAGATATTTGAAACTAATGTGACCAAGTATCTAATGCCACAACTATGCTTGAGGAAGAATTCTTAGCCACTAGTGCTGATCATCCCTATGGACAAAGTCAAGCTGGAACATACATCCCACATTGGAGGCTTTTGCAACAATTTTTGAGCCTCTTGATTTGTCTCGAATCAAACACACTTTATTACCGAATGAATATCAAATTCAATATTAAGATTATGATCTAGAAGTTGACTCACTGATAGCAGATTCTTTGTTAAGCCAAGGACATATAATACATCTGATAATCTACAATTTTGTGAACCAAGAGGTAGAGAAATGTTCCCAATTCCTTGTACAGTGTAAGAAGAATCATCACCTAACGAAACATGGTTTTTTGAAGGTGTGTCCCTTATGGTGATAAAAAATTATCAGTGCCCGGTCATGTGTCGAGTGGATCCAAAATCAACATACCAAACAACACTAAATGACACTGATGGTTCTCTAGAATGAGCAATATACAAGAATTTCTCATTTTCTAAATGTTCTTCTTGCTCAACTATATTTCCTTGCTGATGGGGTTTTCTTTGTCAATTCCCCTTCTTATGCCCTTACTTTTAGTATGACTGTCCATGATGAGATTATTGATTTTGAGGTCTTGAATTTCTATATGAACCTTTTTGTATGTGTTAAACAAACAATATTTCAACTCATGTCCTCTTGTATAGATAGGACATTTCTTCTTTTGCTTGTCCCCTTGCTGATGCTATTTTTGGGAATTTTGAGAAGATTTGGCTTTGCCTTTTCCTTTCTGATGAGAAGATAATGCTTGATCCTCTTCATCATATTTATTGTATATTTCTTCTTCTTCTTGCAATAGATTCACTAGCTTGTCAAAACTAACTATCTGATTTGACAAGTTTAGTGTTGTCACAAAAATGTGGTAAGAAGGAGGAGGTGCTCTTAGAACAATGGGAACGAGAGTCAGTAACCTGCTCTCCCCGGGATAGAAGTGAAGCCCTCAATTTTGTAAATCTTCTCAAGAAAGCTTCTACCCTCTTATTATGTTTGAATTTCAGTGTATGTAACTGACTATGCAAATTCAGAATTGTGTTCTTATTTTTGGCCTCGTACATGGTGCTCAACTTATCCCATGATTCTTTGGCTATTTTCACATCTTGAATGTGGGGTTACACATTGTCAGACACTATGAACAAGATTATGACTTTTGGGTTCGATTGGATTTGTCAAACTATCTCTATTGGGCTGTAACATCTAGTGATCTGGTTGTGGAACCATTTACAATAGGTCAAATCTCTTCAAACTCAAGTTGTGTTATGATCTTCATCTTCCATGAAACATAATTGTCTTCTTTTAGGAGTTGCATGAGTCTAGAATAAATAACTTAGGGGCATTGGTGTCCATTTTATAAATTCACTGAAAAAGGGTAATGCTCTTATCACTCTAGGTATAAGGTCTCCCAATCTATATACCATTTGTCTAATATATCAAACCTTTCTATATATGCACCCTTCCAATATACCCTTGGGTACGTGGAAGAATATTTCCCTTTTGATATACCCAGAGGTACGTGAAAGAGATGTTAACGTCACGTGAACATATGTGGTACCAAGACAATATTGAAAGGGGTCTATGATATTATTGACATCGACTTCAAAGAAATATAATCATATGCACGTTTAACTTCTCGCTATATACTCGAGATAATTTCAGTGTCTAGATTTATGTCGTGTAATCATTCACGAGATGTATAACAAGGCTTAAAGTGTGTGCATTAGGTCCTTATTACTCTTAGTTGATTTATAGGGACGATGCCCGGATGACGTTGTTGCAGTTATATTAGGTGTGAAGTGTAGTAGTAGTTGCGATGGCTTTACCCATAAGTACTTCTCAGAGGTAATGTATATATCGAATGCTATGAAAGAGATCTGAAGATCTCATGAGAGTTACAAAACCAAATTTTATTGATTTTGTTTTCAAATCTCTACTAATTTTTATCAATTAAAATGTTTGTGGTTGAATATGGCAACCTGCAAATTAGTACAATCCACTGAAAATAAATGATTACATCCAAATTTGTAGAAAAATTGAATGGCAGGATTTTTTGTTGTTTTGCGAGGCCCTGGTGGCCTCTAGAGCTCAATATGGCTCTCAATGTGAAAAATGCAAAAAATAGCTAAAATATGCGTTTTTGATACCCCTTCTTTGGAAAACTAGAACTAGCTCCTCCTTATCTCCTCAATATTTTTTTCGCCGACCTTGGTTAGTTTTCTTATTAGCCTTATTCTTTGACCTTGGTTAGTTTTCTATATTAGCCTTATGATTGAAATCACTTTGTTTGTTGTTTTCCTCAAAAGAGATTGTCACTAGTTCACCTTGCCCAGATCAATCGATGCTTTGTGGGAGGCTCAAAACTTGTCTCATCCATCTCGAAATGTGTTGGCTTGAATCCCTTTGTGTGAATAGTGTTAGGGCTCGGTGTTATGACACATGAAACAAGGCTCGACTTGGTTTGACACATGATACCTTCAACAACTCGGTGCGAGCTTCATGATAAACTCCAAAATGTACAATATGTTATTTTGCAGAAACTAAAGTACTCCTCTAAATTTAGAGGAAAACCCTAATGGAGATTTTTTTGTTGATTATTTTTAAAAGATTGGCTTGTTTTCCTAGTGTAGAGTTCACCTTGGAAATAAATAGGAGGTTGTGGGGATGCGAGAAATGGGAGGCTACAAAGCTCTCCAAAGTTTTCTTCTCCAAGTCCTCTATTTCTTCGGCACTCTCTCTACACATCTTCTGTAGATGGATCGTTTTTCTCGATGGGAGGCTCAAAATTGTCTCATCCATCTCAAAAATACAATACATGCTAAAAATAGCATTATATAGAAAATGGGAAGTACAACCGCAAAAATAAACACGCTTATAGTAGCTTCCAAAATACATCGGGAAGCATTTAGAAAAACTATGATTGTTATAACCATGTGGAATATAAAATATGGTTAAAAACCATATAACAATATAAAAATAATTACCCCATGTGTAAACAAGGAAAAACTACAAGAATAGAAAGATAAACAAATGGTCCTATAATCCTTTAGTAAACCTCGGTAAGGTTGTGGATACTTTGTTTGTGGAAACTTGCAAATGGATGTGGGTAATTCAAATGTTCTCTAAATGTGATTACAAATGCTATAGACACGAGATACTTTTGGCTTGGAGGATTCTAAAATTCAAGTTTGCAAGCCTACAATTTATAGAGGCAGTATTAACTGACATGCTACAAATGCTAAAAATTGGTTACATAGGATATGGAGTCTAAGTGGTAGTCCAAGTGGATGTTGCCCCCACCTTTCTAGGATTCTAAAAGTGGCAAGGATATGACTAGGATCCAAGTGGATGTTGACACACTAGGATGTGCACACACTTAATTAATTAATTAATTAATGGTAATTAAATTATCTAAAGGGGTACTAAGGGTACACATGATTAATTTAATTAATCCAAAGGATACAATGTGTATGAATTAATCAATTTAATAAATTAATCACAAATGGGTGAATACAAGGGTGTATTAGGAAGTGAAATAGGAACATGTGGAAACATGTGTGTAATTTTGGGGTGTCTACATTTTCCCCCTCTTTAAAGTGTTATTGTGAAGTAATAGTGCTTTTAAAGATAATAGACACATATAGATCGGCGAGCGAAAAATTGTGAAGCATTGGGATGCCCCACTAAGTAGGAAGAAATGAAGCATTGGGATGCCCGATAAGCAAAATAATAGAGGAATACCCCCTCAATCGGGTGGATGACGTAACAAGGTGGTGGAAAACCACTTTGATAGGAAGAAAGCAAGGGATTGGAACAAGGATGGGAAAGGACTGTGCCCATAGCATGAGTGTTCATTTGGAGAATAATTTTAGAACAACCTTATTTTTGTTATTGCATAATAGAGTTGTCACCATGATTATAAAAGAATCAAGATGGTTAACCCATATGCGCGTAAACAAACACACACAACAAAGAAAATATAAAAAGGAAAACAAACCCAATATACAAAGTAGGTTCCAACATTAGGGTTATAAAGGAACCAAGATGTAATCACACTACTTGTAAGTGGTCCAAAAAGTAAACATCAACAATGCAACACAAAGTCAAAAAGACAAACATTTATGCCCCTAATATGTGCCAAAATGATGATTAAGTAAATGCAAATTGTCCCAAGTGGGAATAGGATCAGGCTGGAAGAGCGAGAGTTAAAATGACTCCTTATGACACTCTTGTTGAATCATGTTGTGCAAATGAAAATAAATTTCCCGAGATGAAGTTGTATCGAAAGAAAAACAATTTTGTGACTTGCCCCAAGCAGAGTTATCATATCATGCAAAAGGGAAGAAAGTGATATGTGTAATATTGACACGATCACTAGGATAACAGATAAAGGTATGACATTTTTGAGATTTTAACGAGATGTTAAAAGATTCACTTCAAGGGTTTTCCAATTGTAGGATTTATATGATAAGTGAATGTTTGTGTAAATTGTATACATTTTTTGATTTTTTGAAATATTTGATTTTTTTTTGGAATTTTTGAAAATTTTTAAATACAAATGAAAATAAAACACAAGAAAACATGAATACACAACAAAAAGGAAAATGCTAAATAGCTTAAATAAACTAGGAGAAAAACACAACACATGCAAGTGACAAAAAGATACAAAATAAGCAATAGAAACAAACCCAATATGAACAGGAAGGATCCACACCAAAGTTATATGGGAACTAAGATGTAAATAAATTTCTTGCAATTGGTCCATAAGCGCGATACACAAAGTATTGGTTATTCTAACTAACAAACATAAGAGACTAAGCTAAGAATAGACAATACAACATTCCATATGTACAAACTTTAGACAAGAAAATATAACAAACAAGCTAGTGAACAAAGCACACCAATGTTAAATACTAATAAGTAAGTGAAAATATAACACAATCCGCAATAACAATGTCCAAAGACTTTCCTAGTGTTTTCCACAATGAATAAATATACAGATGTCAAGTTGCCCCCAAGAGAAAGCCAAAGATAGGTGATATCCCTAGGCAAAGTTACATTGTAATGAGTGGATTGATTGATTGGAAAAGATGATTGAAAATAATTAGATGAAGAAAATGGAAAATGAAATTGCATAGTCGTGAGTGTTTTTTTGGAAATCATTTTCAAAACATTTGGTATATTTTTTTATATATTTTCCGAACAATTTTATACTGTTTTTGAAGTTTTATGAGACATTTTGAATGTTTTTGGTCTTTTTGGAATTTTGAACCACATGCCAAAGAAGAGGGAAAAGGAAATTCCCAAGTCAAAACCAACACGCTACATATGAAGGAATTGAATGAAATCATAATGGAAGGCAAACAATAGTGGTAGACAATGGGCATGACAACCTAACAAGGAGAACATGTGACACATGACGAGGTGAAAATATACAAGTGGGAAATAATGGGAAATGATGAAACAGGTGGATGCACTGATATGCCCCTAGCACAAGGGTAACTCTTCGAGACTTAGGAGTATAAATTATTTAGATGAATGGCATTCATAGGCTCCTTCAACTCTTTGCCATCCTCAATAGATAGTTTATATGCACCAAATCCAAATTTAGCAATTATAATATAAGGACCCAACCAATTAGGATCAAATTTGCCTTGTTTTTTCTCGTGGTTTAGTTGTGTTCTTATAATTTTTCTTTACGACCAAATCACCGATTTCAAACTTTCGAGGTTTGATATTGCGATTATAATTACGATGCAGTCTATTTTTATATACCTACATATGGTCTAAGGTGCGGAGCCGTTTCTTGTCCATTAATTCCAACTCGCAAGGCGTGCAACATGGTAATCATCTTCATGAATGAGGTACTTGAAGGATACACAAAGTGAAGGAAGTTCAACTTCGATAGTAATATGGCTTCAGAGCCATATACTATGGAAAAAGGAGTAGCTCTTGTAGGAGTACGAAGGAAGTGCGGTAGGCCTGAGGGCGAGATATAACCGGTATGCCAATTACATCCATGCTTATTGACTGCTTTTTCCGAATGGATTTGATAGTCTTGTTTGATGCTTCAAATTGACCGTTACATTGTGGATAGTAGGGTGTATCCCATTTTAGGTAGATATTATATTTTTTAGCTAGGGCCTTGAGATCCTTGTTTTTGAAAGAACCACCATTATCAGTGACAATAGCAACGGGATGCCAAAACGACAAATAATATGGTTGAAAATGAATTTAGAAATATTACACCTAGTAACGTTGGTAAGAGGTATAACCTCAACCCACTTGGTGAAATACTTAGTGGCAATAATAAATGTGTGGCCATTAGAAGATGTGGGCTTTATTTTTCTAATTAAATTGAGTCCCCATTTTGAAAAAGGCCAAGGTGAAGTAATGGGATGCAAGGCTTGGGATGGTGCATGAATGAGATTACCATGTTTTTGGCAAGCCTGACATTTCTTCACAAAGTTTCATGCATCTTCCTCCATTGTGGGCCAATATTATCCAACACGTAATATCTTTTGCGCTAGGACCATTTTGTTGGTATGAGCATCATAAATACCTAAATGTACTTCAGCTAGCATTTGATTAGCTTCATCCCGATTAAGACATATTAAGAGAGTCGCATCATAGCCTCTTCGATACAAGGTGTCAACAAGAAGTGTGTAGTGCGAAGCACTTTGTGCTAAGGCTCTTTTGTTAGCTTAATTAAAATTAATATGTTAGGATTTAGTTTGAATGAAGGTATATATCATGGTACCAGGGATGTTTAGGACCAAGAATCTCACAAACCATGGTGGAATTTGGTAATTCGTATGCGGGCACTAAAAGATGTTCAACGAGGAACTTGATGTTAGTTTGATTAGTGTCGAACAAAAGAAGGGAGGCGATAGTTACCATGGCATCTGCTGCTTTGTTTTGTACATGAGGAACTTGTTCAAAATTGATAATCTAGAAATACCCTCTAAGGCTATCAAGCATTCTTTTATAGGGTAAGATATTTTCATCTTTTACTTGATATTCTCTCGTTAATCGGATTAATAACAAGAAGAGAATCACCAAAAAATTCTCAGAGGCGCTATGAGCTAACAAACCCTAAGCTTTGTTATCAATGCTTCATACTCTTCTATGTTATTTGTGTAAGGGAAGATGATATGATAAGATTTAAGTATGAGGTATCCATCTGGTGTATGCAAGATGATTCCTACTCCAGAACCATGGATGTTGCAAGATCCATCAAAGAATAACGTCCATAAGGGTGTTGCTTATGGGTAGTTGATCTGCTAGTGCTTGACCTTTGATAGCTTTTTGATTGACAATTTTAATGTCAAATTTAGCACTAGTATCTCTACTTAAGGTTGCGTATCCATCAAAAGGCTTCTACTACTCCATTTGCATCCATCTAGCTCTATCACAAGGGACACAAGGATGGTTTTTTGCATCACACTTCATAGGAGGGGATTTAATTCTATTCCATGCACTATCTACTTACATTTTACATCTAGTTATTGCTCGCTACTCACAAAGTGTGACTGACACAAGAGCACCTAGGGCACAATTTACACACACACACACACACCTATAACTACATTGGATATGAGATGTAGTACATCGCTTAGTGATAAGTCCATCTGTTTAGAAGCTAAGGAAAGTATGACACCTTCATATGAATCTTTATTTTTAGGGTTTTAATGCCTTGCTTAGGGTTTTGCAGGTGTTTCCTCCATCTCTTATTTGTAGCGACATCCAGTGAGGTTCAACGACATTCACGTTACGGGGAGAGCGAACACATACGATCATTCAACGACACCTCATAGGAGGTTTCCTAGTCATTTCCATAGACCAAGGCACCCTTATCCTTCCCCGGTGCCCCATTCTTTCCAGACAACTCGGATCTAAATTTTCTTGAGTTTGTGTGTAACCGTTTCTTCCTCTATCCAACCGGTCTCCACTGCAACACAATCCCACAAGCTCAGCAAATCAGCTAAGAGATTTCTAACCCTCTTTGCACATCAGAGTTTCACATTTCATTTTTAATTTGCTTGGTTGTATTTCAATATTTATTTATCTATTATTTACTAGCTTTCCATAGCATCGATTGGAATTACATTCCCATTTTAGTTTAATCAAGAACTGATCTTGTTTCTTGGTAGTGTGGTTTCTTTACAACGAGGGGCACCTCAATATTTATGTATATTTAATAGACCATTATACAAATTCTCGGTCCTACTTTAAGAAAATTGACACATGAAATTAATTAATCAAGATGGTTCAAACAATCGGAAGATCCAATTTAAATATTAGGTAAAATAATGTTGGAGAAAAGAAGCTCACCGCACTCTTGAGAAGAATGGTCATGATGTTTAATATTTTTCTCTAGCATGTTTTACATAAAACCTTATTTTAATATACCTCTACTTTTATCTCGCCTACATCGATGCAAAAATTATATCAAACTCCGTAATTTGATCCACTATGGTGAATTTTACGGAATTAGTCACTAATTGAAGTAGTAGCAGAGTATAATAATAGGTTGTTTCCTAGGAACATAGTACTAAAAGAAAAGATTTCAGCATGCTCGTAGACATAACTAAAATGAAGGCCAAAATGTGAAAAGTAGGTACACAGTAAATGCTCACGTGTTTCATAAGACAAAGGAAAATATCAAGCCAGTCTATTTTTCACTAGAGGCGTTTACTTTGAAGAAGGCATTGCTGGAAAGTGTCAAATTCCGGCAATTAACTTTACATGTTGCCTGATTTTAGATATTTTTTTACAATCCAAGATATTTTTCTACAATCTTAGATATTTTTACTATCCTAGATATTTACAATCCTCAATTCATTTCAAATCTCTTAACCCTGCTATAAATTTGATATTTATAGTCCTGTCGTTAAACAGATCCAATGGCCATAATGCCATTTCTGCTCCTTGCTAAGAATGAATTAGAATTACCGATGATAGCGCCGATCTTAGCGGCGGAGGAAGCAGGAATGCCCTTTACAGCCAAAGGCAAAACCACAAGAGAAGGGACATAGAAGAGCGGCAGCCATCTCTGTATAAAGGTTGTGGCGGGCTCAAAAAAATTGACCACCGCCATTGCCGCTGCGGGTCTTATCAAATCCAACACTGTCAACACCGAAAAAATGCAAAACATTCCAAAAAGCGCGCTCGGAAACTTGACAGCCGCCACTTCAAACCCCTTTTTCAGTAGCTTGTCTATTGCCAACATTAACCCCAACGACACCGCCAAATGCACCGCTCGTCCCACCTAAAAAACTCACCAAAAAAACCATAGGATTTTAATTTCACGGGTTCACAAAATAAGAAGAAGAATTTTGAGGCGTGACGTTAGGTGAAAGATCACGTGATATTCATTCAAATTACATCTTGTCCGTGCGCATTTGCGCCAGTGAAGTCTGATTCGGTAGCTTTAATTCTTTTCACATGAATTCCGCGCTGTTTTATCAGAACAAAGAGCTTATTTTCGTAATTAATTTTGGCCTGCATTGGCTTCTTGTGATATTTTTGTTTTAAGCGATGTGAAGAAGATATGTGAGAATAATGGGTTTACAGGTGACTTCCAGGCGAGCAGCCATGAGCTCTGAGACGATGTTGATGCTGCTAATGCCGCCATGAAAAATTAATTAACGAGGTTGTAACCGAGGAAGCCATTTATTCATTCATTTATTTCATCCACTTCCATTCCACTCCAAAATATTCTTCCACAAACGTGTCAGTATGTTTTGGCAAATGAGAAGGGGCCACGTCAACACTACCCAGATTTAAGTGGCCTATAATCGAGGGGGGAAGATTTGAAGAATGTTGACGTGTAATTTCTGGTAAGAGAGGATTTACAGAACACGTGGCAATAAATCCCCTCGCGGGGAAAAAGGAGAAGTGAGGTATTAAAAACTAAAATATATCCGAAAGGTGTCGTGTTAATGTTGAATGAGAAAATCGACTTTAAGACCCGGATAAGGTGCTGGATTTTGCAAGGCGTTTAAACGTTTTTAAGTCATTTTACATGTCAAAATACAACCACTTTAATTAAAAATATAATTATTTGGAGGCGTTTACTTTGAAGAAGGCATTGCTGGAAAGTGTCAAATTCCGGCGATTAACTTTACATGTTGCCTGATTTTAGATATTTTTTTACAATCCAAGATATTTTTCTACAATCTTAGATATTTTTACTATCCTAGATATTTACAATCCTCAATTCGTTTCAAATCTCTTAACCCTGCTATAAATTTGATATTTACAGTCCTGGTGGTTAAACAGATCCAATGGCCATAATGCCATTTCTGCTCCTTGCTCTCAGAGATACATATCTCCATGTAAAGCCTTCTTAGGAGATAAATGAAGCGGTCAAAAAACATAAATTACGGTAGGAAGAAGATGCTCTGTTCTTGTGGATGCCAGAAGGGTTTCTGTAGCAGAAATTTTTGTGGAGGGCTCAATTACCAGATTACCAGATTGAAGGATCTTATTGGTTTTTGTAAATTGCAGATGAAAGGAAAATAGATGAGCTCAGAGATAACACTGGGAGGAGACGTTTTCAGTGTGATTGTGCCCTTGGTTTTGAACAAGCTTTCATTATGGGCTTTGTTTTCAATCTTGATCAAATCGCATCCTCATCGCCAAAATAGAGGCAACAATAGATTTGTGTCTTACCCATATTCTCGATTTTTTGTGGGGGAACAAGATTTGGCACTGATGTGCACACAAAGGAGCCATACTCGTCCTGATTCCTCATCATCATTTTACATCCACATTGACAACACAAGCAAAAGGGAAGTGATTGAATTTGTTATTAATGGTGTTTTTTAATGTATAAACACTATTCATAACACTGAGTATTATTGAATGTTAGCGTGCTTCTTATAATAGTTTTCAAGAAGTGGGTGAAGGCTTAGAAGAAATTGAAAAAGATTAGAAAGGTGATGGCTAGGTTATCTCGCCTTCTATGGAGGTGTCCTGATCTATCTCCTATAGTTCTATTTGTAATAAAACTCATGTTCCTAATTTGAATTTAATCATAGTGAGCATATTTTATAAATAGTCAATTAATGTTTGTGTCATACGGTTGAATTGTTCATATTTGATAGAGGAATAATCCATCTAAGTATCTTGAAGATGATACTCAATCTAATTTTTTAAAGATTTTTTTATAAAAATTTTCGACATCAACTTTAATGTATTGAATGTACTTCTTAATGTTTATAATGTAATACTTCCATACAAAAATAACCAAATAATTTCTAATAATTAATTTTTCTTCTTAAAAATGAAATTTAAAATAAATGATTAAACCAGTGCAATTTTTAAACAAAAATTACAATCAAAGATTTAATGCTTTCATAGTCCATAGAAATAATAGAAAGATTTTAAGAACAATTGTATATTATTTCTGTAATCAACATTTCCAGCTCACCTCCTATATGTGGTTGCCAATGTTTAGATGAATGAACATAGGAAAGGCTGAGAAGGGTTTGTTGAACATGCAAATCACCCCCCTACTCATGAAATAGCTATCACTTTGATTGTCCCTCCAATAGCTACAACAAAGAATGATCAACGATCAGGCGATCCAGTGCTCTTGGAACACCCAATGCCAACAACCTCTACAACATCCTTCCCAGATGGTGTTAGAAAAACCAAGCGCTTTATCGCCAAGCTTCTTAGTATAAATCGGTCATCGCTATCTTTAGTAGTCACGCGACTAGGATTTTCTTTTAAAGCTTCGGTTGTTGCGCTTGATCATGAAAATAATAATTTCTCTTACTGTTAAAATATATTGATGTTGTGCCTTGGATATCTCCTGAGATATGTGTCAATTGTTTATTCACTAAATAGATGTAAAATAATCTATAAAGATTTTTAAAATTTGAGGAAAATAGTTATTGCATCAGTTCTGTCATTCCATCGACTTGTAACTCTTGTTTTTAATTTATTTATTGGTTCACATGTTATGTAAGTTTTAATTGTCTTGTTTTAACTTTTTAGTGTGTTGTGTCAATAAGTTTTTTTATTTAGTATTTAAATACGTGTGCCTGGAAAATAAATAGTTTGTTCTTATAAAGAGTCAAATTATCTTTTGGAGTCTTTGTTAAAGTTTGTTTTTTAAATGTTAAGTCTTACGTAATTATAATTTTTTTTAGGAATTTGGTTTAATTTTGAGGTCCTTTAAAAGTGAAATGCGTGGGGATAATTCTTTTGTTTAGTTTTAGTTTTATATTTGTTTAATACGTTTTAGTATTTATTTTTTAATTTTGATTTTATGTGTTTATTTTAAAATAAAGTCATTGTAAGAATCCGATGCAGTTCTAAATGAGTTGCAATTTACGCCGAGAGAGGATAACAATGTTTAGTTTATTGGAGTTGTAATTTTTCTATTTTAAGTTTGTGTGATGGGGAGAGGACAATATAGTAACTTCCAACAAAAAAAACATTGCCTACTATGCCTTGATGGATGTTTGTACGTTGCTATAAAGCTCGTATTTTGTTATGGGCCACACGTATGTTGGTATAGGTGAGTTGATCGGGGTGAATATACAGTTGTTTTATTTGATGAAACAATCACAATGTCTCTTGACGATGACCATGTCTTCTGTAAGATACAACTATGATATTCATTTAAAAGATAACATGTTGTATCATTTGGTTGAACACTTGGCGTTTATTTACAAAAGTTCATATTTTGGCATTTAAATGTTCCCAAAGCATAGACAACAATCCCATTTTGTCAGTATCCTTCAATCACTTCATTCCATGAGATGACATATCTCTAGGGAATTTTATGTTTGGTGGGTAGATGAGATTAAGAAACCTGCCAATGATACCCAAGATGTTGTAGCGGAAGAGCATCTCCACGCTTCTTATAAACGAGGCTTCCATCTTTGTGTTCTTATCCATATGATTCTACTCCTATTGTACATATTCATTAGCTTTTGCAACCGCTTGCACCACTCAGGCATAGAGAGTGGTTTCATGTTTACATTTTCTAGCATACTCCTCGCCTTGTTTCACTATATGCAACACACAGGGCTCTAACCCAATTAGTTTAAATTTTCCAAAGTACTCCCAACTTGTGCCAAAATATAGAGGAATTTTGTTAGATATAGTTGCAAATGTTTTGATAGACATGTATGCAGAATGTGGAACCTTACATAAAGACATGTGAACTGTTTAGCAAAATGTAACTTATGTTCTTCGCTCAAACATCTATCATAGATCATAGAATATATTTTACATCCAAACCATATTATACACATAAAATTCAAGCCTCTCTCCACAGCGTAACTTGCAACTCATTTGCAATTGCTAGTATATTTACCAAAGCATATGTAGATGTGCCTATAATCACCGATTTAATACATTGGTTCACGAAAATACAACAACTCTACATGCATGGGAACAACTAGTAATGAAAAGCTTCAAAATCCAAGCATGATAACATGTCGACGACCTAAAAGCACATGTACGCTTGAAATTATGGTGCATGGGTAGGTGGGTCGCTATCGCTAAAACCTTTGCAAAGGAAAACACATATGGTGGGATTGGGGAGCAATTGTAGGAAAATAGTTACACCTTGTGAATTTTTAAAGTACCCATAATAGCAAGAATGTTAAGAAAATCCATTTTTATAGCGCTAAATTGGTAAGGGTGTTGCAAGTAAAAGTAGAGCTTGAAATATCCATCCTATGCTTACTACCAATTTCATTCATGTTTACTATAATTGTTAAGGGTGACGCTTTTTATTCCTTTCATAGATTGTAATGTCCATCTTAAGCTTCATATCAATTTCATTTGTGATTACAAGTTGTGAAGAGTAGTGTATTGGACTCCTTTCATGACAGCGAATCCAATCCATTTGTAAGCATTGACTTACAATCATCCGTAGAAGCTTCAACCTTAAGTTTTTGAAAGAAGTAGAATGGAGTTAAAGTACAATATCTTTATGCCTTCTATATTTGGGGGTGTATTTTTTTGAAATTTTAAGATGAGAATTGAGAAAGCATTTTGGTTAAGAGGAATCCTCATTTGGAGGAGGATAAAGCAACATGATGAATTTTCCTTCCTATTTTCTTTACTCTTTCATATTATCGTAATCCTACTTGATTCTATTGTAGATGGTGATAGTACCAACATTTAAAGAATCCAAGTAATCATGGAAATATATGGAATCATGGGAAGATACATTTCAGAATCAAATCTCGTATTCACCAGTTGCAATACCAAAATTAACAAAGCTACTTGGGAAGAATTAAACTATGATGACACTCCAAGATGATGGAAATGATTGAAATTTGAGGAGAAGGCACCATATCAATAATATTGAGGGAAAAAAATGGATTAGGGGAATTAGCTATGATATGAGTGGAAAAGTTTTGGGTGCCAATGGAAACGAACAAAAAAGAAAATATGAAGCAATCAATTGGTATTGTTCATGTTGCTAATAAATAAATTGACAAGAACAAATATGCATATTGGTATCATAGCAAGGAGATGAAAAGAAGCTATGGTGGTGGATGACAACACCATAAACAAGTGGTGGGAGGTTTCATGACAAAGTGGTGCACATGTGACAGGTAGGTGACAAACATGAGAGTGTTTTTGTGAGAGATCTATGCGAACTATAGACATGCCTTGGCGTACTTAAATTTCCTTTGGGATTTCAATTTGAAAAAAACATGTTAAGTGTGTTTCTTTTAAGCGGAAACCACGTGTGTGTCTCTTAAACAACAATATAATAAAGTAAAATAAAATTTCAAATAAATTACGTTTATTTTAATTGATCAAAATTTCAATCATATTTTGTAATTTATCATTGGGATGAAAGACTGTAGATTTAAGTTTCCTATCTATACAACATATACACTATGTATGTCAACTATATATTCACATCCCACCTTATCTATGCAACATCTCAAGCTTTACATATCCAAATTGTGTGTCATTGGTGACATTGAAATCTTGATATCCTTCTTACTTCTTGAGAACAATTTCAAATTGACTACATGCTTCATGATATTACTTTTTTATTATTTGTTTGTTTGTTTTTGAATATAAGGTAAAATTGAAGGAGAACGAGAAGTAACTTTTGCCCCTCGGGCGACCGTCCTAGTTGAGGAATCAAGCGGCCTTCTCCTAGATTATTTTTTCGATGGTAACCACACCAACACTAAGCACCAGCAGAAGGCCTAGCTACAATTACAATTCTTCTTCAATCAGGTTTTCAAACAATCCACACTTTACATGACATACTATTACATATTTCAATGTATCTGCAGACACTCTTATTCTCTTTACATTCAATCGATTCTCTCCACTCATCCCTTTCATAAACATGAGGAATACATTAGGACTTGTGGCACAAGCCAAATATTTTCTCAAAGTAAAATGATATCACGATGATTCACAATTAAATAAAAATTTTCTAAAAATTTGTGACATACGAGTTAAAATTCAAAGTTGACACAAAGTATTAAATAAAAACAACTTTCAAGAAATATCAAGACTATATGCCAAAAAAAGTCAAAGAAGTAAATTATACTAAAATGATTCCCATTATGTATTAATAAAAAACAACAAAAAATCCAATATATATATATGGATTCGAGATCCCTATAGCCAGAGGGCAGTATTCGACTACACCTTTTAATTTATTCTATTAATGGCAAGTTGTTTTACCGACCGCCATTACTCACTCAACCATACAAATCTAAATGGAGCAATAAAAAAAAATATATCTATAACATCCTCATTAGTAAGAATGTGGGAGAATTACAACATATCCTGCAAATGTTACTACTGAAAACACCGCTTTGCTTAGACCAGATACCCTCCATCAAATTATCTCTTTACACTTAGAAAGGCGTAGCGGTGAGATGAAACCCATGGGTCCATTCACATTCCTTTAGTTCCTGAGAGTTTTGAATGCTGCATATTCCTAGAGCTCCCTCACTAGTTGGACAACAATCCATTTTGAGATACCTTAAAATCTTCTCATGTCCCCAAGAGCCAAATTTGTTCAAAATGATTATTTCTCCAATTTCATAGTAGAGGTTTATTGAACACAACAATAAAACATGAACTCTAATCATAGTAACATGACATAAAGTAAACTTAGCAACTACCACTAAAACTAAATCGGCCCTATCATTGGACACCGACACGAGGTCATTGTTCAACCTCCTTCCTCCATTGCCTTTATCCTTCTATACAATGCTACTTACTCAATATAAGAAGTCTTCAAAACTATAACCACTCATCATTCATTGGTTCTTCCTCGATGGTTGGTTATTTCTCGATGATATTTACTTCATTTGTTTCAAGATTTCCTTTGAGAATATCATTTGCTCAAGTTCTACAATTCTAAGATCTATGTCCATTTTTCTTGCAGTAGAAACATTCATTTTATTCCTTGTTTTTTCCAATATTTTTATGATTTCTCTTTGAGTATAACACACTTTCCTCATTTATATCTTCAGTTGTTCTCTTTTGTTTATCTAAGAGAGATGAAACCATATATTCCACTGATTTGGAAGGCATTTAACAAAGAGTAAAACAACATTGCTATATTTTGAAGGAAAATTGTTCAATAATATATCTTTTGCATCTTCATCATAAATGGGAGCTTTGACTTTGCCAATTGTCTCATGATCTTTCTCACTCATTGATATGACTTGACATTGTGATTCCATCATTCATTTTGAGTTTGAATGATTGTTGTGTTCAATGAAAAGTTGTAAAAGCCATGGATTTAGGGTAAGAATCTCTAAAGAAACCCAAGGTTTTTAACAATGATCAATGGACCATGTGATACGAAATGAGCAAGGTTTTCTTATTTGCATACATTAATTTGAAATAAACATGCAAACTAAACAAATGAAGTTAACCTCTATTCTTTGAAAGCTAGAAATAATGAACCTAAGAGGATCTAAGCATTCAATTATGTGTTTAAGAGAAAGAGATCTCCCCATTAATGGCTTCAAGGCCAATGGATCTTCCCTTTTACTCCATGTTAATGCTATGAAATACAAAATCAAATACTTTTAGCTCAATGGAAGAAGATGAAATACAATCTAAAGCCTAAACAAATTGCTATAATATATGCTAGGAAGAAGAGAGAATTCTTAGGAAATGAGGGAGGGGGTATAGCCCTATTTATAGTTTTTGGTTTGGAAGAATGGGAGATTTGGGTGCATGTGGGACAAAGGCTAAAGTCCAAAAAGAACTTTTAGCAAGTCAAAGTGTGATTTGACTATGTTTAGGGTATTTAACCTAGGTTAGACTAATTAATCTCTCTTAGAGAGTAATTAGGGTTTTGGAAGGGTTTCTGAAGGGCTTAATCAATCCAACGAAGTGGATTGATATTCTAGGGAGCTAATAGAAGCAAGCTAGAAGGGAATGAGAAGCTAATGTAGTTAGAACGAGGCTATAACAACCTATTTAAGTGGTTTATAAGAGGAAGAATGACCAAAACAGTGTCGTGAGAGGGGAGCTAGATAGGTCTAATTGACAGTGTGCAATCAATTTGTAAGGGGAAGAAGCGTTAGTGCACCATTAGAAATAATAGTGTATTGATCAAACTACAGGTGTCTACATTTTCCCCTCTTTGAGGTGACATAAGCTACGTCACTTCAAAGAAAGTAGACAAATGTAAATAAGTAGAAATTTTTTGAAGGGGTAGAAGAAAAATTAATAGGATGAAGGATGAGGAATTCCCCTCGAGTGTCAATGGGGTGATGGAGAAACTCGATCGATGATCGAAAAAGAAACAACAGAGAGAGAAGTGGAAGAAAGAATAGTGTGAGGAAGAAAGAGGATATAGAAGAAAAAGGAGTATGAGGAAGAGTGAATGAGCTAAAATCCATCCAAAGGTGCCTTTTAACCAACTTTATTTTTCATCATATTGCTAATGATCTTCATCATTAGTCCTTATTAAAAAGAATGAACAAAACTATAGTATGACATGAAAATCCTTATACGAACAAATTTCCGTTCTTTGAAAACACTAACTCCATGCAACATAAAAATGCAATGCAATACGAGAAATTAAAAGATGCCTAACTCCATGCAAATACATAATGCAATGCAATACGAAAGAAAGTAAACAAGCACCTAATAGAGATACATAATTTAATGTTTTTGTTATCGAGATTCATTCGACCTATGCGAGTTAACAACAAGAGGTTAATGACAAAGCAGTGCCCCAAGCAAGGATGCATGTGAGGAGGAAAACAGAGGACACTTCGGTCTGATGAAAAGTAATGTGCACTACTGAAACAGTACTAGGCAACTCGTTGTGCCCCAGAGTATAGATGAAGTAAGCAACCTAGCTTTTGTTGATGGAGGTAGATCAAGATGATCCACGAGTCACACACATGAACAGTGAGAACCAAAGAGTGACATTTTGTAGGATGATTTATATTGTTTTTGATGTTTTCTTAAACATATTTGAATGTTTTTTATTTTTCCTAACATATTTGAATGTTTTTTAATTTTTCTAACATATTTGAATGTTTTTGATTTTTCTAACATATTTGAATGTTTTTATTTTTCTAACATATTTGAATGTTTTTGATTTTGAAAGTTTTCTGAAACTATGTATAGGAAGACGAGGAAGCGTGGATGCCCCAATGATAGATGGGATGTACAAGGGCATAAGGCCATGTGCGTATGAGAAAGGTGAAGATGCAAAAATGCCCTAGCGATTAGGTGGGAGTATTCAAAGGAAAACTCTTCACAGTGTAGAAGCGGGACCCAAGGCCATTATGGATAGGTTCAACATGATGATGAACATAAACCAATGAAGTGCTAGAAAGAAGCAAGGATGCCCCAGTAATAATGCTCAATGAAAAGTTGTAAAAGCCATGGATTCGGGGTAAGAATCTCTAAAGAAACCCCAAAGGTTTTTAAATAATCGATCAATGGACCATGTGATAAGAAATGAGCAAGGTTTTCTTCTTTACATACAATAATTTGAAATAAACATGCAAACTAAAGAAATGAAGTTAACCTTTATTCTTTGAAAGCTAGAAATAATGAACCTAAGAGGATCTCGAGCATTCGGTTATGTGTTTAAGAGAAAGAGATCTCCCCATTAATGGCTTCAAGGTCAATGGATCTTCCCTTTTACTCCATGTTAATGCTATGAAATACAAAATCAAATGCTTTTAGCTCAATGGAAGAATATGAAATACAATCTAAAGCCTAAACAAATTGCTATAATCTATGCTAGGAAGAAGAGAGAATTCTTAGGAAATGAGGGAGGGGGTATAGCCCTATTTATAGTTTTTGGTTTGGAAGAATGGGAGATTTGGGTGCATTGGGTTAAAGGCTAAAGTCCAAAAAGAACTTTTAGCAAGTCAAAGTGTGATTTGACTATGTTTAGGGTATTTAACCTAGGTTAGACTAATTAATCTCTCTTAGAGAGTAATTAGGGTTCTGAAGGGTTTCTGAAGGGATTAATCAATCCAACGAAGTGGATTGATATTCTAGGGAGCTAATAGAAGCAAGCTAGAAGGGAATGAGAAGCTAATGTAGTTAGAATGAGGCTATAACAACTTGTTTAAGTGGTTTATAAGAGGAAGAACGACCAAAAAGGTGTCGTGAGAGGGGAGTTAGATAGGTCTAATTGATGGTGTGCCGTCAATTTTCAAGGGGAAGAAGTGTTAGTGCACCATTAGAAATAATAGTGTATTGACCAAACTACAAGTTTCTACATTTGCCCCTCTTTGAGGTGACGTAAGCTATGTCACTTCAAAGATAATAGACAAACGTAAACAAGCAAATTTTTTTTTTGAAGGGGTAGAAGAAAAATTAATAGGACGAAGGATGACGAATGCCTCCTTGAGTGTTGATGGGGTGACGGAGAAACTCAATTGATGATCGAAAAAGAAACAACAAAGAGAGAAGTGGATAGAGAAGATGAGAAACTTAGAAAAAGGGATATTGAGCTATCCGCAAATAAAATGCTTATAATACTTAATCATCATAATGCTTAGAATCCTCCTCATGGGTCCTTATTAAAATGTGAGAATGTGACGGAAGCGTAAAATGACATGAAAATCCAAGATGCAAACAACCGTCCCCGAGCTAAAAGCGACCAACTCCATGCAACATACACAAATGCAATGTAATATGAGAAATAAACAAAATCACCTAACAGGGAAATAAGCACAATCACACACACTTAAACCAACAATGTTTAAGATAGTTGCACAAAAATTTTGTTATCAAGATGAGGTCCTAAATGTTCGATAAACGAAAAGGATGAATAATGATGCCCTAAGCAAGGTGTATTATACAAGAGGAAAGATGGAGGACACTTGGGTCTTGTAAGAAAGCAATGTGCATGACGAAAATAGTACCAGGGAACTGATAGTGCCCCATAGTACAGATGAAGTAAGCAACATAATGTGTGTAGGTGATTGAATATTTTAGTGATGCGCAAGTCATCATTGTTTGAAACATTTGAAAACGTCGTAAGAAGATCGGGATGAGTGCCATGCAATAGACACAGATTTCAGCCGTAGATGATTGGTTTTACCAATTTTAAAGCCATTCTCGAGGAATTGCAATGTTTTTGTTGTTTTTAAATATTTTTCTGAATTTTTTTCTTTTTCTAGGTTTTTGATCAGTCAAAAGAATTTCAAAAGATCAAAGATCTTCTAAAAGTACGTGCGAAGGCGGTAACGGGAAGGTGAAGCTGCCAGAGAGCTAGGATATATGCTCGCAAGAAGAAAGACGAGTCGGGAAGAATTCATTGAAAATAAATGAATAAATAATTATCCCGATGAGGAAAATAGATGAAAATTAGAGGAAAAGGCGGGAAAAGGCCTGAAAGATGTGTAAATTATTTCAGTGTGACGAAGAAGTGACCGTTGGGTGGCACGAAGTGCCCCAGCATGTGAAAATTAGTAAAAATAATTATTTTAATACAAAAATAATTATTACAATGATAGAAGAAGGTTAGAATGATCACGGTGGAGAAAACATGCCCCAGGGGCACTGCGACGGTTAATATACCCACCCAGGGTCGGTAAAACAATCACGACCAATTCATTTCTACTAGAGCTCTTGCAAATTTTTACCGTGAGCGAGAGCGATAGCCCTGGAGTGAGATGGTGAGAATACCGATGAGGACGAGACGTGCGGATCGCATCCGAGAGTTCATGCGGGACCCAACGGATGGACCATATGTGAGTGGCCTATCCCTCCCATTAATTATGCATTTATTGCACTTTCTAGGGCTTTTCTAGGGTAGGTAGGACCTTTTTTATGCATGCGCACGTGGGCGTATGCGTCGGCTTGACGGGTACGCACACGCATACGTGTCAAACTAGACATGGACGCGCACGCGTGTCCATTCACGGGAGGCAGGGATGCGTACGTGTACCTGTTTGGAAGAAGAGGGTACACGCACGCGTATCCATTAGGAAGAGGTGGGTACGTGCACGTGTATCCATAGAAAACTTTGATGGGGCGCATATGCATCGGTTAGACTAGAACAACCATGTGCACGCATGTCGTCGAGGCGAGGCACATAAGTGTCACAATGGCGCATATGCATTCTGTGTGGCCTGTGCCAAAAGGAGAAAAAAAAGTGTTAGTGTGCGTATGCGTCGTTTAGGGCACGCAGGTGCCAAAGGAGGCACGTAGGCGCTTAGAATGAAGGGGGAAAAGACAATTGGCTAAAAAAATAACCAAGTATAGAAGAATATAGACGAGATTAGTTCAGAAGAAAAGAATAATTAGTGAATTAGATGTTTTGTGAAGAAGCATTTTTCCTTAGAAAAATAGAAATAAGTAAGTACCTAACACTTGTGTTGATTTTTGCAGCGTATACTACCCATTCTGCAGACTCGCGAGCGCTACGGTCGGCTAGCTATTATAGAGGTGCAATTTGATGATGATGATAGAGTGACTCTAGAGAGCCTTTTGCATGTGACAAGATTATCTCATGTGGCGAGATCCCACATATTACATTGGACCATGGCCTCTTGACACCCATAGTAGAGAGATGGCATAGCGAGAGTCAGTGTTTCCGGCTCTGACCGGGAGATCACCATTACACTGGAGGATGTGTGGCGCATCATGCGGGTTCCCATTCAGGGCCAACTCATCCAGACTACGAGCCGTTGGACCGATATTCAACGACATATTATACATTTATTCGGCATCCCCACTATACCACGGCGTGGGATGTCCATCAAATTATCCCGATGTATAGATGATCCAGAGTTAGACCGAGTAGTGGTCTACATGATGGCTTTTGTCAGTGGAGTTTTACTCCCTGACAAGACTGGTGCTTCTTTTCTCGCTGGACTCCTGGGAGTGATTCTTGGTTTGGTGGAGGGAGAGACCTACTATTGGGGTCAGTGCATATTAGCACATCTATACTGGGACCTTCATTTGATTACTTACTACCGTCAGAAGATGGTAGGACCTGCTCACCTCCTACAGATTTGGGCATGGGACCATATTGCCATTGGTCACCCCTTAGGTGTTCTGAGAGTTCGGGCTCCTGATGAGCCATCGACGATGGGTTGGGTCCCAATAGGGGATGATGTGCACCAAACGCTTTATACAAAACATTTCATTGATTTCTTTAGCACCAAACACTTTATTCAATAATTCCCATATTTTCATAGATGATTTTTATAGATCCACATGATTAATTCGGTATCTCGAAAGAGCAATCCCAATAATGGATATATCTTTATCATCTCTACTAGATGCCATTCTAATAACTTGCTAGAATCTAAAGGTTGTTTCTTTTCACCACTCACTATTCCCCACAACTATTTGTTCATTAGTTGCATGTCAATTTTGACTCTCCGCGTGTGAAAATTTATTCTAGTGAATTTATCTAATGGGATGTCCATTGTTTGACCACACACACTTAGGAAGTCTATTTTAACCAAAATTACTCTCATACAAATAAGAAAGATATGTAAATTTAGACCCCTAATAATCACTTATACAAAACTCACACCATTTTAATTTTTTTCCACACTTGATAGTTAATTTTTATGATGACACTAAGATAAGAAGATAACATTAAATCCAATTAAATATTAAATTAAGACATCATATTGAAGAAAATGACATACTATAATCACATCTATATTGACAAAATTTTAATAAACTAGACACCAATATAGTATATTGGGATAATCAAGATAAATAAATAACCGACCAAAACCCTAGCAAAGAAGACTCGTGGTGCTTATCCCTCATGTCGCTTTGGAGTCAACATGGACCAGCATAAAATACTAACCATCACAGTCAAATTTGCACTTGGCTTCGAACCCACAACCTCTGTGCCCAATTCTCATGCCCAACCATCCTACTCTATGCTCACATTTGAACCAATACTGCGTATGTTCTTTTTAAAATATTGCTTGCTGTAGTTTGATGAAATAGGTAACAACACATTACGTTGTTACCTATATTGTAGTTTGATGAAATAAATAACAATGTAATGTGTTGTTACTTTTCCATCAAAACTAACGATGATGTGACGGAAAATACTTTTTACTTATTATGTGAATATACGTGAAGGATAGGCTATTCCAAGAAGACTAAATAACAATTGTTCATTGACCAACAACCAATTAATAAAATGTAAGCGCATAGTAGAAAATACTTGTGTGAATGCTTTGATGTGAGGAATCTCTTTTGCATTATGATCTAGACTTCAAAATAGATCAAAATTTCATTCAAGTAAATCATATTTACCTACACATGATTAAGCACGCCAAAAATCCTATGGGTCGATTACAAAATTCCTAGTCTAATTTCCCGGTGATGAGGTGACTCCCAAATCCTCCAATCCAAAAAGGAGAAGACATCAAGTAAATGTTTCTTGAAATAACCATAATAAATGCAAAACCAATAAAAGAAAAGGAAACAATAAGTAGTTTGGAACGATCATTTAGAAAGCACTGGAAATAAGATAAGTACGCTTCACTATGCATACCGATGAAATTGATCATTAATGCTAGGATGAGAATTGAAATAGACCCCCTTATGTATTAATCAAAACAACACAAAACTAGTACATATATATGAATTCATATCCCTATAGTCACATGATAGTCTTCAACCACACCTTTATACCTAACCACCATTATTTTCTCAACCATAGAAATTTAAATAGAGTACTAAAATAAATAATATATCTATTCTTACAAATATAGGGGGCATGATAGTGATTTGTGCTCACCTCTTCCATATATCACAGCTTACATGTGTGATTCCATTTCATGCTCATTTTTCCTATATCTTAAACATACAAAAATTCAAGAACAATTGCTCAATATTCTTAACAAACATAATGGGGATGTCATATCTCGTGTTCATATTTTTATTATTTTGGAAATTTTTTTAGGGTTAAATGGCTACTACCACGTTGATACATCACATTATATTGCTTTGATTTATGTTAGTTAGCATTGTGACATTTTGGGTGTAAAAAATCATCGTTTGATTGATTAGTGGTAGATGATATTGTGGATTTATGTTGTCGTATTGATATTTTTGTATCTATGTTGCATGCGCAGCTTCATTTTAGTTGATTTGATTATTTGGAATGGATAATGTAATGTGTACTCTTCTCTACATGTGTACAAACGTTCTCAAATTTGAGAAAGGGTATCTTCAGGAGTGGTAGAAACATGTATAAAATGTGTATGGATAGAGAGATTTATCATGTTTAATATAGTGCATGAAAAATGGTGTCAAAACCGTAAGTATGGTCATTAGTTTATTTGTTGACTAATTTCCTTTATTTGGTGTCACCTTGTGTAAGGTAGTGATTTGTTGGTCACTTGACGGTGACTAATAGAGGTTGTGCACTCTATCTCGTGGTGAAAAGTGAAATGTTACAAGATACTCACTTTCGAGAGACAAATTTTCACTTTATGAAAATGGTTTTCTTACATTACGTTATTGCACCATTTACTTACATTTGGCGATTATATCATTTTTTGAGAATGTTAAAATAAATATTTTTTTATCACGCAAAAATGGGTTATTATGAGGTTTATTGAAAAAGGGTGTTGTTGTGGGGGTAATTGGCTTGTCGTTCCTATGTGGCCTTGTGCATATCTATGTCATATTTCTCACATTTCACCTTATGCCTCAAACTCCTTATTTCTCTAACCTAACCTCATAATTTCCTCTTGGGTTGGGCTGCACCATTAAAGAATCCCTATGCTCATTCACCTACCATTCGTGGTTAGGTACGGGGCTATATGCCAAAATTCCTACTATGGAATGAAATCCTTTTTACTTATATATACCTCATAGTATTTTCACCCCTTGCATGTGGGATTATTCCCAGAACACTAAACAGAGGTAGAGATCATTGGGAATCCAACCGATCTATTTACTTTATACTTTCACCATATTACCTTAGAATTATCCCACATTCACATTGATTTCATGTCATGATGAACTGGATTGAGTCATATTGTTGCATGACCGTATTTTACTAAGTACATACCATGCGTGAGGCGGGCATGAAGGGGAGTGCACATGTAGAATGGAATAGTGTGAAGGTCTGCGCGCTACTAAATGCGGGGTAACTCCGAGACTTAAGCCTATTTTGTGAATTACAGGCTAAAAATAGAAGGACCAATATAGAGTTCCAACCAAGCAATGATTCAGATCCAGAGAAAAGCAAGGAGACTTGGCGGTCAAAGAATGTCTATTTTTGGATAAAGCACATGCAGAATGAAGATGAAAGGTCATGCATAGATCGAGCTATTAATAGGATTAAAGCAAGTCTTATTTATGGATAGTCTGTTATCAACTAATGCACAAAAGCATGCATGTAGTCTATTTTGAGAGTGCATAGGTGGTGAAGGGAAAGTCCCCACCCCTATATATATCTATTGTATGTTAATTTTTGGGTACCATGACCACATCCTATCTTTTATGTCTAAGTACCGAGAGTATTGATATGGATTAGGGTTTGGATACTTGTGTATGTGTTAGTGCCTAGCTATGGTGATGTATTCAACTTTTGTTATGTAAGACTTTGTTATAATGGATTATGGTGGATGGATTCTGGTTATTGATGTATCTAGAGTATGGTGATTACATAGTGCAATTGATCTTAATTGTTATTTGATTTGTTATGTTTCCTTATTACATGTGTTTCCAATATAAGCTCATGATTTGATATATGCAATGTTCTGTACTTGAATGGTTGCTTTGATAATGATTATCATGAACATGTATGCTAATATCTTGACAAGAAAGCATAAAGGAGGGACCTGGTAGCTTTGTGCGCTTCGTGAGCAAGTGAGATCTGCTCAATGAGGTGACAACACGCATAACATTTGAGTGAGAAAATAAAAGACTACATTTTGGTTACGTTATATAGACCTCTTTTCAAACTATTTTCTAGGATGTTGCATATGCAGATGGCGTATCGATTAACTCTTGAGAGCATTGAAAGTTGGGTAGAAGACGAACAAGATAAGTTTGCACAAAGATATAGTACTGGACTTGATTTCAATGCATGATGGTGGGTGGAAGATAATATTTATCATGATCTCTATAAGATGTTCTTCACTTATTTCCAGTAGAATTTTATGAGTGATTGACAGCATACGAATTAGGGAAGCGTTGGGGTCTAAGGCTAAAACTTTGGACTCAGGAGGATTACCAAAATCTGTTTGATGCAGATGTGGAGTGGACTAGAGCTGTAGATCATTAGTGGGCTGGTGTGTTACACAATTATACATTGGAGTATGTTATTTATACTTATTTGTGTCCAAAGGAAGCTGAGTTCGATTCTTTCTCGAGCCCAGAGGATCTTATTTGTGTGCTATGCCCTTGGCGATTAAAATCTTGATCATAGAACTAGATTTAGAGAGCCTCCTATGGTGTAGACACCAAAATTATACACTCCCTCATTATCACTATCCCTAAACCTATTCATGATCAAAACAACCCACTCATGATACTCCATGACATTAAGTTACCCTTTGGTCCCCTTTAATTAAATTAATCTAATGTTTACACCACCACATCCCTAGGTCTAATTAATTAATTAACTAATTAAATTAAATTAGATATGTCCTCACACCTCACCCTCACACCTCACCATGCTAACTCAGACACATCCACTAGTTATAACTAGCTAGTTTATAAACCTTCTATTAATATCACCCAACTACCCCTAACTTAATCCCTAACCACATCTCCACACTTAACTAGTTATAACTAAACAAATTTCCAAAAAGACCCCTATCCTCATCCTAACCAACCTAGTCTTAGTTCAAGTCTCTCCCACTTCACATCCTAACCTCCTTCAAAATCCTCCAAAATCAAGACCAAAATAGTAGGAAAATCACTTCACTTGATATCCTAACTCGGATTTGTTGAAATCGCCAGCGATTATCCTGATCGCTGATGATCTATATAAATTGGTTTGTTAGCCTCCTTTGGGGAGGATTTTCACATTTTACAGGAAATTGTGTTCTTCTACAGGCATTCTAGAGATCAATCACCACCAACAAAGCTCCACTATCATTATGCTGCATCAAAATAATCAACTTGATTGTCGTATCGCCTGATTACTATCGTCAAACCACTCTCGTTTCATTTACCATCTGATTCGATCATTCATACAAGGTAATCATTCATTTTCGTTAGTTTCTACCTCCATTAATAGGTAATTTTGTTCATGTTCCAATTATCATGCCATTTTGCTTCAAAATCCTTTGAAATCATAGTTTAATTCAGTTTTAATCCCTGTTTCTATGGTCTCCGCTAGAATTTACAAGGTAATTGCTCGCAATTGGCCCGATCAAACTGATGATTCTTGCATAACATTTTTTTGTCACATATTTCTTATAATCACCTAACAATTCTTGCTTGTTTTTGTTATTTTCTAACATGTTTCCCAACATGGTGATGTCAAATGGCTTTAGGAGGTGAAAATTATCCTATTACCGACATTAACTCATTACCCATCGTCCTGCCATCCTCGCATTGGGAGTAGTATGATCTACTTCATGATCTAGAACTCTGTGCCATCTATGATGTTCCATTTGATCATCTGGAGCCAATTTTTGCATCAACTCAAAGACATCCGTGAAGCAACTAAGGAGTTTTTGAACACATTTAACGAGGTTCAAAGAATCCAAGATGACCTTGCCCAGTTCGAGTACAACTATGAAGTTGGCTTAGACATTCTAGAATATTATCGTACCATGAACAAATTGACATAGATAACAAAATCTATTTGAGTTAGTCATTTTGCAAAGGATAGTGACTCGGCCTAGTAGCTAGGAAAATGATACTTGGGGAGAGAGGTCCCGAGTTTGACTCTCTCTCTTCCCGTGTTTTTTATACTTGCCAAAGGAAAATTGTATATGCTTCATCTTTGCAAATAATTTTATCTTTTCACCAATACACTCATGCCACTATTCTTTGGTATATATAAGCTAAATTTTTCATTTATTTTATTTTTTAAAAAGTATTATTATTTTTTTATTAGTGGAATTTTTTTGTAGTCATATTTAATTTTTTTTTATTATTGGTAAAAGGTTTTGGTGGGACCTTACCCAAGTTTATAGCAAAAGGCTCAACAACCAAGATAAGAAAATTAAAACAATGTGGTTTTTTGATCCGTGGGGTCCACACCCCAACCAAAAGAGGAAAAAGTAGTAAAAAGCAAAGGCAGGGGCCAACTACCTACAAAGAGCCTAGAACAACAAATCGACAACAAAATTGCAGCAGCTATACAACAACACAAAAATTGTTGCACCGAGAACAAGGAACCAACAACATTAACCAACAGACTTGCTAAAAAATTTGACAACCACCCTGAAAGCCTGGTAGAGTTTCAGGGAAATGGCGATGGTGGGATCCTAGTTTGAAGCTTTGAACTTTCTTGTAATCTTTCCATTCTTCCAAGCCATATCTGGGATGCCACTAGAGTCATAGATTTTCTAGATGTGTACCTACATAAGGTCCATTATAACATTGTCCATAGCTAAGCAATTGCTTTGTATTTGTCCTATAGCATTTTAAAATTGGTTTCCAAAGCAGAAATTTCATCTTTAAGGCCTGCGTTGGGGTCTCGAGGCTTGCTCTTTAATAGTAGACTTAAGTAGGAAATCTACATTTTCTTCAAGGGTTTTAACCACATTATCCTGCATGTTAAATTTATTTTCCAAATTAGTGCCAACATCAATATCGGGAAAACAAAGGTGGCACTATCATCTACCACAATTTATTTGCCCTTCGTGCTAGAGCCCACAACTTCCTTACCTTTACTGCTACTACGAAGAACCCTTTTTGGGGTGGCTCCGAGACAAAGTCTCTATACATGGGATTTTTAGAATGGATACGGGTTTTCTTAGGGAGGGGAGAAACCACAACAGGGCATGGGTCATTGCCAACAACACTAGACATGTACTGACTAATGAGATATATGACACCCTGATGGAGAGGGATAGTCCTCTTATGGCCTGAACTTCAAGAATGGATTTTTCCATTGACTTTAGAATGTAGTAGGAGAGGCTTACCTTCACCTCGCACCTTGAAGTGGTTGAGTAGGACCAGATGATATTACGGAATGGTGGAGAATCTCCCTTCTAAAGTGACATAGTGTACCATCATCTCGTGTCACCTCATCATATGGCTACGGGATAGAAGAAACCAGAATGCCCTCCTTTTTGATGTTGAGCATTTTTCCATCATCCAAAAACAACTTTTCTTTGCTTCCTTATCCATTTTGTTCCTAAAAAATTTATTCCCTTCCATGCTTAGACTGGTAATAAAAGAGATGAATTCCTCAGTGATTTGAAAGCTCTTATCTCCAAAGGAGACATTATGGTCTTTCCAATTCTCCATGAACTATATGGATATATACTGGTCATGCCCTTTTATGCGTTGGATGAAATCGGTGAAGCCCTCCATATTAATGGTCTCCCAAAGATCAATTGTTCCTACCATTGGGGATCAAATTTAGGTTCCACACGGCAAGGGGCACCACCCATTCTGAAAACCCTCTGAGAATTCGTAGAATTGAACTGAAAGATGTGAACAATAGACTTCCCAACAACCCTTCGATATCTTGTATGCTGTGTGAAGCAAAAATAAAATCTGCTTCTTTCTCCCTGAAAAATTTAGTGTGATCAATTTTTGAGAACATGGAAGAATAAATTCGGGCATGCCCGAAATGACATTGAGATATAGCTTTTGGATTGCACAAGTGTTTGCACCATCAGCTGAGGTGTACTAATGAGTGAGTTCGTTTCATTTTAAATGATGTTTCTAACTTCGTAGGAGTGTCATTGATATCATGCCACTCTTTGTAATCATTGCTACAAACTCCAATATTTGCAAGCAAATCCGCAGATTTGTTCCCTTCCCTATACACATGCTTGAAAATGATGTTAAGACCATTGCATAAGTTATGAGCTTCATTAATGAAATCCCTGATGGTCCAACTAGGATTTAAGGATTTAGTGAGAATGTTGATAATATTCATTGAGTCACCTTCGATGATGATGTTTCCCATATTGAGATTCTTAGCAATTCCGATTCCCATATTTAAATTTTATTATTAGTTAAAATGTCTATTTTCTTTCCCTCCACTATATATAGTCTAAATAAACATATTTCGAAAAATGCATTAAATTTGATTCATGATAATAGTGTACTATTTACAACTAGCTTGATAGCATTTAATATGTCATCCTCCCTCATTTAATCTATTGTTTTTATACTTTCTTTGGAGACTTAACTTATTGATTTAAGTTTAATTTTTGCTTCATTTCTCATTATGGAGGCATTTCAATAAATAGAATGTTATTTGTTTGGGACTGCTTTTACTGATTATTATCGGAGGTCATACGTATGGGAATCATAACTATTTAATTGGAAAATTAAATGGTAATTATCAGAGATCATCATGTAGGATTCTATTGTATAGCATTATTATTCTTGTGCAAGATCAATATTGTTCTAGTAGGAGATTAATTTCATAACTGTAGATTTCCTTCCTTATTGCCAGTGAAGGGCTGATTGGCCTACCTTAACGGTGGCTATATGTTTAGGTGACCCTCAATCTCCACCATTAGATGCATCACCAAATTTTAAAATCTTTATCAGAAGTTGTCTGCAAAAATATGCCTCACATTTCCATACTGCACATCACCTTAGATTTCCCATCCCTTTTTGAACAAGTATGAAAACCAGGCCTATTACCTGTCTCCTATCTTGTGCTCTTTACATCTCTAGGATTTTTCATTCTTATTCTTACTTACCTGGTAAGGATCGAGATTATTGTAATATTTTATAAAGATAAGGATTCATCTTTATTGTGATTGATATATATTTATTGCTTGTAAACATCGTATGATTTGTAATAATGATTTTACGTTGTCTCGTAATAACAATATGTACTTTTGAAATTGATTACAAAATTGTACTTTTTGTATTGATATGATTGTACTTTATGAAAATTATTATCCTTAATTAACAAATGGAAATTAATACAACAATATGTATGACATCATCATTAATATGTTTAAATAAATGAGATTAATAAAAACAATGTTGTTATGGACAACGATATGAAGTTATGAAATAATGATATTTCATCTTAAACTTAGTCATAATGAGATTAATTAAATAATTAATCCATTTACATAGTACAACTATAAATTATTACATTGATGATAGTTGTACCTTCACAACATCAACATATTATGAACGACATATTGATGTCTTAATAGAAGAAGTGTTATACTCTAAACTATGAATTAAGATGATAATAAGTATAATGTGATTAATACATTTACGATTATCGACAATCTTAATTTTTCTTAATACTTAAGGTTTATATCTCTTTCTTAAAGGGATACTTAAACGTTAGGTAAAAATTTGTGGAATTAACGATACAATCAAAATGGGATTGATCATTACAAAAATGAAAGGACATTTCTAGACTAAACCTATTCCTAATAATGAAATTTGTGTAGAACACTACGGTTGTGATACTTTGTAAGTGAGTAGTGGATAAGTTTCTATAAATCTTGTCGTTAAAGGAAAAATTGACTTTGCATTGAAATGATGAATTCTACCTTGTATTAAGATAATGTGTGTTAGGAAAGCGTGGACTCTATGTCTCGCCTATCCATTCGACTGAACTCTATTTGTACCACCTTAGGATGGCTACGGGAAGGGTAATGATTATTTAATGATGAAAGTCATTAAGTAATCATTATCTTTCCCATAGGGGTCCTAAGTTGGGACCGATAGCGTACTCTCGAGTTGAGAGGTGAGTCCTAGATTCTATGCCTTCATAATACAATAACTTAAACTTTTAATTAACGAAATGTAATCCATATAACTTTGTAGAGATGAATGTGTGGTGACGGACAAGTTTCGTTTTTCTTATGTGTAGTCATGAAACTAAGAATGCAATGTATAGCTTGAAAACTTTGGCCTAATTCCCGATGAAAATCATTTGACTTATTTTCAAGTAGACACTTAGGAACCGCATTAGTTCTTTGACCTGAATGATAATGTTAACCATATGCATATAATTATGCTCACTCGGTAGAGTGAAGTTAAAGGGGACCGAGTAGATCTAATTGACCTTTATGCAGCACACGGTTATGTTGTTATCGGATGGATTGTAAACTATATTTTATGTTGGATTATAATTGTTTCTAGTTAAAATCATCAAGGAATATAATGGGTTTAAGGGTTTTTTTATAAAGAACATTTTTTCCTTAATTTGGAGCACTTATAACAAGGGTGTTACATTTTGTTTGGTTGATGTTTCCAACCAAATGGTGAGTCCTAATGTGATGAGAGAATAAGAAATATGAGTTGTTGTAGGTATGTTTAGTCATTAATGTAAAAAGGGGGAGAATGAGTTGATGGCACATGTGAGTACCTTAGGGGGAGAATGAGATATTTGTGTTTTCCATCAATGTGTTTGCCATCAATGACAAAGGGGGAGATTTTTGGCATTGTGTTGTCATTGATGTAAAAGTGTGATGATGAAAGTAGTGTTTTCATTGATGTTTGAGGTGTCATTGATTTAAAAAGGAGTAAGGGATATGCGGTTTGATTGGTAGTGTCATGATGAGGTTGCTTGTTCTAGTTGTCTTTGATGATGTGGCATGGTGTCTTGAGTAGGTGTGATGCCTTATAGAGGTGATGAGGTGATGCCTTTAAGGATCTTGTAGGTTGGCAAGAGTGGAAAAGTGATGGGGAGGTCAAGATATAGAAGCAAGCATGGTCAAGAAGCCTAATTAGGAGGCCTAATCAACATGATGGCGTGTCATGGTAAAGCACAAGTATGTATGAGTTGGTTATGCATTTTATGAGCATAAGGATGATGTGTTAAGACACAAGTTTTTTAGAGTGTTGGTTCAAGGTTTAGTCATGTTTTCTAGGTCTGCACTAGACCTATTCTTAAGCCCCATGTCCAAATGAGATTGGTTGGACTGATTTCATCATGGAAATGGAATGACAAACATTGGAAAATGTGTTTGAGGTTGTTTTAGAGGCGTGTTCCAAGTTTTAGGTGTTTTTTTGCAAGTTTTAGCAAGATATGTGTGGATTTATTTGATGATGAGTCATCTAGGGGTTGGTTCCTCCTTGTAGGGTTGGTGATCTACTAAAACTAGGGGTCAGTACTCCTTATTGGGTTGTTTCAACCAAATTTTAATCAAGTACTATGATAAAGCTTTGTCTCAAGTGGGTTTTATTCCCTTGAGGGTTTCCCACTTACATATGGTGTTTATTTTCTTGTGTTCTCATTTTCTCATCTATCCATTATGTTTCTTGTTGAATGCATGGTTAATGGTGAATGGTTAAGTTGAATTGTTAATCGATGAATGTTAAAGTAGATGTGAATTTTTTTTTTTAAAGCCCAATGATTCACCCCTAGTGGTTATTCTTCCAATGAATTCCCTTACATCCTTTTCGTGTATTTAACTCACTAATCAATTATTTTTAACAAGGTTGTAAACACCCCACACGTGGATGGTAAGTAATCTCATCTTTTCATTTTAATTTTTCCAATTTAATTATTTTATTTGCACTTGATTCTCTTCTTGGTCAGCAAATGATGGACCGTCTTGGTTGGTGTCTCCCTCACAAAGTGGGTCATGTAGATTTTAAACTTTCCCATTTTGGGTTATGCCATACTCAAATCATATTCTCGCCAATCAATGGCAGTAAACACTATCCCAAGGGGGTAATATGTATGCACCCAACATTAACATGATGAAACATTCAAAAAAATATTCGATGATGATAAAGTTCACCCTAAGCAAGAACATAGTCTAAATCACTCCTATTTCTCTTTGAAAATCACATATACCGCTTTTCTTGCCTAAAATCACATTTTGATGTTTTGGGATTTGAAATTAAGTCTTTTGTTCTCCATGGAAATAATGTTGGTCAAAATTAACCAACAATTGTGCAACCACCGGTTTAACATGACTCGTAATTCTACCACCATTTAAACCAAACTCATAATGCGCGATTTTATTGTCTAGTCAAGTTATAATTTAATTTTTGCCTTGTTTAATTTATAAAAATTACTAAGAATAGGCTCGTTGAATTCATCTATGTTTTCTCGTTCATAATTATTATTTATTCCATTGATTTATTTTGCATAAAAAGAGTCGCCCATTCCAAAGTTAAAGTCCAAATTTGATTTCTTCACTTCCAAAACTAACAAAAATATAACTTCTAGTTCATTCGTGGTTGGATTTTGTATTTTTGAGTGGGACTATGCTATTTTTAATGAAAGATTCTTCTATATTCAACTAGTACTTTGTTTTTGTTTTCTTTATCTACATTCATGTAATTGCCTTGAGTTATATGAACCAACTCTTCTTAGATCTTTGAGTGTTATTACTACTATTATAATTTCTTCTCACTCACATCATATTGGAATTTACAATTTGGAAGGAGCACCCATTCTAAGGAGACATCAAATTATCACAATAATCTTCTACTAAACCTACCACAAAACTACATTGACTAGGTTGGGGGATCCATTTGGTTTTCTTTTGTTTCATTAAAACAATTGTTAAAGATCTCAAAAAGATTTGTGATTTACATTTTATATTTATATAAGTTTTTTATATCCATATTAAATTTAAAGACTTACATAAATATTTCCTCTCTTGATTATCTCAACTACTTTTATATGAAGAATCCTTGTTTTTGATAATCAATCCCCAACTTATTCTCCTGTAGACTTAATTGGGAAAGAAAGATTAAATTTCCTTTTTCTCACATTTCAATAAGCAATTTTATCTCGGGAAAGTTTGTCCGAGTTGAGGGAAATAACTTATAAGAAGCTTTCGATCCTGACAAACCAGAGGTAAAACTTTTTGTATGAAACTTTATTTAAAAATAAAGATTGCATGCATTCCACAAGAAGCTTCCATATTTATTTAGTTTGATATTATGCAACAAAGATGTAACTATACTTGGTTACCATCTATTTAATTTTATTTTATTTTAAAAAGAGAAATCAATTAGTTTCTTTTATTCATTTCTTCTTAGTTTGTTAATTGTTTTTAATTGCATCCAAACAATTGAAAAGTCCAAAACATCAACTAATTGCTAGTTATAATTCTATTTCATTTAAAATTTATTATATACACATACAAAAAGAGTTTATAATAATTGTTATATTTGTTTTCTTGAATGATTTGTTAAATGTAATATGAATTAATTAAAAGTATTTTTCTAAATATTTTAATTCAAATAAAAAAATTTAGTGTTCACTTGTTATTAGTGTTAATTAAGTCAAACTACAAAGCAAAAACATCAAAAACACATTTATTAGGAACTCACACTACACAAGCTTAGCCTTTGATTCTCCTTTAACCTCTTTTGTTTGTCCTCTTACTCGTGAGTTGGAATCCACACATGACTAGTCCAGGGCCAAATCAACCTCATAGAAGAACCTTCTAACCAATCATCAATTCACACAATATTAACTCGATATCAATGAGACATAGACTTTGGGACTATGCACGTTAGTCTTTCAATTTACTCCTTCACCTCATTAATCTTCAACTAATTAGAGGTATTAAACGAACATCTTATCGATGTTGAACAATTTTGGTTTGATCAAGTGCACCCACTGACATACAAACCCATGGTTCATTGTTGTCATTTTATTTACCTAGTTGTATGACCCTCTTCGAAGAGGAGCATCTTGCGAGAAACCAACATTCTCTAAAGATCTTATAGCTTGGTAATAGTTCTACATCACCAACATAGATCCAGAGATCTATTTCCCCATTATCCTCGATCATAGTATCTCTCGTGAAGAGATAAGTAGGAGTTTCGTTGCCTTAGATGAGTGAGTTGTGCACTCATGAATCTATTGGCAAAGGATCCCTTTTCTACCTCATCCCGATCATTCGTCATCCACAATTTTACAAAGTATTTACTATTATCCGATGTTTTCATCACCATACCCAATCCACATTCTTATATCATCTTCTCACATTTTAGTTGTCTCAACCTAACCTCTAGAAGTCGAGTACACAAGTTAATTGTCATTTTTCTTGTGCACAATGAGTTTCTCTCTTTCTCGAAGCCTACATGACTCGATTTGAACAACATTCTAGGGTGTGAATTTTTCCACCCATCTTTTCGTATGTTTAATGTTGTGATATATCTTTCTTATTAATACAAGTACACTTTTCAATTGATAGTAAAAAAATTCTCAAAAAATTTATTTTTTTTTTCTATTTTAAAATTTGACCAATATAATTTAAATTATCGATAATCTTAATAAATGCTCAACAATTTAATAATAATATTTTCCGTATATATATATCTAAAAAAAAAAATCCTATGTAAAAATTTGATCATTATATTTTAAATCATGAATTCTCAACATTTTAATAATACTTTTTCCTATATAAATATAAATAAATTACTTTAACGTCAACCTTATATTATTTTTCTAGTTACAATACCCCCTTTAAATAGTCCTTGAGTACACCTAAGTTGGCCTAATGGTGAAGAACATGTGCTCTTGAAATAGAGGTCACAAGTTCAAATCCTGCAGGGGTAAGGTATGTACGCCTCGTTTGTAGCAAAAATAGTTGCCTCCCGCATGTGAGTACGAGGTAGTCCCATATGCTATAAGCCGCTTGTAGACCCAAAAACAAGCCGCCCGACATCGTGGACTATAAAATATTATTATTATTATTATTATTATTATTATTATTATTTGATCGATTAATATAAACTATTACATTTTAATAAGACGATGTTTCCCTTTTTTGTGACTAGCTCTTATCATAATCCACTTCACAATTGGGCTATGGATAAATTGACACGTAAAAAATTTGTCATGAACATTTATATTATGCAAAAAAATATTGTGGACATATATATTAGTCAAGGGTCGATTGTAGTTTAGTTTAATATATACATAAATTAATAGTTGGAGATGGTTGTTGATTGCTCCCCTAATTATTCTACGCATCTCTCATCTTTTTAAACTCGATTCAATGCCAAAAGAAAGTCCACACTTAGTATGCCATGCATGCATTTTCTACTTAAAAGATTTCAAAATCAACTACCACCTAAGGATCATGAAAGCTTGAAGTAATATATAATGTATTATTGTATTGATTAATTATAAAAATTTGAAAAATATATAAGGATAGTTTATAAGGAAAGAGTGGTGGGTTAGTATTTAGAGTATAAAATTATGCAACACAACATAAAATTAGAGTTCAAAATAATGTATAAATCTATTATTAAGAATATAATGATTCGAGAGTGAAGAGATGCCATATTATCTTGAGGGTGGACAACAACCCTAAAGGAAGGTTCATCTTAAGGATGGACAATAACCTTAAAGGAAGGCTCATCTATCGGTGGATCCGATATCACCCAACTACCCCGAGTAGGTCAGTAGCACCATGTATAGTCAATTGTAGGAAACACTTCCAACTAAAAATCAACACTCTAGAAAACAATGATGTTGATATTGGTGAAACCCATCGAAATGATGTAGCACCATTCTTTCAACGAAGCGATGGGTTCTACATATTCCCGCTAAAAAGGAGGGGTGGAGAAGTAAATGTGAGAACAACTTTATTACCACTTGGCATTGGTGGGGAGAGGCCTATTGTGGCAAGATTAGAAGAAAATTTTTGATCGTAAAATATAAAGAGCACTCCTTTCGATGATTTAACAAGTCTTGCAAGAACTAAAATCTCAATACTACATTCTCAACGTACACTTAGACCTTAAAGAAATTAGAGATAAACACATTAATATTAGTATTTATTGAAAACAAGGCCAACATAATTTCATTCTTGAAAATAATATAATTATATATTTTCAAAGCCGAAAAAGAATGCAAATAGTGAAAAAATCCAATTCAAAACAAGATGATTCGACAAACAAACTTTTGATTTTATATTTTTTAAAATTTAAGATTTTAAGGTGTTGTGTCCTCCATATCTTTGTAGTTGTGTAATTAAGTTTGTTTCTTGGATAAAAACAATTATTGTTTTATTTTATTTTTAGTATTGACCAAAAGAGCAAACATACATTAAAAATCTCATCACAAACGAGTGCATATTTGATCATGTGTTTAAAGCCAACCCTCCAAACATTCAAAACACATCCGGGCCTACCAAAGGTTTCAATAATCTCACGTTTCCTTGTATTTTATTGTACATGAATGACGTAAATGATTACCTACGTAATATCATTTTCTAAGGTTGTTCAATGGATGATATCCATGAGGCAAATGTGAAAGGAAAAACAACTTGCCCTAAAGTCATTGAATACGATGTCAACAATTAAAAAGTGACTAGGAGGAGATGGATCCAACCAAAATGCTCCAAAACGTGAGCTTGTTTTTAATGTTGGTAGGCCCAAAAATATGAGCCCAAGTGAGGTTATTTTTAATGATGGGATCCACTCTGTTTCACACTCTAGTGCAAGTAGACTACCTTGGTCTAGTCAAGCAATAAGCCTCAATCATGACTCCCATACATTTGAATCATGGTTTTAAGTTGGATTCTTGCCTAGTGAATGTTGTTTTCAAATGAAGTACAGGAACCATGTTCACAAAGTCAAACCTATGATGGCCCCAAGACAAATTTCTAAAATAAATTGTTTTCATAAGAAATTGAGTAATTTTAGGAGATGAAATTGTGTATTTATTTGATGATGAAAATTTTGGGTTTATGAGATGATCCAACTGATAACTTTTTCAAACCCATTTTTGTGGTTTTTATTAGAACAAATATTAGTGTTTAATAATTAAGTAGTATTTTTAAGTTCTAGTTTAAAAAGTTAATTTTTTGTTATAGTCAAGATCATCGATCCATTTCTATCGGATGTCACACACATATTTTTAGTGACATAGGGTAATCTAGGAAGATCACATGTGATATCATCTAAATGTGTGTCAAACCTTGTATAGTATTCATCATTGGTTTTGTCATGATTTTAAACACCAACAAATCAACCCTTTGAGGTCCACTCAAAATGTATGGTACTGGTTAATGTCAATATTGTGTATGCCTTTGTCCTTAAAGAGGTGGAGCCCTCTTATGTCTCAAGAAGTTACTCTCATGGGATTGAGGGAAAATACTCCCATGTGGTGTTGAGTAAAGATAAATAGTCCAAATTTGATCAATACCTATTAATGTCCTTAAAATTAGCTATCAAAAGGTGAAGAATCACATGGGAAAGAGCAAGTGTTTCCTAGGTTTCTTAGGAGTTCTTTAACTTCAAAACTTTGTAACATATTATATACATAGGTATCTGGCTAGGTAAACATAAAATAGAAATAATTAGTGAAAGATAAACAACTATATGTCTCTCTTGAAGGTATGCCATGTGATTTAACAAAAATAAGCTTTTTTTGTAAAACCCTATAATGTAATGTAGCAAATGATAAATAAAACAATGAAGTATAGATCTGACCTAAGCAATAAGCAAGTAGAAATTGAAAAACTAAAGTGTAAAAGAGAAGCACTAAGACTTAGTTGATTTCACGATAATCTCGAAGGTGGGCCGAGTGAGAACCGAGAAGAACTATTGTTTCAAATGAAGATAGATTCTATGTCGAAATCCGAGCCAAGGAAATTACGTGAAGTTTCAAACAGTTTCGACCGGGGCACCTAGATCGTAGTCGGGTGCCTTAACGTTGTAGACCATTGTTGGGTGCCCGTGATCGCAAAACCTCGTAAAATTATTTTTGTTGTGTCACTTCTATGTCGATGTCCTTCTTTTTTTATCACATGTATGTCGCACTAAGTCCACAAGATTCGCCAAATATAACCTCGCAAAAAATCCCAAAACACATCAAATCCTAAAAATATGCAAATGAGGAGACAGATGATTATTCCCAAAACACGATCACCATGACCGAGTGAGCTTACGATCCAGTGTTCAAAGCATTACATTTCGACTCCATGTCATTATGTGTGTGTGTGTAGAATCGTGCCCTAGGTGCCTCTTGTGCTAGATGTACTTGAATAACAAGCAAATAGCTATGTAGTCTTATTTTCCCACTCAATAACCCTAGACACATTGGCACATCACTCAGAAAGATTTGAGTGCTCACCCGAAGTGTGCAAAGGTACCATGTCCCTCTTTCTTCCGTATTCCACCTCTGACCTACCAAGCGTTGCATGCATGCATGTTCATAATAACCAAATCCCAAAGTGTATATCCCATTTTAACAAATAGATTCTTGAGCTCAAATTAGAAACACACATAATAAAATAAACATACAAATCACATAACAACTACACTAAGATCCACCATATAATCACTAAGAATGATACATCAAAAACTAATATCCACCATAATGATCCATTATATTATTCCATCAAAACACAGTAGCTGAATACACCATAAAAACCATCACAAAGTCATGCGTGCATTATACCAACAACATAACTCTGATTACGGCTCCAAAGCACATCATGACTCTCTCTCTCTCTCTCAAACAATCTCTTCCATGTGATCCAATAAATCAATACATATATATAGGGGGGGGACTTGCCCTTCATCACCCATGGACTCCTTAAAATAGGATTCAAGCTAAGAATAGCCATGTACCACTACAAAAGAAACTAAGGAAGCATGCAAGCTTCTTCTCTTTGAAATAATTCTTCTGTGCCTAATAATAGATCATCTATAATTAACTCTAGTTCTAATCCTATTATTAGCTCCATGTGCATGTTTCAAACTATAAGTTTCTTTCCTTAACTAATTTCAATTGAGGCCTCTCAATGAATCAATTTCCTCCCACTAAAAATAGACTTTTTTGACTACCAATCCTTCTTGTGTGTCACATACTCCAAGTCTACACTTAGCCCCATATACAAAAATTTACTAATTTCCTTCTTCCTTGGATATCATGATCCTTTTGAGTGACGCATCTCCTTCCGTATTCCACACGCAAACACTTTATCCTCAAGCGCAAGCTCATCTCCTGCTCGCGTTTCTTAGACTTATCTCTCATCTAACATCCGCTAAACAAATTGTTGTCTTAACATATCACTGCATACTTCAATACTTAGACATTTTCTAGTGCCCAACATTAGCCCACACTAGGTATGTTGTTCGTCCTCGGAAACACTCTTCTTGATCACGCAAATAATGATAAAGAATTCTCCAATAACCAAAGAATGAAATAATATATGTATGAATTGTGCCAAATAATGTAAGAACCCAAGCGCTACTGTGTAAAAATTAATCAAGAGGGGGATTCCTTATTCAAAAGAAACTAATAAACTTGAGACAAAATGATCTTCACAAAGAAAATAAATGAAAGCTAATGCTTCCAATATTTTCCACCCCTCTAATCCACTGCTTATTTGAGTAAAGGAATCACCTATAATGGCAGAACCTCTTCAAAAGTTAGATCCTCACCCTTTTCCTTTAGTGTTTCAACTAGAGTCTCCAACTATTTTCCATCGGTGGCGCCATACCATGCGTAACTTATGGGTAAATTTCCTTTAACTAATTTTTAATTGAGGCCCTCAACGAATCAATTTCCTCCCACTTCTACTCAACTTCTTCCAAGATTCTTTCAAAGAGAAATCGATGGCAAAGTTGCATCCCGTGAAGATGTGCATCCGTTTCCTTTGTTCTTGGTGTGGAACTCTTTTTGATCTCGCCTCGTCTTTTGCAAATGAGAAATCAAGCAGTCCCACTACATGATCCCTATCTTCACAATTTTCATAAACAATTTCTTCCATGTGAGCTTTTGCCTTTATTGATCCAATTAATTCATTGTATGGAACAAGTTTATTCTCAAAAGTCAAGTCGATGTAATTGCATTTTCAATTTGTTATTTTCCATTAGTTCCGCTACTTCTTTACGCAGATGTTCCAAGTCTCACCAATACATCTTTAATGAAGCACATTCCTTGAGGGATCTCGCTTCACCGAGGGCATGGTGGAGATTGATGAAGTGGTAGTTGTGATTATGCACACTAAATCCTCTAGAGAAATGGAAATTGGTTTCATACTTGGTTTCCCTACTTCAGGAGGGCCGTCCCGATCTAACGAGTGCTCCTAAAGATTGCATCATCTGATGCATTATGCATTTTTATAAGTCATCCGCACATCCGCCCCTTTTCCTCCCATGAACTCTTGTTTTAACCGCACTTCTAATCCTTTTCCTTCTCCTTTATCTCTCTGTCCCTTTCTCTTATCTCTTTATTCTTCTCATCTAGCTCCCTCTGCATAAACTGTATATTGTTGTTCTTGTTAGAAATTCGGGCACCCACCTCCAAGAATTAAAGATGCACGATAGTTTTTAAGCTTGTTACACGCTTGCTCATCTTATAATTACCGGGAATTGACTATTAGTTGATACATTTGTTTAGAGGTTTCCTTCTCACGGAAGCATCGAGTAATGAATTGTGCAAAAACGCCTTAAATTTTATGGCTCATTACATGATATGTGACCCATAAAGTGGCCAAGATAACATCTTCCAAGTGGCCAAGATAACATCTTCCTTGCTGCGCACACATCCTCATTATTGAATAATGACCAACAAAATAGTTGATCCGAAGGTATCGTGCTCTGATACCTAGCGCACAGAACCTTGTTGGGATCTTCAATGTACTGCATTATAGGTCCTTGTGGGATGTACCTTGGTCTCCTACTCTTTCCTCGAACACCCTTAGGGAAACCTACAACAAGGTTTGATTCTCCACCCATGATCCCTTCTTGTTCTTCACTCTTTCCTTCCTTCAGTATTGTGCGCCACCTCGTGTTCCACTAGATGTTCTATAATCTCCACAACATCCTTTTCCAATTTGTACTCTAGCTCGGGGTCGAGTGTGCCTAACCTCGTGCTCTGTTGTCGGCTCCGCCACCTATGGCTTGAGTCTCATATGCCCCAACTTCTTCTATCCGTCTCCGAAACGTGTGTCCTCAAAATGTGTGTTCCTCGTCCTCCACATATGACTCATCCATATCGTACACATGTGGACTCACCTTCGCCTCTAGTTCTTCCTCACTCTCATCCTCTTCTTCCTTCAAGATTTCCATCTCCTCAGAGTTTGAGCTAGGTATTATCCTCTGTTTCTTCTTTACTGGAGATATTTCTCTTACGCAGCTACCTTCTCGACATATGTTCTTGTCCATGCCTCCTTATGTTCTCGATGACTTCCTATGGGCACACTTGAAATGGGGTCTTATCTTTACTTCCCCTTCACTTCCACTGACATAAGGAGTCTCTTCGCGCCCTCGTTTCTTTGGTTCAACCTTCTTCCATGTGGAGGGTTCTTCAAGAATACTCACATCATCCTCTATGAATGCTCCATCAACAAACCAGGGCCTTAGATAAATATATACCCTTACTTCATTATCGAGGCCACTGGTAATGTAACCGGTTTATACAAATGGATGCTCTCTGATACATACCTCTCCTCATAAGCACACTTCTTGGGGTAAACAAGTGTTTAAAGCATCTCATGGTGCTCCTTATCCACTTTTCTTAGATCAAGTCTCAATTTTCATGCCTCCTTAAACCTATTCACAACTCCTTGAAAGTATTGCACTATAAAAGCAAATGGGAGTTTGCACCATGGAATTTTAGTACCATCAATTAATATAAATCTCCCAATACAAAATGATAGATTGAAAACTCGAAAATTCCATCTAATATAACAGATAACTTGATGGAATTCTCCACTCTGCATCGAACACATCACGTATCCATTTATACCATTTATCCACACACACCTTGTATGCTGGAGTCACCAAATCACATGTATACTTGAAAACCGTTTTGTAGGGAGGGATCTTCTTCAGGATATTCCCATATCTTGTCCTTCAGCCCATCAGAACCCCAATCTTAGAGAACACTATCACCAATAAAACATTTCCAAAGATAATCTTGTCTTCCGTGTGTGGCTTCAATGATTTCTTCTACTATAAAGGAGGCAATATTATATATTGTTCCTTCTGATATCTTCTTGCATACATGCAACCAACGTTTATTCACCTGTGTCCATCTTTCTTGACCATTCAATTTTGTGAGTAAGAACGTGGTCATCCTTATGATAACATCATTAAGCTTAACAATATCCATCATGTGCCCTCCCTTCTTATACACAAAATCCACTGCAGTCTTCTTCACCTCATCATTGGCTAAGTCATCATCAAATGCATTCCTATACCAATTAAACAAATATATTTCTTGATTAATTACACAATGATGTGCATCCTTATTCCTACAAAGTAGAAAAAATCCTCATAGACGCATGACATCAACCATTGATATAATCTCTTCACTTCCCAAACAACTAAAGCTCTAATAGTTACAATAACCCCGCTTTCTCCAACAACCTATTCATGTTGTCATCATATAGGCTTATCATGCGGGGTTATTTCTTCCGTTAGATGAACAAGTTTTGTTTCCATGTCACATGCCATCAAATCTATTCGATGGTTGTAATCACTCATGGCCATGCTCCTAACATGAGACACCCACTCCTTTCCCATCAATACTCTGTTGAGGTACTCGCATTTCGAGTACCATTCTTCCCGAATGTCTATGGTGGATATCAAGGAATGGATGTTGGAGAAGGAGTGGGTGTAAAATATTGGGATGGAATGGATGATGTAGTCATATGTAAAGATGTAGGTACATGTGTTGAGATAGGTGTTGGGATAGTTGTAAGTGGGGTTGTAGAAGTATGTGTGGTAGAAATGAGTGTAGTTGGGATTGATGTGGAAATGAGTGATGTAGGTGTAATAATAGGTGTGTTTGATGTAGATGTGGGAGATTGGGATGTAGTGATAATAGGTATGGTTGAGATGGTTGTAGACATAGGTGGTGAGGATGAATCTGATGTGATAGATTGGGGCATGATCGAAGTGGATGAAGTAGGGGGTATAGTAAAATTTGATGCAGATGTGGTAAGGGTAAGAGTAGGCATATGTATAGGACAAGTAGTAAAAGTTGATATAGGTGTGATAGTTGTGGATACGATATGTTCTGAATAAGGGGTAGGAATAATGTCTAATGTAGGAACATGTGGAGTCATTGATGAGATGAGATCTTGATTAATGGTGTTAATGGTGTGAGCATTTGGCAGTTGAGATGTAGAAGGGGTAGCTTGATTTTTTGGTGTTTGATTAGGAAATTGTTGGTTAATTCTATCAAGGGTTGGTTAGGTGAAGCAAAGGGGCTGTCTATTTGGATATACCCTTGATTTATAAGTTGTTAGATGTGATCTTTGAAGGAACGACACTTCTCAATGTCGTGGCCTTTGAATTGATGATATTTACAATATTGGCTTGAGTGATACCAAATGGGCTTGGGTCGCGAGTCGTGCACAATTCGTGATGGGGGGAAGTTGGATGGAGTGTAATGCCATCAACTTGTCAAATAATGAACTATGGGATTCCCCCAAGGGGGTGTAGTTAATATATGGTCTAAAATTTCTTTGCGAAGACTTCGTGTGAGAGGTAGATGTGGATGGAGATTGAATGATGATGGTATTAGCGGTAGTTTTAGAATTGTCACTATGTGTAGTGGGTTTGATGAACTCATTCTTGGGCTTATTTGGTCAAAGCTTGAGTTGGCTTTGCTTAATGGCATGAGTTTCAAGTTTGCGAGCCATGGTGAAGGATTCTTCAAATGTTTAGAATGATTGGATTTCCAATGTAGAAGAAATATACTTCACACAAAAATGTGAGAAGAGTTCGATGAGTTCATTTGTGGCGAGTAAATGATATTTGATTGACAATACCACACCATTGTGTGAACAAGTCTCGTGATATTACTCATCACTAAGTTGTCTAATGGTGTATCAATCATTGATAGTGATTTTACATGCAATATTAATCAAATTTTTTTCTAGGAACAATTGCACGAGCTAGGTAAAGGAGAATAAGTAATGTTGTGGAATCCTATTGTACTAATCCAAAGGTGCTAGACCAACCAAGGACATAGGGAAGGTGTGAAGCATAAGTTCCTGATCATATGTGATAAGGTAACATGCGTGTTTAAATGCATGAAGATGTTGTTAGGGATATTCCTTTCTGTTGAACTTCATAAACTTGGGATGCTCCCAATGAGGAGGTTAAGGTTTGATTGGAACCGCCAGATGAATGGGTTCATTATAGATTTTTTTGTAAGATAATGTAACCTTGGGTCCTAAGGTAATGACCTTGAGAATAGCCAACCTATTCATTAAGGCATGAATGGGATCATTCAATGTGATGATAGGTTGGGATTGTGGTTGTGTGGCATGAAAAATAACTTGATAAGGTGATTGATAAGTTTGTGGATGTGCGGGTGTTTGGGGAATTGTTTGATAAGGATTAACATATGTCATGGGTTGAGATTGGATAAGTTGTTGCAATGATTGATGTTGAGAAATAGGGACATGATGTGATTTTTGGGATTTGAAATTTTTTGTGGTAAAGGATGAGTGAGTATATGAGTGTTAAGAGGTTCGAGATGGTGGGAGCATATGATGGGTAGGAATGTAAGTGTTAAGAGGTTGAGATGATTGAATAGACATACTTGTAGCAAATGAATAGAGATAGAGTTGATATAAAGTGATGTGGGTGGAATAAGATCCACCAATTGAGTAGATTGATAGGATTGAGATATTTTAGGGGATCTACGAAGTAGAAAGTCATAGATAGGGCTAGAGGGAGGCCTAAGAGTTTCTAAAGGAGCCAGAGATGGGGGTGTAGTTGGTCTAGAAAGGTTGGATTGATGAGAGATATGAGGATTGGTTCCAAGGTGGGGATAATTTTGGATGACATGGTCCTCATGAGGCGAGACCATGGAGATAAGGGGTTGGGTAATCGAAGGTGTGGTCTCAAATTTAGAATCTTGTTGGGAGAGATCATTAGAGGAAGGAATGTCATTGGATGGAGTGGATTGTTGTGTTGTTTCAACTTGAGAAAGAGTGACAATAGGCATGAAATAGATGAACATTTGTTTATGTAATTTGTTAACAAATAAATCAAGCAACAAGTTTCTTATCATCATGATTAATTAGAAGATGTGAAAAGAAAAAGTGGATAAAAAAGGTACCTAAGGAATGGAAGCCTAAGGCTGGTTTCAGGTAGTTATGGTTATGGATATTTTGGGCGGCTTCTTGTTGGGTGATGAAATCCCAATCAGTCAACCGGTAAGGATATGTTTTTATGTGTTATTTAGATGCGTGAGTTTTAGGTCATGTGTGATAAGATGTGAGATGCAACAAGTTAAACCCCTACTTAAGCTATGTGAGCAAAGCAGGATGCAGAAAAGGAAGGTTCTTTTTAAACCAAATCAAAGTGTGATCTTTCGATGAGGACACACACAGGAAAAGGAAGTACGATGCAAAAAGAGAAAATAAGGAAAAGAGGAAAACCTAGATAAAGATTTTCCTTTTTATCTGAACTTTAGTGAAGAAAAATCCAAAGAGCCAAACAAACACAAATAAGTAAGAAACAAGGCCTCACACTTTGCACTTTGTTAGTAGAAGAACGAAGAAACATAAAATATAAAAGAAAGGGATCACCTAAAGGGTGGTCCCACCGGCGTGCCAAGAATGTTTTTGTAATTTTTTCATTCGATTCAAGTTAATAAGTTAGATACTAAAGAAAGTACACAACTTAGAACATGGAGGGTTTATGGTACCTCTAATGCGTGATGTGGATGAATGGGACGCAAAAAGTGATTGATCCTCGCTGCTACAAGCTGATAAACCTACAACTCAAAGACACTAAAGAAAATTGATTAGATAAGATGTGTGGGGTTTCCTAACAAAGTGGATCCAAGAAGCGTTAACTTCCTTGGCAAATGTCAACCCCGTTTTTGACGAAAAAGTGATATAAATGATGGATAATCTGATACCATGCAAAAACTAAAGAAATAAAGAATTTGAAAGTAACTAAGATCCGATCGAGATACTGATTTAATTGAAATACATGTAAATCAAATGTTACCTAGTTTGAGTCGATGCTGATTGGGCTAGTTCGACGGTGATCGGACTAGGTCTACGCCAATCGGATCTCGGGTCTACACCAACCGGATGTGGGTCTATGCAAACTAGATCTCGAGTCGGTGAAGATTGTGAGCAGATCGTGATAAGGCCGAGGATAAATGGATGGAGAAGGCAACTTGTAATCAAATAGACTGGAAAAGAAGGTTGTTGTAGAAGCTCGAGTGTTACTAAAGATGATATGAATGATGATCATGAGCAATGCAAGCACTTTGGAACAATGTATGAGATCTGTGATTATGCAGGAATACTCGGGCAAAGAGAGAAAGCTCGCAGTCACAAGGAGGTTGGATGTTTGCATGCATATGATGATAATGGAGAGAAAAAACTTAGTTTTATAGGGTCGATGACAATCTGGCAAGGTCAAGTCACCGAATACGGGAAAATTTCCTAAACGATGGGTGATTTGTGTTTTTGATTAGGATTTTGTGTTTTGATGAAGGGAAAAAGTTGCTTTAAAGCAAACAAGCAGGAAGGGATGTGATATGGATGAGTTGGGGATAAAGATAGGTTAGAAAAAGCATAGAAAAGCATGGAGATGAAAATTTAGAATAAAATCATCTCAAATGGAAAGTTGGTTAGGGCATAATGGATGTTAATTAATTAAATTTAATCAATTAATGTTTATTAATAAAGATTAAAGGTGATTAAAAGGTGATGGGCATGGATATTGATTAATTAATTGATTAAGATTAATTAATTATTAATTAACAAATATTAATAAGGTGATGTGATAATAAGTGGGCATTTTAATTAAATAAAGAGGGGATGAATTAAATTAGGGGGCCTAGGCAAAGACCAATGTAAAATATGTGCATATGGGCGCACAAGGGTATAAATACTGAATTTAGGTTTCTACATTAGTGGGTTTGGAAATAAATATTTGTAGAAAGCCAATTCTATTTTTTTTTTTCCATAGTCTCTTATATTTTGGATTTGGAAATTCAAACTCAGATTCATGATCAACTATCTGGAACTTAGCTTATGAATATTCTTCTTCTAGAAATAAGAAAGGAAAATATCTTTCTCTTTCTCTTTCATGACATCTACCCTTCAAGGTTGGATATCTTTGGTGGATCTATCTTCACTGTGTCTAGGATAAGATGTAGATGTTATAGCAACATGTTGTTGAGTTCTCAATAACCTTTATTTTCTTCTTCTCTTTCATGTGCTTCTTCTCGCTTTTAGTTGAGTATGATATCTTATTTCCAATTCATGAGGTTTTTGGAACATGTGCATGTTCTTAGCAAAGATCCCATGGGGAAATGTATCATACTCACTTTGACGCAACTCTAACTATTTCTTTAGGACTTTGGTTGAAGGTGGAATGAATGGATGAGTAAAACTAGAGATCATATTTACAAAAGATGGAAATGAGCCGTATCCTAAATTTGTGCTATCAGAATCATATTCAGATTGTTCAACAATATTAATTTGTATGGCATCATATGATTCATAAGATATGTCAGAATAATAACAATATGAATTCGATACTAGACAATATTATTGATCATTTGTGCCTTTTGATTCGAGCATATTGATCTTAGCCTTTTATCTCTTTATCCTTTTTAGAAAACTCATTAGCATAATGTTTTCCTTTGCAAATGAAGCAAGTAGGGAAAAAATTCTTTCTTTTACTAAGGTATTTCTCCTTTTAGAAATATTTATTTCTATTGGGAGGGTATTCAAGATTTTTTTCTTGAAATACTTCTTAAACTTATACTCACCCTTCCCATTTTAAAAATAAAAAGAATAGTCTTTGTAGGGTTTCTTCTTATGAGGAGAAGGATGAGAGGGCTTACAGCCAAATGGATCATTATCCATTAATTGATTTTTTTTTCTATTAAAGCCTTCTAAGCCTTAATGTCTTCTTTTTTATCTTTCTTTTCTTGACAAAGACAAACATTCATCTCATCAATAATATGATTTATTGCTCCAAAACTTAATTATTCTAGAGGTTTTCCACACATTTATCTTTCACACTCAATGGAAAAATATGCGCAGGAAAGATTCAATATATCTAAGCTTCATAGTTTCATCATGTATATTGTAAGAATTATAATATAGATGATGCATATATAACATTGATACTCTTTTATTCTACTCATGTCACATATTCTTTCCTTTAGGAACAAAATAGTTTTCTTCTGTTTATCATCATCAACAATACCTAAACATTTAATAATTAGAGTAGTGGTAAGAGCAGATGTACCTCCTTCTAGGGTGGATGGCTAATTTGGGGTAGAATCCTGCCATTATTTTGTAATATTGACAAAACCATTAGCTATGATTTCTTCTATACTTTTGGGATTTTTGTTGTATATGAGAAACTATGTATTAGACCAACCTAACATACCATGAATCGCTTCCTTGATCTCGTGTTGGGTTAGAATAATCTAACTTGTACCAATTTGGTCAGCGAGGTTTGATTCCTTGTAGTGTTGTGGAGTGGCTCACTCAAGGAGACTGCAATTGTTTCTTCTACTAAAACCATACTCTCAACATCTTCTAGAGTGATGGTTATCATGTCAATGTTGTTGTTTCCAAACAGAGCACTTTTACTTTTCTTTGTGAATCTACTAGTTTGGAAACTTCCGTCTGTAACCTTTTTGGACCAATTTGGAGTAATTTCTTTAGGTTTTTTTGTAAGTCTTCTACTATTTGTTTTACATGAGAAACTATTTATGGGATTGGTTTAGCAATATATTAGACTTGATCTAACTTTTGGTTAGATTCAACAAAATATGAACATGAAGATATTATAGACTAGACCGGAGAAGTTTGTGGCTAATTCCAATTTTAGATGATATTTCTATTTTTGCATCATCATTTGGCTAGCAAGAGGTTGGATATTATTTACAATCTTTGTAAACACAATTCTAATACTTTTAGGAGAAACAAACACCTTTTCTTAGATACAAACTCGAGATCTTTATCTATCATTTCAACAGAGGAAGAAAAAGAATAAACTTTAGTATTTAACATATAGGTGGTGGTTTTTAGATCACTTTTTTGGTATAACTCCATGGCTCTAAGGTTATTATCCATTTTGGTAATTAAGGCTTCTTTGTTTTTGAGCCTATCATGGACTCTTTTGACATCTTTGTTAGTCCAATTCAACATCTTTGAAGATTTTGATGGATCAACATGCCTATCAACAATGCGTTGATGCCAAAATATTGCCTTTTGATTTTCATTAGAGAGAAGAATTCACTACTATCAAGAGAAGGTAATGTTGTCCAAAATAGCACCCATGTTATTTGGAAAACTTGATTTAAGTTGAGGACCAATTTTTGTTTGAGAATTTGTAGAACAAAGAAACTCAATGCTCTGCAAAATTATGAACTTGGTGTTTTGTGGGTTTACCTAAGCCATGGAATAAAGGATAAGTATTGTGTACCATTATAGGGATAAGATAAGTGTTCCGTTGGAAAAAATCAAAATAATAGTCTTCTGCAAAATGGCGAAGTTAATCTTCAACAAAGTAGAAAGGTTAGGTTTTGTTGAATTTGAACCGTAGTGTTCTATAGGAATGAAAATGTAGTCTTCCTGAAATTCAAAAAGTAGTGTCCCGTAGAATTTGAAAAGTAATTCTTCCACGGAGGTTTGATGGAACTTAGTGATATGTGAAGTTTGAATAATGATAATGTTCCTTGGGTTTTCAAGTCCGCGTAATGTAAAGGAACAAAGCTACATAGACATATGCCATGAGATAAGATAAAGAGAAGCACACAAATCTTAGAAGAGTTAAGCATGAAGGAAAGTAAATAAATCCTCACAAGGTTAAGAATTTCGTGGAACAAAAAATCACTCGTGGAACAAGATAAAATATAGAAAGCCACAGAAGACAAGAAAAAGCCACAAAAAGTTAAACTATGACCGCGGATCAAGAGAAGAAAGTGGAGAAGTCCACGGATCATGCATAAGTTTCTCAAAGCCACAATAGACCATGGAAACAAAGAACATGGTCGCGGATCACAAAAAAACATTTGAAGTCTGCGAAGACAAAAGAAAAGGTACTGGAGCATCTAAAATCTACGAAACTCAATGAAGTAATTGCAATGCCGAATCTAGTTCAATAGTCCAAACCAGGTGCCCAACCACTCCAACAACCAAATTTTAAATGTTGAACAACGTCCATACCTATTTTGTTGAATCAATGGCATAAAATGTCAGGCACCCATGCATGTATACAAACAATGAATCATGAATGGTCCTTGATGGGTGGCAGTGGTTTTCCCTCTTCATTTCTGGCATGATCTAATCTTCTCCCTCTCTCTTCTCTTATTTCTCTATAAAAAAGAAACTTAGTTATCATTGTAAAAATCCTCTCTTGACTATAAATTCACTATGTTAAAATGGTGATCGAGATTTCATGAGTTGCAAAACCACTAGTATGAGCTATTGTAATGCATCCAAAGCATTCTAAGTGTTGGTAATAGAGCGCGCATACTTGTAAGCAATAATATGGTGTTGAATGTGTCTTGTATCTTCCCTTTAGCTTAGATTATTGTATTTTTGCCTCTCGAGTTCTTTTCATTTCATGTTGTGTATGGACAATATTTGCTTGGATTTCATTTCTCTTTGCCTATAATGTGTGGAATGAAACAATTCACGTAGTGTTGATCTGTGGCATATATCTTCCCTCTCATCCTATGTTTTCCTTTCTATTATTCCCCTCACGGAGAGAGATCCCCTTTATTTTTGGCACCATCATAATTCCCTTAGCTTAGTTTCATTTCATGCATTCCTCCTTCCCCTTTTCCGCTATAGTCAGTAGCTTAGCTTAGGAGTAGTGTTAGTGTTAGAATAGATAGGTAGAGGAAGCCAATATTCTCTAGAGGTTGATCTCATATAGTCAAGTCCCACATTGAGATATCATCCCATGTTTCATTGAGGTGTTGATCCATTCGGTTTCAAAGGGTGCAACTTCATGCGACAACAGTAGGCTAGGATGAATTTGTACATGTAAATCAAATTTTTTTAGAGGTCATACTTGATTGTTTTTCCATTGGATGGGACATATTTTTTCTTGATAATTTTTTCACAATCCTTACACCAAAGATAATCAATGTTTGGATCACAGATCAAACTATTGTGGCTACATGCATAAATATGTTCTTTTCCTTTGAAAGTAGAGGGCTCCACCAGTAGAAATATGAGGTATCGCCTTCTAGAAAAGATAGAACTAAAAAGAGGGGAGATACCTTCCGGATCTAAAGGATAAAGTAACATCGGATTTTGACTCATATATAATTGTAGCATTCTCAAACTTTTGTTGATCTTTATCAATAATCTTTTTCGACAATGTCCATTCATTCGATACATTTTTCTAGAACCAAGATATTAATTCAAGTTCTATCTTATGGCTTTCAAGATATCTAAAATATGAAATTAATGAATAATATAAAACATGTATACACCATTCATTTGTATCATCATTTTTCCCTCTAAAATAGTATCACATAAAAAGATGTGAATATTTGAGTGGAGCAAGAAATAAAGGAATCACAGGATTTCTATATGTAAAAACACATGGAATCAATTTAGTTGAATTGACATGAACTTTTCATATGTAAATGAGTTGCATGATGCGAGACAATTCACTTCTTATAAAACGGCATCAAATAAGAACAAATAGAGAAATAATATCGTTATTGAGAGATAAATCATGAACCATTTTCTTTTCTTGCAAATTTTAGGGTCAGTAGGAAAGCAAGAGAATATCAAAGGCTCGGGTTCATCGGGAAGCACATCATTAACTTACTAACAATATATAGTTAAAAAATTAATTTATGGAATATTGTCAATAACGTTAACTCCCTTGTTTCAAAAAATATATATTATTGTTAATTAGTGGCAAATATTTTTTTTTTAATGTATAATTTGTAATCTTAAATGTTTCTAAAATTATTTAAATTTGTATAGCTATTTTAAATATATTTGTTTGAAAAATATTAATTTCAAGGAAGTTAATAATTTTTGGGTCCATAGTAATTTGTTCTTTTAGTAATTTTTTTATTAACTAGTGGTAGATACATTCAACGACCTCGTGATATTGTGTCGAGTTCACTAAATATTTTTGGTAAAATATGGTTCCAAACTCTATCTTATGTTCAAGATATTATAATTATTGGATCAAAATTTTCAGGCAAGAACAAAAAATTAGATTATACGATAATATAATAGACGGTAATTACGCCGAAGGCGTTTCTATATGGAGTCGAACTTGCTGATCCTGACATGCATCAGAAGATGGGTGTTAGAGATTTTCGAGTACATACGTTGACGCACAGACTATTCTGCAATGTGCATTATCGATGTTGAAAATTCCGCGGCCATTGTTCGCACAGGTGATAAGGTTAGCGCGTTGGCAGGGCACTTGTCCTGATCTATTTTTGTGTGACAACGAGGGTGGTTCGTGAAATTTTCAGTTTCTGACATCTGTGCATGGCTTTACATTTTGCCGTAACCTGCCTTGTACGCTTTCTATGACGAGTTTACTGGAGCAAACCGTTACATTTCCGCCTTGCAGCCGGTGGCTACGATTCACCCTTGTGAGTAGAGCAAAAATTTGCAGCCTCGGAATTCCAAGCCGATAGCCATATTTTTTCAGGCCGATTCAGGACAGATGCATGGATCATTCGCCGGAGGCAGTGCTGGATTTTGACGTTCAATGTTACATGTCACAATAATCTTATTTGACAGTCTAAAAAATTATATGGATGTCATTTGACATTCAAAATATAATATGCACGTCAAATTTATTTTTATAATAACTATTACAAAAAATAAAAAATTGAGTAAAATTTTACATCTACAAGATTGAAAAAATAACTTTAAATAAATTTCTAAAATGAAATTGAAATAAATAATATAAAATTAAATGCATAATATTTCTAGATATTTAGTAGAATATAAACATCATGTGAAATAAAACATCACTACAAATTTTATTTAAATAAAATGAGTTTATCAAAGAGCTAAAACTTACATTGATCAACCATGCTTTCACAAAATATTTTGTGACCTTTTTATTTTCCTCTCCAAATGTCATACACTTTCTCTCGACAATTATAGAAGGATCGGGTCCATTTAGTGATACTCGCATGAGTGCATCCAATGTTATGATTTCTAGCTTTGATCTTCTTATATCTTTAATTAGGTTTTGCTTTGAAAACCCTCGTTCACATGCTACTGTACTTGCAGGAATCACAAGTGTACTCTACCATAGTTTTAACATGTTTGAAAAGTTGGTTTGCCAACTTTTAGAAATGCAAAAAACCTCCATGCTTCTCTAATAGAAAATCCCTCACACCCTGAGTGGAGTGTATCAATAAATTGATGCAACTCTTTTTTACAAGCCTCGATGTCAAATGATGGAATGTCCATCCCTTCCATATAGCCAAGAGATAAGCGGTTCATTCAAAAATATATCCAATCCATATCATAAACAAAGGAAAGAGTCGCATACAATTAACATATATTGTATTTAAGGTAGCAAAATTTGCTTGAGCTGGCATTATTCACTTGATTCCCTTGTGGTTGTCATATTTGACCTGGCATAGAACAAAAGAATGAAAGAATTGCAGTGCCAAGAGCGAGCAACACGATGAAAGAATCTATCCTTGTAAAGCAACAAGAGATGTTCATAAGACGATGCGGCAGTTCTTTCTGATTTCACCCTGAGATCTAGTGGACACCTGTATGCTATTGCTCCCAGTCCCCATCCTGACCATAGCTTCTCCAAACTTGTTGCGCCACATTGATAATTTGATGGGCTCTTAATATTAGTATTTACTATTCACCATAGTGCGACTGCAGTCTACGAGTGGAGGGATTTGTGAATTGTGACTCTGAGTAAGGTGTGTAAGTTAGTAATTAATAATCTGCACTGTGCAGTTTCTAATTCTATTTCATACTCATGAAAAAGATAAGATGCAATCAAAATGCAAGATTCTTTCTTTTTTTTCTAAATATTTCTAAATTTTGATTTTGATTTATATTAGATTTTTGATGAATTTCAAAATATATATAATATAATAAGTAATTTACTAACTAACTAACTAACTAACTATATATATAATTGACGGTTAAATTTGTAATGTACATGTCATTTTGACGTTTAAATTATAATTTTACCTGTCAAGCATGACGGTCATATTTTAAAAGTGCCTGTATTTTGACATCTAAAATGACTAAAAACGTCTAAACACCTTGCAAAATCCAAGCCCGGGCGGAGGCATCCACTTTGAAGAAGCTCCTGTTGAAATCATCAAATTCCGTGGCTCTATTTCCAAGTGAAATTTTTAGGCCACCATTTTATTTAATGTTGTTGAGGTAAGTAAGTGTCATTTATTATGGCCGCTTTTTTTGGAATGAAATCCTGCAGATTTTTTACTTATTTTTCTGAATAGTGACACGGTTTCAGACATTAAAATTACAAAATAATTGTAGGTTTTTCTTTATTTGGAGAGTGTACAGGAAAGCATTAGCTTACTGCTGGGAAATTTCCTGCACAACAAACTGTAATTAAAAGGAATGTTTGGCATCCAAAATGGTTGCAAAATGATTTGACGGCGGCCATGGATAGGATTATCTTGATTTGTTTGTTAATCTGCTTTCTGCACAACGCAGGAGCGTATCAGATCTCGCCAGCCGTGGCACCGCTACAGGGAAATTGGCCGTTAAATGTGAGCTACTTGGCTTCTCATCCATGGATCGTCCAAAAATGCAAAGAAGGAACACACTGCTGTGAGGCCCTCGTTGATTTAATGAGAATCATGCTTTTCTCATGGATGCATCACACTAACTCATTTCTTTTGACGGACGTTGATACTTCTAGGGTTTGTATGGATGCCATACAGCGGCAAATGGAATCGCAGGGAGTAAGCGCGGATAAAAATGTGTTCCAGGGCTGCAACTTGCAGCCTTCAGATTTCATCAACGCCCCGAACACTTTGTCACCGATTGAGCAGTTGGGTTTTGAGGATTTCGTCAATGCCACAGAAATCAGGAGTTCCTGCGACGGTTCCAGCGCTCGATTTCTCTGTCACGCCTGTATCAGGGCCATGGTGGAGGTTCTCCGTCATTTGATGGAGAAAGACGGGACGGAGAAAAATAACTGCGAGCTGTTCGTGATCGTGTATGTCGGCGGCGACATTAATGCCTACGAAGACTGGGCCCCGACGCGCTTCATCAGTATTCTCGGCGAAAGACTCTTGCCGGAGATGGAAGCCATGGTCGGAGGATCGAACCCCGGTGAGGCTCGAGGAAGGAAAAGAGGGACTAGTACAGAACGAAAGCAAGCAATAATAAGTGGGATTTTGCTTCCTGTGGCGGCCATTTTTATTTTCTTCGGCGTGTATACTGCAGGAAGGCATAAAATGTGCGGCGTAGGGTTCCAGTGGCTGGTGTTGAATCGCAGAGGGTCGCAGCTGCTGCGAGAGAGGATTGACCTCACGACTAGCCTGCTCTTTTTCCGTTACTCCGATCTCAAAGACTCGACGGGAAATTTCGTGGCGAGTAACGTGATAGGCGAAGGCGGATTCGGGACGGTGTTCAGGGGCACCCTTCCCGACGGATCCCTGATCGCCGTCAAGAGATTTAACGATTTGATGACGAAAGGCGACGTGGAGTTCACTCACGAGGTCCAAGTCGAGACGGGCACCAACATTTTCTGGTCTACGATTTTATGCCCAACGGCACCCTGTCGGATTATCTTTTCCGGCGCGGCGGAAACGAGAGCAAGCCCGTGTTGACGTGGCCTAGCGGCGGAGGATCGCCGTGGGGATCGCCCGGGGCCTGGCTTATTTGCACGGTGACGCCAAACCAACGATAATTCACAGAGACGTGAAAGCCGCCAACGTGCTTTGCTCGACGCCGACCTCAATGCCCTCGTGGCGACTTCGGTTTGGCCAGGTTTAAAGAGGAGGACCCCACCAAGACGCATTACACCACACGAGCGGTGGGTACGCTGGGTTACGTGGCCCCCGAGTACGGCTCATGGTCATCGATGGACAAGAGCGACGTTTGCGGCTTTCAGATTTTGGTCCTAGAGCTGATGAGCGGGCGGAGGGCGTTGGATATGACCGACGCCGAAAATATGGTGATTGCCAAGTGGGCGTATGAGCTGGTGCTGAAGGGGCGGGCGGCGGAGGTGATCGACGAGAGATTACGCGACGAAGTGGAGATTGAGGTGATGGAAAGGGTGGTTTTACTTGCGGCAGCATGCAAAGGCGCGCATGCGGCGGCGGCGGGCAAGCCGTCGATTTTGCAAGCTTTTTCGGCGTTGGAATCCATTGATCGTCAAGACATCATCCACCTCTGCAAGATGTGATTTCTTTCTCCAAAGAATGCCGGTGGTAGTGCGGTGCAAGTGCACTCGGTGTAACAAGTTGGCAGTGTGGGATTGGGTTGTGTCTGCAGAGGAGTCATATGGAAGTGGCGTAGTGGCGGTTTCCGCTATGTCTACAGAATCTTACCAGACAGGGAGATGATGTGTATATGGGTCTCTGTGTAATATAAAAGAAGTTATTCACCGGAGGTGTCCACTTTGAAGAAGCTCCTTTTGAAATCACAAATTCTAGTGACTCTATTTCCAATCGAAATTTTCTGCCACCATTTTATTTAATGTTGTTGAAATGAAATCCTCTGATTTTCTGTCATATATGTGTACAGTTCATATTTAATTGTTGTAAACTATTAAACAGGAAAAGATCATTTATTTCATGTGTGTGGAATAGTTGCATTGTTGTTGGGTCTTTTCCAGCTTCCTTTGACATTTATGGCAGGGAAATATCTCACCACCATTCTAATATAAATAGGCCTATCCACAATGCTTTATCATTGTCTTCAATTGGCTTTGTATGGCTTCGTTCTTATTTTGCAGCTGCGTTTTCTCTATCTCACCCTGTGTTTGAAGTTCATCCTTTTCTAACAGAAGTTTACGAAAACCCTCTATTTTTGCACTCAATTGACTTCCATTTCTTCGTTTTGAGATTACAGTTAAGTTTTGTCCTCCGTTAAGGATGCAATCTCACCCTTCAAAATACCCAAATGGGTTTCCAACTTTTTAATTTTGGTAATCAAAATCACCCACTGTTCTCTCTACCTCTATAATTTTATTAGGCAATAAAGATAGTACACCAGTGTAATTCTTTTAAATAATATTGACATCAAATCTTCCTACACACATCTACGGGTGGACTGCTCACTTTCAATGGCCACGTCACTCGCGTTTGCAATTGATTTCCGCCTTACAAAGCTTCCATTGACATAGAAATAACACCGTATTTTATAATTGCTTGTTTCACTTATTCCTTGCGTACAAATACTTGAGTTCGAATAACGATGTTTGAGGAATGACAATGGCCACATTGGTATTTTTGGAGCATTTCCCTACCGTGTTTGTATAGATGTTAACTGTGGTCGATCCAATCCTTGGGTGAGTCATAGCTAATATATATCCATTTTCATTTATAATATATATCCAACCATATCGATACCCGTGGCACGCATTTATTGGGGTGTGGATTTGTGTTTTTGTGTCCGGTCAATCAATAAAATGGTCACATGGCTCCTATTCACAATCCACTATTTTTGTTCAAGTTTTCTAATATCTCAAAGGGAAGAAGATCCCGTATTTAGGGCACATCATACACATTGTGCAAAATTTGTTTTTAATGCAGAAATATGTTAGATATTAGTTTTTATGGGATTAATATTACCAACCAGTGCTGATATTTTTTATTTATGTTTTTTAAAGTTAAATTTATATGAGAACCATTTATTATACTATTATATAAGGGTATTTTTTAGGTGGGCCAAGGTCTAAATAGTAAAGAGATTAATGAAGGATAGGGGAATTAAAATGGTGCATGAATGTAATTGGATTAAAGGCCATAAAATGGTACATGCTTGTTATGGAGGAGACGACTTATACCCATAGATATTAGAGATATATGCAAAGTTAGAGAAAGTGAGAAATTAGCAATTTTGTTTGATTTGCTAGCCCAATGTCAAGACGACTACTAAATTTGTTGAGAACCTTCATGTATGTGTTCATTTCTAGAACAAAACCAAGTTTATCTCCAAGACAATTTTGTGTGAGAGATGTGAATAAGATCCACAAAATGAGATTATTGAATATGCATTGGGAACATTTAAATGTTAGAAATGTAGCTTTAGTAGATAATGGCGTCTTACAAAAATGTGGGCACTAACAAAATAAGAGCTTTGCAACAACATATAGACATCCATGCAATATCAACCCGAAATACAACTCAAATAAACTAAATATTGCTACTATCTCCGGTGTAATTTGCAATTCATTTGCAATTGCTAGTTTATTTATATTCTATTCCTTTTTCCCCATGATCTACCTTTCACTTGGGCCATGTATATATGAGCGTTGCATGTTATAGATATGTGGTTGGATGCATTATCCATATCAATTGTTGAGTGCAACACAATATATCGAGTCCTCACTATATATTTATTTAGATTCTAGAAGCGTTGATAAAATAGTAAAATCTAAAAATACTTGAAATGATTAAAAAGTTTGAAAAGATAAATACCTTAATGTAGTTTTAAAATAAAGTTCAATTTGTTACCAATATGCACACACTTGATAGAAAAAGTAATAGAAGACAAATCTATATAAGAAGGTAAAATAAAATGAGAAAAAAATTATGTTAGGATCGAAACACAGATGAGCAATAAAATAGAATTAAAACAGAAATAATATAAGCATGCAATCACAAGATAAACCCAAGATTTAACATGGTTCACCCAATGTGGGCTACATCCACCAGAAACAAGCCAACCTTCTTCTTTATTCAGTTCAAAGAATATAATACAATTCTTTTTTTTCATATACTAAAGAGTAAATCCATGCACATATATATAACTTGTGCACCTCTTTGTAAAAGTTTGCTTCAACCACAAACAACCTAAATATAACATGCTTATAAATAAGACATGCATATAAATAAGATAAACATAAAAATAACAACTCTTGTATATTAATAAGACAATGCTATTTTTATCCATGGCCATGCATTCCTCCCAAAAGCAAGGAAAAAGCAAACTGCCACTTCATCTTGCAGTTAGAATCCACATCTTCAACAATATCCCACTTGGAGACTAATCAAGCAGAACCCATTGTTACAACTCATCCTCGAGACTCCTCTCTAACTCGCTTTCTCTTCTTCATGATCAAACTTTAAGACCTATCGAAGCTGAAAAACCTTCCAGCTTCTCTTTTTTGTCACTTGCCTTTGTCAACATATCAACATGATTTTGACTTGTATGGATCTTCTCCAACATCAATTGTCCATCCTCCAAAACTGATCTAATGAAGTGATACCTGAGTTGTATATGTTTGGTTCTCGAATGGAATGCTTTGAGTTCTTGGCAAGATGAATTACACTCTAGCTATCACTGAATAACATGTAATCCTCCTGCTTCTTTCCCAACTCTTCCATGAACCGCTACATCCATATCATCTCCTTGTTTTCTTTTGTAGTAGCAACATACTCTGCCTCTGTAGTAGACAAGGCAACAATCTTATGCAGTTTAGAAATCCAACTAACTGTTGTGCCACCAACAGTGAATACATAACCTGTGGTGCTCCTCCTACCATCCAAATCTCCATCCATATCTGCATCAACATATCCGTGGTCCCTCTCAAGTATCTGATAATCCATTGGACTGCATTCCAGTGCTCCTTTCTTGGATTACTCATGTATCTGCTGACAACTCCCACTACATGGGAAATGTTTGGTCTTGTGCATACCATAACATACATCAAACTTCCAACTCGCTTGAAGCATATGAAACTCTAGACATATATTTAATCTCTTCATATGTTTTAGGACACTGTTCTTTACTCAACTTGAAGTGTTCTCGCCAAGGGTGTACTTACTTGGTTTGCATCCTCGCATCTCGTTGCCCTCAAAATTCCCCTCTTTTTGGAAGTCAAGTTTTGAGAACTTTGAGTCAATACCTTGGAATAATCCATGTTTTGAAGTTGTGGGTGCTCGGTTTTACTTTGCCCTTTCATATGAAAATTCTTCCATCTTCGCACTCAAGTATTTTCTATTTCCCCATCTGGATACTTGAAAATATTTTCCTTCATTCGAATGTCATTGTCAATCCTTCTCTTTGGTTATGGATTGCATCAAGCCTAGTATTGTTTGCAGTTTTTCATTCCATGGAGAACAATTTGAAATTCGGGCATAAAGGTGGGGTTTTCCCTTTCATTTTTATTTTTCACAGTCGTGAATGACGGGCGTATCTTCCCTGTCAATTTTTTCCCCAACATCCACGAGTACGTGGACATCTTTGATTGGATGCGGCGTGGCGGGTTTATATTTTAAACTTGTCACTTTTGTTATTTGTTACAAAAGTGTCAAATTGGCCTCGTGGCCCGAAGGATCTGATTGGCTAAAACAAGCGGTAGCGGAGGCCTCCATGCATTTCAACGGTGTAACTCCAAGGGCATGACCGAAGGGACAGTCCCCAAATGAGTGTAGGATTTCCACATGTCCTCGGTCCAAAAGAAGATAGAACAAGCCCGAATCGGCTAAGTATGGAAGGGTCAGCGGATGGTGCCATGTGTCTCATCGGCACAACTTCAAGGGTCGAAGCCAAAGGCGGTTCCCCAAACTTGCACCAGCCCTCCATGTGTCCCAGGTCCGAAAAAGGGATAGAGCCGACCGTTTAATCGACTAAGTATAAGAGGGTTGGCGGAAGCCTCCACGTGCCTCAACGGTGCAACTTCAGAAGTGAGACCTAAGGGATAGTCCCCAAATGAGCACCAACTCGCCACGTGGTTAGAGTAAAAAATAGACGAGTCGGCCATTCAAGATTCCAAGACCGGCGGAAGGAGCCACGCGTCAGCTTGATGCCCTTTCAAGGGGCGAATCCAAAGCGAAACTCAAATGAGTGCCATCTCTCCACGTGTCTAGGGTCCAACAAGTCAAGTCAAGGGCAACATGCCCGAATTGGCTAAGTATAAGAGAACCAACGGAAAGCCCCACATGTCCTTTTGACACTCTTTCAGGGGGAGAATCCAAAAGTAAGTCCCAAACATGCGCCAACTCTCCACGTGTCCAATCGACGCACCTCCGGGTCAGTCCAAACAGAGTCTCCAAATGAGCGGGAAGCCTCCACGTGTCCCGGGTCAGACATAAAGCCTTCGCCAAATAGAGGGACTTAGTCAAAAACACAAAAATACTGAATTGGCCCGAAAAGACATGTGGCCATGTTTTAAGTGGTAGCGGAAAGGCGGGCCCTTTTTGTGTTTTGATGCTTTGAAAATTCAAAGTGGGAAAGTGGGTCATCGAGCGATTTGGGAATTTTGGCTTTGTTTCCATAAGGGCGTAAAGTATAAAGTAAGCCGTGACTCTTCCGTTGAAAATCAAAGCGCGAAGGCGGCCCTCGAAGAAATTTGGGAATTTTGCTTTGTTTCCATAAAGAGCTTAAAGTTATAAAGTGACCCGCGACCCCACTCATGCCAAGGGATAAAGTCAAATGTTGAGCCCACATCGAAAGTCAAAGCGGGAGGCGGGTTGGTGGAGCAATTTGAGTTTTTGAGCTCGCGTTGAAAAGAGTTAAAATTGCAAAAGTGAGCCGCGAATCCGTCGCCACTCAAGTAAAGCCACGTGTCAGGCCTATATCAGAAGTGGATGGACGGGCTAAAATGTTCTGAAGTACCATTTCTCTAAAAGGCACAAAATACAAAAGGTGTCCTCAGGCCCGCTTTAGTTTAAATCTCTCCCATGTGGATGACTCAAATTCAAAGTTTGCAAAGGCAGGATGAACGAATGCAATTCAATGTGTCTGGTTTTTCCGCCAGGCATGGAAACGACTAAGGCGTTAGAGAAGTTCAAACGTTGGTTTCTTGAATCAGTTTCATCATTTTTTGTAACCGAATGTAACCATTCTTGGAAGCTATTTAATGGCTTCTCCACACCATTGTTAGGGTTGGATCTTGGTACTCTGTAGATGTAATAGATTCAAAGTAATCAATACAAAAGTTTTTCCCTTTCTTCCTCTGTTATTCCTTCTTTCCTTGTCTGAAAATTTGTGAATCATCCATCTTTTATGATAAGAAACTTTGTGTTCTTATTTATATGATTTCTAGAACTTTGTGTCTGTGGAATTATATTTGTTATGAAAGTGAATGATTCTACTCTGCATCTCCCTGGCTCAATATGTATAAGGTTATACTCTACTATCTATATTTCCTAAAGGTATTGTTATGTTCTTCCTCTCTCATCTCCTTAATTCTTCCATTCTTTCGTATTGATGATCTTTGGGCATAAAACGTTTCAAAGTATCAGGAATCCACACTTTGAAAGTTGTACATTTGTATATAAGTTTTGCTGTTTACTTTCAATAAGGGAACCTCTCCCATTAAAGAGGAGGGACTTGTTGTGTCCCTTGATTGTTGTTTGTTAAAGTATCACTTTAAAACCCAACACATCTTAAACATGTCCAACACCTTGTTCACATAATCTTCTTGAGAAAAAGTCAGCATTTTACTCTTTCTGTCTCTATTGATTCTTATGCCAATAATTTTCTTTGTTGCACATAAATCCTTCATGGAAAATGTATTGGCTAATTGTCTCTTTAGCTCATTTATATCCTGTAAGTTTGACCCTGCCACAAGCATGTCATCCACATACAACAACAAGATAATATAGGTGCCATTATCTAGTCTCTTAAAATAAACACAGTGATCAGAATGACATCTAGAGTAACCTTGTTCTATCATGAACCTGTCAAATCTCAAATACCACTACCTTGGAGCTTGCTTAAGGCCATACAAGATCTTCTTCAATCTGCACACCAAATTCTCCTTCCCCCTGACTTCATATCCCTGTGGCTGCTCCATATATATTTCTTCCTCCAAATCACCATGAAGAAAAGTAGTCTTTACATCTAATTGTTCAAGATGCAAATCTTCCACAGCTACCAAACTTAAAATAGTTCTAATGGAAGTCATTTTAACAACATGAGAGAAAATTTCATCAAAGTCTATACCTTTTTCCTGTGCAAATCCCTTCACAACAAGTCTTGCCTTGTACCTCTTTTTGTCACCTTCTTCTTCCTTCAACTCAGTAAACCCACTTGTTCTACAATGCTCTCTTTCCTATAGGAAACTGAACCAAATCCCAAGTTTGGTTGTGATCCAAGGAGTCCATCTCCTCATCCATACCCTACTCCCACTTTTTCTGTGTTTCTACCGTATTGCTTCTTCAAAAATTTCTAGTTCTCCACCATCTCATCAATAAACAACAATAAAGCTCATACAAAGATAATCGTGCATGAGGTTTACTTAACATAATAAAACATCTTAGAAGATTTTCTGGATTTTGAGGCTCTTGTTGTTCTTCCTGATTTTGATCTACAGAATCAACACCGATTGTGCTAGGATTGATGCCAACTTGTTGATTTTCCAATCCTTTGAGCACTTCTCTATCTTTTATCTCATCAAGTGCTACATACTCATACTTTCCATCTTCTTATCATGTAGTTGTTCCCTGCACATAACCCTTCCATAACAAATAGAGTAACGTGTGATATTGAGTAACACATGGCTTCCAATTCTACCGAGGCAACATATTTCAACTGAACAAATCAAGTGCAAGTTCACAGTAAATTTCACAAATAACGTTAAAAAAATCCGAAGTGGGAGAAAAAAAAGCAAAATTTCCAACATCAGAGCAGATCTGCCTTGTTCCAGAGGCAAACTACAACTGAAGTAGAACAGATGGCAGCCGACTTGTAAATTGTCGCTAGAAAATGACACTACAAATTGAAATTGAATGAACGATTGGTTGAACAAGGCAAGAAAATATAGTGTATTGATTGATTCAACAAGGCAATGTGGAATATCATGTCAACTAGGATGACCTCAAGTGCTAAAACAATAAACAACCTTCATTTTCACTCTGCGGACTAACATTGAGCAACAAAATATGCTGCTAGAATATGGTAAAGTGGCATTTGAAGGTTTTAAATTCGAGCCCAAGAAAGCTAAGGAAAAATGCAGCCTAGATAGGGATGATCTTCGACATTGAATCGATAAGGAAGTCTCAGGTTCAAATCCCGAATGCAGCCATAAATGTGTGATATTAGGTCGGAAGCAAAAAGTCAAATTGACCCAAAAAATACAAATTGAAAGAAAGCCAGTACAAAATGTGATGTTAGTTGGGATGAGTTTAGTCGCAGGTTGAAATCCCTAAACTACACACTTCAACATTTAGAAACATACCACATCCACTTGAATGAAGGATGCAAAATGTGAGTGAAAGTGAAGATCCTCCATGAATTTAATAGAATAGATATCCCAAGTTGTCAAGTTGAGGTATGCCTCTAATGTCTTTGAAATTTAAGCGAAAAAGATACAAATATTCTACCACACAGTGCTCAACATAGGCCAACAAGAAGACTACAATGTAATATATTATATTTTGGGCTTGTCAGTCATTCGATTTGCTCAATGATGCATAAATCCAGAAACTACTGCGACCATTAAACCATAACTGAAAACCAAATACGTGCAGAGAACACAGTGAAAGAACAATATGCATTGCATGCGAGGGCAGGTGTCATGGTGAAGAGCAGCACGCTGGAAGTGCCGACACTCATGCATTTAATTACAAACGTAGATATTTTACCATTATGCCTTCCTTTTATATGCAACAATTAATGAAAGTATATAAAATTTAAATGCATATAGAGTAACCTAAGAGTGATGCTACAATTCATATCTTGCTTTTAATCAGCCTATGCTACTCACTCTCTATCACTCTTTTGGGATCCACTCTTTTCTATTCCTCTATTCCTCTATGTGTATCTAGACATGTTTTTCAAATAAATTGTGTTTCAAACTCTTATGTTTGTCTCCCAGGGTTTTCCACGCTCTTCTTTTATAAATTTTACCGAGCTAAAAATAGCCCCACCACTTCTCTTTCTCATGCGGTTTTAAGTTTAAACTAAAGCTCTAATAATTTTGGAGATAAAATCTAGTTAAAATTTGTTTCCAAATCCTTTATTGGACTACTTATATATCATGTAAATTCTCTATGTTTTGGCCATCTTATATTTAACTCAGACCTATGTTTTTTCTTTCTATTTCTATCTTTAAAGATCACTTCGACTAATACTCCACGTAACTCATTTAACTTGTTAAAACATAAATTTTATCTTTCTCACTTTGTCTATATTTATTTCTCGGTAGATAAATTTATCTTTATGATATACTTAGAAAATGTGTTAACTCAGTGAAAATGTCATTGATTAGCACAAAGTGAGGGCACCATCGGTGTCCCCACGTCCATGTGGAAAAAATGTTCCAAATGTAGAATTGGAGGGCTCCCAATTGGTGCCATATTACAACAATTGGTGTGTCCCCACTATGGTTCATTGTTTAAGACATTTCCCAAACCAAGGAACTCTTTGCTTGTGCCACATCACACCAATTGATGCTCCCATGTACAAAGATATTGGAAAGAATTAAACTAGGATAACACTCTAAGAATATGGAAACGATTGAAATTTTAGGAGAAAAATACATGATGGCTTGCCAGCAAATCGAGAATATTGGGGAAAAATACTGCATTGGAGAAAATTCTTCTATATGGGTGGAAAACGTTTTGGGTGCCAATGGAAAAGGTAAAATCCATAGAGTATGAAACAGGCCACAGGTATTTTATTGAATGGATTTCCAATATATCATTTGACCAAGAAAATATGCATATCTGTATCATAGGAAGAAGACGCAAGCATTGCAAGAAGTCACACAACTGATCTTGATCTTCATCTCTTTCGAATGGGCTCACTATCATAGGCCTTATACAGGCTCGAGAGAATGTTGGCCACATATCGCTTGGTTTGGGAGTACGATGTATGAAAGCATTTCTCCAATTTGCTAATTTATTTTCTACTTTTTCATAATTGAATTGTTAAGGGGTGCAATGGCAATAGAAATATTCATATTACTCATGAACTTCTCTATTAAATTACACCTAATTATAAGAGGACTCACCATAGGCTTGCAAAGTTCAAACTGTAAAATCTTAATAGTCTCTCATCTTTTCCCCTGTTCGGAGGACATTTGGCAATGTGCGTTGTTTGTGCACAAATAGACACTCGCATACCTAGCTAGAATGTCTCTTCCCTCTTTATTGACAGGTAGAATGGCTGAATTGTAGTGTCTAACAGGTGTTCGGGTTCGACACCATCGCTAACGCAAATGAACACCATCTTCTCCCTTGGTTATTTAGTACGTGATGAGTGGCGCTCTTGAATTAGTAGTTACTCCACATCTGTTTGACCAAAAAAGGACATTTTTAAAAATGAGTATGCAGTGGTCTTAATTATATTGCACTCCCAACTCCATTAATTATACCAAAAGTATAATTGTTATTTTCCCTTAATGAGTAAGGGCAAGGGAGATATTTGTTTGCTATATTACACCTAACTATAAGAGGACTTGCCCCAAGATTGCAAATCTCAAACTGTATAAATCTTATTAGTCTCTCTTATGTGCCCTGTCTAAAGGATATTTGGTAGCATGCATCATTTGTGCACAACTAAACACTCAAATATCTAGCTAGAATGTCTCTTCCTCTTTATTAACAAACAAAATGGTCAAATTGCAGTGTTCAACACATGGATGCTTCCCATGTCCACCAGTTCTCACCCATTACTTGCATTCTAGCCCCACCTGGTCCAACTGGATAGTGTCTTTTCTTATTATGGTTTTCTTAAAAGCCAACTTAAAAAATTCAATAGTAAAATATTTTACATGATACCTTACATGTAATGACATAAAATATATGAAAAGGTTTCTCTTTTGTGTTATCTACACAAAAATTAGTGCACTTTAAATAGGAGATATAAAAAACATGTAGCCTCATATATAATCTATAGTATTTGGGCATGTTTTTATGTGACAACCCACTTCTATTCATTACCATGTACAGGTGTCATTTAGGATTACACTTAGGTGTTATCCCCAAAAAAACAATCCCTGTTAGGAATCTCTACTCAAGGAGTCAAAAATATACTTGGGATTGATAGTAGTAACGCCAATGGTGTCATGTTTAGCTAGGCTAACACTTCCAATCAATCTAATAAGTTATAAAGCATGCATAATACACAATAATGCTCTCAAAATAAAAAAGTAAATGTGTTGCATTTTAATAGCGCAAGTTCGATTGCCTTCCCACTTAATGACAAATTTCAATCTTCCACCAATCGTGCATCCGGTGTATGGTGGAAGATTGAAATTTCAATACTTAGCCAATCAACCCGTCCTCATGTCTCCCAACTCACGGTGGGACTTCAAAGAATCATTCCGTAAACATGGTAATTCAGATGAGAAAAAGCCGGATCGAGGAGAGTCATCCCAAAGTTACAAAGAAGCGAATTATCTATATACCAAGAAGGACAATAATCATTACGATTCACTCATTGGATGTATCTCGCTCTCCTAATGACCATGTGAACACCATTCGGATCAAGGGAAAAGATTGCACTAGGGAACAAGGCACACCCGCCTCATGTCCTCGAACCCTCTTCGTTGAACCCGCAAGATGGTAGGTACAACCTCTTAGAACAACTTGAGAAGACATCTAGCTAAGATTTCAATCTTGGATCTTCTCAAAATATCGAATGTACATAAGGACATCTTGTACAAAACTCTTCAGGGATCAAGAGTGCCACTAGAAGTAGACCCTTCACATCTTCAAGTTGCGTGGTAAACATTACACCAACTGAGTACATCTCCTTTAATCATAGGAGATCCCTATTAAAGATCCAACACATAATCTCCCCCTATATATTGAGGTATTCGTTACCCGCCGAAAGATAAAATAGGTGCTTGTGGACAACGGATCAAGGCTGAATATATGCACGTTGAAATTAATTAAGCAATTGGGACATATAGAAGAAGATCTAGAGTCCCACATCATTACCATAACCGCTTACGACAACATGGAAAGGGAATCAGCTGGCACAATCACATTACCAATGGAAGTAGGACCCACTTGTCATCAGACGAAGTTTCATGTCTTAGACTTGGAACTTCCATACAATATGCTTCTTGGTGACCATGGATTCATGCCATGTAGGTCGTGCCATCAATGTTCCATCAATGCATCAAATTGAAACACGAGGGACACATTGTCACAATACAAGGAGATCCAGAGCCCTTCACTCACTGCAGATCTCTCAATAGTTTTGCATGTAAGGGTGCCTATACATGTCCCTCTGCTGATATAGTTGTTCCTCTTCAATATGAAGCCATGAAGTCACGGTAGATTCAAATTCCCTAAGTTCTTGCACCCGTGAGGCTTCTACATCAACTTCTCCTTTTGATTCGTGGGAGATGAAGGTTCTAGAATACGGTTGTGGAGAATATAATGTGCAACAAGCTCTTTTGGTTTCGACCTATCATTGTCACCTAAAACTAGAGGCCAACCCAACTATCATTTCAGATGGCCTAGAGATGAGTGAACTATTGGGTCATTTTTACCTGGGGTTGCTCGTTGAAGAGAAATTGTTGGACCCACCTACGACTTGGGTCCCGAAAGATACTCAACCAACTTGTTACCAAATCCTGAGTATGAGAAGTCTAGTGAATGATGTATTCCATGGGCTATAAGGGTCTAGGATGCGGAAAGAATGAGCAAGGACTGAGAGAACCAATTCCTCTCCCACATTTCAAGACAGAAAGATACGATATCGACATTCGACCCTATGGATCGCACCCCAATGATCAAGATGCCACCTATTTTGAGTGCGAAGATAGCTCTGATTATTTAGACAACGACATAGATTCCCACTGTAGCCAATACGAGGATCTTGCCTCCACGAACCTATTCATGGATATCGTTGTCCTTACCATAACCCCTATTGAACCTAAAATTGACCTTGTTTACCCTTGCCTTGTCGAATGGGATCAACAACATCACATACCACTGGATCTCTTTGAAAATGATGAAGCCATTGTAGAATTCATGGGCATTTGAGATACAATTCGATTGGAGACCATAAGAAGGGTTTCTACATTGACTTAGATACTTGCGCGTACTTCGGCGAGGAAGTTGAGCTTCGTGGTCAACAAAACTTGAGAAAAGCGAGGGAAAAAGTTCCAACGAAAAGCCTCGCAAAAACAAAAGTCCAAGTCACACAATGAAAACCTCTTTGAGGTGTTGGCTGACAAACAAGTGAAAAAATCAATGGACAAGAAAAGTGACCACACCAAGGGTGAAAATCTCATAGAGACACCCTTGGAAGAAGATCTCAACCTTCCTCCCGATCCTACGCGTATGGAGGATTTGTCAAAAATTCTAGTGGAATAAACCATTGATGTGAATATTGGAACAAAAGATGATCTAAATATTGTCAAACTAGGAGCTTCACTCTCGGCACGGGAACAGAAAACATTCACCATGCTTCTACGGGAATTGTAGATGTATTCGCATAGTCCTATAAGGATATGCCGGGCTTGGATCCAACTTTAGTAGTGCATAACCTAGTAGTGCATGCAGACACCAAGCCCATTAAACAAAAGCTCAGCAATTAATAGGTCGACTGAAGCCTGCTGCGAGCAATCTTTCTAGCTCTTCTTTAACTAGAAGAGCCACCTGTGGAAGAGCAACCACTAGTATAATCGACAAACTACTCAAACAATAACATTTAAAAACATTATTTAATAAACTCCACCTTTGACTTTGTAAATCCGTGTGCTCCTTAAGGATTGGAATATGGAGTCGGTGAATGTAGACTTGGTGGGCGGTCTGGAAAACTGTTCTCTTGTGCATGACAAATATACATGCAGAAGTGGATCACTATGGAAGCGTATGGAATTGCACGCAACCTATACTTGAAACTGTGAAAACAAACAATGACCAGTCGTTACGGGTGTTAAATTTTTATCAAACCTTCAGATAACAGATCCAAATAATTCTCGGTTATCAACTCGAATGCTCCAAGTCCATAGGACCAGTCGACTCACATGAAACATGAGCGTAACAAACATGCCACGATTAGACTTAAAAAATTGCTTTATATGGCTGGAGAGAAACACATTGAAGTGTGCGGGTCTGTGTAAACAACTGTAGATTAAATGAATTTGTATAGACAGACAAATCAACCTGAATGCGTGATGGCTGTTGTAAGTCGATTCCGTGGGCTGGGACGAATGAATCTTCATAGGAAACAATATAATGATGGAATTTCGCCCACAAAATCAGAGGAGGCAGATATGATAATATCTCGTATTTCCTGTTGTTTAGTAGAGACCGTGTCATCATGAAATAGACTTTGATTCCATTACCAGCACTCTTCCTCTGAATTCTCTCCTTCCTTCTAGTTGCATGAAATGTAAGATAAGTACTGCTATTTTTCACACCACTTGTGATTACGACAGACTAAATATGCATGCAAGATTACTGCTATATATATATATATATATATATATATATATATTTTTTTTTTATTTTAAAATTCTTATTGATGTAATTATAGACACCCAATTTTACTACAAAGTTAGTTAATTAATTTGGTGCTAGTGTATATATATTTTTATTAATTATTGTTTCACATCAGTTTTTAGGGTTGGCTCCATAGTTACCAAATACGGCCGTTTTTTAAAAAAATCCCGTATTTTTGCGTTCTGCCCAGTCCACCGTATGGAACTCCGAAACTTTCGGGCTTTGATTGTTAAAAAATCAGAAAAAGCTAAAATCTCAGCTGTGAATAATTATAAATTTATCAAATCTATTTACCAAACCGTAAAAGCCAAAAATTGCGGAATTACCTAGAATCGAGGGCATCTGTTTGGAATTTTCTATTTTTATAATAGCTCATACCATATTAATTAAAGGCAGTTAGAGACTGAAAGTGTAATAATTATTATTTTGTTGTATAGTTGTGTTTAATTATTAAAATTACCATATTTTTTATATATACAAATTACCGTATTTTTTTCCGTATTTATCGTATTTTTTCTATGGACCGTTTTTTTCCATATTTTGTGTCCACCGTTTAATACTCTCCGTACGAAAGTTGCTACTATGGTTGGCTCACTCCGCCTTAGACACCTCTTTTGGTGGTCTAGGTCGTGGGTTCAAATCCCATGATTTACCTACATCATGCATTGAGGGATTGATGTATGTTGCTTCTCTCTTCAAAACTCTAGGTTGTTGGGTATTTGATGATCCCTCTAGATTACCAAAAATACTCTTGTATTCATTGTGACTTTTAAATTATTTTGAACTTATTTGTATCCATGTTCTCCTCTTTCTTAGCCCCTTTATGCCTATTTTATTTTCCTCGCATTATTTCTCTATCTTATCCTATTTTTTTATTGTTCATATGATATGACAAGTTCAATACAATACCAAAATAGTTGACTTGTTTCATATACATTACATTTCAAATTAATTCAAAATAAAAATTATATATAGATTGGTTATAATGTATTTATGGGACCGAGTAAAAACACATTATTATTTTTTGACCTTCTTGAAATGATGTTAATGTGGCTAATGTATTTCTTTGATCGATTATTTATTTTTTAATATACAATTTATTCATCATATAATTAGTGCGCTTAAAAATTCCCCCCCCCCCCATAATTTCCTTATTGCATTTTTAACCCAAAAAAATAGTTTGGAATTGTTAGTTTCAAATATTTTTTTACAAATAAATATTGTTATAGATCCACCTAGGGCATAATAAAATAAAATGAGGTGCCATTTAGATATAAAACATAAATCATAATATTTAATAACATTATAAATGCGGGTGTAGTGACCATATCTTAATATTAAAGTTACTTACCTTAAATGTAAATATTAAAAATTTAAAAGGGTAGTTGTTTTCCTAATTTCCTTCTAAATCAATATTTTTAATGTGTTACAATTCTTTTACTATCCAGGGGCACTTGCTTAACTAGTATTTAAAGAGAAAATCAATTACGTTGGGCATGTTAATCAACATTATTTCTCTAAAAAAACCCAATCAAGACCGTCCTATATATCGATTCCCTTTTTCATATATTGTATGGATTGTGCATGCAAAGATTTTATTAAAACACAAATTTATCTAAAAAGAAATCCCAATAAACATCATCCCATTTACATACATGAGCCATCACTCTTTAATGTTATGAACTACCATTTTGGAAATCTAATTAGATTGTTCATATGGCTACAAACATTATCACTGTTCTAATTAGATTGTTCATATGGCTATAAAATTTCCATAAGAAATAGTGAAATATTATCATTCCATGGAAATAAAAGAAATCATTTGAAATATTTCTCCAAGTGCTCTTTATGATAAGTTTGTTATCTCTATTTGTGCCACATGGGTCAAAATGTTGATCCATGGTTAGCCACGCTTCAAATTCCTATATTCTACTTGCACGAGTCTCTAATATGGCTTCTCTAGATTCTATATAGGTATGTTCCTTACTTCCTTTACACTACTTGAATTTCATTCAAATAACATAAAGGGGGTAAATGTGGCTAATGTATTTCTTTGATCGATTATTTATTTTTAATATACAATTTATTCATCATATAATTAGTGCGCTTAAAAATTCCCCCATAATTTCCTTATTGCATTTTTAACCAAAAAAAAATAGTTTGGAATTGATAGTTTCAAATATTTTTTTACGAATAAATATTGTTATAGATCCACCTAGGGCATAATAAAATAAAATGAGGTGCCATTTAGATATTAAACATAAATCATAATATTTAATAAAATTATAAATACGGGTGTAGTGACCATATCTTAATGTTAAAGTTACCTACCTTAAATGTAAATATTAAAAATTTAAAAAGGGTAGTTGTTTTCCTAATTTCCTTCTCAATCAATTTTTTTAATGTGTTACAATTCTTTTACTATCCAAGGCACTTGCTCAACTAGTATTTAGAGAGAAAATCAATTACGTTGGGCATGTTAATCAACATTATTTCTCTAAAAAAATTTCAATCAAGACCGTCTATATAACGATTCCCTTTTTCATATATTGTATGGATTGTGCATGCAAAGATTTTATAAAACCACAAATTTATCTCAAAAAGAAATCCCAATAAACATCATCCCATTTACATACATGAGCCTAGGCTAGTATTGGGGTGCCCAAATCGGTGCTCTGGTCCCACCAGGCCACCCTGTCCTTTTGCACTTTCCCGCCACTTTTTGGGCTCTTTCTAGCCGTTTGGTAGCTTTATCTTTCTTGTGGTCGGTCTTTTCGGGTTAATTACAAAATTAGATCAAGTGAACCCTATAAATATAAATTTATGAGACTATAATGAGGGACCTAGCATCACTTACTACTATCACTCCATCTAGAGTTGCATCCATCTATTGCATTGGAGATCACTTGCATCCACATAACTCTATCATCAAGGCACAAGGCTAAGACATCTACATCATACTTCATAGGGGAGGGATTCTATTCTATTCCATGCATACATTCTACTACATTTTCTACACATTTATTGTTCGCTACTTCACAAAGTGTGGTGACACAAGAGCAACCTAGGAAATGTTCACACACACATGCACATAGAACTACAACGGCTCGAGATGTAGTGTAGCGCTCAATTAGTAAGTCCACCATTGTGGAAGCTGAGGTCAATCTGACCCCTTCATATGCATTATTATTTTTAAGGTTTTGATGCTTATTTTGGGGTCCTGACAAGTCTTTCATTCATCTTGGAGTATTGGCGATATTTAGTTAAAAATAGAGAAGTTGATGCGACACACAATGAGGGGTTCAGACCACCTTCCGAGCTTGTATAATCTAGTTTAAGAGCTATCACACAAACCAAGTCACCCAGATTGTAGACTAGAGCACCCGCAGCGCCTGAAGTCCTCCTCCAAGCACTCCAATCTAGATAAATATTCTATATCCACTCTTTTAGGACTTACTTTTGCTTGTTCTTGCTCTAATTTTTTCAGGTCACCTATGTGACACTCTGCAACAAACATCTATTATCAATTGAGTTATTTCCTTACTCTCTTTTACATATTAGGGTTAACATTTCCTTTTGCATAGTTGTTTAGCTCATTTACATTCTTGTTTACTGCATTTATTATAGTTTTTCATAGCTTATATTAATTATCCTTGCATTACTTAGTCCATTTTTAGTTAATCATTTTGGTGAACCCGATTCGATCATCCATGCTTCTAGTTTCTTCCTTCTTATCGCACCATTCAAGGTTTGTTTTCCTTTATCATGGCTCACTCTCATGAGGAATTTACTAAAGCTCACCTTAAGGCCATCAATGATCACCTTTTTAAGCATCCCCAAGATCTAGATTTACTTTTACATGTTTCTTGTGAGGAAGCTACTAACTTGGCGGAACTCACTGCTTCTACCGTTGTACCCACTTCCATTACCACTCCACCGCCTACTTCTACTCCTCCCATTTCTATTATTCCTATTTATGTTCCTACTCCTACCAATCATTTTATGTCGCCCTTAGTTTCTCATGTACGACAAGTCTCATCTATTGGAAATCAAGACTTAACTTCTCTTTATCATGATCTTCAAGCTCAAATTCGTAAGTTGTAATAGGCCACTTTGCATGCATCACCATATTTAGATTCTACTTTGTTATTGCATACTCCATTTGCACCTGCCATCTCTACTTATCCACTTCCTCCTAATTTTGTTACCCCTAAGCTTCCCATTTTCAATGGGCATGGTGACCCACAAGAACACCTTAGAGCATTTCATGTCACTTGTCTTGAATTCGTTGATGATCATACACTTTTAGCTAAGCTCATTCCTTGTATTCTTCATGATTATGTGATGCGTTGGTTCTACGACTTACATGTTCACCCAATAACCTCCTTTATACATCTATCTGACACATTTATTATTCATTTATCCATCAATATCGGCTCTAATATTTCTTATGCCCAACTAGAACAACTTAAACAAGGCTCAAATGAACACCTAACCAAGTAAGTTTTAAGATATAAGAATAATCTCGCTAAAATGACAAACACGTTTTCCGACTCTGAGCTTCAAGACTTATTTATCCAAAGTCTATTACCACCTCTACAAGAGAGTGTGCTCTTTGAGACTTCTCCTTCATTTGATCAAATTTGTCATACCTCAAGCTTCGTGAGGCTAAACTCCTATCCATAGGAAAGCTTAAGTATCAAGAACAAACTTCATCTTCCACTCGTTTTCCTAACAAGATGCCATTTAAGCCTTCCACAACTAAACCAACTGACACTAAAATCATTGTCAACACCATTGATTCTACTAGGGAGGTTCGATGCATTAACCTCGACGTATGTTTAGCACCTTTCCTATGGCTCCACATCTTATATTGAAACAACTTCTTGAGAGAAATCTTATTACCCTTCCTCCGCCACTCAAATTAGACCCATCACGACCAAAAGGTAGGAACTACAATGAAAAATTCTGTTGTGATTATCATCGCTATGTGGGACATTCTACAAATAGATTCCTAAAACTCTAAACAATCATCCAAGATCTAATTGATAACAATAAACTCGAGTTTTTAGAGTTTACTAGCTCTGCCACAACCAATGACAAGGGTAAACTCAAGCTCTTTAACAATTAATCTCAACAACGTGACACAAAGGCCACACAATATTGTGATAATCATGTGTATCATGCAATATCACCTTGAATTAGGATATTTGGATTTCTTAGTCGCTAACAAAGCTTCACCGTAAATCATTTCTTTTTCCAATGACGATTATCACACAAAGTTTACATCTAATCATTTACAAATCCATGCATCTATTGGCTTGACCTCCATCAATAATACTAAGGTTGACCCATCATGGCCCCGCATGTTCTATTTCACTTCTCAAGGCTATTGGGTATCTTTCATCCAAAATTGAATACCCTTTTACAAAACCCTTTGGGGTTGTCCAACTGCATGTTACAGTTGGTCCTCTTACTATCTTATCCCCTTCCTTATTGGAAACACAACCGAGGGATTTGACGTGCTTCTCGGTCTCAATTGGATTTGTCACTCTCGATCTATCATTTCTATGAATCATTTGCGATTCAAGTTCATTTACACTACACAGGTTGTTTCTATTGACGGTGTCCCTCCATCTCCTCCATTATCATCATCTCCTCATAAATTCACTCCCGTGTCTCCTACTTCTTCTAGCACATCTCATTTTATATTGCTCAAAAGCACAATCTACTCCTAGTTCACCTACTCGATTACTATCTACACGAATACATCATTCCACTCATCCTACACATTGGCATAGGCCTATTCCTAGGATAATCACTGCATATCGACATCGATCGCCACCTCGTTTTATTCCACATGGTTTCTTGTCTCCTGCACATTCAACATCATGTAGATCTCCATCACCGATGCATTTTACTACGCCCCAACCTTCATCCTATATTCATTCATCAAATGTGCATATAATTCATTCACCAACATGTAGTGTTTTTCTACCATACCATTGCTCTTAGATCATGGTTCTACACTTTCATCCTCGTAAACATCGGGTGGAAGACCTTCGTCCTTCACTATTATTGGTTAGTTTACTCATTTCTATATACTTGGGGGCATAACACCTAATACAATCCCCCTTCATCCATCATATAATTTATACATCTCTCATCTTTGCATACTCATTACACATTATAGCATCGTCACTAACCGATGACACACACTTGTACTTTGGTTCACACTTGACTGTTAAGGGATTACTACCACACTGAACCCCACACACACTATATAGGCATTACACATTGTGTTTCATCACACATTACACGTCATACACCATACACCATCCATTCTCCACGTTTGTCTACAACATTGTGCCATTTCCACATTCATACATCATACATTATACTAGTCCTCACCTTACGCATTTTACATCATACACTATTAGGCTATTTATACATATTACCTCACATCTTATACATAGTCATATACCATACATCATACATTGTGCGTCTACATACTATACTAGTCTTCATTACATACGAGTTTAGCATCATTCCATCCTACATATTACATTATTAGTCTACCTACAAATGTTACATTAGGCATTATATATTACATTTTACACATTTCTACACATCTCGAATTGCATTCTACACACTTCATTTTCACACATTCTATTCATCACATGGTATTATTTTGTCATTGCATTGTCATCTATGCGCTACACTCTCCACCCGATGACATACTTTAGTTCCTCAGTCCATACTCAACTGCCGAGGGTTTACAAATCAAATGGAGCTTACATTCATCACACATGTGGCAATCCTAGGTTAGTGACATACACTTTATGCTAATTTTTCACCTATTCTTTGTTTCATTGTGGTATACACCTTAGGTTACATCACCACTCCCTATGTTCATCTTATAGTGATATATGCTTAGGATAAATCATCACTTATACGTTCATCTAGTCATGATATACGCCTCGGATATAGGGTTCATGCACACATCATTTCTAGGTCACATCTCACCACTACATTTACACATTCATCATAGCACGTTAGACACAACACACACACAATAGTCGACCATTTCCCGACGACACACTCTAGTTTACAGCTTAATTATTGACTATTGAGGAAAAAAAAAAAAAACCTCATTGCATACATTTCCATTCACTCGGGGCACACGGCTCCTATCATTCCATCTTGCATTCCATTCCATCCATCCACAACATACTTTGCATTTTCTTAGGGGCATTTACTCTTGTTTACTAGTGTTTTACATGATCACTTTACTAGACATGTTAGATTGATTTCTTATATGTCATTATCTATATCATCCACACATGTGTGTTCACGTCTTTGTTTAGTTTTGATCACATATATAGATCCTTTACACACACCATGGATGATCGCCTTCTACCCTTCCTACACCGGTTTCTAGTAGGCATCCACATTCATTTCTTCCAGTGCTATTATTTCATTTTATACTTAGCACTTTACATTACTTGGTTATTCACGCTTTGACATATTGGTTATTTCTCTAACATGCTAACGGGTGTCCCATGTGCAACACTTGTTTTGCAGGATTACATGTTTCCATGACTACTTCTTTATTTGTACTTGTCCGCTTTGTTTGCTTCTTATATGCGGGATTTTCCTATGTTTTGTGTGCACACTTGCTTATTTTTTTCAGCCATGATGGCCTTGCATGTCTTGCAACATCGTGAGTGATGTCCCATGTTTGTGACCCACTTTGTGTGGCTTACTTGTCTTCTTACGTGTTTACACTACTATGTTAGGTAGTTTTTACACTTGTTACGTACTTTACACTTGTCTTCTTACATGCATGAATTTTTATACTAATGACTCTTTTGGCTCGCCATCCTTGTTTGTGCATGCCTTGGTTTCTACCAAGAACATTCCCTTCCTCATACAGGAAGAGTTACAGAGTAGATGCGGTTGGTCCTCTTTTGGGGCCACATTCTCCTATCAGTACTTGGGTGCCCATCGGTGCCCTTGTCCCATCAGGGGCACCCGGTACTTTTACACTCTCTTGCCACTTTTTGGGCTCTTTCTAGCCATTTGAAAGCTTTATCTTTCTTATGGTCCACCTTTTCTTGTGGTTAATTATGAAATCAGATCAAGAGAACCCAATAAATATAAAGTTATGAGACCATAATAAGGGACCTAACATCACTTACTACTATCACTCCATCTAGATTTGCATCCATCTATTACATTAAAGATCACTTGCATCCACATAGCTCTATCATCAAGGCACAAGGCTAGGACATCTACATCACACTTCATAGGGGAGGGATTCTATTATATTCCATGCACACATTCTACTACATTTTCTACACATAGTTATTGTTTGCTACTTCACAAAGTGTGATTGGCACAAGAGAAACTTAGGGCATGTTCACACACACATGTACGTAGAACTGCATTGGGTCTGAGATGTAGTGCAACGCTCAATTAGTAAGTCTTCCATTGTAGTAGTTGAGGTTAGTCTATCCCCTTCATATGTATTAATATTTTTAGGGATTGATGCTTGTTTTGGTGTCTTGCATGTCTTTCATTCATCTTGGAGTATTGGAGAAATTCGGTGCGATAACAACGAAGTTGATGCGACACATAGAGAGGGTTTCAGACCACCTTCTGACCTTGTAAAAACTAGTTTTAGAGATTTTGCACAAACCAGGCACCTAGATTGTAGACCGAGCGCCGCAGCACCCCAGTCCTCCTCCAGGCACTCCAGTCCAGAGAAATAGTCCATATCCACTCTTTTTGGGACTTCTGCATAGTCGTTCCTGCTCCTGATTTTCCAGTCACCTCTGTGACACTCTACAACAAACATCTGTTATCAGCTGAGTTCTTTCCTTACTCACTTTTACATATTAGGGTTAGCATTTCCCTTTGCATAGTTATTTAACTCATTTACATTATTGTTTACTACACTTATTATAGATGTTCATAGCTTAGATTAACTATCCTGCGCACTACTTAGTCCGTTTTAGTTAATCACTATCACTACTATCAAAGGGACTGCATTTTTGGGCTACATACACTGCATAGGAAGGGGAAGTTTTGAATTCCATACCACATAGTTACATAAAAATTACCTATAACCCACTATATATCTTCACATCATTGGCATGAGGGAAACTTAAGGACATTATTTCACACACAAGCACAAAACTATATGGAGTCAAGAATGTAGTGCAATGCACTCGGTAGTAAGCTCACTCATAGGGTGACCATCAGGTCATTATAGCTTCAAATATTACATATTTTATTAAGATTTAATGTGTTTGTGAGCTTGTGTAGGTAGTTAGGGTTTTCTTTTGTAGGTATAAGTATTGTTGAAACCACGATGGTGAATTTAGAGAGAAAAAAAGATATTAGAGCGAAGGCCTTCAAAACTAGAAACATAGCAGATCGTGAAAATTCATAGAGTCACCATCACCTAGAATCAAACACCAACACCCGTGTGCCTCTTTCCTTCTGCAGGGCCCCTTGTCCACTTAGTTTAGAGCCCCATAGCTCTTAGCGAGCTCCTATGACATCATTTCCTACCAAATCCAACATATACATAGTCCCGATTATAAACATATCACACATAAATCAACTAAGTCTCCTATCTCTTCCATTTTCTTATAGTATTACATTTCTTGAGCATTTAACATTTGTATTTTAATGTATTTTATCAAATTGTACATTATTAGTTACTCTAAAATTAGATTTAATACTATTTTTATTAAATCAATTGTATTCTCATAATTTGATGGCATGTTAATGTGCAACGATAGAAAATATAAACACGAGACCTCATAATGTATTAAGAAGGAATGAGAAAGTTGTATTTATCTTAGAAAGAGTGTATTATCAAAAATAGCGAGTGTCGAAAGAGTGAATACGAAATTTGAGTGTCTACACTTTTTATTCTACAAACAATGTTCAAAATTTGATGGTCATGTTACATATTATTGTTTTGGAGACCATATCATGTAATCTTTTTGTGACATGTGATGATCTTCATTTGGGGCATATGTATACACACAAATTTTCAATTTACTATTTTTTTTTTTCTTCATAGGCATCATTAGTGTATTAGCTTCCTCATAACAACATCCTCATGGATATTATTGAGAATAGGGAGTGATAATAAATTGTTATGTACATCCTTCAAGTTCCATTTGGTTGATTCCCATTGGTACTTATGAGATATCTGTGAAGTGTAGTTTAATTTTATAATATATTTCATATGTTTTCACACCCTTACAATCATCTTTTGTAACCCTTATAGTGGTATTTTAAAATTTCCTTACAATATAACCTTTTTATCCCCTTACAATCACTCTCAAACCTAGTTTCATCACACCAAAACCTTTGTTTAATTTCCCTTAACACATTTGAGTACCCTCCATCCATTTTTTCTTGTTTCCTTGAACTCCCAATTTTATGCATTTTTCTCTCTGATGACATCGACCATATTTCCTTAGCCTACGACATCAACCCCAATCAATGTCATTAGGTTAGAAATTTATTAAAGATGATAGCATCGACTAGAGTTAGTGTTGTTGGCTAGATTAAACTATTAATTTAATCAATAGGATATTTATATTTGGTACATGAGTTCTCATTCCAAATTTCATCCATCATTCATTTGGTTTGCTATTGGTTGCTATATTACCTTAAATCTTAGTAGGTTATGAATTTGGTCTTATTTATTTTCTTCTGAGTCCAAACTTGGAGAATTTGGGTTCTTACGGTCTCTGAAGCATAGGATCTGCCCTTGCCATGGTCTATCAAGCCTTTAGAGTCATTGGAGTCTTCAAGTATAGGTGTTCTTAGCTATTCTTCTATTTGTTTATAGTCAACCACAACATATGTTATAAGGTGTTGTTGATCATATGGAAGTTAATATGAAAATGGTGTTTTCATGTAGGTAAGTTTTTATAACCTCTCTTGTTCCATTATTTTTCATTTTGAATATTAAAAATTTGTGGATGCTTTCATGCATAGAGTAAGATAGGGTAGTATATTGTTTTTACAACATTATTTATTTATTGGTCCTTACATTACAACTTTGCACTATCCTTGATCCTTATGACTCTTTCTTTGCAGATCTCTTGGACCTCTCTTAAAATCCTTTTGACTCTTTACTAGAAACCTTGGGATCTTTTACTTTTTCACTACATTTATTACAACTTGATATAGAACCTTATTACTTGAGAGCTAGTAAGATGCCACTACCCTATTCTAAGTCTAGGAACCCAATTCCTCATATAGTGTGTGGAGTAACACATTCCTAGTCTCACATCTCCATCAATTTACAATCTAAGGTGTCCATCTTTAACCTTGTCCCCTTTCATTATTGTAGTCTAGAACACCCCTTATAAAGAAAAAGAGGATTTTTATTTGGAAAATGCTTATTTACATATAATGGATAATGAAATCTCTAAGTATGTTTGGGATATTAGTAAGATGCTCTTCAACTTTGTTAATTACATTGATTTGTGTAGAGGAATACCTAGCTCTCGATTATTGGAAAAAGTTCTTGAAACTATAACTCTAACTTTAATCCAATATATTTATCCAATGTTTGAGCACCGCATGCTTGACGAGACTCTACCAATTTAATCTTATGGTGTAAGAAAATATTATCTCGAATTAAGAGATTCATTTAGGCCCGTGAAAGTTACAACTATTGAGAAATCTTATTGAATTCTTTTTAACAATTGCCTCATTATCACTTGTTATAAAAAGGATTTTTATTTTTTTTATTTTTTTATGAAATACCTCAATCGGAAGGTAGTAGTGTTAACAAATCCCAACTTCAAATCACTCAAAGACATCCCCTTTCATTGATAAGATGTGGAACTATATTCCATAGTGATTGAATACACATAAGAGTGTGTTCATGCTTTAGGTGTGAAATATTCGATAGATTTGGTTTGAGAATATTCAAGTAGGAGGTGCATTCTATTCAAAGCAAAACTCAATAGGTTGGTGGTTAGAGTGCAAAATAAGAAATGAGTTGAATGGCCTATCAGAGTTATGTACAAATGCAAAGGTGTCATGTTAAGTCCTTGGTTTATATGAATAGCCTTGTCCAGGCCCTTAAGAACTCAATTTGGTCCTTGGGGAAAAATTGACCATGTGATCCATGACATGGTCAAAGGATAGTGTATGTGATGGTGAAGAGGGTCATATAAGACAAGATTATTTTGCATGTAAAACCATGAATATTTTAATGACACATCTCCCTTTGGGACAGGCAGTTGTTTTTCCTTTAAAAATATTCCATTTTTAAGTGTTCGTAATGACCACATTTTACACTAGAAAACTCTTTTGCAAGCCAATGTCAAATCAACATTCATTCCATGACATTGTTGGAAGCATAGACATTTACTTCTTATAGACACATAATGTACATATCAAAAAGTGGAAATAACTCAACCTAACCATATATTTTCATATTAACTTAGTTACTACTTTAACATTCAAGGATAATAGATTCATGTATACCTATCAAGATTCATATCGTTGCCATCAAGGTCTAGTATGCCATATACTTATTTTGCAGAAAAATTTGATGTTGTATTTTGGTTAGAAAGTCTTTAAACTAAATTAGCAAACACTACGCTTTCAACATATATTCTTCCAATGAGAAACCAAATATGATTCAGTTTATCTACTCACCCATATACATAATGCAACTTCATATATATATAACGACAATCAAATTTATTGAAGGATTTGAAATATTTGAGTACCTAAAATGGAAGTAGGTTTGCATGCAACGTCGTATAGTAAAGTTCAAGCATTGGTTATCTTCAAAGCAAGGTCTAAACAGTTAAGCAGAGGCCCCCGCTACCAACTTCAGTACTGTAGATGTTGTAACTGCCAAGCTACGTAATGATCCATCCTATTAAACAAATAAACATGGAGTTAACGAACAGACCTTTATATTTCCTATAGCAGTAGAGACTCTAGTATCATCTTTTCCCCTATACAGAACATAATATAGAGTATTTTCTGTAAGAAATACTAAGAGAATGGCCATGGAGGTAGATCACGGGGATCATCAAGCTAAGGACTACGAGGATCCTCCTCCTGCTCTGTTTTTGGATAGGAAAGAACTACGTCTTTGGTCATTTTACAGGGCCATTATAGCAGAGTTTGTGGCCACATTGCTCTTTCTCTACATAACAATCTCAACTGTAATTGGGAACCAGAAGAACATTGCCAATTGCCAGGAAGTTGGGCCTCTGGGAATTGCTTGGGCCTTCGGAGGAATGATCTTCGTTCTGGTGTATTGCACTGCAGGAATTTCAGGTACAATCACTTGTACATTAAAAAAATGCATTTACAAATATATCTCATCGTTTGTGTGTAAAGGTACCAGTATTTTTTCGCTGTTAGACAATGGCAGGTAAGGTTGTAATGGAGTGTTTTTTCAATTTTATTTTCAACCTTAAATTTGATATTTATTTGACCGTCATGTGATAGTTCATTCATAAATTCTATTTCTATTGAACTGTCACTGAAATAATTTGTTTTTTTGGGAGAAGTCAATAAAAAAGGTATCTATCATAGCTAAATAGGTACCTCAAGATTGATATCTCTTGACATAATTTAGGTAAATGTATTTAAAATATCTATACTAATTTTACTCATAAACCATCATTACTATTAGAAAAGACAATAATTGCAAACCAAAGGAAACATGTTTCATAAATCCATATCCACTTGAATCTTACGCATGATTAATCTTTGAGATGAGAGCATGCATGAATTACCAGAAAATAATTTTGAGAAACGAAAGGAAAAAAATAAACCTTTTTTTCATCATTCCCTAGACAATTACTATACAACATTTTTATATAACAAAATTGTTTTTTAGTTTCTCATTCTTAAAATTTGTGTTATAATTGATATTTATCTTTTTTAAAAGATTAATTATAATTCATGTTCTATTATTTATTCTGGTTTGAATTTAAATTTTACATTTTTAATCCTACTCCCTCTGCTGAATAGGGGGAAATATTTTATTTAAAATGCAAAATGGACATATAGTTACATATGGAAGAAGAGATATAGGAATATATTTTTATGACTCGCATTTCTCTCGGAACCATATTCTCCCACTACTTGTAACCCATCTCTGTCCTGAATTGGAAGGTCATTTCACACTTCTTAAAGAATTAGAACATAGGAGTTACTAACTCAGTTATACACCTAAAAACTCTTTAAAGTTAAAAAAGGTAGTTTGTTAAAATTGTAAGACTTAATTTCTGATTGAAGGATAACATTGGTATTAGTTATATAAGTAATTGATCTTTTATAATTTAATTTTAAAAATTGAGAGTTGTTTTTTATTGTAATTTTTACTCTAATCTGATTATTGGAAAATAATTTGGTATATTTTTATAAGAAGTTGGATTACCAATTTAATGGGGCCTTTTTTATATAAGACCTTACTTTTATTGAAAGATACAATTGATATTAGGTATATAAATGATCAATTTTTTTACAACATAAAATAAATAATTTTGAGTAAAACTATCATCCCCACAAATTAAACTACAATCTTATATATTATAAAATTTAATTTGATCAAAAAGAAATAAGTGGTTTCTTCGGGGACTAAAGGCTGACAGCCATTCACAATGCATGGAACCAAAGAATGTCTTCACCACCTGGAAGTTCGGAGGTTATGAGTGTTGAGATGTCTCTTGTTGGCGGTTGTATTAAACATTCTCACGTATCTCGAGTCTTCGACTCGGACCCAAATCAGGATCCTCCTCGCATAGATCCTCTGCAAGCTTTGGCTTCCCATCCCAAGAATTGGACACTTGTCACGAGGTATAAGGAGGAGAAGGGGCACTTTGAGCCCCCTGTATTAGGTCTGCTACGACGGATACCATACCACCCTTTTCTTTTGGTTTTTCTGCTTTTCTGGGCCCATACCGAGGTCTTTGTAGTTTGGTGTTATTTGTTTTCCTTTTAACGTTTCGTGTTGCCTTCGTGACTTACTTGTGAGACCGTGAATTTCCCCGCTCTTTTAACTCTTATAATATTTTTAATTTAATGTGCAGTTCCAATAGTAAAACTTAAATTGAATGTGGTTGTGGTTGCAGGTGGGCACATAAACCCAGCGGTGACATTTGCCCTTTTTCTTGCAAGGAAGGTATCACTACCTCGGGCAATCATGTACATTCTGGCTCAATGTGTGGGCGCCATGTGTGGGGTTGCACTTGTTGACTGGTTTCAGAAGGCTTCATATGTTTCAGGTGGAGGAGGAGTGAACACAGTGCAAAAGGGATATTCAAAGACAGCTGCCCTGGCGACAGAGATTTTAGGAACCTTTGTCTTGGTTTATACAGTCTTTTCTGCCACAGACCCTAAACGCAAAGCTAGGGACTCCCATGTTCCAGTAAGAATAATATTTTATTTTTCATGGTCATAATTTTTAGCTAATTGTTATGGACTTAGAAGCTTCAAATCTCATATGAGTTATTATGTTTTTGTTAAGGTATTGGCTCCGCTTCCAATTGGGTTTGCAGTGTTCATGGTTCACCTTGCCACAATTCCGATCACTGGCACAGGAATAAATCCTGCCAGGAGTTTTGGACCTGCTATTGTTTATGGCCGTAAACAGCCCTTGAAAGACCAGGTAACAATCTTTTTATTTGTTAAATTGTATTTTTTTTAATTCAACTTGTATCTTACGAGTTTAATGTTGAAGGTATGAATATTTTTTTTGGTATTATTATTTTTATGTAGCTCAGCTTCATGAATTGTAGGTGTAAAAGTAATTTTAGATATATAAATATATTAATTAATTATTTTAAAGATATATTAAAATTTTATTTAATTTTATCAATAAATATATATATTTAAATCTATAAAAGTATATGGATTGGTACAAATATCTTAAATATAAGAGATTTAAGAATGTAAAATTAAACAAGATTTTAGATAATAAGATATAAAAAGTTATATAGATTATAAAAATAATTAAATAGTAAAGTTTCTATGAGAAATAAGGTGTAGGATAATATTCGATTTGGTTTATTTTTGTAAACATTCTTAAGTGGAGTTATGAGGAAAACAAATTTAAAACATAATATGAATAACTAAGAAAATTAGATTGGTAGATCTTATTGATTATTTTCGTCAATACATAAAAATTTTGTGCGGGGTTAAAATGAGAGGTCTATTACGAAAATGGTTATCTATACATGAATCTAGCTTTGACTTGATAAATATATTCATTGTTTATTAATTTGTGAAAGCATTTATATGTTTTGAAAAATTAGTCTCCTTTGTAGAAAAATATAATCTATGTTCCTTGGTAAAACTCTTAAAAATGGAGGATGATAAAGGTGACACGCTTCATCCCTCCATATTATTAAGTCCCTTGTGTTTAATCAATCAACAATAAGTTCTATGTATGCAAGTGTCCCAATCATTATCTTTCAATGCACATGAAAAATAATATCTACTAAAAAGAGTCTCTAAATTATTTAGGTCATTAATACATGTATATAGATTTTATTTTCAATATCACTCTAATATAAAGGAAATAATTCTATGTAATCTAATGTGTCTTTTTGTATATCCTAAATAGACTAATGAACTCTGTCTTTGTAGCTTTCTGAAATTTAAAACCCTTTTTCTTTTCACAAGCTTTATCATATATTTTGCATGCTTCCTATTGTGCATTGAATGGATGTGAGATATATGATTGGATATATCATGAATGAATTGAATGCGTGCTTCCTATTGTTTGTGCGGTGGATATTTTGGTTAGGTCCATTAGTTGGAGCTACAGTTGCTATGACCTACCACCAATATGTGCTTCGAGCGGCGGGGATCAAGGCCTTGCGTTCCTTTCGTAGCCAATCTAATACTACACAATAAAAATACTATGGCACCATATTGAATCTTTCTCAAGATTCTAAATAAGAGGAAATTCATCCAAAACCCGGTAATAATCTTGCCAATCAAATTATGGCTAAATGTACTTGGAGTATTTTTATAAAATTATTGGCACATTCGGTTGTATATATTTTTCCAAAGATGACTTTGTATATGTAAGAAACACGAACAACAATTAATTCTATTAAAAGACATAAAAATCAAGGACCATTATGTGTTTATTACTTAAAACAAAATCAAAATACTATGAAAGAAATAAAATACAATACAAAATTGTGGCACCAACACCCATCGAAGAAAAAGCACATCCCGATTTACTATGACTAAATCTCTACATATAGTTCTTTCCCATTGCTATGGTGGTGCTTTGTTGTCAAATGAGTTGTTATTGAAGTAGCCATGTATTCCATGTATTCAACTTTCGTAGATGAAAGCGCTGTAGTTGTTCCATTCTTGCTATTATAAACATGTCTTATTAAGAGGCCAAAAATATTTTAAAAACTAACTAGTAAATAAATATTTGAAAAACTTTAAAAATTGTAATGTCCCCAAATGGACATTTTTTGCCCTAGATGAATTTTAGGCAAACCCCAACACCCAAATGCAATTTTTAAAGATGCAAGAATTTATTTAAATGCAGAATCTGAATTTAATAGAGGAAATGACGACTAGGGTTTATTGCAAATCCCTCACAAAACAACAATAAATTAATATCTCTCCATTCCAGACTGATTATCTAATTTTTAACAGCCCATGCACAATTAAAAACTCAGATTTTTAGAGGAATAAAGCGCTGATATAACACTCAGAAATCTGCATACTAATATAGCTGAAAATGGCACTTCTAGTGCTTCAAAAATTTAGAAATCTGTTTGTTGTAATACATAAAAATCAGATATAGAGAGAGCAATGCAAAACAGATCTGAAACACCTTCCAACAATTACAAACAAACCTCCAAGTGGGTCGCTCCAGCTGGGAATAAAAAATATAATCACTACTGTAATTTTATTCTTCAAACCCTTGTAGAAATCTACAAAATACCTTTTATTCTACTCACTGGAAAAAAACTGAAATATCCTTGCAAGCACAATAGAATCCCTATGTAGAGATCCCTCACATTCTCTAAGAGGGTTTTTCGTCCTCTAGAGCCAAATACTAAGGGTTTTCGTCCTTAGAATATTTTTGGTAAAAGCTTCAAGCTTCAACACAAATCAAAATAGATAATGGTCATAGAATGCTCAAACCCAAGTCAACTTATCCTTTTCACAACCAGTCACCATAGTCCTTTATTAAATATTTTCTTCCCTCCATTTCTCTTCTCTAGACCAAGTCGTAATTTCTATGAGTGATACCTTTTGTTCCAAAAGATTTTGCCTTTTGTATGCTCTTTTTGCTCCCTTAGTCCAAGTCGTCATTTCTCCATAGGGAGGATCCAAAAATAATGTGGCCTTTTTCCTTTCTAAGTTTCCATTACTCCTCAAGGCAAGTCGCCATTTCTCCCTAGGGAGAATAAAAATTACATTTGGACCTTTTTCTAACTTAGACTTGCCATAATATTAAGTTACTTAAATTATTATAAGTGTTTACATATTTTCCCTTTGCTAGGGTCACTTTTTTTTTTTTTTTTGCTACGAGCGCTTTTTCCTTTTCTACGGGCACTTATAATAATTTAAAAATAACTTAAGTCACCCTTATGATGTTCCCTTAGCCATTAGGTAGACAAAATAGGCTAAGGGTCTTTGATTAGGAAGGGATATTACAAAAATTAGGTAGCCTTGGAAATATATTTAATCTCTAAAAATACATGTTTAATTACGATTTAGTTGTAGGACATATTTTGTTGATGGAACAAAAATTGATAAAAAGTGAGACACAATTATATACTTTGACCTAGATGCAACACACCGTTCAAGTGAGAAAACATAACATAAACAAAAATATATCTTCAATAGTCCATTGAACCAACCAAATTAGTGTATATGTACCTAATAGTTTAAATATCTCCTCAAAAATAATTTATACCCAAATTTGTGGTACCACTCACATACCTTAATATTCTTAACGTTGCAGCCCTAATATGATATCAAGAGTTACTATGCAACTTCTATGATCACCCCATACATAATTTTAGCCTATTTATAATGAGTAACATTAGACTTGCAACCAATCTTTTGTTTAGAGTAGCATCCGCCTTGAAGCTTTCATCTTCTTTGTCAATCTTTCATCGAATGATAATGGAGTAATGTTGGGCCACGAATTAAATTGTGAGAGAAAGATTCATGAAATGAAATGGATGGGAAATTAGACAAGAAACAAATATTCAATGAAGATTTCATGTTTTTAATAAAGTTCTTGTGCATAATGCATATATGCATACAAGAAGGGAAATTTTGCGGTGAATATTTGTATTTATGTGAATAATAGATATTTTTGAAATCCCATTTGGCTATTTAGTCATCGTATAAATGCCCCCTACTTTGCCAATAAATCTCACAATTGTAAGTATTTCTCACTCACATACCCAAAGGATTTGTAGTCTCAATGAGGTGTTTTATGGATTGCCTTCACATCAACGGTCTAAGATTGTAAAAAATGTTTGCATCACCACAAATTATATGGGCCCTTGGATCACAATCACTGACATTTGAGAGGTAAAATTTTAAAAATTTATTTCAATTCACCATGTGTGTGTGTGTGCGTGCGCACACGCATGCACGCATGCATGCGAGAGAGAGAGAGAGAGAGAGAGAGAGAGAGAGAGAGAGAGAGAGAGAGAGAGAGAGAGAGAGAGAGATTGATTTCAGATAAACACTTTTATTTATCTCTAGTGAATTACAAATTTGTGAGTTCAAAATTGATCTAAATAGAAAAGGAATCAACAAAAGTATATTTATTTATAAAATTTAGACAAAGAAAGCTCTTGTAGGCTGTCACATTCAAGTTTACAAAGCAGTATCCTACATGTAATTGGTAAGTCAATTGATCAATGATCCATTTTAAATTTGATAACATGTTTGTGATCATGTGATGTCACATTTTTTTCTCTACTTTTTTGAGTTAGCGATGTTATTAAAATTTGTGATGCTTTTAAATTGTCTTTTTTAATTTGCATCATTGTTAGTATAGGTGTGGCATCACCATTTTTTTCATCTACTACTCTTTACACGTCCCTCCATACTTTATTCTTTTCATGACACGTGACATTATAATGGCTTACTCAAATTTTTTTACCGTAGCCATTTCATATGTTCCACACGTTGCAATATGTGAGTTTCTTCACACCGTGACACTTAACCATACTGCGAAGGTCTATCGTACACTGCAAAAACAAGTTTGAGACTCCCTCAATGGTGATGTTCAATTTCAAATTTCCATACGTTGCAAATCTCCACATCTTTTGGCCATGTTTTTTAATATTGTTATATTGTTTAAAACTATTCCCCATGCGATATTATCCCCATTTAAAGTAGAATGTAACAAGGAAACCTTAAGAAAAAGGTAGTCCAACACCTTCTAGTTCTAACAAACGAAGCATCACATATTATTTTGAGAAACCATCTATGGAATTTCATATATGTCCACCACTATCAACGGATCAAGATAGTGTTCGAAAATCGAAATGAAACTCATAATTAGTTTAACAATAAATTCATGACTAACACAACCAATGGTGATGAAAATTAAATGCCTCCCTTAAATAAATCCCATTGACGAACTTGAATTTGTATAATTGGAAGCATTACATTCCAACTTTGGTATTGGGATGCCAAGTTCTACTTGATTGAATGATGAAAGTGAAAATTTTGGTAGTCAACAAAATTGCACCATGTTAAATACTCTAAGGACACCTCTTTTTGGCATAAAGATGAAGCAAAGAAAATGAGAGTTGCATGAAAGAGTTTCAAGTTAGAGTGGGTTTCTAAGTTTCCATTTATATAACCTTTGAAAAGGAAAATCAAATTGAACCTCCCAAGGAATGCAAATGTAGAATTAGTAGCTATAAATTGTGTAGGGGCAAGACAATGCAACTTAAGTTGAGTATTATTCGAAGCATGTAGGAAAGATATATGAAAAGAAAATTGCAATGGAGTTATGACGAATCTTGTGAGGTGGAAAATTGTGTATGAATGTTTATATATGAGGTATGAAAAATACTATGAGGATCACATGAGAAATCAAAGAGTACTTTCTAAAAATGGAGGGACAATTATATCTCAATTTAATAAGGTCATTTAAAACAATCTTCTAGGTAAAATAGTTCAGTTAGTTGTTGATTTTCAAATTCTAAAAAGAGTTCATCCTATAACATATTTTCTTGAAAATAAGAATATTCTCTCTTTTCTTGGTGTCTCAAACTTTTCTCATCCTCACCGGTCCAAAGTAGTGGTTGGGATTGGGATAAAGGCTTAAATATGGTTCATAAATAATACTTGAAGGAGAAACTTAAGTGTGCATGGCATGTGTCTTTTTCTATTGACAAGGTTATACCAATAGATAATAATTCTTGGGCATGCATGTGATTTCACTTTTTTATTTAAATAATGTTTTATTTAACATACATAAAAAATATGAATAATGTTATAGGTGATTTTTGATTTAAAGAACTTCCAACATTAATTGAACAAATCAAAATAGCACAATTCAAAGTGACTAGATACTTAAAAATATCAAAACATAAGGGAGAGAGTGCACTTGGATTATTTTATGGATCGAGAGGGGTTTTGATGGACCGAGTACATGAAATGATAGATCTGGAACTAGAAATGCTTCATTTGTGAAAATATGACCTAAAATTGAGACTAGTCAAAATTGTACAACTAGTCAATAATGTCCATATAGTCCGAACCCTTTAGTATAGACGTAGAAAAAATTAAAACTAGGCTCTAAAACTTCCTAAGTGTTTTACCTTCCTAGAAATAAATGTCATTATCTATCACTCTTCTTCGCTCACCTTCAGAATGAATTTGTAAACTCTACTCAAACCCTCAAACCCTTGTAATGTGAGAATGGGTTCCTACAAAATAGTTAGTTACTGTGTTGTGGGAACGCTTGGGCAACGCCAACATACACACTAATCCAAAGAGGAATCAAACCACATGTAGCTCTCCTAGCATGTGATATCTATTATAGTGCAATAAGAAATTTACAACCGTATTTCAACAATTTCTTGCTTGAGTTTCACATTTGTTCAAATCCTTGGGAAGGGTCACTTTGCATTCTTATATGATGAAAATGGATAATCTTAAACCTAGAAGGAGAATTCATACTAGTGGTGGGTGTTACCCTAATGAATTTGCTTGATTTACTTAGTTGTTTAGGGAGCTTTGGGTTCCTTTAGTGCTAGTTTTTGTGTGAAGAGTTCATAAAGTGCTAGGTCCCTTAATTGAGGTATGATTTACTTTCTTATAGTGCAATAAGAAATTTACAACCATACTTCAACAATTTCTTGCTTGAGTTTCACATTTGTTCAAATCCTTGGGAAGGGTCACTTTGCATTCTTATATGATGAAAATGGATAATCTTAAACCTAGAAGGAGAATTCATACTAGTGGTGGGTGTTACCCTAATGAATTTGCTTGATTTACTTAGTTGTTTAGGGAGCTTTGGGTTCCTTTAGTGCTAGTTTTTGTGTGAAGAGTTCATAAAGTGCTAGGTCCCTTAATTGAGGTATGATTTACTTTCTTATAGTGCAATAAGAAATTTACAACCATACTTCAACAATTTCTTGCTTGAGTTTCACATTTGTTCAAATCATTGGGAAGGGTCACTTTGCATTCTTATATGATGAAAATGGATAATCTTAAACCTAGAAGGAGAATTCATACTAGTGGTGGGTGTTACCCTAATGAATTTGCTTGATTTACTTAGTTGTTTAGGGAGCTTTGGGTTCCTTTAGTGCTAGTTTTTGTGTGAAGAGTTCATAAAGTGCTAGGTCCCTTAATTGAGGTATGATTTACTTTCTTATAGTGCAATAAGAAATTTACAACCATACTTCAACAATTTCTTGCTTGAGTTTCACATTTGTTCAAATCCTTGGGAAGGGTCACTTTGCATTCTTATATGATGAAAATGGATAATCTTAAACCTAGAAGGAGAATTCATACTAGTGGTGGGTGTTACCTAATGAATTTGCTTGATTTACTTAGTTGTTTAGGGAGCTTTGGGTTCCTTTAGTGCTATTTTTGTGTGAAGAGTTCATAAAGTGCTAGGTCCCTTAATTGAGGTATGATTTACTTTCTTATATATGCTTTCAAATGGTGTTATGGCATGAAATTTTGACCAAAGGGTTTTGTTTATTTGTATGAAGGTGATGAAATTGAAATAATTAATGCATAAAATGTTGGTCTAAAACCATACGGTAAGTTCAATATATGTACGCGTTTTCACAATCCAACCAAGACCGATAATTTTATATGAGAGAGAAAACCATAATTTTAATTCATGGGCATAAGCATGGATGTTTATAGATGTATTTTGTGGAAATAGGTTTAAGAAACTATTTAATAAGAGGTTAAAAGAGAGAGAGAAAATACATGAAGTGTTATCACCGTGGGCTAAGCAAGAGTGGGAAGAGATACAAGTCTCGCAATGCCAATATTACCGATGTCAAAGTATAGATTGTCAAATTTTAGTGTCTTCATTTTCCCCCTTCAAGTTTGAAATTTACAATTACATGCTTAATGGAAAATATACTTGAGTGTGTAGACACACTTTGTCTTTTATTGTAGTAACTTTGTTTTGTAGTGTTGTATGGTATTGGTGTTGGCACACTCTAAGATTAAACTGCGCAACATAGAGTGTAGTTAATTCCTAAGATAGAAAATTTTACTATTTAACTCAAATGTAATGAAAGTAATGTAAATAAATGTGCAACAAGAAATTCCAAAAGAGATACAAAACATGGAAGGAATACACTTGTTTATTTTGTGGAGGGAATTTTCTCCCATTCTTATGCCTTAGAGATTCTGGATTTTCTGAATTATGATGGATAATTGGGGTGATCTATCCCCAACTATTTCGAGGATATGTCGATGCATTAGGTATACAAACCAAAAACATGAATGTCAAAGATAAGAACTAAAAATGAGGATTCAAAGCACCCTACAAAGGAAGAAGACTGTGTATCAAAGTTATTCAAAGAACTCGATATCTTCTCCTTAAGTGCAAAATGATAGGAATGATTGAATATGAAGAAATTAGCCACTTTGTTATGATCCTCATATGCGAATTTCACTAACGCTTCGAGGTTTTGGTGTAACGGTTCGTTACATTTGGTATCGAGTGACCACTGGGGTTCAAGTCTTGCACGGGTAAATTCACGCCAAAGATTGCAGTGTTCACCTAGGGATTGTATAGGGCAAGGCAGGTCCCATTATACGTGCATAAATCTAGCACAGGGTCCGGCTATGGAAGTGTGGTGGGATGTTATGATCCTCATGTGCAGATTTCACTAACACCTCAAGGTTTTAGTGTAATGGTTCGTTACGCACTTTGATACCTTTCATAATCCCATGGATCATATTGTTGTAGATGGATATAAGCCCAATATTTTAAATGAGGAAGCACAGGTAGAAAAGACAATAAGTTCATTGATACTCTCATAACCCTACAAAAGTGTGCGTGTGCGGGTGCGTGCATGTGTGACATTTAATTGAAAGTTCAAAGTAAACACTTTTATTTATCTCTAATAAATTGCAAAATTTTGAGTTAAACATTTATTCGAATAGAAAAGTATTCAGCAAAAGACTATTTCTTATTGTTATAAAATTCAGATAAACAAATATCTTGTAGGATGCCATGTTCAAGTTTACAATAGAGTAGCTTACAAGTAATTGGTAAATCAATTGATCAATGATCCATTTTAAATTTGATAATATTTTGTGACCATGTGATATCATATTTATTTCTCTATTTTTGTGAGTTATTGATGCTATTAAAATTTAAGATGCTTTTAAATTGAATATTTTAATTTGTGGCATTACTAGTTAGGTGTGGCATCGCCATTTTCATTTTCACCTACTTCTCTTTACGCGTCCCTCCACACTTTATTCTTTACATGCCACGTGACACCATAATGCCTTACTCAATTTTTAGTTTACCGTAGCCATTTCCTATTCCACATGTTGTACTATGTGAGTTCCTTCACACCGTGGCCCTTAACAAAGCCGTGAAGGTATATCGTAAATCGTGAAAAAAGTTTGACATGCCATTCAATGATGATGTTCAATTTCAAATTTCCATACATTGCAAATCTCAATTATTTTTTCCATGCTTTTTTATATTTTTATATTGTTTCAAACTATTCCCCATGTGATATTATCCCCATTTATGTGTTGCTCTAATAGTAATAAAAAATCCACCCATGCAAGAAAATGGCATGTAACAAGAAAACCTCAAGAAACAAAGCTAACACAACACCTTCTAGTTATAACTAACAAAACGCCACATCTTATTTTGAGAAATCATCTATGGAAGCTCATATATGTCCACCACTATGAACGGATCATGATAGTGTTTGAAATGAAACTCATAATGATTTTAATGATAACTTCATGACTAACATTGTCAATGAAGATTAAAATTAAATTCCTCCTTGAATAAATCCCATTGGAAAAACTTGAATTTGTATCACCGGAAGCATTACATTCCAACTCTAGTGCTGTGATGCCAAGTTTTACTTGATTGGGTGATAAAAGTGGAAATTTTGGTAGTTAATGAAATTGCACCATGTTAAATACTCTAAGGACACTTTCTAGTAGAAAGAGGAAGCAAAGAAAAAGGGACTTGGGAAAGAGTTTCATGTTAGAGTGGGTTTCTAAGTTTCCATCTATAGAACCCGTTTAAAATGAAAATAAATTTGAGCCTCCCAAGGAAAAAATGTACAATTTGTAACTAGAAATTGGGCAAGGAAAATATAATGCAACTTAAGTTGGATACTATTAAGAAGCATGTAGGAAAGATATATGAAAAGAAAATTATCAATGGAGTTGTGAAGAATGTTGTGAGATGGAAAATTGTGGATGACTGTTTACATATGAGGTATGAAAAATATTATGAGGAGCACATGAGAAATCAAAGAATACTTGTTAAAAATGGAGGGACAATTACATCTCAATTTAACAAGGTCATTCAAAACAATATTTTAGGTAAAATAGTTCGAGTTAGTTTTTATTTTCACACTATCAAAATATTTCATCCTATAACATATTTTCTTAAAAATAAGAATATTCTCTCTTTCTTTTGTTTCCCACACTTTCCTCATTCTCACGAGTCTAAAAGTAGTGTTAGGATTGGGGAAAATGCCTAACTATGGTTCAAAAATAAGACTTGAAAGAGAAACTTAAGTGTGCATGGTATGTGTCTTTTCTGTTGATGAGGTTGCAACGATAGATAAGAGTTCTTGGGTTTATATGTGATTTCACCCTTTTTAAATTTTAAGAATGTTTTATTTAACATACTTAAAAAGGATTAATAATGTTAGATGTGATTATTCTGATTTAATTAACTTCCAACATTAATTGCACAAATCATAATAACACTTTTCAAAGTGACTAGATACTTAACAAATGTCAAAACATAAGGGAGAGTGTGTAATTTGCTGATTCTATGTAGATCTAGAAGGTTTTGGGTGGTCTGAGTTTAGGAATAGACAAATCTAGAACTGGAAATGTTTCATTTGTGAAACTATGACCTAAAACTAAGCCTAATCAAAACGCATAACTAGTCAATAACGTCCATATGGTCCCAACCCTTCAATATGGACTTAGACCATGTTAGTGAACCTTTTTATGTTTAAACCTCTTAAATTAATATTAAGTCCCAATCGACACACAAGCCAACATACAAAAAATAGGAAAAAGTATAAAAATAATCCCAAAACCCAAAGGAATTCAATTTACAATCATAGGGGTACATAAGAAGTAAAAGACCATTTTAAGAGATGAGACAAAATTTATAGGAACGAAATAGGTCACAATCCTACGAAGCTATAAAATGATCCAAAACATGTTTGAAACTAGGAGAAGAGAGAAAATTTAGGAGAGAGATGGAAACGAAGAAATAAAAGAAAAGGGATCAAAATTGGGCTCACATAGTGAATAATGAGACTTTGATCTAGAGAAAACAAGGTCAAGGGTGTCAGTAACACAAGAAAACGACTCAAAAGTTGATTATCACAAGGAAAATGTGTCGATGAAGAGTCTAATATGAGTTTAACTTGGACCAATTATCTATGAACATATAGATATGTTAATACCATAACAATTAACCACTTCCATCACTTGTCTAGAGGGGATTTAAATTTATTCCATATCCATAGATTACATGTTATCGAAATGTACATCTAAATTAGAGTCTTCTTCCCCTATCTACTTTTGTAGGGTTTTGTACCAGTGAAAACTCTAACAAACCATCATCCTTATCAATAAAGCTATAATCCTTTCAATGAGTGCACAAACTTTCAATATCACTCTAACTAAAATACTTGTAAAATTATTTGAAGCCTACAATATATATATATATATATATATATATATATATATATATATATATATATATATATATATATATATATATGGAAAAATTATATTTGAATATATTATATACAATTACATATGGTGAAGATATGATTTTTAGAAGTTAATTAGAATCCAAACATCTATTTGTTATCTTTTATTATTTTTCTCAAATTTCTCCTTCTATGTGTCTTCATAATCCTCCAAAAACATTAGATCAAATGTCTTCAACTAAATGTCTTACTACCTCAAGTCGATTATTTTGAAATGGTTATTACAATTCAAATTTTTCATTCATTCCAAAAATACCACATTGCATGGTATGTTTAGTTCGGAGTAACATATAAACCCAATATACCAAGATCCTTATACACATGGATGTTTGACTTTGAAGTGATTTTATATTGGTCATCGACTTGATCTAGAGTAACATATACACCCAAATGTACCATCATCCTTCTCATGAGAGTAATATTATAATGACATGCTCATGGAGGTGATGTTATAATGGGGTGACCCTTCTACCAACATAATTTGGTATACACAATCTTTTCATTTTATCCTCATTAGACCTCATAATCCTTCCAAAAATATATGATACTATAACTCAAATTTTCTTAAGGTTAGTGCAGTCTCCACCATTGCCACCACCACCATGAGAGTTTTGAATTGGATAAGGAAACCACCATCTCTTGGGGGATTATGCAAGAGTGTGTAGTATACAATTTTTGTTTCATATAAGGATAGATTTGCATGGTCAATATGGTGTTACACATCAAAGATAAGTTTTCATGGCATACACAATGTTGTGTGGTTGAGAATAATTTTATGTTGCGGGTTAGGTCATTATGGCTTGGATGGGATTCTACATTCAACAAAAAAGGATAAGACATTAAGTTTATGCAACATGCTTATGAGTGGCACAGAATTGTACAAGTCTTTACTCATTAACTCTAATTTTTTTGGTAATGCAATATTTCTTGTGAACCCAAATGTTTATGATTTAACAAAATTTAAATCTATATAAGGACATTGCTAATCAAATAGATATAACAATGTTGAATAAATATCTATCTATAGAAATACAAGCAAGATTGATAGATAGGGTTTGTAGAATGACTCAACTTACCTCCGTAGATCAGAACCAATTTTGGGCGGTGACTAATCTAGAAAGGATAATTCTAGGCTGTGTAAGCTCTTATTTAGAAACTAGAATGTGATGATCTCAAGGATAGAATCACATGCAAGAGGTCACGACTTCTTGGGAGCTAGTGTTTTTCTAGGCACTTTGGAATCTATAGAATAGATTTGGTCCTAGTTATTTTTGTGTTGCTTTTTGTTCACTATAGGTCACGTCAAGTTCACTAAATATTTACTCACACATCTATACCTATAAAAGAAACCATAACTACCTGCACAATACTCAAGTACACATTAGATGAATAAAATATGCATATGCTTGATTTAGACTCGAGCTTGGCACTCATCCCAATGTGATTTTCAGCGAATGTTGCACTACATTTTAGACTAAATATAGTTCTAGGTCTCTGTGTGTGTGTGTGTGTGTGTGATTGGAATAGTGTCCCTTGAGCTAGGTTTCCCCAGTGTCAAAGGTACAAAGAATAACAGACTCTGACTACTTTGTCCCAATGCAAAATTTATGGTACGGAATTGAAAATAGCTCCCCTATGCAATGAATAATTCACTCCTTTGATGATTTAGTATATTGAGAATATTTAGCTCCTTGCGGTAGTAAGTGCCTCTTGAAATTCTTACCCCCCTTTAATGAGGTTAAAAAATTTGTGTGTGTGTGTGTGTGTGTGATTAGTTCACTTAATTTTCATCATTAACAAGTGAAATGCCGAACTAGGGTGATAAACAAAGATAAAAAAGAAGTAACATCGACAAATCGAGAAAAGAGATGAAGTGGACGAAGTGCCCGTGCTCTTGTCCCTCATGGGAGATTCTATATAGGGTGCTCAAAAGGTAAAATAGTGAAATCAAAGTTGAGAAATATGTTGGATAATATTAAAAATTGTAATGCGTAAGTATATAAATAGCATGCAATAAAGATAAGAACGATAAAAAGCAATGTCAAAGTAAAACAAGTGTTGTCAATGACTAGTTCTCTTGCTTAAGAATCATGCATATAAATGAAGTATTTAGAGGCTAGATGTACATAGTAAGTGCATGATTTAGTGACTACATTTTCCCCACTTTATGTTGGTGAATAAGGATTCGATAGCATAAATTATAAAATAAAATCATACATTGGGGAGTCGAAATAATATTATGCCCAGAGCATAGTGAATGAGTGTTGTAGTGTGTCGAATGGAATAGTGCAAACTATGTATCACGGAAATATAAGGGAAGATAGGGATAAGAATCCTAGGCGTTAGCTTTGTGTGTATGGAGTGATAATGATTCATGTGTGTAGTTCCTTGGAATATCATCTTTATCGGAGCGTGTTTGAGATTTACTTCATGGTTTCTTGTGTGTTTTTCCTTCATTAGGATAAGATAGGACCTACGAAAAAAACAAGTGTAGTCAATGCTCTAGGTAAATACAATTAAATTATAACTTAAACAATATTTGAAATTGGAAATGTGTATTGGAAAAATCTAAAACAAGGGGTTAGAGTACACCTATAATGCTACAAGAGAAAGGGGTAGAGATTTGTTCATGCTTGTAGACTTGTTTCTTAGGAGCTAGTTGGAATAATATGAAGGATTTGGGTGTCATGTCGCCAAACTAGGGATTTTTGCATTCGATGTTAAACTTATGATTTACACATCCTATCACCACTAATATAAAGTGTATTGGGAGATACCATATGCTTTTCCCTTCAATCACTGTTAATGCTTCCCCATGGATAAGTGCCAATGTAGATCATCAAAAACTTGATTTTTAACTTTCCTTGAGTGACACATTGTTCTAAGCATATAATTGTCTTGCATATTCCCTATTGGAAGCACAATGGACAAGGGGGTGAATCATTCCTTTAAAAACCTTAACCAATTTCAAATTAATTTTTATACACCATTAAAATTCAACCATGCATTAATGAGATCTCAACAATAAGAAACAACCATCCACAAGAACATAAACATGAAGGAGTACACAAGAACACAAGATGTAAGTGGGAAACCCTTAAGGGGAAGAAAACCCACTGATTACACACAACAAAGAATCAATTGAATATTACACATCACAAGATATTTTTTTAGTGAGGCACCAACCCCACAAAGAGCACCAATCCCTCAACCCTTATTGATATTACTTACAACAAGAGACATACATGAATATGAATCATCACACAATATTTTGATAATAATATCATTGAATATGATGAAAAACTCAGTTGATGGTGATCAAAATATTCAGCTCTAAACTCCTTCAAACCCTACTTCAAACACACCTCCTTCTAGCTCACTCAACCTTGGAAAAACTTGACTTGATTTGATATCAAACCATTACACACATGATCTCTAACATTCCTTAATCATTCACACACCTCCTCATTGTTAGATTTACTAGGGTAAATGTAATCAATAGATTACAAATCTACCATTAGAATGCTAAAGACTATAGATTATGATGTGCAGTTGAGTAGACACAAAATATCTTAAAATAGATAACAAATAACAAAGCTTAATGAGAAAGAGCTGAAAGAAAATAAAACAAGAACAAGAGATAGATAACACCAGATTTAAGTGGAGAAACCCGAAGGAAAAAAACTCCCTTTGGTAAAGCATTGTCTATATTAAGAATTTACACAAGTTTAACCCAACACTTCCACTTCACTCCTTGGTCTTTTTCAATGTCTCAGAGTTATTTCTCTTAATCGATTAATACAATGATCATCAATGTATATTATAATAAGATCTTAGTCTTTATGTCGGTCTCGGACAAATGTATACATTATAGATAGTCAATCCTGAAAGGGATCACCCAAATCAATGTGGGTGGGTGAATTGGTCAGGTTGCTTCACTCTTAAATGTGAAAGACCTTCACAATACAGTTTGATTAGACAAACTTTAATAATATTGGGGTGTCTTTGCAGTGGTATATCCCACTTGACATTATCACCCCAACACTCCCCCTTAATGTTAAGTGGGAAGAAAAATCAGACATGCCAAATTTACCTTTTTCTACAAAAGGATTTACAGATCCTTGAATCAACAACAATGATTCAAGCTAGCATGCAAACAAGGGAAATCCACAGATCTTCCCATACATAAATTCTTAAGACTAGTGCTTTACATATGAAGACTTACATCAGATTATGGATCCTTTTATAAAATAAGGCATACCCATAACTAAAGCTTCACTTGGGATTTACAAGTAACTTCACATAGAGTGACACATTTACTTATTACAAGATGGAGGAAGTATTGGAAGTTTACAATGAATTGCCTTATGCATTTGCTCATGAGACTTATAGTTCACATACAATGTTACAACCATGTGTAACAAATCCCTAAAGGATCAATTTATTACATATAAAGCGGGTGGTCATGATCCACTCTTAAAAGCTGACCGGGTATTTTATAATAAGCCATCAAGAGGTGGCATTTTCATACACATTCCCCCTCAATGGCAACTCTGATAGGCCCAACAAGGCACAAAACTTGCAAGACTTCACAACATGCAATGGCTTAGTGAATATATCTACAACTTGATCTCTGATGTTGAACTAGGATTCTTTATCAAGAGCAATTTGGCCTTCACATAGAGGAGGAATACTTCCTTTAGCTCCTATGTGTATCACTACCAACAACCTCTTTAGCCACATGGATATTTTTCTGCTCCAAGTGATGATGCCTGCATCAAAACTTGAACACAAATCTATCTATATATATATAACACAACATCAACAAATATCATAATAAGAATAATAGAAATCATACAAATTTTCACTTTTAACCAAGTATAAAGGTTAAACACTAGTTGTATAACAACTAACATATCACTATGTTTAACAACTACCAAATATGTTGAAAGACTTCCAACATATTACACTTTGTAAAATATATATTAGATGCAATCAATATTGGATGTCTCCAATACAAACACAAAGGCATCCCCAAGTGTCATTTGATATGCATATAATAATATTTTACTAATCACATAAAATGTTTTATCAAAAACATATATATCTTATTCTAATCCTTTTATACAAAGATAAGACTTGATAGATAACTGAGTTGATCAGATAATCAAATCATTCAAGAGTAATCACATTATTCATAAAATAAAATGACCATGTAAGAAAAATTTAAGCTTAGACATGTCATATATGATCAGATTTTTATTCCAAAAAACATAATTTAACAATAAAATTTTTGTCTTACTTCTCTTGATTCTAAGAATTATATTCTTGTAACTACTAAGAGATCATGACTGTTTTGACAAAAGAATCATTATCAACAAAAATATTTAGAGAAACCATGCTCATGAAATCACTGAACATGAATCCTAGTCGAGTCAAGGATTAAAAGATCTTCCCCTCAATATCTACATCCATTATATCAAAATGAAACTGAAAAACAAACTTTCAAAACAACTTCGCTTTTAGGATACTCGAAGAGGGAAAAAAGGTAGATTTATAAAAACATTTTTTTTGTTTCTCAAGAACATACACATGTTCTTTATAACCTCTAGGTAGAGCTTTCATTATGTTCTTCCTATGTGATAATCCTTTAGTTATTTGTGACAAGAAACTTGTTCATGGTTAGACATGAATCAATATTTCTTAATTACTCTTTATAGGGGTTCATGATGTCTGATTGTTATCATGCAACTACCAAAAAGTCATCATGAATCAACATAACTTACATGTATTGAGATAGAGGCTTCTTGTTTTCGGGGTAGCTTGTCTCCCTATGGGACATTTTTCTATACTAGTCACAAGATCCCAGAGATTTCTAGCCATAAAAAATATCTTAATCAAAATTTCCATATGTTATAATTCATTCTTTTAAGAGATGAGACTTATCTAAAGCAAAACTGGAAGAACTAGCCATTTTAATGCTCATGTAGCAAATGGAGACAAATATAGCTAAAAAATGAATCAAGGAAGCCAAAGAGAAAAAAACTAACTACAAATTCTTTAATTTGCTATATACAAAATCAAATAGCTCTAAATTGATAAAAAATAGCTTGATTTGGTCAAATTTAAGATCAATTTGATAGAGCTTAGTCGAGGTTGAGTTACAGGTGAGCTAACCGAGCTTGGACTGAGTCGGGATATAGTATCTCGATGAGTTATTTAGAAACCCAAAGGGGTGATCTCAAAAAACAAGCTATATGGGATAAAAACAGCTACTTAACAATTTAAAATGAGTTAAAAATAACCAAGGCAGGGGGCAACACGTGCCACAAATCAACAATACCAAGACAAGCACACGTTTTAACTTTAAAATGGATCCTCAAGCGAGATGTGAAATCTTTAAAAATTAAATTTAAATCCTTTTCGGGTCCACGATAATAAAAAAAATAAACACATGTAAAAAAAAACTAAAGACTAACAACTAATGACTAAACACAAATATACATGTCACTTTTTAATTAGCTCGCATTTTGCAATGTAGCTAATAAGTCAGAAGACAATTAATTAAAAATAACCATATACACGTGTCTTAAATTAATTGGATCACTTTTTCTCACATTGACACAATGTAAAATCAAAGTCTTAGTCAAACAGAGCCACTTGTCAAAAAATTAACGGCTAAAGAATAAACACTTGGCGGCTTTCTTGCAAACCTTAAAAAATTCCTTGAGCGGACTTAAAGTCCCTTAAATTAACTCGGGTACAAAAAAGGTAAAAGATAGGTGTCATAATTTAAGTGGCTAAGTCAAAGAAAAGACTGACACCCTGACACTTATGAAGGCTGGCATAATTAAAAATATTAATATACGTGTCAAAAAGAAATTGGTTCATGCTTTGCTAATATGACAAAGACTAAGCCAAACAAACGTGGAGTCTTTTAAATGGCTCGCACTTCACAAATGAGAGAGGCTGAAAAATGCGAGAAAACATATGTATGTGTCCAAATGCTATTGGTTTTCACTTTGCATTGCAACCAAAATGGATAAAGTAAACTAAGGAAACATGGAGCCTTTTAAATGACTCACTTTTCACAAAATTGATACATACTAACAAATGCGAAAAGGTGGAAAATTCTTATTGGATAACTACTACCACAAATGAAAAACTAACAAATGTGAAATATGGAGCAACTTGGAGCAATCTTATTGGCTCAAATTTCACAAATGTCAGAAATAGATAATCCAAGTCTGACAACATGGAGACACACGTAAAGCTCTTATTGGCTCACTTTTCACAATTGACAAACAGAGATAAACAATAAAAATGACACCATGAAGCAAGATGGAGCCTTCTGATTGGTTCGAGCTTCACAAAAATAGAAATGTCTATTTAGAAGACTATGACAACTAAGCTAGCTGGAGAAAAATGATTGGCTCAAGCTTCACACTAAATTGTTTTTGTAGAAACAAAAAAGTCAAAAAGAATAACATAGCGAAGCTAGATGGAACTAGAAGATTGGATCATGCTTCACAAATACAAAAGGTGTCATATTGAAGCCACTTGGCACTCTAAGAGTGGATATAGCTTTGCAAATGTGAAAAAAGGACAACGAAGCTATTTGGAGAAATTTATTGGTCCAAGCTTCGCAAAATTGATAGGATCTAAAGAAAGACTAAAAATGTGAAGCTAGATGGCACAAAATGATTGGCCCAAGCTTCACAAAGACAAAACTAGTGAAAAATAAATATTTTTACTACTAGAACAGACTTAGAAGCTCCAAACAAACTGGATCTAAATAAATCTTTCAGATCCAAAGTCAAAAAATGACCCAAACGGCTATAAACAACGTGAAAACTTAAAATAAGCTCACAGACGATAGATTTAAACCGTAAACAACTAAAACAAGATGCAGAAGAAAATATCTAAGCATAAAAAATCTCAAACACGATCTAAATAGCCATTTAGCCCATATTTAACCAATATTTAGGTGGGAACTGGAAGTTTAAACCTAGTTATCTTGAAGATGACTGCGGAAATTTTAAGATTTTGTAGATCCGCAAATAAACTTAAAGTTTTTCACCTCTTAAAATTAAAAATTCTAGATCAATCCTACATGCGCACAATCACCAACTCTGATACCATGTTAGATTTAGCAAGGGAAATGTAATCAACAAATTATAGATCCACCATTAGAATGCCGACGACTATAGATTATGATGTGCAATCGATTAGACACAAAAATAGCTTAAAATAGATAACAAATAACAAAGCTTAATGAGCAAGAGATGAAAGCAAATAAAACAAGAACAAGAGACAAATAACACCAGATTTAAGTGGAGAAACTTGAAGGAAAAAACTCCACTGGTAAAGCACTGTCTGTATTAAGAATTTACACAAGTTTAACCCAACACTTCCACTTCACTCCTTGGTCTTTTACAATGTCTGCAGAGTTATTTCTCTTGATCATTTAATACAATGATCATTGATTGTATCTTATAATAAGATCTCACTCTTTATGTCAGTATGTACAAATGTATACATTTTAGATAGTCAATCCCCATAGGGATCACCCAAATCAATGTGGGTGGGTGAATTGTTCGAGCCGCTTCACTCTTAAATGTGAAAGACCTTCACGATAAAATTTTATTAGAAAAAATTTAATAATATTGGGGCGTACTGTAGTGGTAGATACAACTTGACATTATCACCACAAAAATCATCTCTGAAATGATTCATTCATTCTGTTACACACACACACAATTGGGTTCCACTTTTTCCCTCTCTCTCAACTAGTGAAAATTTGAATTCAAACATGCAATTTATACCCTTCTCAACTCTCAAAATGAAACAAGTAAGTATCCTTCCTTTAGGTTTATCAATGTAACTTAAAAAAATCTCAACACATTCAAAAAACATTCATAATGGACCCCCATGTAGGTCAGGTCATGCTCAAACATACCAAACAAGCTAAATGAGCTCAAAACCCAATCACCTAGATGAATAAAAATCAAAAACACCATAACCATGATTATTAAATCTCCCTAATTTCTCACACATGTCAAATATGACATATAAACATTGTCCATGGTCATTAACTAGCATACGCAAATCAAATTTATCATAACACACTCAAGAAGACACATATCCTTCTCAAAACAGTTGTTTCCAGGAACCAATCTTCACCTTTTGTCCTCAAGAACATTCAAGAACAACTCAACTATGGCATGTAGACATGCATTGGAATCCCTTAGACCTATGGATCACAACCATGATTTCTAGAACTCATGAAACATCCATATGTGCAAACCACACCAACTTTTCGCTTCACCAAATCGAGGCATTTGCCTGAAAGCTTGTTTTGAGAACACAAGTAGTTTTCACCATTTTTTCCACTTTAAAGGCCTCCAAATTCCTTCACTAGGAAAAAAATTCATCCCTCTTCACTATATAACTGATATAAAGTATCAACCAATCCATTTCATGCCTCTTCTACCTCCATCTTCTAGAAAAATCAATTATATCGTGAGAAACAACAAACTTTCTTCTTCACAAATTGATCTGGATGACCCATAAAATTTCATCATCATGAGAAAAACCATATACCATTGGAAATACATCTTAATACTATTTCCATAAAACCTTACATTTCCTTCAAAATCCAAGTGGAATGCCTTGACCAAGTCCATTTCTTAAAAGCGCCCCAAAACTACCTTAGGACCAATCTTCGTAAATAAGGGACACTTTGCAATGTAGAAGCTCAACCATGATATGAAACCATCATGGACATCAAGTAAAACTCCCATAATAAAAAAAATGTTAATTTATTTCCCAATCTCATTGGATAACTTTTTCCCAAACTGAACTTCTTCATAAACTTGACTGTTTGAGTGGGGTCCAGTCATCACCACATGCTCTATCATACCTTCTCGAAATCTAAAGGAGTCCTTTATAACATCCAATAATCATATTATCATGAGAAATCAAGTATGGGAAATTTTCATCAATATATCTCTTACCTCTTTTGAGTTAGGTTTTCAAACACATAAAAACATTGTTTACCTTCTTAACATTCGTTCATAAAAAATGTGACGATGAAATGACTTCATTATTTTTGTGAAACCTTATTAGTTCAATGTAAAGTCAACCCTAGAAGCCAAAATTTCCCATGCAAAGCACACAATTCAGGGTGAGCATCTATAGACACAAAATCACGCACTTAGTACTATTATTATACCATCAAGTATGTTATTTTATATATGGATCTTGCGTAAGAAAAGTACTCATTCATGACCCATTCCATAATCCATCCATTTTTCTTGTTGGTATTTATTTTTGATTTTATTGTACAATTTTCACTCATACATATAGTTTTAGTCGGGTCTCGGGATCTGTGTCTCTCGGTTATCACTCATTTTTCGTCACTTGTCTCTAGACACTAGTACGAGGGCAAGACATTAGCGCTAAGAACTCCTGTCCATCATGGGCACCCCTCTGCTATTTATATTTGATCTTATTTTTAACAATTGATGTCAGTATTTTTGGTGTTCCTTCTCATCTGTTGATGTACTATTCGGCATGTCGGGTCTTTAGTATTGAAATTCGAACAAGAGATCCCTATATAAACACAACATACATACCATTATATGCGCGGATGATTCTTATCAAGGGATAGCTATCTATATAGAGCAAGGGACTACATTTGGGATATTACTCTGCATACACATTGCATAAGAAGGGGATTTCATTCTATTCCATCCACCATTTTCATTTTTATCTAGTTATTGCCCCTATCTTTGCATCATTAGCACGAGGGTGACCTAGGAGAACTATAACATGCATAACTACATTGGGTCTAAGATGTAGTGTAGCACTCAGTTGTAATACCACCATTGTTGTGGATGAAGATAGTCGACCCCTTTATTTTTATCTTTCCTTTTTTTAGGGTATGATGTTTTGTGTGGTGTTTTGTAGGTGATTCTTCATTGCAAGTTTACGAAAAAATCAATGAGCTAGATGTGACATATATGTGGCAAGAAGCAAACAAGTTCAAAGCTTTAATGACCCTCTCAAAACCAGGTTCCAGTCATTTCTATAGACCAGAAACCAAAAATTCGACCCGAGTGCCTCGGGTGCCTCGGTCCTTCTTCAGCGCCCCGGTCTAGCCATTTCCACCACTTTGTTACATTTTTATGGTCCGTTGTGATAGTATGTCCTGTTGTTTCATCACACCGCTTTGAGTCCCAAGTCACTTCAAGGTAAGTACATTATCCCTCTTATTTCCTTTCATTTATAAAATCAAATAAATTATTTAGCATTCATATTTCATTTATAACATTTCTGTACATTTAAATTCATAATAAAATATAGATTATATAGAATCATTTTGGTGAACCCACAGCTTAGAACTATTTTCCATAGGATCCACTAAAACCCTAATGGCTAAGGATAGATCTTCTCCTTCTCGGCTAGTCATGCCTCATGTGAGTGTTAATCCTATCTATGATGAGGAAACCATAGTTGAGCTTTCTTCCCTATATCGTGATGTTACTCTTCTAGATCATACTCAACAACTCTTAGCTAATGAATGCAATGTGCCTACTAGCTTTGATAATTCTACTATTGGCATTGTTTCTGATAAGATGAGTTTTACTTGTTGTACACCTTGTTATATAGTTAGTCACACTCCTTCTGAAATTTCTAATGAAAATATAGATGATTCTATTATTAGTTTCATGCTTGGACTTGATGATAATAAACATGTGCATAATGATTCTCATACTAGTCATGATGATACTTTAGTTGCATCTCATCACTGTTGGCATGTGTGTCCAACACTCCTGTGAGTTTCATGACATGGACTAACCACCTCTCGTAGATCCTAACTCTAGCGATTGGATTTTTGTCTAATTGAAATCATGGTCCAACAAATGGTATCAGAGAGACATGTATCAAGTTCGAAATTCAATCAGGTAACACTGAGGGGAGATTGTTGGCATGTGTTTCCAGCACTCCCCATGAGCTTCATGACATGGACTAACTACCTCTCGTAGATCCTAACTCACGAAATTGTCAGAGCAAGTGATACTAACACCTATGGGTTTTGGTCTAACAGGAATCGTGGTCCAACACCTAATTCTTCTATTCCTGAAAATGATTCTCATAATGCATCATATACTAGTTCTCCTACTCCTTCATTCTATGTAGATGATACACTTAATGATATCCTTCTATCTGAGTCTTTTTATTTCGAGGAACCACTTGATAGTCATGATTCTACTTCTTTGCATACTACTGAGTGTGAATCCCCTGCTCCATTGTCATCTTCTTATGAGACTGTATCTAATAATATGCATGATTCATCTTTGTCTATTAGTTCACCTCCTCCTATCACTTCATCCCCATCTATCACTTCATCTCCTAGGGATGTTTCTGATGTTATTCCTACTATTTCTATGGATATTCCATGTCCTTTGACACCTATTACTTCTTCAGCACCAACACCTACTATTCCCTTAACATCATAATCTCCTATGTCTTCTCTTGATATTCCTATGATTACTCATAATGGAAAATTTCAACCACTTAACACATTATTTCCATCCTCTACAATTCGTTCACAGGATATCTTGTACCTCATGCATGTTGTTGGTCATTTACGGTTTAGGTCCAATCTATCACATTATAAATAAAGGCCTACTATGCATCCATCGATAATAATTCACCGCATGGAAATCATATTCCATAAAAGATTCACAACTCAACATTTCCTAAAGATTTTGTTATGCCTACATTTATATGTTTCAATTGTCTTGAAATACATACTTGTATCTCAATCATCATCATATAGCCATGGATTCATATTCTAATGATTAACTATTACTTAAATCCTTTTGCCATAGTCTCACAGATGATGCTCTCCAATGGTACACCCATCTACCCTTTGGATCTATTAGTACCTATTGTGAGATGGAAGAAGCTTTTCTTCGGTGATTCATAGTCAACAACAACCCTAGAGTCACCTATGATCATCTACCTAGCTTACATCAAGGAAAAATAGAACCTATCATTGATTACATTCTATGATTTAATGCTTGCATGCATTAGCTAGTTTTTCAACCTATTGACTTAGAGAAGCAATTTATCTTCTATCGTGGTTTGATTCCTCCTTTGAAACAATGATTGCAATATGAAACATGTGAATCATTCACGCTTCTATGTTATAGGGTCATTGACTTAGAACAAGATCTCATTGTTGCACATGTTATAGATCCACCTCTTATTACTACTACTCCTACATCATCTATTTCTTCTCCACTCCCATTTGTTGAGCATCCTACACAGTATCCATCTCCTCCTCGCAAACAAGTCCAACCTTATCCATTACATAAGCATCCTTCATCTCCTCCTCCATGTAGGGATACACCTGAGACTCTTCCTCTCGTGTCACGAGAACCATTAAATTTTTCTCATCACACTAGGCCCAATGATGTTCTTCGTACATTACTTAACAAGTGTTTGATACACTTACCTTCTAATCAATATCATCCACCTCACCACTTACAAGCCAACGTGATAGACCTTTTGTAAATATCATTGTATGACCGCCATCACAACAATGATTTTTTCACCCTTCATGATCACTTAAAATAATTATAATATAAGGGTTTTATCTCCTTTGGGTCTCTCTCCCGTGTGCATTCTATATCTCCACTCCCTCATAGGCATGTTGTTACTCCGATTGAGTTATCTCCTCCATCTAGTTCTAAGGTCATTATTCATCCACTACCATAGGTTGTTACTCATGTGCGTTCTCCATCGCATCCATCCATCATTGCACCATCTCATCCACCGCGTCATGCTACCACTACACATTGGATTTCACATCCCTCAAAGCATCTCCACTTCTCGAATTGCTCCAATTGATATTCATTTAGGATCATGCGCTCATGTTGCTTTCATTCCACATGCTTCCACCAATTTACACTAGCTTGGTATTTGGTAGGTGATTTCTATCACCTTACCCCCTATGACACACTCATGTTCTTACATTTCTTACATTAATGTTGATGGGTCTATTACAGTAAGAACCTCTCTTTATGGGATTTCTCAATCCATCTAGTGCACATTATCCAATCATTTCCCAATGACGTGCTCTTTCTTTAAGGTTTATTCTCTACTACTAAGGGGTCTTATCTAAATGAACCTCATCATCTATACATTGGGGGCATCATTAATCTCCCCCCTCTATCCTCATCATACTAACATACGATCATCTTCTACTCTTACACATTATTCATTTTAATCACAACTTTATTCATACATACAATTCAACTTTGTGTAATCACATTACATCATACGCGCTATATCATCATTTATATATCTATAATTACATTATTCCACATCGATATTTACCCAATGCAAATCAATTTAACAAATGTAAATGATATTGAAACACATCAAACATCATATATAAGTAACACCAATCACATAAATCATACATCATCATCAAATCAATATAAATCAAATACAATGATTCCATCTATATATTTCATTTACAATCATAGTCACAAAATATCGCATCACCAGGGCACATACCCTACATCAATAAATCATATCTCATCATCACTATCACTCTGCAAAGCTGCCAAAGCCATAGAACTAGAAGCATCGCCACTAACTCCATGCCATTGGTTGCGACCTCTATTTCTCTCTACCTTCCTCCGTAATAGTGTGTTCTCATAGACTACTTTGAAAAGTCACTCTGCAGCACCACAAACCACGTGAATACATCTTGAGATAAAGGACCTCCACCGGTGGCCTCTATATTTTGTTGTGTTTCCTCTCATGCCTCATCTCTCTTACTCGGTAGAAATTTACATGTCACTGCTTACTCACAACTTGCTCGAACAAATATGCGTGCTTACCTACAATATCATCTACATGCTCTAGTAGTATGTCTCCACTGCAAGTATGTCTGTAGGCACATTTCACGTCAATGTGTAGATGGATGTGTCCACAATCAATGCCCAATATGTGTCACTTGCATCGATACATCCATGTGTTAGATAACAATAACAATTCACAAACCATGTAACAAATCACACAACAACACCATACAAATACTTACGCTTTTCTATCATCACCGCTACACTATCGGGGCCATGTGCTTGCCCCTCCACTCCTCCTGGTAGTAATCTTGTTGCATATTCCAATAGAGGGTACAAAAATACCCACCGATGTGAGGCCCACCATGTTTGGTATGCCTCCATACACATTGCATCATCCGCCTCTATTGGATCTATCGTCACATTTGCCTCATTTGGCCTTGGAGGTACTAGTTGCTCTCCTATGGGCCCTGGTCTAGCTCCAACCCTCCTCGATGCCCTAATGGATCTAGACCATATATATGGCTCTAAGGGTACGTCATGGGCCATACCAAACTGTCATGAAACCCACTTAACCTGAAATAACTCAATCACCCCGGAAATCGATCCTCTAACCACATCATCTTCCATATGCATCGTAACTCTATGACATCCTCTAGCCACCCTTCATAGTATCGCATGGCATCGGCCCCATGTAAACTAACATATCTCTATAGGTATTTGTGTCCATCTTCCTTCCTCATACACCAACCCACCTACCTGCAAATATATCGGTCTAGCCCACTCTCCTCGTGGCCCACCAATTGGCCTCAATACTGCAATATGCTCATATGCGCATACATGCAACAATATCATAGCTCCAATGCCACCCCCATGATCCTCTTGTGTAAATATGTATAGATCCCTATACATGTGGGCCAACACACATCGTGCCCAAGCATACCTAGTGCTCTCCTCCTCTATCTCGGTGACAAATATCATGCATCTTATATAAGAGTCTTACGCCACCACCCTCCACTATAATCGATAACGCTATCAACACAACAATAAAATTCTGTAATCGTAGAACCCCTAATCTCACAATAACATTTAGGCTAATATAGGCCTTAGTAGGAACTCGATTCCTAGAAAATACCACCTAGCGGCCCTCATCCTCTCTATATATCATTCAACCGCAATAACTTATACCCTCTTGCCCACATAGGTAATCGTAGTATGCAATACACGTCCTCTAGTGTGACTGTCATCTCCCTTGTAGGTAACCAAAAGGTGCAAGTATCTACACACCACCTCTCACATAGAGTTTTAAGCATAGGCATATTATGGGGCACATCCCCCATCCTCACTATGTGCAACAAGTTGGCATAGTCCAAAACATCCCACTCATTATCTGATAACCCCAATCCGAGAAATGTACTCAAATGAAATCCACCATGAAACTCTCTCAAATGGATATCCCTCTACACACCACAAAACAACAATAAACACAACATTAACACATCATACATATACAAACATACTCACCTACAACATCAACACACATTAACTTTCACATTTACATCACTCTAGACTCAACTCACACTCTTTGGACATGGATGCCTAGAAGAAATCTTGGGGCGCCAAGAGTAGGATACTAGTGCACATGTCTCGAAGGTCATTAGCACCTTCACCGCTCTTGTCTAGGTCCAAAACACCGAGAAATTCAAAAATACAAATTTCACAAAAATTCATTCAAAATGACTAATATCACCACATTTTTTGGAAAAAAATCACGCTTACCAACTCCATCGTCGTAGTAGCGACACCACATTAATAGCCGCCATCTCGAATCGACTAATTCACACTTTGCTATAACTTGCAACATCCTCACACACTCAAAGCTCACTATCACACTCACATAAAGAAAAATGAGTTGCTTATTCACTTTTTACACTACTATTTATAGTAACTTTCCATTATTCACTTTACTATGGTCATTCATCATGTTCATTCTCTCAACTAATTCACATCACATGGTTTCGATCATATCTTGAGCATAATTCTTTGTGATTTTTATCTTTTTATGAAATTCTCTTCAAAATCCACCTATTACCATAATGTACACATTTCACACACATTTTATTCCTATTCACCATCATTTACACTCAATATACACAACCTTTTGCGATATCCATCACATACTCATCATTACATCATTACACGATTACTTTCGCTCAAAGCATTCATTCTCATCATCACTCCCCATTTCACCAAAAGGGGGAATATATTTGGGGTCATCCTATAATTACCCTTACTCCATTATGAAAAAAATATTTCTAACACACCATTATTGAACATTTTCTCATACACCATACAACATGTCACATCACTTTTTAGTGATTCCCCTAATGACCTAACCTAGGGGAAACAAGCATAAAATATCTCCATGAATAATCAATCAATCATACATTCAAATTTCGAAAACACATATTTCTATCATATCAACCAATCGACATGAACACGGTGCATTTATCCTCCCGGATGACCTAACTTGGGAGTTATATCACCACTTTCCCGGATGACATAACATGGATGTTATTTTATATATGGATCTTGTAATAAAAGTATTCACTAGTGACCCATCCTTTAGTCTTGTTGTTAGTTTAGGTCGGGTTAGTATTCATCATTGTTGTTTTTTTAGGTTCATTCATCACTTGTCTCTGTAGTTTTGGGCATCTTTTAGGATGTCTTAGGTGTCATAATTTGCTCATTGTCATTTTGTCATCTCTAGGTCTATATTGGGGCACCTAGGGTTGTACTTGGGGCCTCCCTAGGGTGCCCTGAGTCCATGATTTTATGCACTCGTGTCATCATAATTTGTGGTCTTAATTTATTTGTTCGAGGTCGGTCTTAACGGTTACCCCATGCATTCCCCTAGGTCAGTCGAATCAGCAGTTTTTGGGTCACTAGTGTCAAAATTTGAACAAGAGATCCCTATATAAACATAACATACTCACTACATTATGGGTGGACATCTTACTATCAAGGGAAGCTATCTACTAAGGCAAGGGACTACATTTGGGCATCTTCTACATCTACATCACACAAGCATAGGGGGAAAGGGTTGTATTCTTTCTATTCCATCCACCATTTGCATTTTACATCTAGTTATTGCCCCTACTACTACACATCATTGGCACTAGGGCATCCTAGGCACAAAATTACACACACACACATAGAACTACATGGGGTCTGAAATGTAGTGCAACACTCAGTCATAAGACCACTAGTTTGGTAGTGAGGTCAATCCGACCTATTCATATGCATTTTTATTTTTTTAGGAATTGATGCTTTGAATAGGGTTTTTAGGTAGATCTTCATATGAACATTTACAACGACATAGGTGAAACATTATTGTGACACCCATGTGTGACAGAATGAAGGTATTATTAGAGATATTATGACACTTTTGAACTCAAGTTTTGAGAGCTTTCTGTAGTCTACAATGCTATAGATTATAGATTAGGGCAAGGCCCAGGGCACCCCCAAGATCCTCCCAGCACCTCAAGACAAAAAATATCAGCTTCTTGCCCTTCCCGAGGCCATTTAGTCACAACTTTCCTAGTCCACATACCAATACTATACAGATCCAACACACAAAGTGAGGTAAGTTAATTTAAGGTTAGTTAGTACCATATCCCTCTTATTTCCATTATTTCAATATATTCAAATATTAAAATAAAATATTTAGATCTAGCATTTCAATATAGCATTTAGTTTCTATTTAGATTAACTCATAAAATAGATAAAAAACACAAATATCTATTTTTAGTTAATCATTTTGGTGAACCCTACATTTTTCAACATTTTTCTTTTGATCCTCTTTCATACCCTAGTGGTTAGCATAGTTCTTCTTTTTCTCTCATCATGTCTCATTTTAGTGTCAACCCTATCTATGATGAGGCTTGTCATAGCTTGAAGCTTAAGGCTTTATATAGTGCTCCTATGATTTTACCTAATGATACTCAACAAGCCCTCTTGGAAGGCCAACAACATGTGCCAACTAATCCTGTCGATTCTCCTATAGGTATATGCCTTGTTGATGACCCTGTTTCTTTCACTCATTGTACACCATGCCATCCATATTGCATGTGATCCTTCTTATCCTTCTTCTGATATGCCACCCAATGTTTTAGATGCTATCATTGATTATTTATTAGGCATTGATTCCCAATCAAGTGTACCTCCTACCTCTCCTCCACCACTCCTATAGCTACTACTCCTATGTCTTCTACCACTTCCGATAGTCCTCCTCACACATCTCCTTCAAGCATGCATTCTCCTTCATATTACATTGATGATCCTATTGATTCTTATGATGACATAGCATTATTTTTGAACCCCACCTTCTACTATCAACATCATGGGTCTCCTTCTTTCCATATTACTTGCATGTGACTCTCCCACTCCATTGTTATCCTCTCCTGAGGTTGCATCTACTATTGTACATGAGTCACCCCCCACCATTGCTTTTCTTCTTCTTCTTCTATTCCCACATCCTCTACCCCTCCTACTACATCTTCACCTATTGAGGTTTCTTCCTTGCTCACCACACCTACTAGGGATTGTGTTGATACTAGTCATACTACCACTCCTACATCCACATCTACCACCACACCTTTAGCATCTAATTCCACTATATCACCTCTTGACATTCCCATGATCACTCATAATGGAAAAATTCAACCACTTAATACATTATTTCCATCTCCTACCATCCCCTCACAGATATTCTATCTCTCATGCATGTTGTAGGACAACTCCAATCACAAGTTCATACTCTTACTTTAGAAAGTAGAGCCTATTATGCCTCTATTGACAACAACTCTTTACATGGAAATCTTGTTCCTAAAAAGATTCATAATTTTTCCCCCAAAATATTTTTCATGCCTACTTTCACATGCTTCGATGGTACCGTGATCCTCATGCTCATATCCTACATTACCACACACTTATGGCCGACTACTCTAATGATCGATTGTTGCTTAAGGCCTTCCACTATAGTCTTACTGATGAGGCACTACAATGGTACACCCACTTACCCTTTGGGTCCATTAGCACTTTTATGATGACATGGAGGATGCTTTCCTCCATCACTTTATTCTTAACAATGGCCCTAGGGTTACATATGACCACATTCCTACATTACATCAAGGCTCCTCTGAAACCTATCAAGGATTATATTTTACGGTTCAATGCTTGTATACACCAGCTCATTTTCCAACCTAGTGACTTAGAAAAAAATTCATCTTTTTTCATGGTCTTATTCCTCCACTTAAACAAAGGCTATAATATGACACTTGTGAGTCATTCATTCTCTTGTGTTATAAGGTTATCGATCTAGAACAAGATCTTTCATCCTCACATGTCATTGAACCCCCACATGTTTCTCCACCAGTTCCATCCATTGCTCCTCTCACTCCCACCACTAGTTGAGCATCCAAAGAAATCTCCACCATTGTCTAAAGTGCATTCTAAACAAGCTCAACCCTCTTCTTCCCCACCATTACATTCTTCTCTCAGTTCCACAACAAGCTCCTACTTCCACCACTCCACCTCCTTCACGAGAGCCTTTGTACTTCTCTCCTCACTCACCACATGATGTGCTTCACATATTACTCAATGAGTGATTGATTTGGTTACCCTCTAACCAACATCATCCTCCACACCACTTGCAAATGTCAACATGACCAACATTATTATAATTATCATCACATCTCTAGCCATAGGGACAATGATTTCCTTGCCTTACGTGAAAAGATACAACAACTAGTGGATTCTGACATCATCTCCTTTTCCTCTCGTGAGTGCACTCATTGTCTCCTTCACCTCATCAACATAGGCATACCCCCACTTACATCTCTCTCCATCATGTGCTCATTTTTTTCATCATGCTCCACCACCACATGTTCATTCTCCACCTCATCCATCATTTCCACCATCACATTCATTACATCCATTACATTCACATTATCCACCACTTCATGTTGTTGCATCTCATGGTTTTCCACCAGTTTCTACATACCCCCTATCACACTACACATGACATTCCATTTGGTTCATATACTCATGCTCCATCCATTCCACATGTTTCCACCCACCACATCTTTGGTCTTTGTCTTTGGTGATGATTTTTATCACCTTACCCCCCAATGACACACTTGTGTTCTTACGGTTCTTACATGATTGTTGAGGGATTTAGTTTTAAGAACCTTTCATCACATGCTTCATTCATTCATCTAGCACACCTCAATCATTTCCCGATGATGCACTCTTTCTTACGTGGCTCATACTTGACTGACTTGAGGGGGTTATTACATGAGCCTATTCATTCATACATACGCTGGGGGCATCATTAATCTCCCCCCCTCCTATTTTCATCACTTTATCCTATTACATTACATTTTCATATTCATTATGATACATTTATCTATTTCCACATTTATTCTATTATCATCATTATCATTACATTACCTATATGCTACATATTTTATTCATCTCATCATCATCATTACATTAGTTATCTACATTATCATTTACCATACATATTTTATCTACCATTACTAACATCATCATACATCATTTATATTCATCATATACAATACATACACACATGCTAGAAAATAACCCATAACCATACCATATCCATTACATCACAATGGAAAAACATCTCAACATCGATCTAATATATATCAAAAATAGGTGTCCATACATATATCATTCATACAATCATCATCCCAAAAACATGTTTCATCATTGGGGGCAAGGCCCCATCATATATATATATCATCACTATCAAACACTCATCATCACTATCACTCTCATGTACCACAGAGAGCCTAGAACTAGATGCCTCACCACCAATGCGACACCACATTTCATGGCCCCAAAACTTCTCCACCTACCTACGTAACATAACAATCTCCATATCTACTCCAAAAATTGACGTTACAAATCTACATATCATGCGAACACATCCTTGGGCCAAGGGACCACCACCTACTACCTCTCGCACATCGAGTCTCCTCACGTGCCTCATCCCTCTCCCAAGTAAACAACATATGTCACATGTCACCACTGCTATGGCCACTTGGCTCAAATAGATGGGCATGCTCACCTGCAATATTGTCCACATGCACTCTAGTATCCCTCCACATAACACATCACTCAACACATTTCCACGTCAATGTGTGGATCGATGTGTCTACTATCAATGACCAATAGGCATCTCCTACTATACAACACACACATACACCCCATGTTAGTTAAAACATACAAAAAAACATAAAAATTCATTAACCACATATATAAGCATACACAAAATACTTACGCTCTCTCCACACACTACCTACAGGGGTCGGGACACCTCCCTCACCCACTCCTCCTGGTGGCAACTCCATAACACCCGTGAAAATACTAGGTATAGTAATACCCACCGATGCACTGCCCACCACGACTCGATAATCCTCCGTGCACCCCACATCATCTCCATCTACAACTACTATCATTGGGTCTACCTCATCTAGCCCTGGTGGTATCAACTACTCTATTGGGCCCTGGCCTAACACCTACCCTCCCTCCTAGGGGCTCTAATAGCTCTCAAACCATATGTATGGCTCTGGGGGCATCTTGCACCATACCAAACTATCGTGATACTCTCTCCACTAAAAAATCCACCACACCTAGAAAAGTGGTCCTCTAGCCACATGGTCCTCCAAATACATCACAACTCTATAGCATCCTCAGGCCATCCCCATAATCATGATATGGCCTCCATATAACTAACTTCGCCCCATCCTATCTATCAGGCTCTAAAACTATCTGTGTCCATCTTCCTACTATGAATATCAACCCAACGTCAGAGCATATATCTCAGTCAAGTCCCCACTCTCCTCGTGGCCCCGCAACTAGTCTCAATACTAACTATGTGCTCATATGCCCATACATGTAGTAGTGTGGTGGCCCTATACCCCCACCATGCTCATCCTACATAAATCCGATACAAGTCCCTATATAAATGGGCCAACACACACCATGCCCATGCATATATCATCTCATCCCATCCTCCTCTCTATCCATCTATGATATATGTCATGATCTTATATAATGCCGACACCTCCTCCCCATGGCTATATACATGATGAATCACCACTATGATGAATTTCATAACCACGGAACCCTAGACTGCAATATCACATCCAAACTGATATGGGCCTCGGTAGGTACTTGGGCCCCTATAAAATATCATCTATGTCGAGTGCATCTACCTCCATATCCACTACTACCATCACTCATACCCTCTCCCCAACAAATGAAAAATCACAATATGTGATATACATCCTCCAACGTCACTATCATCTCTCCCTATAGGTAAACCAAAATGTGCATGTATCTACACACCACTCTCACACATAATGCAATCAACATGGGCATATTATGGGGCACATCCCCATCCATGCTATATGTCATAGCCGACACATCCATCACATCCCACTCATCATCATCTAAAAAACCCAATCCCAATAATGTACTCAAGTGATGACCACCACGAAACTCCCTCGAGTGGATATCCCTCTCACACAACACCAAACAACAACAAAAAAAAAACATTAAACACCTTACATAGTCAAATACAACTATTCAACATACTAGAAACATATTCCTAGATTATCCATCAAAATCAAAAATTTATGGACCAGGGCACCCAGATGCAGGACTGGGGTGCCCCAGAGTAGGACACTAGCACCCGGTTCTGGGCGCTCCAGTCCCAGGGGTCACTAGCACCCTCACCACTCTTGTCCGGTCCCAAACACCAAGAAAATCAAAAACCCCAAATTTTCAAAAATTCAACTAAAATGCCTATTACACCCTACATTTTTGCAAAAAATAATACACTTACCAACTCCGCAGTAGTAGTAGACGACGCCACAATAGCGGTCACTCTCCACTCTCTCAAAAACCGGCTAGGACGTAATGGTCTCACTTGAGGCATCTCTACTCACTCTCATATACACTCTCACACTCACACAAAAGAAAAATGAAGTGATAAGTTACCTTTTCACTTTACTATTTATAATCACATTTTCAAATGCCACCTTTACTATGGTCCATATTTTGCACTTATCACCACAACTAATACACACTACACCATTTCACTCATATCTTGAGCATTTTTACTCCGATTTACACCCCATTTGTGGCATTATTTTTAGAATTCCACCTACCACCATATTGTACATGTTTTCATGCACATTATATATATCCTTCACCATTTCTCTCTATTCACTACATACATGTTTTTAACCTCTTGTTATTTACTTTCGCTTAGAGTTTGTTCTTTTCATCACTCCCTCTTTCACCGAAAAGGGGGGCATATTATTGGGGTCCCCTATAATCCCCCTTACATCACCATGCATTTCAAACATCATGAATCCAACACCTAAAATTTATACCACGACATTTCACCATCAATCCCCCTAATGACCTAATATGGGGGCAACAATCATTTAACATTTCCCAAACACGATCACATGCTATAACCTATCAACTCCCCTAATGACCTAACTTGGGGGAAAAAAACAACTAAAAATATTTTTTACATGACATCTCATCAATTTTAAAAACTTTCCCCTAATGACCTAACCTAGGGGCAATTAGCAAAAACCTCTCCATGAGTAACCAATCAAAACAATCAATCAACCAATCAAAATCAACGCATTTCAAATCAAATCATATCATTCAAATCTACAAGTGGTCTCCCAGATGACCTAACTTGGGAGTTACATTCACCACTTCTTTCCCAAATGACATAACTTGGGATTTTATTCTATATTTCTGTTTGCTTTCTAGATGACCTAACTTGGAAGCCATCTCTTTCATTCTATATTTTTTCCTAATGACCTAATGACCTAACTTGAAGCTACCTCTTTCTTCTATCATGTTTTGTTCCTAGATGACCTAACTTGGAAGTTGTCTCATTTTCTATCGCACTTCTTCTAGATGACCTAACTTGGAAGCCTTTACATTGTGGTGACACCCATGGAGTGGGGGCAAGAGTGCCTTTCCTTTATCACTCCTATATGGGTCAACTGTTTAATTAAAATCATTTGATCCAAAATCACAAAATTTTGATCTGAGTCCATCTAGCTGGCTAGATCTTGAGGATGTAGTTAAAGTTTGGAGAATAACACACTTTTCTCCCTACACTCTTCCTCTGCGGCAAGATGCCCAAATCCTCCAATTATTCCATTCATATACAAGTGTTCGGGTTGGGAACTGATCACTCCCTACCCACCTATTCATTATTAAACCACATTTGAAATCATCATTCTACATCCTAATCATCATTTTCATTTACCACACTTCATCATCGACACTTACACTTTTTTTATTATTACATGGATCAACTCATTGATCCATGGTTTGACACACACTTTTATAGTTCTATCGACACACTTCTACTACACATCTACACATTCTTCTACAACATGGGCTTCTCTGAATTTTTCTCAAGTACACATCTCTATCTACTTTATGTTACCAAGATTTCCACTCACCAACATAAAGTGGGGGAAAATGTAGTCACAAAATCACGCACTTACTATTACATTTATACCATCGGTATGTTATTTTATATATGGATCTTGCATAATAAAAGTATTCACTAGTGACCCATCCTTTGGTCTTGTTGTTAGTTAGTCATGTTGTTGTTTTTGTCTAGTTCAGTCATCACTTGTCTTTACAGTTTTGGGCATCTTTTAGGGTGTCTTAGGTGTCGTAATTTTCTCATTTTTCATCTTTAGGTCTATGTTGGGGTGCCTAGGGTTGTATTGGGTGCCCCAGGGTGCCCCAGTCCATGATTTTAGGTGCCCATGTCATTCATAATTTTTGGTCTTAATTTATTTGTTTGAGGTCGGTCTTAATGGTTACCCCATGCATTCCCTAGGTCATAGTCGGCTAGTTTTGGGTCACTAGTGTCAAAATTTGAACAAGAGATCCCTATATAAACATAACATACTCACTACATTATGGGTGGACATCTTACTATCAAGGGAAACTATCTACTAAGGCAAGGGACTACATTTGGGCATCTTCTACATCTACATCACACAAGCATAGGGGAAAGGGTTGTATTCTTTCTATTCCATCCACCATTTGCATTTTACATCTAGTTATTTCCCCTACTACCATCATTAGCGCTAGGGCATCCTAGGCACAAAATTACACACACACACACACATAGAACTACATGGGGTCCAAATGTAGTGCAAACTCTCGTCATAAGACCACTAGTTTGGCAAGTTGAGGTCAGTCCGACCTATTCATATGCATTTTTATTTTTAGGAATTGATGCTTTGAATAGGGTTTTGTAGGTAGATCTTCATACAACATTTACAATGACATAGGAAACATTATTGTGACACTCATGTGATAGGAGTGAAGGTATTATAGAGATATTGTGACACTACCAAAAGCTCTCAAGTTCTAAGAGCTTTTTGCCAGTCTACATAGCACCCATTACAGACCAGGGCACCCCAGGGTGCCCCAAGATCCCTCCCAGTGCACCTCAATACAAAAATATCATATCAGTTTTTTCCTTCCCAAGATTCAAATCACAACTTTTTCCTATCACTTTCATACATAACCACATAGCTATACACAGTACACAACACAAATGGTAAGTTAATTTTTTAAGGTTAGTACCATATCCCTCTTATTTCCATTATTTTAATATATTCAAATATTAAAAAAATATTTAGATCTAGCATTTCAATATAATATAGCATTTAGTTTCTTTCCATCCACCATTTACATTTTTATCTAGTTATTTTCTCGTATCTTGTCATCGTTAGTGAGAGCACGACCTAGGAGCACTATAACACACACACAGAACATATAACCACATCAGGTCTAAGATTTAGTTCATCTCTCGGTTGTAAGACCACCATTGTGGCACCTAAGAACAATCACCCCTTTATATGCATCTTTCTTTTTTAGGGTTTAATGCTTTATGTGGGGTTTTGCATGTGATTCTTCATTTTAGGTTTATGGAGACATCAATGAACTAGATGCGACATATATGCAAAAAGAAGAGAACAAGTGTGAATATTTAGTGTACTGTCGGAACCAAGTTTTGGTCATTTTTGCAGTCCATGGTGCCTAGAATTCGGACCATAACACCCCATGCACCTCGATACTTCTTTAGGTTCCCCAATCCAACCATTTACACCTCTCTCGCTACATTTTTCTGTGGTTTTTTGTGATAGTATGTCCTATTGTTTCATCACACTACTCAGTCTTGGGTCACTATGAGGTAAGCAAAGTTGAGTTAAGTACATTATCCTTCTTATTTCCTTTCATTGATAATTTAGCATTCATATTTCAATATATTTAATTTATAGTATTTACGTACATTTAGATTCATAAATAAAATACAAATTTTAAAGAATCACAATCATAAGTTACAATTCGAGATGGAAATCATCTTCTTCTTGACCTTGTTTCACCAAAACTGATGTAACTTGCAAAATTATCATCATGGCGACCTGAATTTTTCCCACAACATCATTACACACCACAATAACATCTCTAATTAGCATCATGGATCAAACAGCTTTGAATCTTCTTGACCAAACTCATTTGTATGACTAGACCTTATGGTTATGTATGATTTAGGTTAGGTTCAATCAAGCAACACTATAACTGATCAAGAGACCTCTCCAAAATTCCCACACAACCTTAATACATCATGTCTCATTCACCTACATGTATCCATGAGATTACATGGCTCTACAACTCATCCTCATGCCTCTAAGGACCTAGACTAGGTATAGATGAGTACCTAAAATGGGTCTTTAACCTGTACCTGCACCCTAAAACTCATGTAAGTTCCTAAACACTCTCCAAAACTTCTCTCCGTGGTACTACTAAGCTTCTCAAGCCACCAAGAAACTCAAACCAACATGCTCCATCACCTAGGCTAGCTAGGTCACCTAACTAGGCTTGTTAGACCAAGCCAATCTCACTGAAACACCTCATGCCATCATGAAACCACCTGATACTCCATGTCATCAACCTACCTAGAATCCTATGATACTACTCCATCATCCTCTTTTTCATTAATGAGCTTTTACATCAATGAAAACACCTAGAACTCAACATGCTAACAATTTCCCACTATGTCTTTGATGGAAAACTACCTAATCTTTTCCCCCTTGTTACATTAATGGAAAAGTATACATGTACTTTCATGACATACATATTTATCATATTAATACACCACATATCAGTTGGAAACATCAACCAAAATCATCAAACTAGCTCACAAACTTGTCATTTCTCACTAAACTCTGATTCAACCTCTTTTCTCATTAAGAACATTGAACTCCTCATGAGTAGAATCATACATTAAATTACACCTACCAACAATGATAATAAAAGGATAAGAACATATTTCTTACCTCTCTCTTGGTTCATTTTCACTAGATAAGGCTCGTGTTATACTTAACTAGTCCACATCTTGACTTCACATATCTCTTGGGATGAGTTCCCTAAAGGATACCTTCAAAGTGCATATTGAAAAGTATTTACCTTTTCTACAAACTCAATCACATCATGAATCCAATTCTTATGACTCCCCCTATACTTGTACTAACCTTGTTTAACTGAAAACTAAATAATGAGAAGTCTTACCTAGCTTTCATGCCTCCGAGATGGTTCAACCATTTCATTACTACCTTGAATCATTGTTTTAGTGTTTTTGGTCCTTCTTTCATCACATCATACCAATAGAATATAGTAACAGCCTTACCTTGAAGTATACTTTGAAAACATGACATACATATCTATTCTAGCACCTCTAGACATCTTATAACACCTAAGTCTCTTTCTCTATGACCAAATTGACTCCCCTTTCCTTGAGAATCTACCTCAACCTTGTAGCATACATTCTTACCCCTGTAACAATGGGTTTGACATAACTTCATAAGCCATTATACTTTAAACATCATTCACTATGGTTTTCTAACTTTTTTGACATCTAGAACACCTAGATCAAATTCGTCAGTGATTCCCCCTGTTTCAATCTCTCCTTCAAACATGTAGGTCATCATCAAGACCTTCATAGCCTTTGTACCTAGTTATGATGTTCACCAAAATTGTTCCTTCAAGAATTCTTGAGTATTTATTTGAAAAATATCTTATTCACCTTCATACCAATCTTCTTGACCTTATTAGAGGTAAACACTCTTGATTGAAGTACATAGTGACTCCCTTCCCTCAATAAGTCCATACAAAATATATGTAATAACTGAGAGCACAGCTTTTGATCTTGACAATATGATAAGACATCCTATTTCTTCATGTAACCATTAACACCTTAAGACATGACTCAATCCCAACTATCATACCATAATAAATTGAAAATTTCATTCTTAGACCTTTAACCCTATATCCACTTCAATACATGAGCTTAGAAAGACTTGACTTACCTCTATACAGATTTCAAGGTGCACCTTAAAAATTCATTTTCGAATGAATAACAAAGACATCCTTAATTCCAACATTGGGAACAAATTTTTTTCCTTATTACCTCTTAATGATCCAAGATGTAATTTTGGTCCTAAGACACGCTATTATAGTATTTAACATTGTACTTTCGGACACATAGGCAACTCTCACACAAGAAGGGAAAAAAATTCTCCTTCACCGTCGTAGTAATCTCGTGACCTTATTATTATCATCTTCAATAATAATAATAATTATTTTACACTTCATATTCATAATTCAAGAGTTAAGAACTCATTGGTAGACCCTTGCAACTCATAAACATACCTTAGGAATGCCATTATTCCATATATAGACCGTAGTTTCTCTTTCATTCATACACATACCATTGACTTTGACAATTTGAAAATGTTTCACCCTTCTCTGTAATGCATAACCATTCTTGTTAGTCTTCAACCTTTATCATATAACCTTCTTGGCACACTATTCTCATACATGAGACATCATTGTATAGTTTAGATGATCAAGTATAGGCTTTTTCTCAGATCATGTAACAACTGAAAACACAATTGGAATTGGGTGATCATAATAAGACTTCATGTCTCTTCATATAACCATTAAGATATAAATATAAACTTGATACTACCTCAAACTTATTTCAAATATTGAAAAATCATCACGGCTCATCTCATACATGGGTAGCATCATCTTTCTTCACCTTTGTCCTTTCTCAAGCATCCACTTCCTACTAGCCATGTTTAGGACCATTTATGAGCATATTTTTCTCTCTACAAAGATTCATGACATGACTCAACCTCTTTAGACTACTCATTTTCTAGTTCCTCCTATCTATAAAGTTTTAGGATTGGTTTTAAACTAAAAACCCACTTTCTTAGTAAATTGACCTTCTAATTAGATCATGGACAATGACAACACTATGAACTTAAACTATCATGAACTCGTAGGAAACCAATGTGAGCTATAAAGCCATAAAAATCATGAGGTAGATGTCAATGTAATATGTTAAAATTTCAATGCTTTATTCAACCTCTAAGGCCATCATTTCATAAAAACTTGTTAAACCATAAAAAGGGTTTCTTAGAGTCCAGATATATAGGTCTTAGCTAACTCTTGACATTTGAAACAACTATTCATGAGCATTATAGATACCTATACACTCCTCACACCATATTATTGAATTACACAAACTTGACATGCTTGAAAATCATTATCACACCTGTTGTTGGTCCTATAGATTGACACATAACACTTGCAAGCACACATTTTCACAATCACTTATACTTTTGCAAGAACATCCTTGGATAGATCATCTTGATGGAATGATTCACATACCAAAGGAATTCTTACCACTTAACTAAAATTCATGACATATGGACTACTCGGACGTAAAACATAACTTCACCTTAAAGTACCAAACCAAGACCTCATAGATGCCAACTTTGACAACTTATACTTGAAGAGATAACTCGCACAAACTTAGAAACTTTTGAATAACATTTTCATGACTTGAACAACAAAAGGAACTACCAACATACCTTAAAAACTTGAAGACACACCTTGACATGCCTTGACATCATGATAAGATATCTACAACAACATACTTCAATCAGCTATCTCCCCCTCTTCTCAATGCTTCATATGGATCAATATACCTCTAAGAATCCTAGTAGAGGCATGTCCTTTCATGATCAATATAGAAGAGAGACCTAAAGAGGTCCCATGAATTATTAGATACATGTACCTCACCTTTTCCATCTTGTTTTTTATTAATACTCTAAGACACACCTTGACTTACATTCATATCAGTTCTTGATGTACCTTGATTGATTGCTCTTGGTTCCCATGACCTATTCTTGCCTTCTAGCATGAGTATTAGGACCTTGAAATCTCCTTCTTTCCCATGTAGGTCCATAAAATCCCTAGCAGTATGGCCAACTCCATTACAACTGAAACATAAAACTTCATTCTTTCCCCTATATCCTTCATTACCCCTATTCTGATGTGAAGGATCATATAAGCAATATTTAGCAACATTACATCTTTCATGATAGTTGTAGCACACCAAACTCTTTGTTTGCATACTCCTACTATCCCTCAAAGAGTGATAATTTTTATCATACCTCCTACACTCCTTAAATCTATGCCCAAAGCCATTACATGTGAAACAATAACCATTGAAATGTTTGTCATACCTTGAAGCATTAAGTTACCTAATGGGGTTTGTCTTTAGATTGTGTAGACACCAAAATTAGATCGTACCACCCTTATAAACCCATTAATTAAATAAACCATACCTTAAAAATTCATATCCCATAGTGTACATGATTAATTAAATTAATTACTTTAATTTATTTGATTAATGTCCTCACTTGACCGCCTCACCTAGCCACATCACCTAGACAACTCATCATAGACCTATTCTTAGCATGTTCATTCTAACTAGGACTCAATCTCTACTTACCATAACTAACTAAGAATTAGTCTAACCCTCACACTAGATGCATATTATTTCTCTAACAACATGCCCATTTACTTACGCAGAAAATACCATTTCATACTCAAACAATAGACAAACTAGCAAAAAGATAGCCAACATTTGTCATTTTGGAAACCTAGGATTTCCCGCCTTAATCGACACCGATTAACCCTAAAATGACATCGTTCACACTAACCATCATCGGTTACCATATATTCACTTGAGTAACCTTGTTCCGAGGTTATAAGAATTATTCGAGTTTGGAGAGAGATATATATGCATGCAAGCATTAATCGAGCCTTTCTTGCACATCCGGACACACCTAGCCAAGACAAGAGTGATTTAAAGACATTGGCATTCACGATAGCATTATGGGAAGCACTTCCATGACACGACCACCAGCTTCACCGATCAACCATCACCTTCATCCAATCATTAGGTTTGTAAATACAATTAATCACATTTTGATCTCGCATCATTCCATACTTAGATAATCATTTATTTAGCTTTCTCTTTTAAATCCTATTCTCCTTTTCATCCCATCATTTTCTGCATTCCTGTCAATCCATCCACCTAACTACCTACAACCTCCCAACTCTCCATGCCTCGACTCCATACATCTCTGATTATTCCCAACACTATTACCAACCTCACCATTCTCCATCTATTCCCTGTGCAATCACATAGAATCTCCCAAAACCAATTTTTATTGAATTTTTACTAGTCCCCTCTATCGACGTTAGTTAACCTAAACGTAAATCGCTTTCCTTCTCAACCGCATCGGTCATATCGGATGATGTCGATCTCTTTATCTCGTAATTCTTCCTGAAACAACAACATCATAACCTTTACCCAAATAACCCAAATCCACCCAAAACCTAATTTTGACCTGTTCTAGTCACCTTGGCTACCCGCCTTCCGTTTGATCATAACCTTACATGTTAGATTAGATTTTCTTATTGTATTTGAATGAGATACCTAAATCATATCAATTATAGTAGGATGTTATTTGTTTACGTTACTTCTTGCATTAAATTGTATTAAACAGTGGATTGACAACCATCTAGGGAGTATCACACTTCCCGGATCTAGCATACGCTAGGCAATCCACTGACATATATTGTTTAATATTCCTCTTGTGGTCTTGTTTTGAATTGCAGGTAGTTCCTCTTAGCCAAAAGGAATTTCTCGCATTCAACATTGGATCGAGAAGTCAGCGTACACACATCTATCCTACCTTCCACCTTCATCTCACACGTATTCCTCCTCACCTTTACCTTATCTATTTTGCTCATACGTACGCAACTATTCAGTGAAACATTTTGGCATGCCCAGTGGGACCCTCATTTGTGGGTTCCTTTCTATTCATATAGGTTGCATCTTGTGTGTTTCCTTTCTAAATCGTTATTCACTATTTTTTTTTGGGCAATTTGCTCCTTTCTAATTGCTCTAAATGAAACATTTCTTTTGGTGCATTTAAAAAGAATCATTCTTCTTTCTTTTTGCATTAGTGAAAATCATCCTCTCTCATATTCATCATTTGCTACATCGAATATAATTGTCGATTTGGGTTATAAAATTTGTTGCATTTCATCCTTGTATGTTGCATTATTAGCTCACATTTAAAACTGAGGGCAATCTATATCTTTGGAAGTCATGCCCAACTGATGGTTGACACAATTGAATCATAGAAAGAACTCTCTCTTTGCCAAACTACACAAATATGAATTTATACATCTTCTTAAACAACATCTTACCTATAAGAAGCTATCAATGATCACATGATCAGAGGATTGACAATGGGCACCCAACTAGTTTCTCTGTCCAGTCATACCTCAGAGAAAGGACCACCCCCACCAAAACATAACCTGAAACCTCCCCTTTAGATTACCTCTTCATAGGACACCTTCCCAACCAAAAAAAAACTCTGTTCTAAATTCACAAGTCAATCTCAAATAACATAAGATAAAGTAACATAAAATTCACTCATAGGATTACGTGTTTTCTTAGCTTTCTACTTGAATTGTGTTTTGAGTTATGAGGATTACGTTTCTTCATTTTCTTCTTCCTTTCACACTCCACCATCATAGTTGGAGCATTCTGATTGTTTCTGAGTGTGTCAGGGCCTCATATTATCATTCTCATATTTCTGGATTGATTCTTCATCTGATTTAATTTACAAAATCCATTTTTCTTCACTTCTTCGATTTCACAATAACTAGTGTTGGTCCAAAGTGACCATCATCACTTCCCATCCGAGAGTCATCGGTTTACACGACCGGTGTGTTGGTTACCATCTCTTTTGGTTATTTTACCCAAAACAAATTTCATCACCTTCTCTTTTCTATTTGTAGTCCTCAGGACATCATCATATTCCCAACATTCTGATATCACTATCAAGTACAATTTCCCCATTTCATTTTCATCAATTCTACTTCATTTTATCAAACCAGTGTTTACCCACGATGAAGGTCTTGGTTATCTGTAGCCATCGTTAGTCCCCTTTAACCGTCATCAATCACCTTAACCGGCGTCAATTTCCCTATTTTGATTTTTAATTGAAACACTGACCAAGTCCACCTACTAGTATCTATTCTTTTCCATTCCTGTTGTTTTTTGTGTCATCTGCAGAGTATAGTTTTACCAAGTCAATGCTAATTCATATGGTGTTGACTCACAACCAAACCAACACCCTTATATTTCATGCTAGTCTTCACCACTCCCACCTAGCCCATCACCGCCTTCCATCCTATCACCATTTCTACGTGTGATGAGGAGTTCGCAAAACTCCTTGACTAAAATCCCGTGGCCCTATAATATTATCTTTCCCACTCATCTACTCGAGACTCATCGGAGAAATAGTATACAACATGCTTATATCTATTCCTCCTACCCTCGTCCCCACTTCTGTGTTAGCTACCACTAGCTCAAAATTGCCTTCATCCATCTTACCCTTGTGGTATCTCAACTGGGGCCCACATTTGCTACAATCACTGCATCAATGATGACGTCTATTGCACCCATGGTGTCGACTATTCCTTCACCAATCACCTTGAGAATGGCCCCATCTACCCCCTTTCCTTGTATATACCAATTGCATCATAACCACCCACAGTGTCGGCTACCCACACCCCCTTCCAAAATATTGTCCTTTCCATCCCATAGTCTCTACCACTAGATATTACGAGATTCGTTATGACCACTCCACCTATTTACACACATCACCAAAGAACCCCAATCTTGTCTATAATTTATTCGGGGCATCTTCCGCTTTGTATCTATCCCCCTTCACATTTTTCATATTCGTAACCCCCATGTACCAAGATGCCATCCACATCATACACCCATCATCAACCTCACTTTATCAGGAGACATCCATTGCTCACAACCTACCAATGACCTCATTAGGATAATGATGGAAAAGATGCATACATTAGAAGCATCGGTTTCGGCTCTCACACTCCTTAACTTGTGACGAAATCAGAATGAGCCTATTCATCCATCTATTCCTATTCACCCATACCCCGTGCATTGGGAAATGCCCAATTTCAACCATTTCAATAGTAAAGAAGACCCACAATAGCACTTGTGGTCATTCAAACATGGGTGCTATGTAATTTCCCATGACGATGCTTTACTCCTATGAACATTCCCATGTCCCTAAAATGACCTGCCTTAGATTGGTATAGTAGTTTACCTAGACAATCCATCTACTCCTTTAACTAAGCTCGCATCAAGTGTTCTTGGACCAATTCTTAATAACGTAGTAAAAAAGTCACCATGACCGACCTATATTCGACACGACAAGATGATGACAACGAATCTATCGTAAATTTCATTTCTCACTGGCAAAGTCTTATCAACTAATTAACGTTCTAGTTACCTCAAGCTGAACTTATAGAGTTGTTCACTAGAGCTTGTGCCAAACACATCTCACCAACTTTTTAGGTACAAACCTTCCATACCTTCGAAAAATAATTAACCATGGCACGAAAGCTGTAAATTCGTGCCATTGAAGAAAATAAAATCCAATTGTGAAACAATAATGCCACGTTCAAATCAAATGATTCTTATTCATCTTCAAAACCCCAAAACAATTATTCAAAAGACAAAGGATCTTCCAACGACGTAGTTCTCAAATCTGTTCCATCTCATCCATCTAATCAAGCCAAACCTTCCTCCACTCTTTCCCCTGTTTAGAATTTCAGATCCAGCGAAACAATAAAATTACACTCCAATTGGAGAGCCCTATTCTTCAATCTTGGAAAATCTTCTTAAAGCTGGAGCTATTGCACTACCTCCCGTAAAACATCATACTAGTTTTGATCCCACTCTTCCTATGCCCATGTGGTATAAGGAACATGACTATTGTAATTATCATCACATCAAAGGCCATAGTGATGGTAATTGCATAACTTTTAAGAACATTGTACAAGAAATGTTAGATAATGGAGATCTCATCTGGACAACCCAAATGCACCAGAAAATCAAAACTTTCATATCTTTCAGAATATGTTCCCTAACCATACACCATCATATAATCAAAATGGTGAACCTTCAACCAATGATAGCAATGTCATGAAGTCCATGTTATTTTTATATCGTCTTGGTCATTCCCGAATTTCCACCTATTCCGTCTCTATCGAGGAAATTCTCGCACAAGCTCTGTACCCATGGAAGAGCATGCCTCTTCCACTCCTTCACCCTCACAGAATCCCCTTCATCTCCCCTTCACTCACGAAGGATTCCATGATTTCTGCTAATGTCATTTTATCACCCACCTTGTAACCTACCGAACAATCAACAATATTAATTCTCCCACTTGCGGAGAAACCATCATCACTTTCTCCTCCACCAAAAGATAAATCTATCTCACCCCACCTACCATCTCTCCTACCCATGGGAGATCCTTTAGACACACCACTACCTATTGGGGAAAATTATCCATTAGCATTCTAGGATCCCATTGATCTGGTCTCAGCTCTTCTACCCACAAAGTCTAAGGCTAACCAATTCCCTGTCTCACAAACATATTTTACAAGGATTGCCACTAAACCAATTGCATCTCCTCTTACAACAGTCCCATTTTCATGATGGATGATCGATTAGATTACATTGATAATTTCACACTTTGGGGATTCCTTCGGCTCCCCTTTTCAACTCAAATGCAAATTTTTCCTACGAGACCTTCACGATCTATCCAAACGTATTTCCATCAACCAAATCAACCCTAACCATGCTTGTCGAAACAATTTCTTCCTTGACACCTTTACCTACATCTAAACCTTTAGCCACGATTAAACCCATTCATATGCCTAAGAACCTACCCACACCTACATCTTCGGCCACATATAGACCCATCACTACCTTCGGTGTTATGCTTGACGTCAAGCCTTACCCATCCACCCACCAAATTGGATTTAGCCACATCTTCCCAAATCCACACCAAAATTATTCCTCTGCTGAAAGGAATACTCAACCTTCTAGGCCACATACACTACTCTCACCTACCACACATTTGTCACCTTCGCCCATTCCAAAATCAATCCTAGGACCTCACCCAACAACCTTGGCCAAACAGCCTCATACCTAAGGCCAACCAAAATCCAACCAACCTACCTCGTCATCACAATCCTTTGTTACATCCAATTTACTTACACAACAAACACCCTCGCCCTCACCCGTATATTTCTTACCACCTATACCCCAACCGATTACGATAACCCCAAATTTTTAGATATGACTTCAACCCATACCATCCACACACCTCTCCTCTACAAACCAATTCCACCACAAGTTTATTATCCCCATGGATAACCCATCCTCTTCCACCTTTTGCTTTCCTTCGCATTGTACATCCGTCTCACCTTTACCCAAGAAGGTGCAATATAAAGACAAGAACCCACTACCCTCTAATAGGGTAGTTAAGTTAACAACACACTGCCATTGCTAGTTCTTCTCGCCATACCTTTACCCAAGTAGATACCATTAAAGCCCAAGACAGTACCACCTACCAAACTAATGGTCCACCTCCTCAAACCCAAACCAAAAGGGTTTGATGAAACTAATTTTTTTGCCTACCATCATGTGCCATTACATGATGTAGAAGGTTGTAAGGCTCTCAAAACCATTCTTCTTCAACTATGTCCTCCTGAAACAAATTTTGATGACGATAATCTTCTTGATGAGGACCCTGTTCCACCTTCACCTTTCACCACAAACCATCATCCCTTTCTTCTTCAACGACCTACATCACCACCTCTACAACCCTTTTATCCACCTCTAAAACTCAAGATCAGCATGGTCCGTATCATAGAGTTTTCCAACCACCGCATAAATTGCAATGTGCCGTACTCATTTCACAAGGCTCTTACCCCGCATTAGGTTTTTTTCCATCATGTCATTACACTAATCATGGAATACCTTCTCCATCTACCATCTTCCTCAAATTAACATGATCCAAGTTGTCACTCGCATCCAAAGGGATGAAGGAAAAGAAAAATAAACTAGCCCATCAACCAACCCCATACCCAATATACCATCTACACCCACTTATAAAATCACCATTTGAGGACTCGCATACCCTATTTCTAATGGGGTCACCCATGTACTATGATAAAACAATTACACCAATCCCCTCTAAAAATGTCTTTGTATGATCTTGTCCAAACTTCGAATCTTATCGACAAGCACTCATGGAGGTTTTGTAATCCATAAAATTTTTACATAACAACCCCACACCAGTATCCTCCATTCTCACCCCTCATCACGTGGCCTCTCTTACCAAATCATCTCCTTCTTCTACCCCCACATCCACTCATCAAGTAGCCCCTCTGTTTCTCGATGAGGAGATCATACGTCTCCAATCGGATGACCCTAATCTCGCCCTTTTCATCTCCATCTATATCGATAATATATGTGTATAGCGTGTTATGATTGATGGTGGTGCTAGCATAAAAATCATCTCCTCCCATGCATATAATAAAATGTGCATTCCTTCAAATCGCATGCATAATAACCCAGTTATGTTGCGTTCCTTTAATGATGCCATCACTTCCACCCTTGGCACCATTATTCTTCATGTTTGCATAGGCCCTCGCACTATCTCAGAACTATTCTATGTCTTAGAGGGGGATTTCGAGATAACATGTTGCTTGGCTAACCTTAGATTCATGTTATGGATAGTGTTCCTTCAAATTTACATTGTTGTGTAAAATTTGAACATGAAGAAGGCATAATTATAACCCCCATCGACCCATCACCATTCAAAACTTGTAACATGTTGTACCCACCTAACGATGTCCTTGTACCAATTAAGGCATCTACCACTACCCCCACTTCTCCTTCACCCATAACTTCATCCACCACCTCACCCACACCTAACTCTTCTATTCCTACTACTTCGCAACCCTCTGCGGTTAGCCCATCTACTTCCCAACCAACCGATACCCCCTGCCTAATCACTTAGTAATTCATCTATCCATGCTACCCACATATCTACCGCTAATCCCTTAGAGGGTGTTTTTCAATGCATCACTGGGAAGTACCGCCTCTACAATATCAACACCTTCCTCACTCCGTAAGAGTATGGAAACCTATGCCAACAATATGGGGCACCAACTTAACATATGGGGCACTTGATACATTTGCCACATATTCACCCAAACCGCCATCCCAAAATGACCATTTTCATCTAACCTCCAATCTCTCACTAACCATGGCTTCACCCATACTTTCCTTCACGTTGCGCATGGAAAGGCTTTCACTTCAGTTTTTACGAACAATGTCATCATATCGTTATCCTGTACCAACCATAAACACAAAGATCACACTGGCATTGGCTTTGCCGCACCATCTTCCAAGAAGGCTTGCATTAATCTCATTGAGGATGACAAACCTTCTCCACCCCATTCACTAATGTCACCACCTTCACCCACGGAGTCTATAGATCCCGAATCTATTCCTCCTAACTTTTTTTTTCATGAACACAATTTCCTTAGGACCTCTGACTAATCAACACGATGGCCAGGCTCCCTCTTCTCTTCCCTTCATGTATCCTGACATGATTGATGATGATACACCTTTTATTAACTTCGTTCAATGTCAAGACAATGAGTCTATCCTCACCTACCTTAGTGCGGAAGATTCTTATATTCACAAGTCGTTGTCATCTAAGACACAAACCATGTTGAATGAATCGACTATTGAAATCAACATTAACACCTAGGATAACCCAAACATTCTAAAAATAGGCCAATGTTTAGATGCCTTTGAACATGAAGCTTTTACTTCTTACCTCTATGATCATAACAACGCTTTTTCTTGGTCCTATGTTGATATGCACAGTATTGACTTGTGGTCACCTTTCAAATTTTCCTTCTTTTTCAATAAAAATTTAATTTTTTGAAGAAGTGTCCTTTGGAAGTGTTTAAGTGAAGGGAAAAGTTCAAAAAGTTAGAAAAATTCAGTCTTTGGGGTCATTTTTAATGTTTTGCGGCTAAGTCGAACATTTTTGTCCCGCATGTCCCAAGTGTAGGCATGCCTCCTTCGCTAATTTGTCACTTTACCCGCATTTCTTTACACGATAGCTAAATCAAATCCACACGTCCCTCGTGTCCCTGCATCCCATGGACTGCTTTGTGCTCCAAACCCACGTTTTTCTCGCATTCTTCTTAGATCGGGTGTTTCGACTCCGTGCATCCCACGCGTCCCTCAAGCGTCCCCATGGACCGTCCCAGGGCCAATTTTTTCTACATTTTCTACATTTCACCTTTTTGAGTCGGTGTAGGAGTCATTTATTTCACATTCATTGTCTTCTCTCTCCATCCATTCAAATTCATGGCTATTTAAAGGAGTGTAACCATTCTTTCATTCATGTACTTACTTGTTCATTCTCTCTCGCTCACGTTCTTGCAAAATAAGCCATTACCTACGTCTGCCTCTATGTTTTCTCTTACAGGGATTGTTTGAAATTGTGATACACTCAATCGAAGGTTGTTTCTCTCCCTATCTCTATCACAATGAAGATTCAATACAAAGGGCACGAGCATCTCTCCTCATTAGAAACCTTTGTGCCCGATGTCGGGGATAGTGAAGCTCAACACCTTGACCTTGATGACTTTTGGAGCAGGCTTGGATGCGATAACCCTACTCCCATCGCCCAATTAATCAAAGACAACGGAATTGCATTTGCAGGGGGTTTCCCTATCTCTGTCTAGTGCATTAATACTGTGCTCACCTGCGAGGCCTATTTCAATCTAGATTCCAAGGAGATTGTTGATATCCATAGTGAAGTGGTTACGCTACTAGATTCCGATGCTATCTATTCTTCCCTATGCATCCTAGTGGTGGAAGATGCTAATAAGCTCACAATTGCTCAAGAAAAACACCATTTCACCATGACAAAGTTGATATATATAAGACCAGGGTAGCTAAATCATGGCTGAAGAACCCTAAGAAAGGAGCATCCAAACTTTCTAAGTCATTGTGTAGGTTTTATTTTAAGGAATAACTTTCAAACATCATCACTCTTCTTACTAGGATCATGGGAATTCCCTCTACAAATGAGTTTAACTTTTGGATGTGTCCCTATATCAATATCATTTGTGAAGGGAAGAAAATTTGAATTAGGGTGAGATAATATGTGAGAACCTAATGGAGTAGCTGATCAATGTTTAGAGAACTCAGACATTCTACATGTCCTCCTATCTCATGTACACCATTGTAGCATCCAGGGAATGGCTTGGTTTCTCTTTCATCAAAGATAAGAAGGATGCTCCTATATATGAATATTGTCCTCAATTAACTCTCAAAGTCAGCAATCATCACTTCAGGAGAGTCAATGATGCTTTCACCATGTATATTGTGAGGCTTTTGGAAGGAAATACTTGCTCGAAGATTTTTCGAGGAAGCGAAGACCTTGATCTCTGAATATGGGAGTTTCTTCACTCAATTCAGAAAGTTTTCATACATCAGGTTGGCTGGTTTTGAAGGCCCTCCTCTAAAGCTTCCTATGTTTTGTAATGAAAAAATGGCCCTTATTGAGATTTGTAGACAATTGGAAAAACTTCATAGGACTTGCAGAGATAAAAATATTTTTGGCATCGATTTCCTATCACCTTGGGAAATTATACATGCAAGATAACCCTGGATTCTTAGAACATTGATAAAACCATTTCTCCTCTCACCATTCATCACTTCAAGCCTAGAACTTTCTTTGATATCATGGGATATATTACAGGATGGTTTTCTATCACCTTTCAGATACTAAAGATTATTGGGCTGATTACGTAGATGATTTTGAGGCCGGAGAAGGTACTTTGGTAGAATCTCTCTTCAACAAATCATAGTTTTCAATATCTACAAAGTACTTGATAAGCTCCAGGATGATGATGAAGACCTGCAATCCATTGAATATGAGAGGTCCATCAAACACACTCCTCTTAAAACCATTGATTGGTTTGTAAGAGAGAAGGATGATTTGAAAGAGGTGATCAACCTTGTTCTTGTAAGAACCAAGCTCTAGTTTGATAAGAATATGAAAACCTTCAAGATGAGAAAAGCTAAGTCTTCTTCACAAGAAACTTCCTCTCCTAGGAAAGAATAACCTACGCTCAATGTTGAGGTTCCTAAACAGTCCAGTCCTTCCTCTTCAAAAAGGTATACAAGAAGAAAGGCAAGGATGCCAAGCAAGAGTAGATTGCAAAAGAAAAGGAAGAATTTCCTTTGGAGCAGCCACAGGTTCCCATAGGGCCAAAAGATGTTGTTGTTTTGAGTGAGGGTGACAATGAAGAGTTGAAAGAAGAGTAAGAAGCCCCTGTCAACACTAATGAGATGGAAAATAAAGGCCAAATGTCTAAGTCTTTATGTTTGCTAGACCCTTCTTCCAAGGATATTTATGAAGATATGCCATCTTATCCATTGGAGACATATGTGGTAAAAACATTGATTGCAATGAGTACACTTGCACTTGGACCCATTTATCCTTCTGTGTCTTCCTCTTCCTTTTCTTAGGTTCAACCTTTCGTTGATAAAAAGAAAAGGAAGTCTACTTCTCAAATTGTGGTTCCCAAGTTTGATGTTGTGGCAGCCTTGCTCGGTACTACTCCTCCTCCTCCAAAAAAGAAAGAAAATATTACCTCAAGGCTGGTGTCAGATTCTAAGGGCCAACAATTCATGGAGATTGCAAAGCCTAAGGTGGACAAAGAGGAGAAAGACCTTTTAATTTATGACTTGGAACTCACAAGGATTCCACTTGGAGAGTCAACACCTGAAAGTGAGGTCCATAACCTCAGAGAAACTATGACTAGAGTTATTGAACGTGTTGAGAAGGGTAAAAAATTGTGGAGCAATTGGAGGAACAGAACCAAGTTCTTTCAAATTTTATAAAATCCTTGTTGGCAAAGGATAAGGTCCTGGATCCAACTCCACTAACCACTCTTCCACCTCCCATAGTTCTCAACAAGGATGAAGTTTAGACCATCAAATATATTCATAAGTATGCCACCTATGGAAAGGCCATTGAATCACTGGTTGATGATATGACAGTGGCAGGATTGAACTTCATTGAGGAGGCCTTCAAGTCATATGAGAAGGTGTCCAAATTACAGTTGAAATTCACCACAACACTCAATGGCTTGGAGAAAGAGCTAAAGTTATGGTGTGAATGCATCTAGGATCTCCATTTGATGAGTAGGACAGATGAGCAGATCTTTTTGGCAAGAAAGGTATTTGATGAGGCCAAGAGCAATCTATCAAGACCCTGGGTTTTCAATGTTGAGTGGAAGATCAAAGTTTTGGAGGAAGCATTAGGAGAACTGAAAAATATGTGGCAAAAAGGAGAAGCTTTCAAGGCTTGTGTTTTGTCTTCCTTCCAAGATATTCATTTTCAAATCCAAAATGAAGCCTCAGGTGATCACTTTTCTATACAGGAGATCAAGGCTCAGTTTAGTACCTTTGTCAAGGAAGAGTCAATGTCTAAAGAGAAGATGAAGGAGGTATGCTCCCTTCAATCAACTATCACCGAGGAAAACAAGGAGTTTCTTGAAAACACAGAGTTTGAGAAGGATATGGAGAAGTGCCTTGGTATATGGACTCATGCCACTTCTAACACCACCATCCCGAAGTGCATGGAGATAGTTGAAGCATTGAAAATATTTAGACATTGGATTCTTAAGACAGTTGGCACTCCTAATCCTCCTTTGGATGTTTCTACCTCAGAATCCTAAGACACTTCCTCTAATTTGAATTTGTAAAGCCCATGATGTAATATTTGGTTAAGGACCATTCTATTAATGTATTTCTTAAGTAGTCTTTAATCTTTTAGATTAAAAGAAGTTGGAACCGAATGTAATTGTTTTTGTAAACTATTTAATGGGCTCTCCACGCCATTGTTTGGACATCGGGACTCTAATACTTTTGAAATGTAAATAGAATTGAAATTAATCAATACAAAATAATTTCCCTTGTCTCTAATTTTCATCTACTTGTCCTTTTCTTTCTTGTCTGAAATTTGTGAATCATCAACCTTTCATGTTAAGAAACTTTGTGTTCTTATGATATGATTTCTAGAACTTTGTGCCTATGGAATAATATCTGATGTTGCAAATGTGAATGATTATATTCTATATCCCTCTTGCTAAGTATGTGTAAGGTCATACTATGCTTTCTATATTACCTTAAAGTATTTTTATATTCTTCCCTTTCAATTTCTTTGTTCTTCCATTCTTATGTATTGATAATCCATATTGGTATTAAAAAAATTGAAATATTAGAAGTCCTCATCAATATGAAAGTTGTATATTTGTATATAAGCTTTGTTTCTCGCTTTCAATAAGGGAACCTCTCCCATAAAGAGGAGGGACTCATTGTCCCCTGACTTGATCACTATAAAGTGCTAATTCAAAAACCAACAGTTTTTGGCAACTCTACTAGGGATTTTGTTTCAACATATCCCTTTTTGAATAACTTTGAGACCAGTTTTGCAACCTAGCGGATCAAAGATATACATGTGGTTAGAGATCCCTTGGTGTAGAAGATCCCCATTTTCAACTTCTGGAACATCAAGGCTTCCCTCTTCCTTTGGCAAGAAGGAATAGAAGAAATCAGTCTGTAAGCACACCTCCTGCTAAAGATAGAGTTTCTAAGAACAACAATCCTCAAGATCAAACCAGTCCTAGCCTCCATGCTCTAGTACTTGCAAGAGTTATAGTTCCCCTTCAGTCAATATTTCCAAGGATGGTAACACCATTGCCTTGGGGACAACGTGTTGGACCTCTTGCTCTTCCTCAACCATTGCACGAATTACCTAGGGGTAACAAAAAGTTTTCCTAAATTCCGAGGTGATGGAAAAGTACACCCAAATGAACACATTGCAGCTTTCATTGTAGCATGTGGGATTCTTGGGGTTGAACATGAGGATGTTTCTGTCAGGCTCTTTGTAGAAACATTGTAGGACAATGCCACTGACTGGTTCTATCACCTTCCAGCTGTTCGATTACTAATTGGACTACCATGAAAAATCAGTTTGAGCAATGTTTTAAACCTGCTAAAGATGTGCATGCCCTCTTGCCCAAATTTCTCATATCAAAAAGGAACCATATGATCCCATGAGGGAGTTTTTGGCCAAATTCCACAAGCCACCCGTCTTGTAGATCAAATCCAAAAGTGATTTTTCCTCAATGCTCAGTTACTTGAAGTGAGTTATGCACTAAGGAGGGCTAATCTTCTAACTTTGTATGATGATCAATGTTGAGGATGATCTAATCATGTCTAGTAAATTGAAAAGAAAGCCCTTTAATCCCAAAGCATCTTCTTCTTCCTCGGAGACAATTTTGATCAGTTAGTGCAGAAGTTGGAAAATGACCTTATTGCTATCAAGAAACAATTGGATCAACATGATCCTTACCAAGATATTCCAAGGAATAATTTTTAGCCTAGGAATCATTTTCCCTCTTCTCATCCTAAATTGGCTATTAAAGGCCCACCCATTAAGGTTCCGGTCAATGCAACCTGTGAAGTTCAAGAACCTGATGATGAAGAGGAGAATGAAGACTATGAGGAGCCTGAAGAAGAGGTTGATGAAGAACAGGAAGAGCTTGGTGATTCTCAAGTCAATTCCTCACCATTGAAGGTATGGATGATGAAGATGAATACAATGAAGTAGTGGTAGATATGAATAGTGATTCATACACTTTGTTATGACTTGGGAGCAAATGAATAGGAAGGAAAAATTGGTATAGATCTCTAAAAATATAAGGATGCCCCTGTAACTATTCTGGTAATTACAAGGAGAGGAGCCCCTATTCCCACTACCTCCACAAAAAAGGTGAGTAATGCTAGTTCTTCTCCTTCTACCTCCACTTCCAAAAATTCTTTCCCTACAACTCCTAAACCTAATAAGTCCAAAGTTTCCCTCATTCCTAGTAGTGATGCCCCTACACCTCTGGATATTTTGATATCATTGACCACATTAAGAGGACAAAAATCCAAATATTAGAGGCAAAATTTTACCGAGACTCACCCAAATGCTTTTGCCAAGGTGGTAAAATTCATCAATTCCAAATCCAAAACTTCACCCAATACTTCTAGAGGTCTATTACCCACTCCCTCCCCCTCATCTCAACAAAGTATTGTGGTTGTAGTCTCTTCATCTAATGAGAAAATTGGACCATTCTATGTAACGCTTCTCATAGTTGGCCACAAACTTAGTAATTGTGTTATTGACTCGGGAGCGTCAAACAATATGGTGCTGAAAAAGTAGCTTTCACGCTATAGGCCCTGACTCTAACACATAATTTTGGTTCCTTTATTCCATGGAGAGTAGGGAAGTACCATTGGTTGGAAGAATCAAAGATGCACAAGTAACTTTCACTGCTTTCCAGAGAAAGGGTCAAAGACACTATTTTAGTGGTTGATATTCCTCCATCATATGGTATGTTACTAAGTAGAAATTTTTGTAGAGAAGTGGGAGGTGAAATCCAAATGGACTGGTTGCATGCTCTCATCCCGATCAATGGAAAAATGAAAAATATGCTACCAGAAAGATAAACTGAGTACATTGTGCAAAAGATTGATGACCCAAAAGCACAAATACTCTATGAAGATATAGGGCATGGTAACTATATGATCATGTCAGAGGATGAGGAAAAAATTCCTAAGGGAGTGATTCATAATCCTAATGGTGTTTGGACTTTGGAGTTTGATGGAAGTTGTTCTTCAGCTAGTTCTGGAGCTGGTGTAGTGTTAATCTCTCCAAAAGAGAAGATTCATCCATTTTCATATAAAATTTATTTTGAAAATACAAACAACACAACTGAATATGAGGCTCTCCTTCTTGGATTGAACGTGGAAAAATAAATGGGAGTGAAGAATCTTTGTTCTCGTGGTGATGTTGAGTTGATTGTGAAACAGGTCAGGGATCTTTTCCAAGTCAAGAATAAGAGATTGAAACATTATAGAAGTCTTGTCTAGGATTCCATTGAATTTCTTGATGCTTTCTCAATTGAGGTTGTACCAAGAGAAAAGAACACTAGGGATGATTCTCTAGCTGTTTGTGATCCCTATTGATTCCTCACCCAAATTTCTCTTAGGAGAAATTTACCATTGAAATGATTCATAGGCCTAGTGTGCTGGATAATGCAAACAACTGGCAAGTTTTCAATGATGATCAACACTTTCTCTCTTTCCTGGAGCTTAAGGATAAATTTAATCAATTATATTTTGAAGGAAGTGAGACTCTTCCTAGAGAGTATGTGCCTTCCAATGAAGATGATATCAAGGAAGAAATGGATCAGGATGGTTGTATCAGGCTGAGGGGTAACAAGATACCCAAAGGACTAGTGAGTCTAGAGGATCTGTTTGATAAACATGATAGGTACATCAAATCTAAGGCTTCTCAAGGGACTCATCAATCTGCTGAGTATGAGAAGGTCAATATTGGAAGTAATGATGAACCCAAGATGGTGAATATTGGGAAATGTTGCACTCAAGAAGAAAGGAAGAAAGAAGTGAACCTATTGAAAAGGTATGCTGACGTTCTTGCTTATTCCTATGATGATCTCAAAGCCTTTCATCCAAAAGAGATGCAACACTATATTCCTTTGAAACCTGGGATTAAACCTTTCAGACAGAAGCAAAGGCAATACAATCCCAAGATTGTTGACACCATTTACCAAGAGATTCAAAAGTTACTAAAAGCAAAGATTATCTTTCCTATACATCATTCAACCTAGATTGCCAACATTGTGCCAGTAAGGAAAAAGAATGGTGAGATTTGGATTTGTGTGGATTTCAGAAATATGAATCAAGCTTCTTTAAAAGACAACTATCCTCTCCCCATGATGGATCAAATCTTACAAGTTGTCACAAGCTTTGAGATGTTGTCCATGCTGGACGGATTCTCCAGATACAATCAAGTGGAAGTCAGTATCCCAGATCAGCACAAGACCGCTTTTACTACTCCTTGGGGCACCTTCGCCTACAAGAGGATGTCATTCGTTATTATCAATGTTGGTGCCACTTTCCAGAGGGAAATGGAATTATCTTTTGGTAGTATCAAAGGGAAATGTATCATTGTGTACCTTGATGATTTGATTGTTTTCTCCAAGACAAGGGAAGATCACTTTCAACATCTTGAAATAGTCCTTCAAAAATGTAGAGAACATGGAGTTTCACTTAATCCTAAGAAATTTGTCTTCTGTGTTACTAAAGGAAAGTTACTTGGGCATATTGTCTCTAAGGAGGGGATCAAGATAGATCTAGAAAGAGTTCAGGAAATCCAACAAATTCCACTTCCTACAAGAAAAAAGGGTGTTAACTCTTTCTTTGGCAAGATAAATTTCTTGAGGAGATTCATTCCAGATTTTACAAAACTGACTATGAGCATTACTCATATGAAGAAAGGGAGGCAAAATTTTGGTTGGAATTATGAAGGAAAAGAATATTTTGAGGATATCAAGAAAGCTATTGTTAAAACTCCTATCCTAGCATGTCTTGGTTTCAGCAAGGATTTTATTATCTATTGTTATGCTACTGAGAGTACTTCGGCCGCTATACTAGCTCAATTTTTTTTTAGAATCATGAACTTCTGATTGCATTCATGAGCTACATTTTGAAATCTCATGAACTAAAGTATACTTTGATGGAGAAACACACTTTTGTAGTGGTCAAATCTATAAGCTAGTTTCATTTTTATGTCCTTAATTCTCACTCTATTGTATTTGTACCTGATACAACTATCAAGTCTATTCTTACACAATAGGAGTTCAGAACTAAGCGAGGCAATTGGGTGGCAAAGGTTTAGGAGTATGACCTTGATATCAAGCCAACAAAGCTAGTCTAGGGTAAAGGCTTATGCGAACTTATCACCAAGGGAGTTGATGAGGAATTGTCCACATAAGGGGTTGATGTTCATGTTGTTCTCTTTCTCAGTTCAATAGATGAGTGGTATGTTGATATTGCACATTTTCTTACTTATGGAGAATTTCCATCTCACTTAAGTGCCAAGGAAAAGAGAGCTATTAAGCTAAGGTCTACATAGTACGTATTGTGGGAAAATGCTTTATTCAAACGAGGCATTGATGGAAGATTCCTTAAATGTGTGGAAAAGAGCAAAGAAAAGAAATTGTTCACAACTTTTCATGATCAATCTTGTGGAGGGAATTTCTCGTCTATTATCACTGCTCACAAAATTATTCATGCAAGGTACTATTGGCCGAAATTGTTTTGAGATGCATCAAAGTGGGTAGGAAAGTGTGAAGCTTGTCAAACTTTTGTCGGGAGGCCAAAATTGGCTGCTTTACCACTCAAACTAGTAATCATTGATGAACCTTTTCAACAGTGGGGATTGGATTTTATTAGAACTCTCAACCCACATTCCAGTGCTAGACACACTCATGTGTTAACTACTATAGATTACTTCACAAAATGGGTGGAATCCATTCCATTCAAAATTACTACCTCCGAGGTGGTGTGTAATTTTATCAAAGAGAACATCTTGATAAGATTTGGAGTACCAAATAAAATTGTAACTGATAATGCTTCCAATTTCTCTTCTTCCGAGTTGATGGATTTCTACTACGGGTATGGAATTTCCCTTGCTCATTCTTCATATTATTACCCCCAAGGGAATGGACAAGTAGAATCAACAAATAAGAATTTGGTAACCATCATCCTGGAAGTTGGTCAATGAATCTCAAGGAATTGGCACAAGAAGCTCTATGATGCCCTCTAGGCAGATAGAATTACATCCAAAATAACAATTGGAATGTATCCGTTTCAAGTGGTGTATGGTGTTGAAGCTCAGATTCTAGTAACAGTTGAATTTTCAGCCTTACACTTGATGAAGGCTATTAAGGATTCAAGTTTCATCAGTTCTTTGGACAAAAGGATCATGTATCTCCAAAAGTTGGATGAGGATAGGATGTAAGTTTTTGATAGAATCTCTACTCACCAATAGAAGGTGAAAGCTTTGTTTGACAAAAAGACCAGACCTAGAGATTTTCAAGTGGGAGACATTGTCCTATTGTGGGATAAAAGGCACGAGCCTCATGGAATCCATGGTAAGTTTGATTCTCTTTGGCTTGGTCCTTTCAAGATAAGACACTTTGTTGGAGAAAATTCTTTCTATTTGAATTATATGGATGGATCTCCTCTCCCACTTCCTTATAGTGGGTAGTATTTGAAGTTGTTCAAGTCCTAGGAGATTAGGCAATCATTCTGTATATTGTGTACAGTGTATTATTTTTGGTCTTTCCCTTGTGTCTTGTTTCCTTTCCCCTTTGTGTGTTGTCTTCTGTATTGCTTTGCCTTTGACTCTATTTTCCCAATGGATAAGGCACTAGTCTATTTTCCCAGAGTTTTCTTTTGGTTCTTGATCTTGCCTCGTCCCTCTGTCCTAGTCAAGTCATCCCCAGAAAGAGCCAACTGTTGTCACCTTTCAAATTTTCCTTCTTTTTCAATTAAATTTTTCAAAATTTTGAAGAAGTGTCCTTTGGAAGTGTTTAAGTGAAGGAAAAGTTCAAAAATTTAGAAAAATTTAGTCTTTGGGGTCATTTTTAATGTTTTGCGGCTAAGTCAGACATTTTTGTCCCGCGTGTCCCAAGTGTAGGTGGGCCTCTTGTTCACCGATTTTCCGCTTTACCCACATTGCTTTACCCATCGGCTAAATCGGATCCATGCATCCCGTGTGTCCTTGCGTCCCATGGACTGTCTGTGCTCTCCAAACCCACTTTTTCCACATTCTTCTTGGATCGGGTGTTTTGGCTCCACACGTCCCTCGTGTCCCTGCATCCCATGGACCGTCTGGGCCAATTTTTCTACCTTTTCTACATTTCACCTTTTTGAGTCGGATGACAGAGTCATTTATTGCACATTCATTATCTTCTCTCTCCATCCATTCAAATTCATGGCTATTTAAAGGAGTGTAACCATTCTTTCATTCACGCACTTGCTTGCTCATTCTCTCCCGCTCACGTTCTTGCAAAATAAGTCATTGCCTACGCCATGTGTCAATGTTTTCTCTTGCAAGGATTGTTTGAAATTTTGATATACTCAATCGAAGGTTTTTTCTCTCCTATCTCTATCACAATGAAGATTCAATACAAAGGGCACGAGCATCTCTCCTCATTAGAAACCTTGTGCCCGATGTTGGGGATAGTGAAGCTCAACGACCTTGACCTTGATGAATTTTGGAGCAGGCTTGGATGTGATAACCCTACTCCCATCACCCAATTAATCAAAGACAATGGAATTGCATTTTTAAGGGGTTTCCCTATCTCTGTCCCAAAGGTATTGATATCGTGCTCACTGCAAGGGCCTGTTTCAATCCAGAGTCCAAGGAGATTGTTGATATCCATGGTGAAGTGGTTACACGACTAGATTCTGATGCTATCTGTGCTTCCCTACACATCCTAGTGGTGGAAGATTCTAATACCCTCACTCTTTCTCAAGCACAAACACTATTTGACCATGAAAATGATAGATACAAGACCAGGTAGCTAAATCATGGCTAAAGAACCCTAAGAAAGGAGCATCCAGACTTTCTAAGTCATTGTTTAGGGTTGATTTTAAGGAAGAACTTTCAGACATCATCACTCTTCTTGCTAGGATCATGGGAATGCCCTCTATAAATGAGTTTCACTTTTGGATGTGTCCCTATATCAATATCATTTGTGAAGGGAAGAAGAATTTGAATTGGGGTGAGATAATATGTGAGAACCTAATGGAGTAGCTGATCAATGTTCAAAGAACTCAGACATTCTACATGTCCTCCTATCTCATGTACACCATTGTAGCATCCAGGGAATGGCTTGGTTTCTCTTTCATCGAAGATAAGAAGGATGCTCCTATATATGAATATTGTCCTCAATTAACTCTCAAATTCAGCAATCATCACTTCAGGAGAGTTAATGATGCTTTCACCATGTATATTGTGAGGCTTTTGGAAGGAAATATTGCTCAAGATTTTTCGAGGAAGCGAAGACCTTGATCTATGAATATGGGAGTTTCTTCACTCAATTCGAAAGTTTTCATACATCAGGCTGGCTGGTTTTGAAGGCCTTCCTCTAAAGCTTCCTATGTTTTGTAATGACAAAATGGCCCTTGTTGAGATTTGCAGACAATTGGAAAAACTTCACAGGACTTGCAGAGATAAAAATATTGTTAGCATCTGTTTCCTATCACCTTTGGAAATTATACATGCAAGAAAACCCTGAATGCTCAGAACATTGATAGAACCATTTCTCCTCTCACCCTTCATCACTTCAAGCCTAGAAATTTCTTTGATATCAAGGGATATATTGCTAAGAATTTCAGGATGGTTTTCTATCACCTTGCAGATACTGAAGATTATTGGGCTGATTGCGTAGATGATTTTGAGGCTAGGAGAAGGTACTTTGGCAGACTCTCTCTTCAACAAATCATAGTTTTCAATATCTACAAAGTACCTGATAAGCTCCAGGATGATGATGAAGACCTGTAATCCATTGAATATGAGAGGTCCATCAAACACACTCCTCTTGAAACCATTGATTGGTTTGTAAGAGAGAAGGATGATTTGAAAGAGATGATCAACCTTGTTCTTGTAAGAACCAAGCTTTGGTTTGATAAGAAGATGAAAAACTTCAGGATGAGAAAAGCTAGGTCTTCTTCACAAGAAACTTCCTCTCCTAGGAAAGAAGAACATGCACTCAATGTTGAGGTTCCTAAACAGTCCACTCCTTCCTCTTCAACAAAGGTATACATGAAGAAAGGAAAGGTTGTCAAGCAAGAGCAGATTGCAAAAGAAAAGGAAGAATTTCCTTTGGAGCAGCCACAGTTCCCATAGGGCTAGAAGATGTTGTTGTTTTGAGTGAGGATGACAGTGAAGAGATGAAAGAAGAGGAAGAAGCCCCTGTCAACACTGCTGAGATGGAAAATAAAGGCCAAATGTCTGAGTCTCTAGGTTTGGTGGACCCTTCTTCCAGGGATATTTATGAAGATATGCCAACTTCTCCATTGAGACATATGTGGTGCAAACATTGAGTGTAATGAGTACACTTGCACTTGGACCCATTTCTCCTTCCACCTCTTCCTCTTCCTTTTCTTGGGTTCAACCTTTCATTGATAACAAGAAAAGGAAGTCTACTTCTCAAATTATGGTTCCCAAGTTTGATGTTGTGGCAGCCTTGCTCTAATACTCCTCCTCCTATAAAGAAAGAAAAGATTACCTCAAGGTTGGTGTCAGATTCTAAGGGCCAATAATTCATGGAGATTGCAAAGCCTAAGGTGGAAAAAGAGGAGAAAGACCTTTTAATTTCTGACTTAGAACTCACAAGGATTCCACTTGGAGAATCAACACCTGAAAGTGAGGTTCATAACCTCAGAGAAACTGTGACCAGAGTTATTGAATGTGTTGAGAAGGGTAAACAAATTGTGGAGCAATTGGAGGAACATAACCAAGTTCTTTCAAATTTTATAAAATCCTTGTTGGCAAAGGATAAGGTCTTGGATCCAACTCCACTAACCACTCTTCCACCTCCCATAGTTCTCAACAAGGATGAAGTTCAGACCATAAAATATATTCATAAGTATGCCACCTATGGAAAGGCTATTGAATCATTGGTTGATGATATGACAAAGGGCATGACCGAACTTCATTGAGGAGGCCTTCAAGTCATATGAGAAGGTGTCCAAATTATAGTTGAAATTCACCACAACACTCAGTGGCTTGGAGAAAGAGCTGAAGCTATGGTGTGAATGCATCCAAGATCTTTGTTTGATGAGTAGGACAGATGAGTAGATCTTGTTGGCAAGAAAGGTATTTGATGAGGCCAAGAGAAATCTATCAAGACCTTGGGTTTTCAGTGTTGAGTGGAAGATCAAAGTTTTGGAGGAAGCATTAGGAGAACTAAAAATATGTGGCAAAAAGGAGAAGCTTTCAAGGCTTGTGTTCTGTATGCCTTCCAAGATATTCATTGTCAAATCTAGAATGAAGCCTCAGGTGATCACTTTTCTATACATGAGATCAAGGCTTAGTTTAGTACCTTTGTTAAGGAAGAGCCAATGACTAAAGAGAAGATGAAGGAGGTGTGTTCCCTTTAATTAGCTATGACCAAGGAAAACAAGGAGTTTACGGAAAACACAAAGTTTGAGGAGGATATGGAGAAGTGCCTTGGTATATGGACTCATGCGACTTGTAACACCACCATCTTGAAGTACATGGAGATAGCTGAAGCATTGAAAATATTTAGACATTGAATTCTTAAGACAGTTGACACTCCTAATCCTCCCTTGGATGTTTCTACCTCAGAATCCTTAGACACTTTCTCTAATTTGTAGTTGTAAAGCCCATGATGTAATATTTGGTTAAGGACTATTATATTAATGTATTTCTTGAGTAGTCTTTAATCTTCTAGATTAAAAGAAGTTAGAACCAAATGTAACTATTTTTGTAAACTATTTAATGGGCTCTCCATGCCATTGTTTGCACGGCGAGACTCTGATACTTTTGAAATGTAAATAGAATTGAAAGTAATCAATACAAAAGAATTTCCCTTGTCTCTAATTTTCATCTACTGTCATTTTTCTTTCTTGTCTAAAATTTGTGAATCATCAACCTTTCATGTTAAGAAACTTTGTGTTCTTATGATATGATTTCTAGAACTTTGTGTTTGTGGAATAATATCTGATGTTGCAAATGTGAATGATTATATTCTATATCCCTCTTGCTAAGTACGTGTAAGGTTATATTTTGCTATCTATATTACCTGAAAGTACTATTATATTCTTCCCTTTCAATTTCTTTGTTCTTCCATTCTTATGTATTGATAATCCATATTGGTATAAAACATTTCAAATATCAAAATTCCTCATCAATATGAAAGTTGTATATTTTTATATAAGCTTTGTTACTCACTTTCAATAAGGGAACCTCTCCCATAAAGAGGAGGGACTCGTTGTCCCTTGACTGTTGATCACTATAAAGTGCTAATTCAAAACCAACATGACCAAAACATTGTGGCCCACAATATCGTAACCATTCTTGAATCCAAACCCATAAAATGTGTTTGTAAAAATGCATCCTTGTATTACCCTTCTTGTTAAAGAAGAACTTCAAAGTGCTTTCTCTCGGTTTCCTTTATCCTACCCATTGGCTATCCCCGATGGCTTTCTAATATCATTCCTATCCCAAAATTGATAGGGGACTTCACATTTGCACGGATTTCTAAACCTCAACTTATCTTTCCCCAAAGATGAATTTCCTCTACCGGGTATTGAAGTTGGTTGATCTCACCACCGGTCATGAGATATTATCACTCATGGATGGTTTCTTGGGTTATAACCAAATATTACTCACCCCATAAGATCAACAAAAAACCACCTTCATCACTCCTTGGGGGACTTTATGCTATCGAGTCATGCCTTTTGGCCTTAAAAATGTTGGTGCTACATATCGTGGCTATGACTTATATCTTCCATGACATAATGCATCGCATATTGGAAGACTATGTAGATGATCTTCTTGCCAAATCCAAACGTCGAGCCAAACATCTCATAGTCTTGAAGGTCATATTTGATCGTCTCATCAAGTATTGTGTTCACCTTCATCCCAATAAGTGTGTCTTCTCCATTCTTTCAGGAAAGCTCCTTGGTTTCATCATTTCTTTGTGTGGCATAGAAGTTGATCTTGCTAAAGTAAAGGCTATTCTCAAAATTCCTCCGCCTACTAATCTCTACCAACTTCGAAGTTTGCAAGGTAAGTTGCAATCTATTCATCGGTTTATTTCACAACTTTCTGACCACTCATCAACCATTTCATCATCTCCTAAAAAAATATGTCTCCTTCAAATGGGATGATGAATGCCACAAAGCCTTTAACACCTTAAAAAAATACCTTCTCAAACCACCAATGCTCATTCCTCGTAAAGATGACCAACCCTTTTAACTTTACATTTCTCACATTGCCGACAATTCCTTAGGTGCCATGCTCACTCATCATGATGAGAAACACCGGAGAAAGCGGTTTACTACATAATGCACTCGTTTAGACTATGAAACTATATATACCCATGCAGAAAAACTCTGCTTAGCCTTAGTTTTTGTTGCCACTAAACTTCATCATTACCTACTCAACCACAAAACCTTTTTCATCACTGACACTTACCCCTTACATTACATGTATGTCAAACCATACCAACATCAATGTGTTTCTGTTGGCTTATGCTTCTTGCAGACCTAGACCTTGAATTCATCCATCAAAAATATGTCAAAGGAAAAACCATCATTGACCAACTTGTAGACACACCTCTCTCCGAAGATCAGCCTTCTAACTTCAATTTCCCAGATGAATCCATTGCTACCCTCTCTTTGGATGATACCACTTACCAGATGACCTTATTCTTTGATGGTTCCAAATGTCAGCGTGGGGGTGGTGTAGGAATTATCCTCATTCCTTTTGATGGGGAACCTATGTCATTATCATTGAAACTAGATTTTGATTGCACTAACAACATCGCTGAATATGAAGCATTCATATTAGGCCTTCAAAATACCATCACCCTAGAGGTCAAATCAATTAATATCTTTGGAGACTCTCAACCGTTTGTAAACCAAGTCAATGGTATATACCATTGTCATCGTAACGAAATACTCCAAAAGTACAAACACCGTGTTGACATACATCCGACTACCTTTGATCACATTTACGAACTTCAAACCACCCCACACTCTACTAATAAATTTGTATATACCATGGCTGTTTGTTGGCTTCTTAGATACCTTTTTGCTTGCGACTCCAAAATCTTTGTCACAATACAAAGGTTGCAATCACCTTCTTATTTATCTCAAGATGTAAACTCCGTTGAAACCATTGCACTGACCCATGTGACCTTTGGTATAAGCAATTTGTATACTATCTTTCCCTTTCCATCCTACCTCCCGATCTTACTCGTAATGGACAATGCACTTTTTTTAAAGGTTTCTCTCACTATGTCATCATTGGTGGTCTTTTTTTATAAATGCAGCTTTAACGGTATTCTCTTACGATGCCTTACAAGTTTTGAAATTCCCTACACTATCAAGGAAGTTCACGATGGAATTTTGGAGGTAACTTTAGTGGCTTAGATGTTGCTAAACACACTCTTCACCTAGGCTATTATTGGCCAACCTTAAATCTGCGACTATTGTGACTATGTCAAACATTGTGTGAAATACAAGCAACATGCTAATCTTCATCACACATCTAGTCATGCCTTATAGGTCACATGAGACCTTTGGCCTTTCTGTCAATGGGGTTTAAATCTTGTTGGAGAGATCAATCCTCATTCTTCACAATTCCATCAATGGATTATAACTTTTCTTGAATATTACACTAAATGGATTGAAGTCTTACCTCTCATTTCTACAAAATCTAAGAAAATATGTGAATTCATTAATCATCACATTATTTTTTGCTTTGGTGTTCCTCACCACCTCATCACTGATAATGGAAAACAATTTGAAAAAAACCTTACTGAAACCCTATGATTCCTTTAGCATTCAACTTAGTTTCTCTTCACCTTATTACCCACAAACCAATGGCCAAGTAGAATCAACCAATAAAACCTTGAACAAAATTCTCATGAAATTAGTTGACGATGCTTTGGAAAGGATTGGCATACACACATTCCTTTTGCCTTGTGGGCTTACTGTACTAGTATTTACACCTCAACTATTGCCACACCTTTCTCCCTAGTCTACTGGTACAGTGCGAGGCTATCCTTTCTCTCAAAGTCCGATTCCATCTCTTCGTATCTCACTCAAATACATGCTCAACGATGATGAATTTTTTTCACGACTATTTGGCACAACTTGAGTTATTAGAATAATGTCGTCTTAATGCTCTTGACCATCTCCAAATATACCAAAAATGTATCAAATGTTCCTATAACAAACGTGTCCATGAACGAACCTTCCAGGTCGACGACCTCATCTTGAAGGAAAATCAACATGTAACAAAAGAAGAGAAAAGTAAACACGTAAAATTTTCTCCTAAATGGCCTCGGACCCTATATCTTCACTCATGCCTATGGTTCGGTGCTTATCATTTATCTTCACTTGAAGGTAAACCCAAACTCCGCCCTCAATACCTTTCATCTTCGACCATTTTATTGTTTAATTCGAGTCCTATATCACCTTTAGCCTATTTAACACTCATCCCTTGAGTGTCATTCACCTTTCTTATTTCTAATTCTTGGGAAAAGCTAATAAACAAGAATCATGTGATTACCCATCACCTTTTAGCCTTGTCTTCAATATGAGTACCATGGCTCTACTCATAGCATGATATTTATGGATACTTTTTATCTTTTTCAAGATGGAATCCCATGGTCATTCATCATTTAACACCATCTCTTTCATAGTTAACCTCCGTGTGCTATGGTTTTGTCTTCTCAACGAGAGCCTAATCTTCCACTATAGTCTTGTCCATGACTTAAAAACATCCAAAAATCAAAATAATTTCAAAAGCAAAATGGGATTCACCTCCTTGAGTTAAACTTCCAAAAAAGAGACAAGTCCCTTAAAAGGGACATCTCTTCTCTCTATCTCACCGTTATAAATAGACTGCTCCCTCGAAGGAAAGCTATACAAATCTCGACATACTACACATAGTCTATCATAAAAAAGAGACTATCCTTGCAAAAAAATATATTCGAAGCTTCCCACATCAATTAGCTTCCGAAGACCTCAAGGAGATAATATATTCATCCCACGTAGACTTCCTGCATCGATCAGTCTATTAAACAGAAAAGCAAAAAGAAGAAAAAGAGAAAAATTTCATCATGGACTTGCCTATCTTGATCTTAGGTTTCTTTCCAAGTAGGCATGCTATCTCGTACTGAGTTACGCTAAACCAACCTCTTTCACCTCATTGCCTTGTTACCTTAATTTCCTGCTCACTCAAGGGAAGTGCTGTAAATGTGACATTTCATGATCATGTGACTTTATTCACCCTTAGAAAAATCGATTATGTAATGCCTTTAGGGTTTTATGTTCATAATCCTATCTATGGTATGGTAGACTCGTTATGGTTCTTATCAATTAGGTGGCTCTTTTTTTCACCTCTCACCATTCACCTTTTTCATTACTTGTTGATTATCCTATATAGGACTAGACCATCAACACCTACATTTTATGAATTCCTCTTTCACGAAAATCAACCTAAACTCACCCATGCCTATGACTTAGACCCAATCATACCTAAAACATACCAGCCCATTCCTCTACCTCATCATATTCTTCCCTAGCTTATGGGAGAACTACATCGGCTCGAGGCCCCTTTTGCCAGGGCTATGTAAGCATCACTCAAGGGCATGGGGCCCTTGGAGGTTAACTCGCCACTCTTTAGCCTAACCCATTTTTTTCCACATGTGTTTTCTATTAAAATTCTACCGTAATTAGTTTCCATTCTTCATAACACTTGGAAATTTACCACACATACATATCTACCATTTTATCACATCATGCAAACATCTAATCAATCATTTCACATTTCCATGCTATTAAATATTTTGGAAATTTACACCATAACATACATATAACTCATCATTTATTTCCCATGTTACCAATAACTCAAAATTAAATCAAAACCAAAAACATGATCAACCATTCCTAATCGACCTAACTCAACCATGCCTAAACCGAATTGATTCCACCATAACTAATCCACCTAGTTTCCATCCATACACAAATAATAATAGAAATTTCAAAACACAAGTACATCATCAATACCATCAATCTCACCATCTATAAATGAAATTCTGTGTATCCATCAAATATACACTAATACAAAATAATACAAGTATCTCTCTAAGTCTTCCTCAAATATTTGGCAAAGCGGGCGGTATAATAATCAACTCACAAAAATCTCATGTATAGCCTCACTATCATCGGCACGCAAGACGGTATATATATCAAAATCTCAAAAATAAATAACCATACCATGTGAATAATAGTCACCTAACTTGAGACCCTCGAGCCAATCTCATTTGTCTCCTTGTCTCTTCCTGTCTAACACCCTACCATCATCTCTCCACCCTTTATGGGTCTCGGTCTAGTTTCCGCCTAGCTGAAGCCGGTCTAGGCCTCCGTGAACTAGTAGCCTCACCCTGACCTGTCTCGGGGGCTTGTTGGGCCCCTCGTATTCTCTACACTATGTGTGCGGGATCTCTTCCTCTCACTTAAGGCATGATGTGCCTTGTACTTTGCAGATAGGAGGTGAGATTTATCTTTACGGTCGTCAAGTGATCCTGGTAATATTTGGCCTCATTCAGGGCATCCCTGAATCTCGCCATCAACATTGTCTGTGGTGGTGCCATAGGTCTCACAATAACATGCAAGCTCTATCCTACTAGGGATGGCCTCAACCCATGTACCTGTGAACCCTACCCTCCTCCCTGTACCATGGGACCCTGTCCCACTACTTCCTGTAATATGGTACCCTATCGGGCTAGGCTTTGTGAGGGTGCCTACCTTGTGACTTATGCCCGTAGGGCCACACTTGAGCATGTGCAATGGCCAACTGACCTTGCAAACCTATTATATGTGCCTGTAAGGTGGCTTACTATCCCCATCACCATAACCACCCTGTGTGGGTACATATCCCTGTGTAACCTGGGCCTGCAGGGATACCACCTATGCCTATAAAGTGGTAACTTGTACCTCTAATCCTATAAGTTTCCTTATAATACTCCAAGTTGTGTCAAAAGGGTGGCCACCTACCCTTTTAGTGTGTCCATTTGAACTATAATAGTGGCTAAATTAGGCCACCTAGGCCTCAAAGTGGTACTACCCATAGCTACACCACCCACCACCGCTTATATGCGTCTGTGACCCTGACATCATCAATTCTCCTATCCACCACCTGCTCCTCTCTGCTATGTTGGCACAATCAATTGTGGTAGAGACATAATCCTCGCCATGTCATCTCTTCTATATTGTGGGAATGATGGAGGCATGTCTGAGGGCAACCCAAACTATTGTTTGACCCTATCAACAGGTATCATCTCGTGCTTGTCGGCACGGTGCCCCTTTATCCACATGAGCAATCAGAGATCCTCTCCAACTCCTTGGCCATGTGTCTATAGGAAATGAAGCTAACATATGGCCTCCAAATAATTTCAACCCGTGATAATCCCTCTAGCATGCACCTATAATATGCCACATCATGCGCAGCCCTAACCACCCTATGTTGTCCACCAGCCAGTACCCAACGCCTTTGTAGCCAACTTAGACCAAGCCCGCATCAAATGCATCAGGATGGGGAAAACTAATCGGATGCACACATACAATATTCTTGTATGCTCAATAATGAAGAAGTAAGGTACAACACAAATTGAACCTTTTTAGCCTCCCGTAGGCCCACGGCTCTCTATACATCACACCAAGAATGTTGGTGCCCAAGAAAAATAGGTCCTCTCCTCCATCATGTCCTAGAGAACCCCCATCAGTGCTCATGGGAATATCCCACCCTCCACATCTGGAAATGCAAAGTAACACACCACCTCCATAATAAGGACAACTAACCTCATCTCCTGAGGATGGGTCGTACATGTCCCCATAGCTCAGGCTCATGCTATGGTATCTCAACTCCACCATCACCTCTCCAAACACCACCACTATCGTCTCTTCGATGCCTCTAATGAAATATAATAAACTCAGCTCTCACACTATAGGTAGTCGTAGGATCCTATATACATCCTCCAGGGTGACAATGATCTCACCCATCGGTAGGTGAAATGTATTGGTCAATGAATCCCATCTATTGATGAGTGCAACCATCAAACTCAAGTTTTGAGATATACGTCCATGTAACGCCGGATCCCAATTAGGCCAACATTCATCACATGCCTCCACTCATCGTGATCATGCTCGATGTTACTGTTAGCAACATAGGTGGTTCTCTATCCCTCATCCATAGTTTGTCCTATCCTCAGTATGTAACAAACAACAACATTGTTCAGCCTTGACCATACCCAACATACCTTTTACCCAGCACACCTATTACATGACATATCTATTTCCCACCCCACCCTCCTAAACCGCAACCCTAACGACTACTCATTTTTCCAAGTGTATTGTTACACCTATTCTCCCTTATTCTACTTGCCACCCCCACCATCACCCAAATACCCATTTTACCATATTTTCCATATATACACCTTCCCTTAGCCCTTCCTTGACTATTTTCCTTCCCCTATTTCTCATCATCCCTAATCGGTGTCAATCGCCTTAGTCATGTCACTTGTTTTCCTCAACCGATGCTGTTTAATTTCACCGATGTCACTCATCTCGGACTTGACCGATGTCGGCCAACCCTTGACCAACATTGGTCTCTATCACGACATCAAAACCCACAAACCCCAACCCTCCTCTCCAAAATTGCCAAATACACCCAACACACCTACTCTACCCTACCCAAACCTCCCATGACTTTATTCTCAACCCATTCTTACTATATTGGACCCCCACATCCCTAATTTCATTCATTTTACCTACAAATTCAAAATAAACTCCCACCCAACAACATTTCAACCCAACCCAATTTCAACACACTAATTTCAACTAAAAGAGTAGAATTGGATCAAATCCAATCTCATCTTGGTGTCATCTACATGGTGGTACATCGGCCACCGCATCGGTGGTCCACTGACCCCTCTCCTACCTCAACCATTCCAAAATCCACTCCCCACCTCACAACCAATGAAATCACTCGAACCGATCTTGTGGACCCACTAATTGAATGCTAATCACCAGCTACGAGGCTCACCAACTCAGCTCTCTATCTCATCCTATCACTTTCCAACTCTTACCCCACCACTTTTTCATTTTCCTAAATGGTAACGCATTAAAATGAATCTGTAAAATATGGATTTCTATTTTTATTATCCCTAATCTAAAATTACCGACATTGGTCATACCAAACTGACATCGGTTACTTTATAACCGGCATTGGTCACCTTTTATTACCATTATTACCTCATTTTTCCCATTTTTGACCTCAAATCTTTAATTCTAGATACTCTTTGACGTCATCCACACTTATTGTAACCTACCTACATGTCCAAACTACCCTAGATTTCCTTAGTTGTGTCTCAAGATTTGTTACTTTACATATACCTTGGCCTTACTCATGCCATGACCTATTCACCCTGGACCTAACCTACTTGGTGTGACCATTGACCTTGTGTACTCACTATACCTTGTGATGTTGCTACCCATGTTGTTTGGCCTAGTGACCTTACCTTGCATATTGTCATGCCGTTTATTCCTACCCAACCTTTGGTGTACCAAAACATACCTAAACGTTCTGCACTGACCTACATTGTGTTTCCGGACCATAACATATGCCTTGGATACCGGATCACTTCACCCTTGTTGGAATAAACGTATCGACCTTGGACGATGTAGATTTTGCAAGCTCTTCAACCTGATACTATGTTGCAGTCTATACGTGTGTGTGCATTTGATTATCATTACCTATTACCCAATTTGACTCTAGACTATTACCAATTACCCGAATAGACCATTATCCTTTCCCAAAGTACCCATACTCTTTACCACCTACCTTAACTCACACCAACTACACATTTATCAAACCACTCATGGATTTTGTATAGCACCTCATCCATTCCTAGTTTGAGGGGGATCACCTTCACCCACACTTGGGGCAACCCTTCTCTCACCGACACATGGGGAAATCACTTCATGTTTTCATTAGCGCTTACCAATACAAGATACGCGACAAAAAGGGGCAAAATGTAGACACCAAAATTAGGTCGTACCACCCTTATAACCCTGTTAATTAAATAAACAATACCTTACATATTCATATCCAGTAGTGCACATGATTAACTAGCCACATCACCTAGACACCTCATCATAGACCTATTATTAGCATTCTAACTAGGACTCAATCTCTACTTACCATAACTAATTGAGACTTAGTCTAACCCTAACACTAGATGCATATTCTTTCTCTAACAACATGCCCACTTAATTACGCAGAAAATGCCATTTTAGACCCAAAACAATGGAGAGAACTAGCCAAAAAGATAGCCAAGATCTACCATTTTGGCAACCTAGGATTTCCCGCCTTAACCAACGCCGGCTAACCCTAAATCGACACCGGTCACACTAATCATCATCGGTTACCATATATTCACTTGAGTAACCTTGTTCCAGAGGTTAGAAGAATTATTCAAGTTTAGAGATATATGTATCTCGCATGTAAGCATGAATCAAAGCCTTCTCACGGATCTAGACACAACCTATCCGGTACCAAGACTTATCGAAGACATTGGCATTCACGGTAGCATTCTGGGAAGCACTATCATGGCACTAACCACCAGCTTCACCGATCAACCATCACCTTCATCTAACCATCAAGTCTACAAATACAAGTGTATTTTGATCTGCATCATTCCATACTTACATAGATCATCATTTTTTTAGCTTTCTCTTTTAAATCATATTCTCCTTTGCATCCCATCATTTCCCGCATTCTGTCAATCCATCCACCTAACTACCTACAACCTCATTTTTCTCTATACCTAACTCCAGGACATCTCTAGGTATTCCCATCACTTTATTACCAACCTCACCATTCTTCATCTATTCCTGTCTGTGCGAGTCTAAGAGAATCTCCCAAAACCAAAATTTATAGAGTTTTTACCATTCTGCCTCTACCGACACTCTGGTTAACCTAAATGTCATCATTTTCCCTCTCAACCGGCATCAATCATACCTCGACTAACATCGGTCTCTATATCTAGTAATTCTTCCCGTAATGTAACAACCTCATAACCCTTCACCCAAAACTTGACCTTGACTTGTTCTAGTCACCTTGGCTACCTGCCCAACTTCCAAATCTAATCATAACCTTACATGTTAGATTATATTTTCTTATTGCATTTGATTGAGATACCTAAATCATATCAACTACAGTAGGATGTTATTTGTTTATGTTACTTCTCACATTAAATTGTATTAAAAGATGATTTATAGCCATCTAGGGAGTATCACACTTCCCGTATCTAACATATGCTAGGCATTCCACTGACATATTATTTAATATTCCTCTTGTGGTCTTGTTTTTTATTTCAAGTAGTTCCTCCTAGCCAAAAGGAAGTTCTCGCAATCAGCATTAGATCGAGAATTCATAGTGCTTATAGTCTAGCTTCCACCTTCATCTCACAGGATATTCCTCCTCACCTTTACCTTATTTGTTTTGCTCATACATACGCAACTATTCGGTAAAATAGCTTGTCTTTGGTGGAGTTATTCTTATTTCCATCCTTCTTATTTGGTTCTTCATCCTTCTTTCTTGGAAAACTATCATCTTTCATCTTTTCTTTTCCCTTGAGGTCATCACTAAACCCCAAACCTACTCTATCACTGTTGATCTTTATTTTCCAAGAAGATCATCAAGATCCTTGGTGCTTTTCTCAAATTTATACAAGGAATTAGACTTATTACCACAATATAAAAAAATTTCCCTCGAAACTCTATATCCTCTTCAAATTTTGTGCATTTACTCTCTTTGTCTTATAAACTAGTGACTAGAAACTTTACCTTTTCTTCTAGCATTCTAACTATCTCATTTAGCTTTCTTGTTTCAAACCAATGCTTCTCTTCTAGATCATGAATCTTATCTTTAAATCCTTTGAATTGATATCTCAAATTCTTGTTCTTATTTTTAGCATTCCTTAACTTAGTTTGGATACACATTAGATCATCTTCAACATCATCTTCTTCTTCCTCAAAATCTCTGCAAGAACATTATATGAAATCACCTAATAAAGTAGACCCATCACTAGTAGATCTCATAACATCTTTAGTGATGAACAAAACCTTATCTCCAACATCTTCATGATCAGATTCACACTCACAATGTGAAACACCACTATCACAACTACTTGCTTCAGATGAGTAAGCCTCTTCCTTTTTATAAAAACTCTTCTTCTTGTTATCAAAATTCTTAAAGCTCTTTCTTCTTCTTTACCATACTTGTGATACTTATTTTCATGATCTCCATCATGCTCATGTTCATCATGATCTTCCTTCTTGTGCTTATGAGGACAATTGATAACAAAATGTCCTACTTTACCACAATTGAAACATTTATAAGGAATTTTACCTTTATATTTTCCAAATCCAACCTTCAATCTTCTAGCAAAGCATTGCAAAGAGTTCTTCATCATCAAACTCAGCATCATCCATATTATGAGAAGCATCATCATCCTTAGTCTTCTTGTTCTTTGTCTTCTTTTCAACCTTGAAGGCTATCTTCTTCTTGATAGTTTTTTCATTCTAATTCTCATCTCATATGCAGTTAGGGTTCCATACAAATCATCCATTTTCAGAAGAGTCAAATCCTTGGCTTCTTCAATGGCGAGATAATTTGGGATAAAACCTAGTTATTAGAGATCTCAAAACCTTTTAAACTACAACCTCTTCCTTTAATTCTTTAGCTATACCTTTCATGGTTTTGACAAGCTTGTCAACCATAAGCAAATATGTGATAATAGGCCCATCATCACTCATTTTTAACCCTTCAAACTGATTTCTAAAAGTCTGAAGCTTAGCTATCCTTACCTTGGAATCTCCTTCATACAAGACTTGAAGTTTCTCCCACATTACTTTTTTTTGTCAATGCATCACCTTCACAAGCTCAGATTCACCTAGACCACACATGATAGCATTCATAGCCTTTGAATTATCACTACATAACTTTTTGTCTACATTACTTATTGGAGGAGTAGCTGGAATAGTGTAACCATCCTCCAAATATTTACAAACATCAAACCCTAGGGATATGATGTGAGTCCTCATCCTCAAACTCCAAAAATCATAGTTCACACCATCAAACAATGGTGCCTTTTAGTAGAACCACTCGATGACTCACCATTATTATGCTTTAAGTATATACTTTCAAGTGATCAAACTTCAACAAAAGGAACTGCTCTTATTATAATTTTTAGAAGTGAAATAGACTAAGAGGAGGGTGAATCAATCCTTTAAAAACCTTAACCAATTTCAAATTAAATTTTATACACCATTAACATTCAACCATGCATTAATGAGATATCAACAATAAGCAACAACCATCCAAAATAACATAAACATGGAGTACACAAGAACACAAGATGTAAGTGGGAAACCATCAAGGGGAATAAAACCCATTGAAAACTTTGCTGATATTACACACAACAAAGACTCAAGTGAATATTACACATCACAAGAGATTTCTTTAGTGAGGCACCAACCCCACAAAGAGCACCAACCCATAAACTCTTGTTGATGTTAATAAAAAAGAGAGGCATGCATGAATATGAATCATCACATAATGTTTTTATAAGAATATCATTGAAGATATACTTGTGGTAACTTTCGGTTGATGGTGATCACAAGATTCAGCTCCAAACTCCTTCAAACACACCTCCTTCTAACTCGCTCAAACTTGGAAAAAATTGACTTGATTTGATCTCAAACCATTACACAAATTCTCTCTAACATTCCTCATCCACTCACACACCTCATCTCTAAAATTATTCCTTCATTCTTGTTACACACACACTTGGGTCGCATTTTTCCCTCTCTCTCAACTAGTGCAAATTTGAATTCAAACATACACTTTATACCCTTATCAACTCTCAAACATAAAATAAGTCAGTATTCCTTTTTTTTCTACCAATTAAACTTTAAAATTCCCAAACATTCATAAAAACATTCATAATGGACCCATGTAGGTTGGCCATGCTCAAACATACCAAACAAGCTCAAAATGAGCTCAAAACCCCATCACAACTAAAAACCACAAACACCATAACCATGATTAGTAAATCTCCCTAATTTCTCACACATGTCAAATATGACATAAAAACATCATCCATGGTCATTAATTATCTTGCACCAATCAAATTTATCATAACACACTCAAGAAGGCTCATATCCTTCTCAAAACAATTATTTCAGAACCAATCTTCACCTTTGGGCCTCAAGACCACCCAAGAACAACTCAACTATGGAATGTATCCACTCATTGAAATCAAATATACCTTTAGATCAAATCCATGCTTTCTATATTTCATGAAACATCCATATGTGAAAACCACACCAACTTTCCTCTTCACCAAATTGAGCTTCCTAGAAAGCAATTTTAAAAACTCAACTAGTTTGCACCCTTTCTACCACTTTCAATACCTCTAAAATCCTTCAAATAAAAAAAAAATCCCTATTAACTTTCCAATTGATATAAAGAATCAACCAATCCATCTCATGCCTCTTCTACCTCCATCGGCTAGCAAAAGCAATTTTGTTCTCGAAATAACAAATATTCTTCTTCACATATTGAGCTAGATGACCAATTAAATTTCGTCATCATGTGAAAAACCATGTACCATTAGAAATACCTCTGAATCTTATTTCCATAACACCTTACATTTCCTTCCAACTTCAAGTGGAAGGTCTTCAACCAAGTCCATCTCTAAAAACTACTCAAAACTACCCCAAAACTAGCCTTAAGACTAGTCTTCATATATAGGGTACACTTTTCCATTTATAATCTCAACCATGATCTGAAATCATCATAGAAATCAAATACAACTTCCATACTTAGAAAAATGTCAATTTATTTCCCAACTCCTTAGGAAAAATTTGTCCCAAACTGAACTTATTCAGAAACTTTCCTTTTGAGTGGGGTCCACTGATCACCACATATTTTATAATACTTTTTATAAATATAAAGGATTTATCTACAACATAAAATCATCATACTAGCACAAGAAATAAATTCTAGGAACTTGTCATCAATATATATCCTACCACTTTTGATCTAGGGTTTCAAACACACAAAATGTTTTTACCTTCTTAACATTCATTCATAAAAATGTGACGATAAAATGAATTAATTATTCTTGTGAAACCTTATTTTTTCAATGGAAAACCATCCCTAAAAGCCACAAGGTCCCATGAAAATCACATAATTTAGGGTGAGCATCAAAATTTACAATTCAAGATGGAAGTCATCTTCTTCTTTGATTGTGTTTCACCAAAACTGATGTAACATGCAAAATTCTCATCATGGAAACCTAAAATTTTCCCACATCATCATGACACAACTCACTAAAATATCCAATTATCATGGCTAAAATAGCTCTGCACATTCTTTACCAATCTCATTTTCATGACTAGCCCTTAGGGTTTTGCATGGTTTAGGCTAGGTTCTCTTTGAAACAACATTATAAATCATTAAGAAACCTCTCTAAAAGGCCCACATAACCTTAATACACAATTATTACTCACCTACATGCATCTGTGAGACACATGGCTCTAAAAATCATCCCCATGCCTCCAAGCACCTAGACTAGGTCTAGATAAGTACCTAAAAATGGGTCATCAACTTGCATCGACACCTGAAACTCATGTGAGTGGCTAAAACATATCCAAATTTTCTATCCATGTTGATACCAAGCTTGGTAAGCCACAAAAATATCAAACCAACTCCGCTCCATCACCTAGGATAGCTAGGTTATGATGGGTTGTTGTAACTTCTAATCATTTAATCAATCTATTAAAGTGTTGATGTCATTATAGACCAGGGTATTGTTCAAGGCTATATGTAGAGAAGTTGATATGTAACTCAGTCACTATGGTGTTTCTCCTTATGGAGGGATTCTATTTGGTGTCGATTTTCTTGTTCTATACTACTTAATTATGGAAATTGAGTAAATTTCTAAACCACTAAAAGAAAAGTATATCAAATGCATCTATGCTACTAAAAGAGAGTTACTGAATGAAATGTTTGTTAAAGGAAAAGCTTTTCTGAAATGGAATGCTTGTTTAACAAAAAGAAAAAGTAAAGGAAATTTACTAAAATAAAGAGATACAATATTGCATTCAGATAATCACCAAACCAAGATATTAAGACAGAACTTAGTAAATGTAAATATTTTACATGAAATACTAGCCCTTCAATCTCCTCAATCGATTGGGCCCTTGATCTACTTTAGGATCGAGTCTCTTAACACAAATGTATCTTTAGAATATAATATATTTTATTGATCAAAAATAATTCTATTACATAGTTCAGAGAGTAATTGTAAAATAACTTCTTTCTATTAATCGCTGCAAAATCTTGGTAAAAAAACTAACTAATAAATAGTTCAAGGACGTGTCTTATAAATACAACTAATTACAACACATGCCACAACTATAGGAAATAGATTAACCAATGACATTTTCATAAAAGTTCCATGACACCCCATAACTCTGTTGGAAACAAGGGTCCTATTTTGTATCTTTTTAAGGGTGATCCTCCAAAATGCGTAGTGGTTGTGGACTCGGTCTCCTTTGACTGTGACTGCATAAAATGGTAGAAAATGTGTCGATCACCATGCATATGTCACCAAATCACTCAACAAAGCAGTTAGTGGAAGTTCCATTGGACATTAGTTTGCATAAGACGAATAAGGGGAAATGCATCACTTTCTACTTTATATATAACTATTTAGAACATTCCCATGCATTGATTAATGTTTTTAGGAGTAAATTTTATAGTTATATAGATGCTATGATGAGTCAATTTATGGACTCATCATCTCCCCTACACTTTACCTTTTACAAGTCCTCATGCAAAATCCCTTTGACCTTATTTTTCTATTCAAGTTGTTTCTCCATATCACATTCTTCAAATTGATCTACATGTGGTGCCCTTACATCTTTGGATTGCAAATATAGTTTCTACACATGTTGTAAAGATTTCATTTGATTTAGGAGCACTTTTTTTCCAAGTATTCATTGGGCTAAAAAGCAGAGGAGGTCTAACATGTGTCCCAACCCACTCATCACTATAGTCATTGTTCCATTTTTGTTCCAATTTCTGAATAATTTCCACAAGTGCATCTCCCCTTCTCATGCTCCAGTTGATATTCGAGCGAAATCACATCTCTTATTTTTAGTGGCATATTCCTGGTGTCTCATCACTTATCACATGATGTCATATCCTCACCAAATTTTTGCTAACAATAATTTTCAAATTATTGGACACATAATGCTAAGATCTCAGAGGTGTGTCTACCAATGCCGGCCTGGTAATACAAAGACCTAAAATCCTTCTTCATTAAAACATCATTATGGTGTTGAGGTCGAATGTAAAAACTAACAATTTTAGCTTTCTTTGTGTAAAGATGTCAGTCCATTCTTCCCACACAATTTGATTCCTTATCAATGACTGAAAATATTTCAACTGAAACTCTCCTACTAATAGATTTATGAAAAAATTGACAACATTTGAAACCATCATGTTATGGAGATAAAATTCACACAAGTTTTGTACTTCTAGAGTACAACTTTGATAAATCTGTAAAAAGGTTTTTCCATCAAGATCCTCATGAGGCTCTCCACAAAAATTCTCTGAAACTACCATGAATAAAATTGTTCTTAAATAAATAAAATATAAATGAATATGGTTTTCTAAAAGCTTAAAGTTTACAAGCCAAAGGACAGACGACTCAACAATTGCTTCCAATTTTATCTTTGCATTAGAGTTGGATTTAGCCTCTTCCTTGAGTTTTATATTGTATTCTTCTAACTCCTTGTTTCTAAGAGAGATTTGGATCCAACGAGATGATAAATCATCCCATTATTTCAACCCAAGATCCTTCATCTCTTTAAACTAATAACTTCTATTCTCAAAACATATATTTATTTATCTTTTTCCATACTCTTTTGCACAAAATCATTTTGAAGAGACAAATGAGTTGCTTCCATACCTTTAAGTTTTTCTTTTAAATCAGAAATTTCCTCGTGGTGTTGCCTCAAAACCTCATCTTTTTGTGATTATGTACGCGTCAATTCCTTGTGCGAAGTTTTCATAGCTACTGTCTCGATTTCTAAAGTTGTAGGCATATTTTCTGGAGCTTCCAAATAGATTTCCAGTGCCTCACCCGCATGGCTTTGTTCCTTAGGAATGATTGATGTAAACTCAAAATCCCTTGATTTTTATCTTGGGGCAGAGGAAGTATCAGTTTCCAACAAACTTTTCTAAAATTTGGGTTGCACCTTCATCAGATAATACAGGTCTAGAAACTTCATCCTTCCTCACTGAACTAGATCTTATTTTTCTCACCAAAATATGAGTAGGGGTTGACATGATAGCCTTTTTCTTCAAAGTTATAGGCCCAGAAGGCTACTCGGCTTCATCTACAAAATATTTAATAAACACAGGAAAGACTAAGGAGTGGATTGAATCTTAGGTTGAGTGTTATGGCCTAGTTCAGCAGAAATTGGCATGGGAGAGCCTTTAACCTTCTTCTAATTCGAACTTTATCCTATAGCCATATTTTCTACTTTCCTCTTGGGTTTCCTTGAGGCCTGGTGCACATAAATCAATTGAATAATCCTTGAGTGCTTAATTATAGCATCGCCACCAACATTTTTATACTCTTTACCCACTTTTATGACTACATTTTCTAGTTACTCAGGAGATTAACTCTAAGCACATGTTTTTCCTGTCTGCCTTCAAATGGGTCAAAATATTCAGGGTATCGCCTCCCAATACTAATTTTTTTCTTTCATAAATGAAATACCTATTCACCCAATAAGATTACTCCTCCTAATGGCCCTAAGTCGTCTCTTTTAATACTCTTATGAATCCCCTATGGATTAATTATTATCTCAGAAGAGGTTTCCCCTCCCATGAAAATGTCTATTAGTTCTTTGAGGGGTATTTAGTGACAACCTTGAGTCTAAATATGGAAGACCAGAGATTGTGCTAATAATTTGGCTATATATTTCAATTCTTTTCCCTCCTACTCTAGAACAAGTTCCTTCAAAATTTGACAAAAACTCTTCAATCAAATCTTCATCAAACCCTTCAAATTTTTGAATAAAATTCAAGCAACTCCGTGTCGTGAATATCCAAAGATGAATACATTCCTCGAAGAGTGTTTCACTGCAGACTCCAGCTTTTACTTCTTCTTCTTCCCCATCGAATAGGTTGGTTTGTAATAGGAATGGAAAAATCAATGAGGAGGTAGATTTTTCAGAGCAATGGAAATGGTTTCTTGGAAGAGGCAGAGTAGTTTTGTGTAATGTCAATAGCTTGAATTTGAACTACCTGTGAATTTATGATAACATCGTGGTGGCATAGAATAATGGCGGAAAGGATTGATGTGATTGTTGAAGGTGGCGAGCTTTTAATTCATGAACACGGTTCCCACACTTCTATCCTTGTCACTCGTGCCATATGTCATCCTTCAAAAGAGTGACAGCATGCCTTTACTCATTCATCATTACCTCTTATTTTTCCAATTAATCCATTATATTTTTGTTATTCATTTTTAATCAAGTGCATTGGGAAGTTCAAACACGCTTAAGATCTTTGGTAAAAGTAAATACACATCACCTTACCAGCTCAACGTCCTTTTGACCGTTGACGCTCCACCTCCTACATTTGAAAAGCAATTATGGTTAATACACATTTTGATAATTTACACTTCTAACCTTTATTTACATGCATAAAAGAAAACATATTTTTGTGTTTTTTATATAGTGGAAGAGTATTATATCGTAATTATAGTATTCTTCCTTTATTGGCATATTCCTAACAAACTACTCATAGATGGAAGAGTTTAAGTCTTCCATTGAATTGAATTCCTCACACAATTGCATGTCCTTAGTGAAGGTTTCTTTATCCTAGGGTTGTTGATACAACCTCAGTCTATGGTCGTTCACTAACAAAGTTCTTCTGTCACCATCAATTGGCAACAATCTCAAAAATCTATTATCATATATCTTTTCAATTTGGTAAGGTCCTAACCATCTTGTCCTCAATTTCCCTTTGAAGTGTTAGTATTTTGAGTCAAACAGTAGGGCCCAGTCTCCTTCTTTGAATATTTTTGTCTTGATATGAGAATCGAGCGAACTTCCTCTCGATGTTGAAGGATATCGGTTTGTTGTTTTGCTTCCATCCGCATCTCGTCCAACTTATTTAGTTGCATCACCCTATCTTGTTGAGCTTCATCCAAGTCAATTCCTATCTTTAGTGTTGTTCTCCAGGTCTGTAATTCAATTCCATTGGAAGAAATAGCTTCTTCCCATATACTAGTTCATATGGGGAGAAACCAATAGTGGTTTTCTAGGTTGTGTTGTATGCCTAGATTGCTTCAGAAATATTGGCACCCAATTCTTTCGATCTGCATTTATAACTTTAGTCAATATATTTTCTAGTTCTTTATTGGTGACTTGCACCTGCTCATTGGATTAGGGGTGGTACAATGATGATTTCCTATGCGTGATGTAGTAAATTTTCAAAAGGCCTCAATCATGCTGGACATGAACTGAGGTCCTTGATCGATACTATGGATTCTAGAGCTCCAAACCTTAACATGATCCTGTGGTACAGAATGTCAACTATAACATCCTCATTGGAAGATTCCAGTGCTTAAAGCTCAACCCATTTGGTAACTTAATCGGTGCACACCAAGGTACTCTTTTCCATAGGATGGGGGATCTATAGGTCCAATGAAATCAATCCCCCATTTCTCAAATGGTCCTAAGACCAATTGAGGATTGAGGGGAATTTTAGAAGACAGAGTGGGTTTCCCCATTCATTGACATGCATCATATTTCCATACATATTTCTTAACACTTTTTGGGGAGAGGGCCAGTGGTACCCACTCCAAGGACCTTATAATTTTCCTTTTACAGAGTAATTCCCACCTCTGGGTTCATCATGGCATGCTCTCAGTATGTCATATACTTCATCTTCTTGAACACACCTATAAAGAATCATGTCAGGAAAACATTTAAACAAAATTCCATTGCACCACTTATATGTAGCATTGTTTCTGACTAATCTCTTTCTTTCTTTACTAGTGAAATAAGATGGAAACTTCCCTGTAGTTAGATAATTGGAAAGATCAGCAAACCATGGAGGGTGTGTTGATATTGCAAACAAGTTCTCATTTGGGAAGTGATCTTGAACTGCCTCACCTTCTCTTGAAACATTCAATCTTGAAAGAAATTCAACAACAACATTAGCCTTTCTAGGCTTATCAATAATGGTCAAGTTAAACTCTTGCAAAAGAAGTAACCACCTGATAATTATGCCCCTACTACTATTTTTTTCATTAAGTATCTTATGGCTAAGTGGTATGTATACACAAAGATCTTATACCCGAATGTAGTGTCTGAATTTGTTTAGAGAGTAAAAAACATCTAGAAATTATTTTTCGTAGTGGTGTAGTTTCTCTCTATAGGGGTCAAATTTTTGTTAATGAAATAGATGGCATACATTTGTTATTCCTCATGTTTCTATCCAAGAACAGATCCCATTATAGTTTTTAAAGCGTTGGGTGTGAATATGAAAAGGCCGACCCCAATTGGGTCCTCTCAAGATCAGGGCGGTGGTCAATTTATCCTTTATGACTTCAAAAGCATTTTTACATTGAGGAGTCCATTAAAAAACACAGTCTTTGGTTAGCATATATAACATTGATGCAGAAATCTTCCTAAAAAATTTATAAACCGTCTATAATAACTGCATGTCTAAGGAAACTTTTTATGTTTGTTTGATTTATTAGTGTACGCAACTTATTAGTGACTTATACTTTCTTATGATCAGCTTGGATACTTCTAGTAGAGATGTGATGACCCAAAACAATCCCTTGATCAATCATTATAAAAAAAAAAATCATGACTTAGGGAGAGTTGGTGTTTCTCACATCTGTTAACACTTTTTTAAGATTGCTCAAAGAATCCTCAAAGGTAGACCCATGGACTCAAATCATCTATATAAACTTCAACACACGGTCATTGGTGAGGTCTATAAAAATAGATAAAATTATTCTACGAAATGTGGTGTGTGCATTACAAAGTAAAAATGGTAGAACTTTGTATGCAAATGTACCACACGAGATAAGTAAAGGTGGTCGATCTTGGTTATATCCACTAAACCCATCCAAGAAGGAGAAATATTTCTTACCTGTCAAATTTTCTAAAACCTGATCTATAAAGGGCAGGGGAAAGTAATCTTTCTTAGTGGATTTATTAAGCTCCCTATAATCTATACAGATTCTCCACTTACCATTTTTCTTGGGAACTATAACAAGCGGTGATACCCACTGACTATCAGATATTGGATAGATGAATCCTACCCTCAATAGTTTCTCTATTTCATCTTTGAAAATGTCTCTTAGTGTTGGGTTAATCCTTCGTTGTGGTTGTCTGACTGGTTTGACATCCTCAATGTAAATATGATGAGTGCAGATGCTTGGATGAATCCCTTTCATATCAGTATAATCCCAAGAAAATATTTCAAATGATTTCTCAAGATGTCTATGACCTTAGTCTCTTGGATGTCTTCTAATTTATTACCAATAGTCAATTCTTTTCCTATCTCAACATTACTTGTTTAATGTATTTAAAAATACCTAGTTTTTCTCAAAGAATCAAAGAGTTTAATAGACAAGCATGAGGCTATAGCGTGTAAAAAATAGTCGTGTTGTCAAAAGATATAATCTTGGCTAAAGGATAATGAAAATCAATTGATTTTTACCTTTATGGTAATCATAGGTCTCTCCATAACCTTCTATATAAATTTCACTTACCAAGTTGATGTTGTTCTCTTCTCGAGCTCAAAACGAGTCATCTCTGTAGCCAAAGTTTTGGTTTCCGTAGCCACAATATCTTCTTCATCCAACACTTTGGTATGTCTCAAAGTAATTTCCTCCATATAATTTTTTACTTGTGATGGTGGATAAGCGGACTCATATTGTTACGATATGAAAAATATACCCACACACGTTCACAAAAATCCACATATGGCTAGGAAGGAGGATAAAGAGAAATATTTTTTTCTTTTTGCCCATTTGAAATAGTCATTTTTCCTGACCTACAATAAATGTATGTAGAAACAGTGGCTAGTCAGGGTCTTCCTAAGATAACCATGTATCCCATCTTTTGAGCTTTAGGTTGTAAGACCATAAAATCTACTCGATGCTCCTATTATTCAACCGTAACCATGATGTCCTCAATTATTCCATCTGGTACAAAAATGGATTGATCTACTAACTAGAGGATAGTATTGGTTAGCTTCTGATAATGTCAAAGATAAAAAAATTGAATGTATCTATTGTTATGAAATTGATGGCAACACCAAGATCCACCAAAACATTATATATTGACTGACCATTTACAAAAATAGTAATGACTAGACTCCCAGGGTCCCCATATTTTGGTGAAAGAAGTTTTCCATCTATAAGGTCAGCTAGATTTCCTTCCACTTTGACTTTTTTTGGGTATTTCCTCTTCCTTCCTAGTGTATTTATGCAATGGTTCCTAATGGTTTGGTTTAATTCAGGAATGTCCCTTATTGCTCTCAAGAGTGGGACCTCTATATTCAACTTTTTCAGCTCCTAAACTAGTGTTGTCTCTTCCCATTCTGTATTTCCTTTAATATCTCTGGGAAAGGAGTTACATGCACATTCTTGTCTTTCTCCTAGTCATCCCTAGTTTCTTGTGTTTGTGAAACATGTTCGGTTCTCTCTCTTTCCTTAGGTACCTCAGTAATAACTATTGGAGGATTTTTCACTATCTTTTCAGATCTCAGCTGCAAGTTATTAATGACATTAACTTGTATTTTCTCACCTTATCCTACTTCACTAATTGATGTTGTTTTTTATTTTTAGGGTTTGACACAGATTGGGATGGAAGTTGAGTTTGTGATTTTTGACCCTACTGGTGATTGTTTTGTGTTGGTGGCATTAAATCTTGTTGTTATGTGAACCTCGTGGACTGATTATAGTTCTACTAGAATGACCATTGTTGGTTTGGCCATGGAGGTGCATTGGCTGGTGATGTCCAACCTTGTTAATTATATGGAGGCATCCATGGTTGTGGACTTGGGTAGGCCATCTAGTTTGGTGGTGTCCAATCAGGTTGTCCCCAAGTTGGTGGGGGATCTGATTGGGCCATGACATCATCCAGGGGTTCTGAGCAAGTCTAGGGGCATAAGCAAACTAATTATTTGATCTTTGAACAAATTTTACTTCTCCATTTGTTTGAGTCATAGTATTTAATATTTATTTCAACTGAGGTAGGAAATTACAATGGTTGGTGTCATGTTTAGGGACATCACAAATCATGCACATTTCTGTGATATCTAGAGGACATTCTTTCAAAGGATGTATTTTCCTATATTTGGGATAGCATATGTCTAGAGGATTTTTTACAATTTTGTCCCTAGATTTCAGTCCATCCAGGGCTAAATTTAATTGTGTCAAATGTCTATTTTCATATTGGCTAGCTCTTATAGACGTTATGAGGCACCATATGCATGTTTTTATGCTTTCCTTCTTCTAATGCCTCCTCTTGTTCTAGAGTATCTCCTACATAAATCAACATTCTGTTCCATGGTGAGTTTGTGTACATTACCTCCTCCCATGAGATGGAGGGATTATTTGGATTCATCATCAAATCCCTTAAGGAAGGTTGTTTTTCTTAGTTCTGAATTCAACTCATAACCACTTCACCTATGGAAAAATAGAAATTTGTCCAAATAATCCTCTAGATTTTTATCTTCCTTTTGTCTCATCTAAAATAATTCTTCCCTCTTATCTCTTCCCCTGCAGTAGTCTTGGTACTTGTCCAAAAATTTAGTATCCATATGTTCCCATGAATGAATGGAGTTAGAGGACAACCCCATAAACCACCTCATGGTAGAGTCCTTGAGGGTGGAAGGAAAAATATTGAGTTTTTGGTTATCTATTTTGTAGTCATATGTTTGGCATAGAATTTTGAATTCAAACAAGAATTGGTCTAGGTCTTCTGTGGGAATTCCTCGAAAGATAGGAAGAATGGATGGGAAATTTTTTTCATAGGTTCTTCCTTGTCCTCATTTAAGACAATGGGGTAGGTAAAGGTTCTACCCAAGGGTCGATCATCATTTTTCCATTATTTCCCATTTCTGAAAATTGTTCAAAGTCACTCTCAAGAGTAGTATTATATTAAGTTTCACTCTCAAGAGTAGTGTTATCAGTGTTTACTACATGTTCTCCTATTGGGGATATTCTTTGAATTTTGCGAGGTATAAATCTCTCGTTAGCATCCCTTGGCCTATGCATCCATTTTTTATCTTTAAGGCAAGGCTTAGTATCTCTATTGGTTACATAGCTCAACTTCAATAACAACCGTAGCATAAAATGTGAGTATAATGTTGTGCTTTTATTATGGTATCCCCAAAATGGTGCCAAAAATGATGGGTCATTGTAACTTCCAATCATTTAATCAACCTATTCAAATGTTGATGTCATTATATACCAGGGTTGTATTCAAGGAAATATGCGAGAGAATTTGATATGCAACTCAATCACTATGGTGGTTCTCTTTATGGGGTTTCTATTTGGTGTCGATTTTCTTATTTTGTACTACTTAACTATGGAAAGTGAGTAAATGTCTAAACTACTGAAAGAAAAGTATATCGAATACATCTATCTTTGTTGAAATAGAGTTATTGAATGAAATGATTGTTAAAGGAAATGTTTTGTTGAAATGGAATGTTTATTTAACAGAAATGACAAGTAAAGGAAATTTACTGAAATAAAGAGATACAAGATTACATTCAGGGAATCACAAAACCAATATATTACGACTGGAACTTAGTAAATGTACATATTTTGCATGAAATACTAGTCCTTCAATCTCCTCAGTCAATTGGGCCATTTCTCTACTTCAGGATTGAGGATCTTAACACAAACGTATCCTCAAAATATCATATATTATATTGATAAAAAATAAGTCTATTACATGGTTTAGAGAGAAATTAAAAAATAACTTATGTATATTAACTACTGCAATACTGGTAAAAAAATAACTAAGAAATAGGTTAAGGAGGTTTGTTATAAACACAACTGACTACAACACATGCCACAACTATAGGTGACAGATTAACCGATGAAATTTTCATAAAAGTTTCATGATGCCCCATAACTCTGCTGGAAATAGGGGTCCTAGTTTGTGGCTTATTAAGTGTCATTCTCCAAAATGTGTAGTGGTTGTGGAATCGGTCTCCTTTGACCGTGGCCCTGCACAAAATGGTAGAAAATGCACCTCATCATCCAACATATGTCACCAAATCACTCAACAAAGCGATTAGTGGAAGTTCCATAAGACAGAGAATAAGGGGAAATCCATCACTTTATCCTCTAGATATAACTATTTAAAACATTTTCATGCATTGATTAATGTTTTTAGGAGTAAATTTTATAGTTATATAGTTTTTATGATGAGACAATGTATAGACTCATCAGAGTTACTTGATTAGGCTTGCTAGACCAAACCAAACTCATGAAACACCTCATGCCATGATGAAACCACTTGATACTTTATGTCATCAACCTACCTAACATGCTATGATATTACTCCATCATCCTCTTTTTCATTAATGAGATTTTACATCAATGACAACACCTAGAACTCAACATGCCAACATGCCCTAGGTGCCACTTCATTATTTGTTCCTATTTTGGTTCATAATTTAGTTCTGAGTAAGTAGTTAGTTCCTTATTTAGTTCCTATTAGTAACTAATTACAATCTGAAGATGATTGTGTAAATTTTGAAACTGGAGAAAACTATCGCTATGCAATTTTAAAAACTATTTTGTAAATGTTTTTTCAATAGGATATGAGCGCTTAGGTGGGACACTAGCACCCATGTTTCCTATTTGTATTGGGAGGTTCTATTAAGGCTATGAATTTTTAAAAGTCTGTTTCATGCCCTATTTAGTAACTATTTACTTCTCCGATAATGTTGGTTATGATTATGTAATTGTTGTTTGTAACTATTAAGAGGGTGAAATGGTTCACCCGATGTTTTCTCCCACTCGTTTGGGTTGCGTGGGATGAAAAAATAATGAACGGAGCCCAAATGAGGAAGGATTAAAATGATACACATATCTGATATAAGGGTTTCTAAAAGGGAATAGGGATTTTCATGGTAGTTACCATGGCACAAGAAAAATAATAGGAAAATGATAGCATACAAGTGTTAATGATAAACAAGCAATACATACAAAAATAGCAACTTGTAAAATCATCTAGGAAAACAAAAAAAAAAGAATGCAAAGAGAAGTAAGTTGCATACATGGGACATCACTCAGGATGTCACAAGACAATGTAAGTCATCTAACCTTGTGCAAGTAAGGAAATAAGCAAACATAAGGCATATCCTACAAACAATAGCAAACAAGATATAAAAAAATCAGACAACCATGATTGGAAGGAGTCCTGCAAGGAAAATGCTACACATGAAGCACCCATTAGCATATTAGGAAAGATAAATAGTATGCCATAATGTAAGATCTGAATATGGGAATGAAAATGTGAAATATTGTAATGATAGAACCTGATAGTAAGTGGGAAAAGGTAGATGCCCTAGGAGCCTCAGTGGGGCTGGTAATGGATAGGGCCAAGAATAATATATCATGTAACAACCTGTAAGTGACTTGCATTCACCTCAAGATACCATGTTAATATGCATGTGTGTATAAAAATGATAAATCATACTATGAACCGTAGTAACATGATAAGAAAAGGTGCAACATATAGTAGTATAAGGAATCAAGAGTACATCCAATCAAGATCTAAGAAAACATGTTTTTGGATTTTTAATTGTAAATATGTGAAAGAGAACAACTAGAAGGGAGGAATAAGGATTCCCCTAGGTGTGTGTGCAAAGTGATGTTCATGTAGGTAAGGATTCCCTCAATAGTCAAGTATGAACTAGGAACAAGAGTGCATCATCAAGTGGTGTGGGGATAGTATGCCCCCAAGTATGAATGCTAAAATAATCTATTTAGAGATTATAGTAATAGTTATGCATCGATGGCTTGGGTGGTGAAAAATAAAACACAGGTGTTTGATGTGTTTTCCACTCTATTTCAAGTTAATGAAATGGTATGCAATAAAACAAGAAACTCCAAATATGGAAGGGTTTAAGGATACCTCGATGTGTGATAATGATGAAGATGGAATACGGATGCATAAATTATTTCCATAGTGAGCTCAATAACTTTGCACAACACAAAGGACACTGACTAGATGAGAAAATTATTAGTGGATTATATGGTGGGCTTCTTGTGACAAGGAGGATGTTAGACACGTAGAAAATGAGAAACACGAAATACTCAGATTATATGATAAAATGATATATTAGATAGTGTAGATAGTGATGAAAGGATGTAAACTAGACATGGGTCAATGGTGACTATGAGCAGATAAGATCAAGAGGCTACAAATAATAGATTTGGAGTAAATATCTAGATTCTAATGGTGTCTGGATCTGGTATAGAAACATGGGAAGCATAGAAAACACATATTGTATGTAGATGTGATTAGGGTAGAGTGATTTGACGACAACCAAAGGGTAATTGACAATGACTTAAGCAGAAAAGTGGGATCTTGGGGTGTTAGAAAGGGAAAATAGAGGGATTACATGATCTGGATGTTACAAGAATAGAGATATTAGTGGTACGAATGATAAAATGCAAACAAAATGGTTGAGACAGATTGGGTCTATGATGACTAGGGACCATTCGACACTAAATGGTGCTAAATTAGGGTTGTTTAAGGGTTGATGAGTGGAAAACAAACTATAAGAAAGAAATGAGGTTGGGTGATGAGATTTCTAATCTCCAACATGACGAACAAGACTGAAAAGCTAATAAAGAAGTGACGAAACAAGTTAGGTCTCTAAATAAACTCCAAGCTTCGATATTCCAAGATGACTTCAAGATGTGGATGACATCTCACAAGAAGACAAGATACTAGCAAAATCTCACTAGAAGTCGGATTCCAAAGTTTCATCCTCTTGAATAGTGGGGTGATAAAATATTTATAGGGTCTCCATTGATCATGTGGAGAACTATTTATTTGGCTAATGGGGATGATGCACAACTCGAGGGATGAAGCCTTATTAAGTGCTAATTAGGGTTAGAGATCAATTTGGTGGCTTAGGATTGCACAGGGGATGATAAATGATGGTTGGGTGGTTGAAAATATTAAATGAGGGTAGATGATGGTTCTAGAAAGGATAAATGAGGGGTTTAGGGATGTGATTAAGATAATGAGAATGTTTAGGGATAATAAGGGTGATTAATGGAAATTAAATAATGATGGGATTAAGATAAGAAAATAGAAATTAGAGGAAATAAATATAATTTAGGAGGCAAATGGGATTTCAAATATGAAATAGGTGCAAGTGTTCATAATGACAACGAAAGAGTGAGTGAACATGAGATGGGGACTAGCAAAATAATTTTTGTGTTTACATTTACCCCTTTTTGTCGAGTGGTTTGTGTTATGTAAGTTGTAAGATAAAAACCATAAGTGATAGACTATGGTTGAGGTGCTCCCCCTCAAACTAGGGATCGATGACATAAAGGAAATTGGTTAATAGTTGCTTATCCATTTTTACCCCTAGTAAAAATGGACAACTCAGAAAATTGGAACCGAGTAGTTGAAAAAGCTTCACGGTTGAATCTAGAGAAAAGCGGGTCATCTATCTTTTTGGAGCATTTGCATTTGATTTGGGGACTTGGATCATTTGGTGTTTTTTTCTCTTACGGGTTTCAAAGAGTTTAATACTTAGTCAATTTCAAGAAAAAAAGGGTGAGAGTGTCAAAAATGACTTTGGGACATCTAATTCAACTTTTCATGGCCCGTTGTTCATGAAAAAACCCAAAGCATGGCTAAGTTTGGTGAAAAAGAGCTAAAATAGAGTTTCACAATGTATTGTAGATTTTGGTACTGTGGATGGAACTGCTACAAGTGGAACTAGGATTCTGGGAACATGGTTTAGAGCCACAATACAAAATACCCTTTTTTGTGTGAAAAAGGCAGAAGTTCAAGGTACCAGCGATACTTGTTCTTAAGGGTTACGTGTGCTCCTATCGACCAAAAATGTTGATTTGCAAAGGTTTAGGGAAAGATCCCTTTGTTGTGTAGAGATGAGGAATTTTGGAGTCATGAAGGAACAAGTTATGTCGGGGTCATAGTTCTCTCGCATGGGATGATGACTGCATTTCTTTGGAGGGTGGATTTCACATGGGTTCCGGGCCGAAGAGGGTTGCGGGAACAATGTTCCCCACTAGATGTTGAAAGTCGACAGAGCCACAAGGGGTGGAGAATAGAGTGCAAGCGAAAAAGTTTTGTGGAGAACACAAGGGTGTGGGGAACTTGTTCCCCATAGGAATAATTTCCCCACATATTTAAATCATCTCGCAAGCAAAGGTCAAGCTCGGGGAGTTATAAGGTGAGTTGTGGGAGTTATAAGTAATGCGAGCACCGTGGGAATTTTGGGCCCTAAAGAAACACATGACGTTGTTCCCTCTCATCCTTAGTTCCCCACACCACAAAATCATCTACATAACAAAGAGCCCAAAAATAAATAAATTGGCTAAGTTTCGGAGGATTGTGGGGAAAATAAATACAGAGCCCGAAACTTTAAATGTTCCCCAACAACCTCCATGACCCGCATGAGGATATCTCACCACCTGTGTCTCCAAATTTGATGAAATTTGGTTCATTGAGCTTGTAATTCTCTCCTCCATCCCATGAAACAATTAAATATTAGAATTTGGTGGATTAGGTGAGTAAAAATCAAAGGAAATTACATAGATTCAAATCATACATCCCAAGAAAGCAAAAATGGTATTAACAAAGACATGGGTTCAAATTTCTTCCTTCAAAAGGTAAGGTACATGATGGGATGGATTTTTAGAGGTGATCCATGATTTTTGAGGTTAATCAATTATTTTTGTTAGTAGTTTAAGGATAATTTCGAGTTCTCTCTCTCTCTCTCTCTCTCTCTCTCTCTCACTCTTCTACATATTGTAAAGAGAGCCTTTTAAAGGGGGTTGGACAAAATTTCTCAATGTTGTTCTCTCTTCTTCTCGGTTGTTGGGTGGTTGTAGAGGTTCCAAGCCTCATTTTTGAGCTCTGTAATGATTAATCATGCCTTTATTATTCAATATGATGTATTGTGCAACACTTTGGAGCAATAAAATCATATTTTTGTGGTTATTTCTCTACCCTTTCTTGGATTTTCTTGTTTTCTCTTGCCTTTCTTCATATTTACAGGTAATTCTATGCATTTCTCTGTTCTCATTGCAAGTTTTAATGATTTGTGCTTGATGGAAATGGTGTATTGTGTGTATTTTGGTTTGTGATGTTTTTCCATCCTCTCCATGCTCACCTTTCTTCATTTTCATGCATTATGGACTGTTCAACACCCCCTTTTTTGGTATTATCACCTATGTAGTATAGGATTTCCCTTCTTTCACCCTTTCTCCTTCTCCCTAGTCCCTTGGAATTATGGGATAGGATTAGATAGGTGTTTTTATTGCATTAGGAGTATTTTAGTGCATAGGACTAGGTAGAGGAACCGACCTTCTTTGGAGGGCCATATCAAGTTTGCAAGTCTCACAACTTTAGAGACATTCCAATGTTAACAAATTACACTGATAGCTCATACACACACACATGAAAAATAAAAGAGTGTTGTAGTTTTTCACTAATAGTTTTGTACGCCCGGTGGTACAACACATAATTCATCTTACACAGGAGTGCATTACAACGCATCTTTGCCACCGGGATACCTACACTAAATTTTTTTGGCACACCTGGTGGGATAGATATTGGGGAGCTTTATATCTTCATTTCAACAAGTTAGTGTTTTCTTGTTGGAATCTCAGTCTTTAGAGGCACATTCAAAGCACATATGATGACTCCACCGATCCAAAAACAACCCTTATTTGAGTTGCAAACCTTCTTTCCACTCATTTCCATCCATTTGTTCCTTCCACATCTTCCACTTTATTTTCATTCATGAATTTGTGTAATCATGACTTGATTCCCACCATGGAATGCTCGAGTTGTAGAATTATTATCCAAACCCACCTTCAAGTTAATACAATCCACCCCCAGATCAGTTCTATGATCAAAATAAATTTGAGTATGCATATCCATGTGTGCAAGATGCAATGCGGTTTGGTCATCTAGAATATGGAGCTATTCGGAGAAAGAGTATGCAAATTATGGAGGTCATCCTACACCGGAGGTGGTTATTTACAAAGAGAGGTTCAAAGGTTGGATTTTGGCATGGTGTAAATAAGGATTAAAGAGATGATGAAGGCATCCCGGATTGGTTTCAAGGTTCCATATCCATGGATTGGCCCTATACCAAGTAATTTAATCCTCAAAAAATTCAATTCATAATCAAAACATTAACTCAAGTTGGAGAATGGATTAAAAGAGAGAGGCTTATGAATCTAATGCTAGACAATCCTATCAATGGGAAACCTCTACATTACCATCTCACAACCTTATTTCCATTCCTCAACCCATGCCATCTCAACCTAAACCTCATTTTCATTATCTTCCACCTACTACCCCAATTTTGAATTCCATTTCTCCATCTTCTTCCCTTCCATCCCACCTTCTATCTTCTACAATTTTATCTTCTAAAACTCCTTCCCCTTCATTGAACCTTCCCTTCCACCACTAACAATGAGAAAACTATTTTAATCCCAACCCATCCCTCCTCTTGCATTCCCAAAACCATTTTAGGAAGAAGAAAATAATAAAACTAGTCAAGGAGGGAAGAAAAATGAAGAACTTAGAAAAGAAGAATCAACACAAAATTTGAGAAATTGGGTTTCCAATTTCAACATCACTTAAATTCCGTTGATGACTAAGCCTTTAGTGGAGGTTGGAGTTCAAAAAAGTGGTGGATACTAATTTTGTACCAGCAATAGAAAAATAATAAAAAAATGATGACCAACAGGTCTACTTGTTCGAATGCATTGTTCACATTGACACTATCTTTTCGAGAGATTGTTGATCCATCACTAGTTGTAGATTCAGTGGTAGAGAAAGAATCATCTCCAAATCCACAAGAAGAGGAGCATGTTCAAGAAAAGGATTAAAATATCCCAAGTGAACAAGATGGAATGTGGTGACCCTCATTGTTCCACATGCTTAGAGCTTGCTAAATTTCTGGGAGGTTGCATTGATCTACCAAAACCATCATCATCAACTCCAATCAAGGAGGAGATTCATGTTATGGAGGAATAAAATAAAAATTTAGAGGTCTTGAGTGTTAAGTAGGTCATCAAGGAAATTCTAGTCCCTTCTTCCACGGAATCCTTACAAAAATCTAATTTTCTAGATGAGTTTGAGCTCTCAAATTTCATGTTTGAGGATGAGGAAACACATAGTGAACCAGTTGAAGAATCAAAAGCTACCATGGAAGAAGAAGAATCCTTGGCACATTTGAGTAACAAAGAGGCTGAGTATTTTTAGATTTGGAGGATTTCCTTTATGGAGATGAGCCCATAGAAATTACCACTCTTTTTTCACCATCATCTATCCTTCAATAATAAGATCCTCTTGTCATGGATGAGAATGTTTGAGTAAAGCCTTCTACCCACAACATTCCTCTTGAATTAGTTTAGGTGGAATTTGATCTTCCAAGTTTCACATTGGATAAGGAAGAGGAAGAGAATAAGGATAACACCATTCACATATCAGTCATCAAGGCAGAGGATCAACTCTTCGTAGATGAGAAATAAGGTCAAAATCATCTTACAAATAATCACCTTTTCCAGGAATGTTTGCAAGTTGACTTAATTCTTGGAGTTGGGATTCAGAGAAATAGGAAAACTTCACAGATTATACCTTTCCCAATCAAGTATTTGTCTTCATTGGAGCAAGAACCAGAGTTTCCACCAGTCATGTTCACCTCAGAGCATGAGGATGAGTTTCAGAGTACCAAGGATCAACTCCAACACCTCTAAGAATCTAGTGAAAATCAGCTTGAGGAGGTATTTTTCTTGTTTGTTGTTGATACCTTGAAGTATAGGGTGGAAAACAAACTCCCGTCTGACAGTTTTCCATTGTTGCACAAGACCATGTCCATTGCCAAATCAATCACATGGTCTTATTTTGGGAGGATGGGTAGATACTTCTCCTTTTTGATGGTAGGATTTTTTGAGTTTTCCATTCCTCAAGTTAGAGTAGAGTATTTAGGTTTGCTTTCAGAAAAAGAAGTGCTTGGGCACACTCTACATGTTTCACTTGAAGCATGTATGATCTTCCTTTTTATACATAGTTTCTTGTGTGTTGTTTTTTCTCTTGCACAATATACATTTCAGTCAAGACATGTTCATGGGGAAATTAGGTGTTAACAACATTTCCAAGTCCTTTCCAAATTAGCATGTGTCTCCAAAACTATGTAGTTACTCATTCTTGTCAAGATATCATCAGTTTAGCACTTCATACTTGGTAAGAAATCATATTTCGGATGGTGTCGATGTGTTCATCTTCTTTCAATCGATAAAATTACGAGAGAGGAAGTTAAAAGTGAATTCCAGGATTAAAAAAGTTCCACTCATCTTATTTTCAAGATTTTCTTATAAAAGTTGGAAAATTTGAGCAATAGGGTCAACTCCGGTTTAGCAATGCTTAAGTGGCTTAAGGAAAGGATTTCAGAATTTTGTTTACCAAGCTAACTCCATACCCAATGGATGCTTCAAGGCCACTGATCAGCTCATCTAGTAGGCAGATGTCCCCATGAGGCACCAAATTGTTATCCATTTTTACCCCTAGTAAAAGTCAAAAACTTGGGAAAATTGGACCTAAGAAGTTGACAGCATTTTAGGGCTGAATATGGAGAAAAATAGGTAATCTTTGTGTTTTTGGAGAATTTGCGGTTGATTTTGGTACTTGGGATCCTTTGGTGTTTGTTTCTCTTCTGGGTTTCAAAGATTTCAATAATTAGTTAATTTCGATAAAAAATGGGTGAGAGTGTTAAAAATGACTTTGGGACATCTAATTCAAGTTTGCATGGCCCCTTGTTCCTGAAAAAATCCAAAAAATTGATATGTTTAATGGAAAAGAGCTAAAACAGAGTTTCACAGTGTATTGCTTGGGGGTGGGCCGGGGTTCCAGGAACATGGTTTGGAGCCACAATACAAAAGACCCTTTAATTTACGAAAAGGAAAAAGTTTAGGGCTCAAGTGGTACATGTTCCTAAGGGTCACGTGTGCTCCAACTGACCGAAAATGCCAATTTTCAAAGGTTTAGGGAATGGGTTCTTTATTGTACGGAGATGCAGAATTTTGGAGGCCCGATAGGACAAGTTCTGTTGGGGTCATGGTTCTCCACAGGGGCCGATGACTTGAATTTCTTTAGAAGGTGGAGTTCATGTGGGTTCTGGGATGAAGAGGGTTACGGGAACAATTTTCCCCATGGGACATTAAAATCCAATGGAGCCGCGAGCAAGGACTAGAACAAAGTATGGGAAAACAAATCCCACGGAGAACACAAGTTCCCTACAGAGATAAATAATTTGCCAGAAAATGTCGATCCCATGGAATTATAAGGCGAGTTACATGAGTTATAAGGAATGTGATACTTTCGGGCCCTTGAGGAACACACAATCATGTTCCCTCTCATCCTCAATTCCCTACACCACAAATCATCTGCATAACAAAGATCCAAAAATAAAAAAAAATGGCTAAGTGTCGGGGACCTGGGGAAAATAAAATACGAGCCCAAAACTTTTAAAATGTTCCCCAACAACCTCCATGACCTATAGAAACCTAAAGTTTTCTCATTCCTAGCATCTCCTCCAATTCAATTGATTAATGACACTTTGTAAATTAACTACTCTTCCAACTCACTCAGGATGCCATTTTACGACAAATTAATGGGTAATTTTCCTCTTAATCAGCTAGTTTCACATTGATTGAGTCTTCTATCTTGCATTTAGCTAATAAACCTTCTTATTAGTTATCTCCCACTTCTAACGCTTTGAAATCTAATTCAAATTCCTCTAGGAACTCTTAGAAGGATTCCTAAGCTTGTTTAGAGTCCCTAATTAATCTTAAGAGGTTAATTAGCTTCTAACCTAGTCAAAAAGGTACTTTGACTTCCAAAAGATCTATTTTGGCTTATTCATTTGTCCCACATGCACTAGATTTTCAAATTTCTTCCAAACCAAAATCTATAAATAGAGGGGTCACCCTCCCTTTCAACCTTACACCTCATACCTTGACACCTTGTTTTCATACAAACACTTTGATTATCAAGCTTAGAGATATCATTTGCACTAGCCAAGCTATAACCCATTTGATATTGAGTCATCCACCATTAAAATAGCTTCATCTTGCATCTTTCCTCCATTTTAGATTAGTAAGAGTTATCTAAGCATGGTCTAATAAATCATCTTAGAGAGATCTCTTCATATTTTGGAGCAAACAACAAATCAACTTTGATTTCTTAGAGTCTAATTAGGTTCATTTTTATTAAGCTTTCTAAAGAGTAGAGTAAACATAGTATGTTGTTTGTTTGATTCATAATGCATGCTTTTGAAGTTTATTTTCTTACCTCTTATCATGATGGTTATTGAGTAATTTGGTACAAACTTTAGGCTACTAGGTGTTAGTCTACTTCTCATAGTTTTCCAAGTTTTCCTTAACACACGACCCACATGAGGATATTTCACCCCCGAGATCTCCAAATTTGATGAAATTTGTTTCATTAGGCTTGTAATTCTCTCCTCCATCCCATGAAATCATTAAATATTGGAAGTTGGTAGAGTAGGTGAGTAAAAAGAAAAGGAAAAGACCGAGATTCAAATGATACGTCCCATGCAAGAAAAAATGGTATTAATGAAGACATTTCTTCCTCCAAAAGTGTTGCACGATACATGATATTGAAGAACAGAGGCATGATTCATCCTTACGAGATAAAAAATGAGGATGGGAACCTCTATAACCACCCATTTCTTCCTCTAAAAGGCAAGGTATAGGATGGGATGGATTTTCGAGAGGTGCTCCATGATTTTAGAGGTCAATCAATGAAATTTTTGGTAGTTGAAGGAGAAGTTTGAGTTCTTTCTCTCTCTCTCTCTCTCTCACTCTTCTATATATTGTAAAGAGAGAATTTTGTAGGAGGTTGGACAAAATTTCTCAATGTTTCTTTCTCTTCTTCTTAGCTATTGGGTGGTTGTAGAGGTTCCAAGCCTCATTTTTTTAGCTTTGTAAGGATGAATCATGCTTATGTTCTTCAATATCATGTATTATGAAACACTTTGGAGCAATAAAATCAGAGTTTTTTGGTTATTTCTCTACCCTTGCTTGGATTTCCTTGTTTTCTCTTTCCTCTCTTCATATTTACAGGTAATTTTGTGCATTTATTTGTTCTCATTGCGGGTTTAATGATCTGTGCTTGATGGAAATGGTGTATTATCCGTATTTTGGTATGTGATGCTTGTAAATCCTCTCCATGCTCACCTTTCTTCATTTTCATGCATTTTGGACTGCCAACACCCCCTTTTTTTGGTGACATCACCTTTGTAGTGTAGGATTTCCTTCTTTCACCATTTCTCCTTCTCCTTGGTGCCTTAGAATTGATAGGATAGGATTAGATAGGTGTTTTTATTACATTAGGAGTATTTTAGTGCTAGGATTAGGTAGAGGAACCATCCTTCTCTGGAGGGCCATCTCAATTTCTCAATTCTTACAGCTTGAGAGATGGTCCAATGATAGCAAATTACAACGATAGCTCATGCACACACACATGATAAATTAGAAGATGATGCAATTTTGCACTAACAATAGTTTGACAAAGATAGATGGAGGAAGGGAGGAAAGGATGGAAAGATGAGAAAATATGCCCCAAGTGGAGAGTGATATGACCATTGCAAGAAGGATATGATAAAAATAAAAATAAATATGATGGTAATCCTGGAAACACATCGGTAGGGAACATAACACGACCTCAATGAAGGTGATGTTAATGTCCTATGGACCCATGATTTAAAAAAATCGCTATAATATGGAGGGAATCCAATTGGATGGATGCCAAGCCATGATACCAATGGGTCAAAGGAAAACATAAAAATTATGTGCAAAAATGTGAATATGGTCAAGACAATGGTTTGAAAAAGGCTAGGAAACAAAGTGGGGTAAAAGAGTATGTGATGTCCTTCAAATATGAGGAATCAAGAAAATATGTGTTCAGGTGGGACTGAAAGGGAAAAAATTACCACAAAGGTGGATTTAAGATGAGATATGGTTTCCCAATAGGGAACATAGAGATGGCCATAAAATGAGATTTTGGATATGAGGAAGGATGTACTAAAAGATAAGTAGATAGGTGAAAATAAGGTAAGTAATGGTGTGTTATGGGTGACACATAAGTCTGAAGTGGAAGAAAATATCATTTGGATAAATATATTTGGCAAGATGGGATATGGTGGGGTCAACCACTACTAGATTGGGGTCAAAAACAATTTGGCTTGGATCAAGGATAGGTAGGAGGAACATGGTCTGCCTTGGGAGACAAAGTCTCAAATTTTTATTCACTAATTAGTGGATGAACATCGTATATGTATATATTTTGATGTATATAGAGCGTAGTTGAGGCCTATCATTGATGTACGGACATTCGGAGGATAGATATATATGATTTTGTTACGTCTTATATGTTTTGTGATATATGGATGAGTAGATTAGATGTATGTGATAGATTATGATTATGTTGATGAAAATATTTAGGTATTGATGATGTGTATTGATTAATTTATATGATGTGAAGTTGATGTGATGGATTTAGATTAGATGTATTTATATTAGATATGGTGTAAATTTGGATTATATGTGCATAGATGTGTTAGATTAGATATGAAAATGATGTGATGGATTTATATTAGATATTGTGTTGATTCGGATTAGATGTGGATAGATGTGTTATATTAGATATGAAAACAATGTGATGGATTTATATTAGATATTGTGTTGATTTTGATTATATGTGGATAGATGTGGTAGATTAGATATGAAAATGATGTGATGGATTTAGATTAGATATTGTGTTGATGCGGTGTAGACATGCATGTGTTAATTAGATTGTATATGATATGAGATGATGTAATTGCATTGGATTAAATGTGATATATGAGAACACGAGATCGAATGGAAATCCATGTTTAATGTGGGTGGGTGTGATATGATGGGATAACAAAAATGGTTAGATTGAAAGGTATGAATAGAACGTGACCTTGTTAGGGTGATCCAAATATAGGAAGTAAACTTTCATCATAGTAAGGAGTGCATGTAGGATAGATGTTTTGAGACTAGATTGGAGGTAAAACATGATAAGGAACACAAACAAAGAAATGCACTTGCAGCCATATGGAAAGTGTTAACACATAACTAACGATAGTTAGTCACATATAAGATCATGAGGGGAAGATGGAAGGTGTGCTTATATACTTGTTGTAGACACAACAAGGGGTTTATGTGTAGCTTGTATGAGGGAAATAGTTTCTCCTTAGGTGGTTTTCCTAGGTATATGCCCTAGCTCTTAGCATTATTACGCAAACTGATCAATGTGGGAAGTTTTATTTTTAGGTAAATATCATGGGTCCGAGAATATTTCTTAGGATGCTTGCTTTTGGATTTATGCATGTTACTTTTGATATTTGGAAGGTTGATCAATGCGGGAAGCCTTTACTTCTATGATATAATAAAATATCCATCCTTTGAGTGAGTGGTCTACAATTTTGGATTTGGATTTTTAGCTTTTGATTTTGGATAGAAACATAGAATATGCGATAGTTGTACTTTGAGGATTATTTTTTTACTTTTGATAATATTTTCTTTATTTGAACAAGTATCCTTTGATGGACCAATCTGTATTTTAGATAGTATAACTTTGTATGATCATCCATGATTTTTAATTTTATTGTTGAGCTGAGGATATCCTAGTAGACCACTTGGGGAGGAGAAATAGTGTGTACATACTACACATGTGGACCCTTGTCATGATTCCAGTAGGTAGATAAGAAGGAAATGAATGTAATGATTATGGGGTTCCCACCTAAAAGAAGGAACTTGTCCATAAGGAATATGTTATGAATAGAGTCATGGTGCCCATATTCAAGTTCATAGATAGGATAGTGACGGAATACCACATGATTCCAAATCATTACGATGGAAGATAGAGAAAGGTGATGATGGAAATTAAGATATCAAAGGATAATAATGGAAATGAGATCGTTAATGTGACAAAGGGCATGGAATTAGGTGTGTTAACAATAGAAAGGACACAAGTCAAAGGAATTGATAGGTTCCATTTCCAGCTTACCCTTAAGGGAGGCTAAGTGGTAGGCCTCGAACCCATACTTATGAGTGATAATGTATGGTCCAATCCAGTTGGAGCAAACTTCCCACGTTGGCTCCTTTCTAGAGTAGTGACATTTTGATTCTCTTTTAAGAAAAGGTCACCAATGTTAAAGTCACATTCTTTGATATGTTTATTGTAAGCATGTTTTATGCACTCTTGATAGATGTGATGATGTTGGAGGGAGATTAAGTGACATTCATCTAATAATTCAAGTTGTGTTAAACACTCTTGGTGATATTCCTCGTCAGAGACAAAGTTGTGAAGAGAAATGCACAAAGATGGGATTTGAATTTCAAAAGGTAAGATGGCTTGAGAACCTTATACAAGAGAGAGGGAGTAGTGCCCGTAGAATTTTGTATGCTAGTATGATATTCATAAAGAGATAAGGTGATATAAAGGTGTCAATTCCAACATGCCTTATCGATAGTTTTGGCAAGAATGTTGTGGAGAGTTTTGTTAGTGGATTCGACTTGGACATTAGCTTATGGATAATATGGATAAGAGAAGATAAGATTGATATTGAAGGTGTCATAAAGCTTCTTAATATGTTTATTTTTGAAGGACTTCCCATTGTCCGTGATGATTTTATGAGGAATGCTAAAGAGCAGATGATGTGTTGATAGACAAAGTTGATGATTTTTAGCTTTGGTTGATGCGAGTGGAATGGATTCCATCCATTTGGTGAATTATTTGGTAGAGGCGAGGATGGAATGATTACATTGAGAAGAACATTTATTAATGAGACCAATGAGTTCAAGTCACCATAGTGAGAAAGGTCATAGATATTAAGCTAGTTGCAAAGCTTGGATAGGAATACAGATAAGGTTGGAATGTTGTTGGCACTTGACACACTTTTTAACATATTCACATCATTCTTGGTTAAGGGTGGGCCAATAGTATCCCATTTAAAGAACGTGTTTGGCAATGACCAAACCACTAAAGTGTCCACCATAGATATCGACGTGGAATTATTGTATGGCTCGGGCATATTCATGGGATTTAAGGCATTGTAATAACATGTCGTCAAACCCACATTTATAGAGGATGCCGCTAAGGATAATATAACGGTTGGTGTATTGAAGGAATGACCTCCTACCATTTTTGGATAGGTCGAAGGGAATTTTGGATTGAGAGAGATAGTCAAAGAACTGGGTATACCAAAGATTAGATTGGTTGGTTTTAATGAGATTGATAGAAGGAAGCTCATTGGTATGGGATGGTTGATCAATACAATGGACAACAATGAAGATTTTGGATTCTTTTGTTTTCAAATGGATGAGTGATTCAAGGATGTCATGGTGTCTACAAAGTGGTTGGATGAACGAAGAATGGTTTGGATAGTGTATTGATTAAAGGCTTCGGAGAAAATCAACAATGTCCTTGTATTTTTGGAGGAATTCATTTTTACATTGATAAACTCCTTGATTTGATTGATGATAAGTTAGGAATCACCATATATGTCAAGGATTTGAACACCTAGCATGATAGCGGTTTAAAGGCCTAAGATAAGGGATTCATACTCAGCCATGTTATTGGTACATTCAAAGTTGATATTTTAGGCAATGGGGATAGGAGTCCCCCAAGGAGGAATAATGATGACATCGGCACCTCCCCATTTCTAACACTTAGAACCATTAAAGAACAACATCATTTTGAGGGGACAATACTCTTGATTGATTGTGTTGATGGATTCATCAGGAAATTTCTCGTGGGGGAGTTTATTATCAGGAAGAGGGGCTTTGATAATTGATCAGTGATAGCATGGCCCTTGATTGATTTTTAGGAGATGAACTCTAGGTCAAAATTGTTCATGATAAGGATCCATCGAGTAATGTGATCATTTTGATAGGGTTTGGAATACATGATTTTATGGGGGTTGAAGCTAGTGACAATGTATGTCTTTTGATTGAGAAGGTATTGGTGAATCTTGGAAGTTGTGAAGTAGAGAGAACAACCCAAATTTTCATCTTCGGTGTAGCGGGTATCATATTCATGAAGAGTGTGGTTGATATAATATATGGCCTTCTCCACCTGCTCTGCTCATCGAGGTGTGCTTGCTAGCATAGTAGCTAGAGCATGTTTGGTGGAATAGATGTAGAGATAGAATTACTCCCCTCATGTGGAGGAATGAACACGGTGTTGATAGAAGATAATATTTGAGTTTGTCGAAGGAATTTTTATAGTTGTTATCCCACTTAAAATTCATGTATTTTTGGAGAAGATGATGGAAAAGTTGGCAACGATCGGAAAGTTACGAGATGAAGTAGAAAACGGATTCAAGTCAACCTTAAAGACTTTGAAGTTTCTTTATATTGATAGGAGGAGGAATCTTGAGGATGGATTTGATCTTGGTAGGTTCAACTTCAATACCCTTGATGGAAATGATGAAGCCAAGGATTTTTCTAGTTAGAACTCTAAACAAACACTTGGTAGGATTGAGGTGAAGGAAGTATTGAATAAGGCACGTGAAGAGGATTTCAAGGATGGTAAGATGGTCTTGTTGACATTTGGATTTACCCAAGAGGTCATTGACATAATCCTCTATAGTTTTGTGGATGAGATCATGGAAGATATAAGTCATGGTGTGTTGATAGGTGGCCCTACGTTTTTCAAACCAAAGGGCATAATGCGGTAACAGAAGGTTCCCCAAGGGGTGATGAAGGATGTCTTATGTTGGTATTCTGGTGTGATAAGGATTTTATTGTAACTAGAAAAACCATCCATAAGAGAAAGCATTTGATGATTGGGTTTTAGGTTGATAAAATGATTGATGTTAGGAAGGGGAAGTCATCCTTGGGACAAGTGAGATTTAAGTCTCAAAATTTTGTGCAAATACGATGCCTCTTAGAGGCTTTAACAATAAGCACGATGTTAGAAACCCATTTAGGATAATCAATGGTTTGGGTGAAATTTTATAAAAGAAGAATTTGAAATTCTTATTTAATGAGGAGGGCTATGAAAACATGCATACGATGTAGCTTCTGCTTGATTAGTTTGGCGTTAGGGATGGTGACGATGTTATGAATGACAATACCGGGATTGAGGCCTTGCATATTGGTGCATGACCATGCAAAGTCCTATATATTCTTGGAGAGGAAAGCGGTGAAGGCTTCTATCTCTCATGGATCAATAGATTGGCCAAATTCAAGGGTGCGGGGCTCTTGTGAAGTCCTTATGTTGATATCGATGGTGGATTCGTTAAGAAGGGTGGATGTGTCGGAGGTAAGGCCTTATGAAGATGAGAATCTTCCGCCCCCATATAGGAAAGGATAGAGTCATCATCATTGAATTGAATAATATCGATGGTAGAGGAATCCTCCTCTACCATGTTAGGGAATTTGAGAGGAAGGAACCTAGTTTCACTTTCAACCTGATAGGTGACCTGGTACTAAAGTGCCCATGGAGATTTTAAAAAATTAGGAGGAAGGGACATGGTATCATCTATGTCCACGGGGTCATTGGAGGAAGAAGGAGGTGAGGTATTTGTGTCTATGGGGATTAGAATAATTGTATGCAAGATATTCATTGGGGTCCTCTTTAAATCCTAATTTATACTTCTCATAGGGCTTGCAGAGATTGATGAAGGACAAGATCATGTATTCCTTGTTCATAGTGTCAAAGACCAAATATATTCCACATAGCAATGGAGATAGGTGTAGATGAAATACTTGTTGTAAAGGAATTCAAAGCCATTAGTGTATGGCTTGGTATGGGGTATTATCGGTGTGGGAAGAATGATGATCAATGCCACTATAGACAAGATTGGTTTTTAAATGAGGTGGTACGTGTTAGAATTTGAGGATTCTAATAAATACGGATTTAATCAACTTACATATTACATAATATTACAATAAATATTCAAATAAAGATTACATCATAATATAACTAAATAAAGAAATACTTATAGGAAATAAATAACACAGGTGACACAATATTTATAGTGGAAAACCTCAATAGGGTAAAAACCACTTTGAAAATAACTTTTTACTTCAGAGAACTTATTTTACATCTAGTAAGATCACCTCTTCCTTTAAAACCCTATTTACCAGGGTAAAACCAAATCACTTGATTTGCACACCTTTGATATATTTTCTGAATATATCAAATGAGGACCTAAAGTCCTTTTTATATAAGGTGATCGGGTATGTCTCCCGACCCACCTTTTCAACCTAAAATGGTTGACACATACACATAGGTTTATAATATTTAATATTAGAAATATAATCATTTCATGATATTAAATATTTAACCTAAAGTATATACCTAGGTTAGCATATTTAATAATAGAAATATAAATATAAATATTATTAAATATTAACCTATATATTAGTGATGGACCCATATACATTAAGGGTTGGCCAGACCACTTAATCATTATGTTCAACACTCCCCTTAATGTTAAGTGGGATAATATAACATATGCCAATAGATTATCTGCATGTGGTACACTATAGGATTTACAATTCTTAAACCATAAAGGTTTTAGGCTAGCATATCAGTTGAAGGAATTATAACACCTTTATCATACTTAATTTACTTTTTGGTACAAAAGGATTTGTAATCCCAAATATCATCCCATGATTAGTGGCTAAGTATGATTTGTGAGTTTTACATGTTCTCACAAGTTCTCATAAAAGGTTATTGAACCCAAACACATAGGAGCCTTTTACAACCAAGGACCTTCTTAACAATATGCTTGTACTAGATGTTTACCAGTAAACTCAATAGCACTAAAGAGTTTACTGAAGACCACATTTAAAATCTTTCTACACTTCTTTCTAAAAAGAATCCGAGGAGGTATACATGCCCGAAGGTCTTTTTACACTTTCTCGAAGGTCTTTTTTTACACTTGCCCGAAGGTATTTTACAAATGCCCGAAGGTCTTTTACAAAAACTAAGTTCCAGTATGAGGTGACATTGTCATACACACTCCCCCTCAATGGAAACTCACGGTAATTCAATTTTTTCATGAAAGTAACAAAACTTTACAAAGACACTTAAGAACTTTGTGAAGATGTCAAAGAACTCGCTTGCTCTTGATTAACATGAACTTGAGATTTATCTCATCGCTTTGCATCTTTTCACGAATGAAGCGTATATGTATCTCAATTTTCGTCATCCTCTCGATGTTGAATTAGATTTTTAATCAAGAGTAATACAACTTTGACCACCACATAGAAGATAAATACTTCATTTATCTTCCATGTGTATCTCTACCAATAGTAGTTATAGCCACGTGGCTTCTTTACTTCTTCCATTGTACTTCTCTGCCTCAGTAGAAGAAATGGAAACTATTTATTGTATTTGTTGTTCCAAGTAATGGTTCCTACACCAAAAAATTGAACACATATCCAATATATTTTATAACACAACATTAGTATGGTTAAAATCACAAAATCTATATAAGATAGCATTTTCATTCTTATTATAATGCAACCCATAATTGATTGTTCCTTTTAAATATCTAAAATTCTTTTTGCAAGATTCTAATGATCTCTAAAAAGGCTCCTACATAAACACTTGAAGTAATTCCCTTTTGTATAGAAATATCCGATCTAGTTATAGTTAGATAAATCAAACTATCAACTAACAATGTATATAAAATAGGATCAACCTTTTTCATATGCGATTTAGGATCAATATTTATTCCAACTTCCATTGAAGTAGAAAATGGTTTACTGATCAATCATAAGAAACTTTTTCAATACAATGGTTACATATTGTGTTTTGAATAATAACAATAGAATGAAATACAATCATACAAATAACATGATGTGAGAGACCTAACTCATTCATTTCTCGCTTCAATTTCTCTTTAATCCTATGAATTAAATCGAATTATCACCGAGACATAAGAAAATCATCAACATATATACATATAATGATAATATGCAAGCCTTATTGCTTAATGAATGTATCATTGCTATAAGAACAATTAACAAAACCTAACATTTTAAAGAAGGAAATAATTTTTGCATACCAAGCTCTAAGAGCTTGTTTTAAACTATACAAGAATTTTTCAACTTACAAACATAGTTTTCTTTACCAGTTTCTTCAAATCCTTTAGGTTGAAACATGTAAAGTTCTTCTTTTAAATCTTAATTCAAAAAGTATTTTTCTTATCCATTTAGTGGATTTCTCACCCAAATTGAGCGAAATTACAAATAAGACCCTAATAGTACTCATTTTAGCTACAAGAAATGTCTCAACATAATCAATACTAGGTTTCTGAGTGAAACCTCTAGCAACAAGTCTAGCTTTATGTTTGTTAATACTACCATCACCATTATATTTTACTTTGTATATCTACTTAGACCCTATAATACTTCACGGCTTAGGTTCATACAAGGTAATTAATACATGGTACATATGATGGCTTCTGGTCATTTTCCTAAGGTTAATAGGATTTAAACTTTCTAACATAGATTGAGCCCAATTTAATTTCTTATCTAGGAATATAAGAGTTTTACAAACATCTATAACATTAAAACATCATCATGACCATTTACTAAATCATAATCAAAACCATCATTTAAAAGCATTTAATGAAGTAACTTGAAGTGAAAAAGACAACACATGTAAACTTTTCACTAGATTATATCTATACATTTCATATAAGCTTCGATAATTAACATGTCCTAACCTTTTATGCCATAGTTTTGAATTATTCAAACTCGAGATATAAAATAAGATGCGAAGAGAAATCATAAAAAAATATAGAACATTTATTTAATTTTTTTCAGCTATTATACTCACATTACTATCATTAATATACTAAGTATCCTTCATGCATGGATTCTAGTTGTGTACATACCTCTTTCGGATGTTCGATATTACCAATGTGTAGAAGGTACTCATCGTTCACATTACATAGAATCATAGAAAGAATATCTTATATTCGTTGCAAGAATGTATTCATGTTATCTACAATTGTTTGATGACCGGTGGGAGCAACCTTAAATCCAGAAACAATCGTCTAGAGTTTCCTCACCATAAATTTTGTTTTGACCCAAATGTTGTAGTTGGTTTCATTCAGGATCTGAGTTTTGTCAAGACAGAAATAGCTAGACGCCATTGTTTTCCTAAACTTGTAAAACACACCCCATTATAATATACAATGTACCATAGAGTTAGATACATATTTATCGATAATAAAAATAACACTTTTAATAGAATCAGATCTAAATTTTATAGATCTAAATAAACTATTTGATCATAACTAATTATGTCATTACAATGTATACTAATTAACCTCCCATGATCAAAATAATAACCCACAATATAAAGGGCTTTGCATTATACCCCAGATTTATATAAAAATATTTCGACCATATAGAAGTAAAGAAGATACCCCAAGAATGCATAACAACTTCAAAATTTTGAAAAAAATTAATGTAGACAAAAATCATCGACTTAAATTTGGCGTCTAAATGACTCGCCATAATGGCTTTTTTTTCTATCGTGACGCCAGTTATTTGACTATCAATTTTAACACGCTTAAAGTTTCCTAGAATCTAAGAGCTTAAATTTGACATCTAAATGACCGTCATATTGTCTTGTGTTTGGTCTACTATCACCGTCATTTGACCGTCAAATTTAATGAAGCTAAAACTTGTTGTGTATTACCGAGAATGTGAAATTCCGAAATGTTTAAAGGACATAGACCAAGTTAAAAGAATTTTACTAGGTACAAGTAAATTTATGAGAGTATAGATTAACTGCATATTTTACGGAGGGGATAAGTAATTTCACTCAAATGAAATAAATTGAAATCTCTATTTTCATGAACATTGTCTCCTCCCTTCATTTACTCTTAATTTTATTCCACACACATTTAAAATTATGAAAATATTACAAAATATTTTATATAATTTGTGCAAGCTAAAAACTTTAAAACTTTTATGTGGCTATAACTACCAATATTTTAATAAATATTTACCACACTTCACGTGGGCCACCAATAAACTAGCCCTTTTTTTAATTCTCCATTTATACTTGAGAGTTCCACATTTATCCCTGAGATATTCTCTCATTTTATTCTCCACTCCCACTTTTATATAAAAAAAAACATTTAAATAAGTTTATTTATATAGTTTTTATAAACTATAAGATATAAATGAATGGGGTTGGCCCCTTACATGAATAATATAAATGGTTAGGGACACATGTTATGTTTTATTTAATAAGTATTAAGATTTAAAAATAATTCATTCATGGTCAAGCAATAAATACGGACCCCCTTACTAAAAAAAAAAACACGTAGATTTTTTTCAAAAACATATATAAACCCAATCTAATCAAAATTATATTTTAAGCGGTTTAAACTAACCATATGTATATATATATATATATATATATATATATATATATATATATATATATATATATATATATATATATATATATATATATATATATATATATATATATATATAATATGATTCAAACTTAGGTTTGTTTCTTTTTTAAAAAACTATATATGCCTAGATTTATAAGTTAAGTTTAAATATGATTTAAACTTAGGCTTAGAATATGGTTTGTTGACTCTTCCCTCAATCCCATGTAATTTTAATATGGTTTAAGATTTTTAATATATAGTTTTTTTCAAAACTATATAAATTTTAATATGATGTTTATATAAATTATTATATAAACCTTATTCTATATTATATATATTTTTATTTAAAAATAATAATATAGTTTTCAAATTATATAGGATATAGTTATAGATTAACTATAAACTATATTTTTCAAATCAAATCCTTTTAAAGGGGACCAAAGAACACGGTATGAATTCACCTTCCGAAATATTTAACCTACAAACATTTGAAATTATAGAAAACATGAAAATTATTTCATACAGAATAAATTCTTTCATTTTAACGTATGTAATTTTCACGCAGTAAATATTTGAAGCCCCTTTCACTGTGCAAATATCCAAACAAACATTAATTCCATATAACTTATAAAATGTAAATGAAAGTAAGAATCATATCATATTACATCCCCCAAAAGTTAGGGGTTTAAAATTAAAAACCCTAAAAAAATTCATTCACAATGTAATGTCAAAATAAATTGGGGAAAAAAGGAAGAAGGGGAGATACTTTTAAATACCCTTTCGGATTGGTTGAAAAAATCCATACAAATTAAATAAATAAAATACAAAACATTTGATCTTAATTTATTTAATTTACCTCCTTTGTTACCATGTTAGAATTTAAGGATTCTAATGAAAATAATCTTTTACTTGAGAGAACTTATTTTTCATCCAAAGAAGATCACCTCCTCCTTTTTGAAACCCTATTTACTAAGGCTAAAACCAAATCACTTGATTTGCACACCTTTGATATATTTCTCGAATATATTAAATGAGGACCTAAAGTTTTTTTATAAAAGGTGATCATGTATGTCTCCCACCCACATTTTCAACCTAAAATGGTTGACACATACACCTAGGTTTATAATATTTAATATTAGAAATATAATCATTGATATTAAATATTTAACCTAAATTATATACCTAGGTTAAAATATTTAATAATATAAATATAAATATTTCATATTATTAAATATTAACCTATATATTAGTGATGAACCCATATACATTAAGGGTTTGTCGAGACCACTTAATCATTATGTTCCAATAGTTTGAAGGAAATGATGTCCCCAATGTTAGTTTGATACATGGGAGATTTTTAGGTCTACCAAAATGATTGGGTGTGGAGAGAGTATTAAGAGGGAGGATTTGATCCTCCCCCAATGAGATATGTTTCATCATGGTGTCAAAATATTCATCATTGGGAAGCTTAGACGAAGGTACGTATGAATTAGTGGAAGCTTCAGAAGATGATTCTTGCTTGGGGATGAGCACATCGCTTGGCCTGTAGGTCATATGACATGATTTAAAGGGGGGAAGATTGGTGGGGTGTGTGTGGATTTTCCCCTGATGTTTATATTTAAGAGAACGATGAAGGGTGGAATGGGCCTGATAAAGCATGCGCGGATCCATGGGTGTCCAAGAAAGATGTTGTATTGAAATTTCTCTTTTATGATGTAGAAGAGTTCATAAAGGAGTTTCTCACCAATGAAAATAGGAAGGATGGCCATCCCTAATGCAGGGGAAACAACATCGTTAAATGATTGAAGGACCGCGGGTGATTGGGTGACAATAGTGTTGGGAAGCTTAAGTTGATTGAATGTGTGGGTTGAATAAATGTTGATGTTAGCACTATTATCAATCATGTATCATTGGATGAATGTGTCATTGATACGAACGGTGATAAAGAGGGAAGGTCATGATCTTCAGGATAATTTTAGGGATTTCAGAATCATCAAAGGAAATAGTAGGAAAAGAGGTAAGAGCTCCAAAAAGGGGCTGCAAAATGTTTAGATTCATCGATTGTGACTAGTATGCATTATAAAACCTTGATGAGAGCCTATTGATAGTTATAGGAGCTTTGGATAAGCTCATAAAGATACATTTTGACAGGATCATGATGGATTTATTTCACGATAATTTTCTCTATCACAACATGCCTTTAGACTTTTGGAGTGGCCATAATAAATACCTTAGTCTTGGATGAAGAGTAAGATGAAATGGGTTTGTTAAGAGAAGAATCGATGACAACTCTTGGTTTGTGTTGGATGGATGGTTCGAGTCATGGGGATGAGATCGAGTGGCAATACGAACAACATTTATGTAAAGATGGGGAATTTATTTAGAATGGGTAGAATTTGGTGGAGGGACTATGACTAAAGGTGTGGGTGGAGGGCTAGATTTAAAGGCCTTGGAAGCTATAGATATGGTTTGAGGGTTATGCGTAGACGTAGATGAGCTATTGGATGGAAGGTGGTGGTTTTCTTCGGTGATAAGATCATATTATTCCATGAGGTTGTTGATGATTGTTTGAAGATCATTGCGTTTCTATGTCATGTCTAGGGACATGATGATAAGCACAAATGATGTTATAATCAAACCACGTTGGCTTCCACCCATATGAGTCAAAGGACTTGATGGGGTAGATGGTTATCATGGATGTTTGGATAAGGCGATGAAGTATTTTGGTGTAGGACCCAATGGGGATTTTAGGAGATAAAGTCTCATGGATTACGGATTGATTTGATTTAGGAGAGGAGGATGAAAGAAAAAAGGCTTCTTACTCTTATGGGGTTTTGTAGGGTCCTTGGATTCTGATTTTAATTTGGGGATAACAATAGATGATTTTGATTCGGATTTGGTAATGATAGGGTACTTGGTGAAGGATGTGGTCCCAAAATAGATGGATGAGGTCCTAAGATGGATGATTGGATAGTGGGTTGTTTGGATTGATTGGGCTTCGAAGGAGGAAGCTCTAATTTCTTATGTGGATGAGAAATAGATATTTTGATGGGGGTTCCAAGGTTTTTAGATGCCTTTATTGAAGCTTTACCTTTGGCATGGATAACAATGATTTCAATGGTGGAGCCATCTTTGGAGGTAGGATCAGATGGTTTGGATGTGGGTTGTGTCGTAGATGTGGTGGTTGAAGATGGGGATGGTTCTTGAGTAGGATCATCGATATAATTATGAGGGCTTGTAGATTGTGTGAAATTTGGGGGTGTTGATTTATAGGTTGTTGTATTTGTTAGAGGTGAGGATGGGATTGAGACATTTCTCATGAAAAATTAAGGGAATATGTCCATTTGGTAGAGGTTTCAAGAGACGATATAGATGTGGTCATGGATTTAGATATGGATTTGGATGCGGGTGTAGATGAGGGGATAAAAGTGGATGTATCTCTATGTGTGTGTGTGTGTGTGTGTGTGTGTGTGTGTGTGTGTGTGTGTGTGTGTGTGTGTGTGCATGTACATGTGATTGTAGGTGCAGGTGTAGTAGTAGATGTATATATAGATATAGTTGTGGATGTGGGTGTAGATGCGGGTGGAGATGTTGAATCTTGACTTCATGTATTGATTTTGTGGGCATCAAGCCTTGAGATGTGAGGTGCTTGGCTTGGTTGTTTAGTGGATGGTTTCTTAAAGACATCTAATGGTTGATTAGGAGGAAAATTTGGATTGTCTATTTGGAGGTCTCCATGATCAATAATTCATTGCACTAGGTCCTTAAAGGTACGACATTTTTCAATGCCATGGCCACATACTTGATGATGTTTGCAATAATGGTCCTCACGATACCATGCGGGTTTGGGACATGAGTCATCAACAGGGCAGATGGGAGGAATTTAGATAAGGTGTACAACCATGAGCTTATTGAAGATGGAGCTCTAAGATTTTACAAGAGGAGTATAGTTGGGGGATGGTCGAGGAGCTCTTTGCAGTGGCTCGGCATGAAATGTGGATGCGGAGGAAGTTTTGATGAAAATGGAATTTTCTACATTCTTGTATTTTTATTATGGGTGAATGATTTGGTAAACCCAGTCTTGGGATAACTAGAGTGAAGCTTAACATGGCCTTACTCAAGGGTGTGTAGTTCTAACTTGCAAGCCATGGTAAAATCTTCCTCAAAGGTTTGGAAGGATTGAATTTGGAGGGTAGATGAAATGTGTTTGGCACATGATCTAGAGAAGATATAAATGAGTTCATTTTGAGGTAGAAAGAATGATAGTTGATTAATAATGTCGCGCCACATAGCAATGAAATCAACTATTGATTCGTCCTCAAACTGTTTGATGGCATAAATATCGGTGACGATTATCTTACGCATTTTTGATGGAAAAGTGTTCTAGAAAGAGTTGTGATAGTTATGTGAAGGAGAAGAGGGAATGTTGAGGGATGTCATTGTAACAATCTAGAGTGGGCCCATCCAATGACATGGGAAAGGTATGAAGCATAAGATCTTGATCATGCATAATGAGGTAGCATGAGTTCCTAAAGGCACGGAGATGTTGTTAGGGATATTATTTGCTATTGAATTTAGAGAATTTAGAAACCCCAATGTGGGGATATGGCTTAACATGTACGGATGGATTGATAGGTTCGTTACAAATTTTCTCATAGGTGAATGTGCTCTTGGGACCCAAGGTAGTGGCCTCTAGGTTGGCCATTCTACTCAATAAGGCTTGCATGGGATCATTTGATGTATGAGGATGGGGAACTAATTGATATTGTTGCAGATTGTAGGAAGTGGATGGATTAGGTTGTGGGTAAGATTGATAATGTTGGGTGTAATTAGGAGTTTGTGGGGGTGGTTGATAGGGAGGAACATAATTGAAAGTTTGTGATTGGATGGGTTAGGAAATAGGATGTTGTGAAGGGATGTAGTTGGATGGGTAATATTGTGAAGGTTTTTGTTGAGTGATAGGAGGATTGGATTGGGTTTGTGTTGGATGAGTTTAGTTATTTACATGAAGTGGTTGAGATGCTTGGATGGGTTGATTTGGAAACATATATCGAAAGATGCTTGAGTGTAGGTTGATTAGTTTGGTTCAACTCTAAAGGGAGAGGTTGTGAGATAACAACATTGGGATGGACATGGGATGTTAAAAGAGGCACCAAGCTTTGAAAGTGTTGCTCGGGTGGTGGAGGAGGTATGTTGGAGTCTTGAAGATTTTGAGTGGGAGCGTTGATGATAACAGTAGATGAAGAAGGAATAGGAATAGAGGATGTAGTAGTGGTATTGATACGTGGTAGATTAGGTGGGATAGGCACCACCAATTATGTGGATTGATGGGTTTGGGGAACCATGGTAGAAGACTCATGAGGGACATGTTCATTTTGGGACAATGAATGTCATTCAAGGATTTAGGGAACAAGGAAGCAAGTTGAGAGGTGAGGACTTTAGCATTCGATTTGTAGTGGATAAGCATAAAGTTTTTGAAGAGAGGGTCCATCAATAGGGACATTAGTGGATTAAGTAAACTACATAGTCATCGAGGGCAACATGATTAGCATCGAGAATTTCTTGAAATTCCAAGCATCCATGAGGGATAGTGGGGGTCCAAGTGCTCCTAAGGAAGTAGCGGAAGGAGGTGTGGTTGGTCTAGAAGGGATGGAGTGATGGTAGACAAAGGGATTATTCTCGATATGGGGATTGGTTTGAATCACATGGGGCTCATGAGGAGGAATCATAGGTAAAATGGGTTGGGAGACCAAAGATGAGGTGACCAAAGGTGTAGAAGAAACAAGAGAAAGTACAGATGTTTGTTGTGAGGGATTGTTTGAGGTGGGGATATTGTTAAAAGAGATTCATTGTTCCATTTTATTGGCTTGGGAGTGAGTAACAACATGCATGAAATAAACAATCAATATCCTATGTGAACTATTAATGCAACACGCAAGTCAAGTAGTAGAATTTTGTTTATCTTGTTTATTTATAGAATGTGAAGAGGGAAGAGGCTCAAAGGGAACCTAGAGAAATGGACATGATCTATGGATGGTTTCAGGTGTGTTTAAGGATGGAGTCCTCGATATACCCGAAGGTACGTGAGGCAAAAATATATGATGACTATTGGTACATGGCCTAATATAGGGGCATACCCCTGCATTTCACATACCGCAGCAATAAGGATGTTGGGTGCTTAGAATATATATACCAATAGTCAAAAAAATTATTACACAAATGCTAGAACATAGTGGCGGATTCCTTATTGGGTGATGAAATCCCAATATCTCCACCTAGGTAGGAATTTTTAGATGTGTAGATTGTGTGTGTGGTTTGGTTGTGTGTGAATAAAATGTGAATGCAAAGTGTTACTGCCTAATTAAGCTATGTGATCAAGAAAATATGAAAGAGTTCGTTTTAGATCCAAAGCTAAATATGATGTTTGATGAGGACAAACAAGAAAAGGAAGAGAAGAATGATGCAAGAAAGAAGAAAATAAGCATCAGAAGAGGAATACCTGGATAATGCTTTTCCTTTTTAAATTACGCATGCGTTGTTGAGCAAGTAAGCAAACTCCCAAGAACACAAGAGAAAAACTTCAACCTGCGAAGTTAGTGGACAAAGGAAAATAGAACATGGAATAGAAAGTGAAAATAAATAAGGAACCTACCAAAGGAGATAGGTAGGTCCCACTTTGGGTGTGCCAAAATGTTTGATGATTTTTCTGTTCTTATTCTAAGTTAAGGAAATGGTATGCAATAAAAAAGAAAATACAAATATTTAAGGGTTTAAGGCTACCTTTGATGTGTGTGATAATGATGAAGATGGAAGATGGGCACACAAATTCTTTCCGTAGTGAGATCAATAACCTACACAACACAAAGGAAAATTAGACAAGAAAAATATTAGTATATTATATGGTGGGTTACTCCGACCAAATTCAATCCCGAGAAGTGATGAACTTCCCAGGGAGGATGTCAACCCACTTGTTTATAAATATTGATCAAAAATAAAGACCGAGATAGCATACACAAAATGAGAAAAACAGAGATACTCGGATGTATGATAAAATGATAGATTATATAGTCCAGATAATGATAAAAGGATGAAAAGTAGAAAGTGGTTGATGGTGACCCAAGACAATCAACGATGACTACGAACAAAAGAATATCAAGAGGCTGGAAACAAAAATTTTGGAAGAAATCTCTAGATTCGAGGGTTTCATGGATTTGGTACATAAACATAGGAAGCAAAGAAAATACATATTACGGGAAGATGTGATTAGGGTAGAGTGAGTCGATGGAAACTAGAAGTAAATCGACGATAACTCAAAAAAGAAAAGAGGGATCTTGGGGTGTCATATAGGGAAGATAGAGGGATTGCATGATTTGGATGTTGCGGGAACATAGATACTTTGTGGAAGGGATGACATAATGCAAACAAAATGGCTGAGACAGATGGGGTCAACGGTGACTTGGGACCTGGTCAGCGGTGGTGGGGATGAATTGGGGTTTTGTGAGGTTTGATGAGTGGAAAAAATACTTTGTGAGAAATAAATGAGGATAGTTGATGAGATTGCAGATCTCCAAGATGACGAACGAGAGAGTGCAAAGTTGATGAAGAAGTGGTGACACGAGATAGGTCTCTAAACAAACTCCAAGCTTCATATCTTCCAAGATGATTGATAAGGGCTCCAAGATGGCTTCAATATGACTTCAAGATGTTGATGGCATCTCACAAGAAGAAAAAAGACCTACAAAAAGCTCACTAGAAGTTGGATCTCCAAAGTTTCATCCTCTTGAAAAGGGGGTGATGATGTATTTATAGGATCTCTATTGACTACAGAGAGAACCATTGATTTGGTTGATGGGGATTATGCACAAAGCGAGGGATGAATCCTATTAAGTGTTGATTATGATTACGGATCGTTTGGAAAATTAGGGTTGCATAGGGATGAGAAATGGTGGTTGGATATTTGAAAATATTAAATGAGGGTAGATGATGGTTTTAGACAGGGAAACATGTAGTGGTGATTCTTCACTAATTCATGAATATTTATATTTTTGAAATTTAGATTTGGTGATTTTTAAGAGTTTTCGGAGTAGTATTTTACCTAAAAATTCCGAGAGCAAGTTATTTTTGGGGTTCACTCACCCTCTTATTTATAATAAATTTCATATAAATACAAATATTTGCCCCAATGCAAGGGTTACATTATACATACGCTAGCATATACATCTCAAGCATATACATTCCCAACCTTTGGATTTTCACATTCCCTCATGAATTTTCAAGCATCTCGCAATGATCGGGTGCTGCATCTTATATTCAAGCATCTACATTTTGCATTCGGGCATCTACATTTTGTACTTTCCAGACGCCCTGGTTTGCATCCTTCATTGCTTTGGGTCTTTCGAAGCCTAAAACTTACAATGGGCATCTACATTTGCTATCAAGTGTTTACATTTTGTTGTCGAATCTACATTTTCGTAGTTTGCCATCTCGCATTTTTCCATTCGGGCATTTACATTCACCCAACTTGTTGAAAACTTGATTTCTTTGCCAAGGGTCAAAATTTGACAAAAAATAGTCATCGATACACAAATCTTTATGGAAAATGGCCAATGAATCTAATAAGCATATTTAGAATTCTTTAAAATGAATTCTTTATAAAATTTTACCCATATTTTTACTTTTTCCTCAAAATATATGTCGGTAGACTAATCGATATGAAGAGTTTACAATCACCACGAACTAACACATCATATGGGTCTTGAAGAGCATTAAATATAATTTCATTTGAGCTATGGTTAGAACGACAATCTTTAAGAGAATCTTGAAACCTTTTGGGAAAGTTCCTTTTTCTGTGAATTCATTTTTGGAAAGCCCATTTCGAGATTCACCACCCATTCTATAATAATTTTTGGGAGGGGGTCTTAAAGTGAACCCTGGTTCTAGAAAGGATAAATGAGGGGTTTAGGGATTTGATTAAGATGATAAGAATGTTTAAGGATAATAAGGGTGATTATTGGAAATGAAATAATGATGGGATTAAGATAGGAAAATAGAAATTAGAGGAAATAAATTTGATTTAGGAGGGAAATGGTATTTCTAATAGGAAATGGGTGTGAGTGTGCATAATGACGATGAAGGGGTGATCAAACGTGGGATGGGGGCTAGCGAACCAAATTTTGGTGTCTACAATAGGTGATGACATCATGATGCTATATTGGGCCTTTTGTGTTGCTTTGTACTCGAAGCTAGATGGTGAGCAATGCTTCTAGTGAAATAGTATCATCTTCTTCATCAATAGGATCAAGATGTGGAAAATTCTCATCAAGGTTCTTATAGTCATCACAATAGTAAGAAGGATCAGAATCATCGTTATCATCATATTTGAGTAGTAAATATGAATCAATGTTATCCATAAGATTAATATGCATGTTGTTCCCATAATATTCTTTGAAATTATACTTAGGATTTATCTTATAGGTTCCCATGCCTATGGAGATCCATGGATGATTTGGCAAGTCATTAATACTTGTGTTTTCATAATCTATCTCAATGTGTGGTGAAGGAGTATAGATTTTTGTAGATTCCTTTGTTGTGTTGGCCTTAGATGGGGCTTGTGGTGGCTCAACTGATATTGATGGTGTGGCGGTAGGAAATATCTCAAGTGCAAGTGATGTTGTTTTATCATTGTATAGCTTGAACCATTTAATATGGAATTATTCTCATGAGTCATGAATGAATTAGATTTAGGAACCCATTGAGATGTGGAAACCAAAGATAGATATGTAGCAGAATGATTCTTAGATAATGAAAGAAATTCCTTATGTACAAGTTGTTGGATTTTTCATTGTACATTATAGTAATCATTGTAAAAATGTCCATTAATTCCATGATAATTGCAAAAAGGTTGGCCATTAGATTTGGTAATCCGATAATGAGGATAGTAATGATTGGGAAACAAAGTAATTAACTGATGATTGAGGGATCAAATAGTACATCATGTTGTTTAGGATGATCATCAAATGAAAGATATGTTTTATTTTGGAGGACTTTACCCTCTCTTATATGATCACATCTAGCACCTAGATCATATGGCATTGGCTTAGCTTTACGAACATCATGATGCATAGAAAGAGAATGAAGATGTGCATTGGAAGTATCTTTGAGGTGTTGGATTTCATCCTTGAGAGATGTAATTGTAGCATTCATGGCTTGAAGTTGATCTTGAAAGGCATGGTGCAAAACTTGAATAGAGTCTAAGATAGCCTTATGGGAGGTGTCATCATTACTAGTAGAAGGAGCTAAAATATAACTCAAAATGGCATTCACTTGGGAGGGTGTCGTATGATCAAGGAGATGGACTTGCTTCAATAGTTGTGTAAGAGTATCTCTACATGATGGGTGTTGTTGAAGTAAATGAAACAAAGATATTGTGGTATGGGCCATGAAGGAGAGATCCACAATGGGCATGTAAGAGATTAGGTTCACAAAATGATTTTAAAAAATTTAAATATATGTAAGAACATTGTTGATCGATAAATATAATTGTATTTAAGAAAGATCTAGCTATAGATATTGTTATCCTGTAAAATTGACGAGGGAAATTTTATAGGTAACCATACCAAATTTTTTCCTTGGTCCCTCGTCGGGGACCCCTCTGCGTTCGGAATGTTACAAAATCCCTTTCCGGGAAATCTAGTTCTCCGAACTTAGCCATTTTGGTCCCTTTTTGGCTGGGCACACCTTTTATCCATGTAACACAGAATAAACCTACGCCCCTTTCATTTCCTTTGGCGCACCCTTTGAAGTGTCGACACACGTTTTGGTGCGCCTTCCCATGATGCACCTTTCTTGCATGCGCCAAGGTGCATGCGCCTTCATGTTAACAACTAAATTGTTGCGCCGTATTTTGGTGCACCAAAGGGCACAAGGAATGAGGTGTTGACAGTCGTAAACTTGCGCCAAAGGCGCAAGTATTTTCGTGTTGACACACATTTTTGGTGCGCCAAAGGGCGCATAATTTTACGTGTCGACACATGTTTCGTGTGCCTCTTGAAAAAGTGGTTGGCGCATTTATTGCACCTTTGCCTATATATAGGCGCATCCGCCCTGTCACTTTCACCAATCAGAAAACATGTGATAACTTTATTCCTCTACACCTGTCAGCACACCCTTCATCCTCGTGTCGCGTTCGTGGACCCCGCTTCATCTCTCATATTCTATATATTCTGGGTAGGTGGTTCTTTTTCCTCTTGTGTTTTGTTTTTGTTGTTTGTGTGTGGTAGGATAGAATGAATATGCAAATCCATTAGACCCTCCTACCGTTCTTGCAACCTTTCCCCCAAAACCGTTTTCATCCTCTTTCCAAATCTGCTGGTCAGGAGGGCTCTGCCTCTAAAAATCAACCTGGATCTCTTTGTTGTGCCCCCTTCACCATCTAAAATCCCTGAAAAAGAGGCCTGAAAGATCGCAAACCTATCGGGAAAGAAAGAAAACCTTAATGATTATTTTAAAACTGTGTTTTTCTCTTGGCAATCGCCACTCCTACTGCATAAAATACAGTCGCGCCAAGAAGGCGCACTTTTCCCGCTTGTAACACGCATTTTTCCTGTGCCATTCGGCACATCAACATCCCCTATTACATACAAATTACATGCACCAAAGGTGCACCACTGCTCCATGCAACACCAACATTCCTTGCGCCTAAGTATAAAACTACATAACGGTGCAGACACATCCCGCCTACAATAACATGATGTCATATGCAAAATCCATGCGCCCTGCGCCCTTTGGCGCTGATTTGTTCCTTGTAACACTCTGATTCAGTGCACCATTCTATTTACTCTATAGCTGCGTGTGTTCCCGCGCCTTGCACCCCGAAACCTTAAAAGTGCTAACTCTTCATTCTATTATGTAGTGCTTTAATGGAATATCTGATAGCTAATATGGCTCTTTGGCATTAGACTTCTCTTCTTCTTCTTACAGATCAGAAACTGAACTCAGACCCATTTATGTCTACATCAAGCAAGAATCCAACCAAGTCAAAGGGTAAGGCTAAGCTTACGGAAGAAGAAATGAAGTATAAATACCAGAGGGTCAGGATGCCCGAGTCCCAGGCAGAATGTGACCTGGATATAAGAGACTCCGAGCTCGGTCACATCGACATGGAGGATTTCTGGGCCAGAACCAGGAGAGTCACAGGGAGTCCCTGGATGGACAAACTAGTAAGAAATGGCTTGCATTTTGCTGGGGGGATCCCCGTTAGTGTAGTAAATAATGAATTCATGATGGTAGTGGCCCCCATCTGCTACAACAAAGACACAAGGTGTGTCCAAAATGAAAAGGGCAAAGTCGTGATCAACCTCACTGCCCGGCACTTCAAAATCATGTTAGGCATCCCTCACCACCGAAACTTTGTGGCTGTAAGCCAAGAGGATTGCATCAAGGCTTGGGAGGACAATGAAGACCAGTGCATGCAACTGATGAATGAGGTGTACCTAAAGAACAAGAAGGTGATAACCAGATGGCCACAGGTTATTCACCGTAGCGACTTCTCCGAGGAATTGAGTGATACTATCACGTTCCTAAGCAGAGTATTTGGGATTTCTGATGCCCATTACTTTCATAAATGGATGCTCAGGTACCTGGAGACCATGAACAAGAACGTACCTGATCAACGCTTCGAGTGGGCGGAGATAATAAGCAACACCATATCTGAACAACTCCAACAACTCACCACAACGGGAGGTTCTACATGAACTCCTACGTAGTCTATGCTGCAGCCTCGAGAAAGGGATTATCCAGCATTGAGCCGATGCGGGGTTTGGCCCTAGGTAAAAATATATGAATACTACCCAGAGCTGAAACTGGAGAACAACATCCCGCAGTTTACAAAGATCAACGATGCTTTCTTCTATGGCATCGTCTACCTTTTGAGGCCAAACATGACTCACGGTCGAACGACCAAGAGCATTATCACAACGACAGAGAAGTGGGGGGCCTTATTTACACAATTTCCCACCTTCACCTATCTCAGGGAAGCTAACTTCCTGGGTGAGCCCACCAAATTGCCGAGATATGTCGGCCCCAAGCTGATCCTGTTAGAGCTCTCCAAACAGCTCGTGACATACCATAAAAAGTTCCTGAAGTGAAAGACGGGTGGAACTCCTTTCCCCCTTACAGTGGGTAGATACACATGCATCTCTCACCACAAATCCCGGGAAATGGTTGCCGAACTAGAACTGCTCAATCTGAAGCACAACTTCCCGGCGAGGCCCACTTTTGATCCAAGGAATTGCCTTCCCAAAGCAAAACTCGATCCAATCCATATTCCACAGATCGAGGACATCTATATCGACCTATACCATGAGGTTGAACTTAGAAGGAAGGACCACTCCCGCTTGGCCTTGGCAGAAATTATTCAATACGGCATGGCCATCATTCCAAAGGGTTACCAAACTACCGATCAAGAAGTTGATCAGGTATATCTAGATACAGATGGGGACAACTAGCCGTTTCTTTATGATCGACAGAACAAAAGTGCCCTAGACCATTGAAGAAAGGGTCAAGGAAACTTTGCGGAGGACAGAACATTGGTGCAGGATGAATGGCCTCATCTACCTCGAGGTAGATTTCACTACGTCTCCGTTGGGTGACACACTGTCGTGCCAAAACACCTACCTAAAGTCAAAGGCAAAGATAAATAGGGTGAATCAAGCTCTGCTCAAGAAGGAGCTCTTGAAAGTCCTCCTTCCACTGCACAAGAACAAGTTGTAAGCCTGGTATCTCCAGAGAAAGAAGCGGCGGAAGGTGTTTCGGCGAGCACACCCACTCGGGTGTTTCCACTACTACAACCACTAAGGTCCCTTCTATCCCTTCTCCCTCTCCTCTCGCGTGACCCAAGCAACCATTCCTTTGGTCGTGTCCTCTCCCCATCTTCTACGGTTCCCCTTCCTCGTCATCCATCTTCTCTTCTCTCACGCAGAGCTGTCCCCACCATTTCTTCTCTCATCTCTCAGCCTCCCTTCCTTTCCCATGTCTTCCTCCCCTGCAGCAGTGTCCCTTCCCCGTGAGCACTTTCTCGGCATCCCTCTTGATGCCACCACCAAGTGTCTCTACCTATTTCCCCTCATCTACGCTGCCCACTCCCTCTTCCACTTCTGGTCCCACTCTCATAAGTCCAGCATGGATCTCTTAGCACCTGAGCCAACATAAGAGGAAGGTTCCCATCGCACCAATGGACTTCTTTGTCATCCTGTCAAAGGGGACTAATAAGCAAAATCCCATAACCCGCTTCTCTCAAAGTGCATCAGGAGAGAGAGTAATGGAGATAGCATATCCCGATCCTTCCAAGAATAGAGAAGATCTGCTCGACGATTATACAAAGATGACCCAAGTCACAATGCGAACATCTTCGGAAAGTCTTCAAGGAGAGGCCCTATCTGCAGTGGATGCCCTTTGCAAGAAACTTCGAGAAGCAAAGGAGGAGAAAAGGTTGCTAAAGGAACAAAACAAACATCTTCTCCACGCCCTGCAGAAAATGGGTAATGCACCTCCTACAACTGCCACGGAAACTCCTGAGGTCCTAAGTCAGGACAAGATAAACGAGTATGCCAAAATTGGTGAACAAGGTATGGCAGTTTCTTGCAGGGGATCAAATCCTCAAAGACAGCGAGGAGGTAATAGTCAAGTTCACCGAGTTGTATCAGAACATCAATCAGGCGAACAAAGAGCTCCAGGCGATCGCAGGACCTATCTCCGAGGAGTTGGACCATGCAAGGCTGCAACACGAAACATTCCAGAAAATGCTCATTGCTCGACCAACAATCTAGTAAAATTTGGCGTCTTGATCACCCCTGGGTACCCAAAGAAGATCCTTGCTGCGTTGGATTACTGGGTCGACCAGATGGAGTTCATCCTAGAAAAGATTGATAAAGTCAAGGAGGAAGCCCTAGATGCAATGCATCAAATGGAACAAATCATTCTGAGGATGTCTCCAGGCTTGCTTACTCCTTCTTTCACCTTGAGGAAGGCAGACGAAACTATCTGGATCTTCAAAGAGATCCTCTCGCAAGGGTTAGGGCCAGAAGCCACTTTCGACACCGAATGCATCAACAACCTTCTGGCTTGCCATGATTTTGTGGGGTTCCTGATGGAGGTAGGTAATGATTATTTCAAGCTCCCTGAAAAACTCAGAGATGAACGGGAGACCTGTGAGGTCATCGGTGATCATACGAAGGGTCCTGCTCAGGATCAACTTCAGCCCATGATCACTAAATTCATGGAATATCGGACTCAGTTCCACATCACCTCTCCCGAACAACAGCAGAAGCAAGATACCCCCTTCCAACCATGAGACGATGATGAATAGTTCTCTTCCTCTTGGCTTTCTCTTTTTGTAAATATCTAATAGTATGTTGGTACAAACGATGACCTCATCCATGTTGCACCATGGGATGTTGTCATCCACCAAGTTGTCCAAAGTCAACATTGACTTTTAGATATTTTGTAATTAGTTGTTGGTTCCCTTTTTCCTTCTTTCTTCTCCTTCTTCTATATATACTTGGATACTTGTTGTATTCAAGGGATGGATACCTTTTAGATGAAGAATAGAAGTAAGAAGAAAAGACTTTGAGCTTTTTGTAACAGAAGAAGATATTAATGCAAATATTAAGACTTTGTGCTAAATAAGTGTGTTATGAGCATTTAATCTTTCTTATGTCAGATTTGTGCGTTTATTCTGTTGGATCTACTTCTACCCTTTTGTCATTTATTCATCAGTATTGCTTTGTTCGTCTATGCAAGTAAGTTCGGCTCTGTCTACTACCAGCCTAAAACATAGACCCTCTGACCTTTCTACTTTGGAATTCATTTCTTTTCTCTCTTCAGATCTTTCCTATCTCCCCACCTCATTTCTTTCCCTTCTTTTACAGTTGGAAGTACCTCTACTGGGATGAGATCCCAACCCCCGAAGGCAGAATATTGTGAGGCTTGCATGCATTCCCGCTAGTGGAATAGCAATAAACCAGCTTTCCTTTCTTTGACTCAAGAGGGCTACACCCTGCACACTGTTGGCTCGTCTATCCATAGATCTGTCCCACCCGGCGAGATTTTGGACCAACAGATATACAAGCAAGTGATAGATAGGGTTTGTAGAATGACTTAGCTTGCCTTCATGGGTCTCAGAACCGATTATGTACTAGTGACCGATCTAGAAAGGCTAATTCTAGACTATATAAGCTCTAATTTAGAAATTGGAATGTGACGATCTTAGGGACATAAGCGCTTGGGAGAGGACATGACCTCCTGGCACTAGTGTCTATTCTAGGTGCTAGTAAAATCTTTGTCCTAGTTCTTTATTTGTCACTTCTTGTGTTTTGTAGGTCATGTTAGGTTCAGGATCAATTCTTCTCAATAAAGCACTTGTACCTGTAAAAGAAACCCTAATTACCGGCACAATACCTAAACACACATTATAATAAATAGAATATTCATATTGTTGAGTTGGACTGACCTCGACAGTCACCCCAATATTATTTTCACTTATTTCTATACTACATTTGAGACTTAATGTAGTTCTAGTGTGTGTGATTGGAATAGTGTCCCTTGAGCTAGGTTGCCCTAGTTCCAGTGGCATAAATAATATCGAGATACAACTACTTTGTCCTAATGCAAAATGTGTGGTATGGAATTCATAATAGCTCCCCTATGCAGTGAATAATGCACTTTTTTTATGATGTATTACATTGGAAATATTTCACTCCTTGTGGTAGTAAGTTCCTCTTGAAATGCTTACACGCATGCAGCATGTGTGTGTGTGTGTGTGTTTGATTCATTCACTTAAGTTTCATCATTAACAAGTGAAAGGACATCCTATGGTGATAAACAAAGACAAGAAAGAGTTAAGATACAAAAATTGTAAAAGAGATAAAGTGGACATAAGCACCCAAAGAGGACATCGACACCAGGTGCTTTCTTGTCCTTAATGTGTGGTTTTTGTTAGAGTAGGTATTTACCTTAGCTCATGTTCACCTAGGTACTTTATTTACCTTTATTGTATTTATCCTCACCCACTTATGTGTGTGGATATTTATTTTATCTTATTTAGATATTAGGAGATATTATCTAGTTGTTAGGTATAGTTCTTTCCTTGATCTATGGTATTGACTAGTTCTTTCCTTGATCTATGGTATTGACTATATCCTTGATGTCTAGTTCTCTCCTAAATCTATGGTCTTGACTAGTTCTTTGATGACTAGTTATTTCCTTGATTTATGGCTTGATCTACGACCTTGATTGGTTCTTAGATTGTTATTCCTTGCCTATTTAAGCAAGGCTCATTCTCAATGTATTGCATTGAGTTCCATAATAATATATGATATTGTTGCTCATTTGTTTGCAAAGGTTTTATGTAAAGCTATTCAGCGAATTGCTTTCATCTTATTGATCGTGGTGTTTGATTAGCATCTGTGTTCTTGGCTTGGTATGATCTGGTTATCATTCCTTTCATGGTATCAGAGCTGGAGATTGTTGTTGACATCCGTCTGTAAGTTTTATTTTGCAAATAAATTATTTGTGTATTCATATATTTGGGATTTGGTCGTATTTTGTTGTTGTGTGCATTTTTATGGAAAACAGAGGCTTCTATTGGATCCGGAAGGTGTGAAAACCCTAAGATCAACTGTAAACTTGGTCGTTTCTGCAGATAGTCATTTTTGTGGATTTTTGTTGTTGCAGAGAAGCACATTGGTTTGCCTCGGGATTCATGCCCACCAGAAAAGAAATCACGGGATTTTTTTGGGTTTGTTGGATTTTTTGGATCTCGTGGGGTAATGTTTTGTTGCGGCGTAGGCTGTCTCGGTTTACTTGTGGTATGGTCATATGAGGGCTTAAAACTTGTGATTCCTACTAGTAGGTGCTTAACTTCAGCCCCTTTAATTTTACTTGAGTGGTGAAGGCAACAACATTTTTCTTTGTTTTAGTGGCACCTAAAATAAATAATGAGCAAAATATTAAAAAGCTTGTAACTTTTGATCGATAACTCGGTTTTGAGTGTCATTTTTTGCAAAAGTGCTTGTTTTTTCATGCTTTTTCCATTGGAGTTATTTATTTTAAGACTTGCACTATAATTATAAAGTGCCAAATATGGAGGAGTGTTGTAATCAATTGTGGACGTAATTTCGGCTGAGACTGATGTCTTAAATTTTTTGGGAGTTACAGTTTGTAGCTATCATGGATTCTGAGAATGATATGTTTTTCTCTGAATTATGTGGACTTTAATAGGATATTGTAAAATTTGTGGAAGAAAATAGATCGCTCAAGAAGCAAAATTATCTTCTACAATCACTCATTCATGATAAGGATACAATAATACACTCCTTGCAGAACAAACTTGCTAGCCTACAACATCACCATCATATTGTGGACAACCATATCCATGTTCCTAGTCCACTTGCAGTTGTTGCTCTTGTACCCATTGACATTGATCCAGTATTTGAGTCTTTGAGCCTGAACTTGCTTTTATGCTTCTAAACCTATGAGGTTCCACATCTGTGCCTATTACATATATCACATGTTGTGTATCCTATTTCTTCGCTCAACTTCATGGCTTTTTTGGGAAGCATACCACTACATTCGGTTCTCATGCTCCATTCTATGGGTCTCGTTAGTGGGGTCATTGTGGACATTCATAGGGTATTATTTCCTCTATTCCACATGTGAAGTGGAATTCTTGTCATGACATTGGTTTTCGAGCAAATACTTCATTGGGATCACACATTGACAAAGCTCATTTTTTTGTTCGCTCGACTCTTTCTGAGGATCATGAGCAACACATGAGTTTTACATCTTCACTCAGGATTGAGAAACTTGAGATTTCAGTTGTCAGACATGATCAACTTGACACACATTCTGATGTTCTTTTGCATGCACCCATTGTGCATTTTGCACCAAGTCATATGCAAGCATCTTCTTCATCCATCTGTGTTGATTTGGGGTGGATATCTGATCACTCGTGGAGGTGACATAGGCATTCATTGAGAGGACTCTATAGGCATGGCTCCTCCACCATTCAGCCTCTTGCTCCACTTTTTATACCTTATGCATTGTGATGCTTCTTGTTTTGAGCATTTTTCTTTAGCAGGTGTAGTGTATCTCTCTTGTTTGTTGAGAGATTTTGTATCTATATTTTCGACACTTTTGGCATGTTAACAGTCTCTCTTATGGGGGAGCTATTTTGGTGGAGCCCAGTGTTAGTTTGTTAGTGTTCGAGTAGTTGTTTTGACAACTCATACATATTTGTAGCATCACTCCACCCATTCAGCAGTATGGGAGGGTGTGGTGTTGATCCTGCTTCTTCGGGTTTCGTGTTCTTTGCCTTGTTACCTTGGCTTTTCTTGGATCGTGACACTCTAGAGTTTGTGTCCTTGCCTTGTTGCTTTGGTTATTATTCTTGGATCGTGGCACACCTATTTGCAGCACTTGATCGAATTATGTTTGGTATTTTTTTTGCACTTTCGACATCACTCCATTGACAGTCTCCTTATATGGAGCTATTCTGGTGGAGCCCAGTGTCGTTTTTTTTTAGTTTTGTGATCGAGCAGTGGATTCAGACCATAGTACACACCAAAATTCTTCAGCATTGTCACGATTTTTTTGCGCCGAGCTTCTTGGGATGCCTTGGAGCGGGTTTTTACTCTATTTACTTTGTTGTTATTGGTTTTGCGTACATTGCGGTGTCCCTTTTTCCCGGTATTGTACATGAGTACCTCATTAGGCCTAGTTGTTGGGATTCATATTGTGGACATGCCACTTCTATTTTGGCCCCTAGCTTCACTTGAGGGGGTGTTAGAGTAGGTATTTACCTTAGCTCATGTTCACCTAGGTACTTTATTTACCTTTATTGTATTTATCCTCACCCACTTATGTGTGTGGATATTTCTTTTATCTTATTTAGATATTAGGAGATATTATCTAGTTGTTAGGTATAGTTCTTTCCTTGATCTATGGTATTGACTAGTTCTTAGATTGTTATTCCTTGCCTATTTAAGCAAGGCTCATTCTCAATGTATTGCATTGAGTTCCATAATAATATATGATATTGTTGCTCATTTGTTTGCAAAGGTTTTATGTAAAGCTATTCTGGCGAATTGCTTTCATCTTATTGATCGTGGTGTTTGATTAGCATCTGTGTTCTTGGCTTGGTACGATCCGGTTATCGTTCCTTTCAATACATGGAGCTCAAAAGGTAAAATAGTGAAATCAGGTTAGAAAGATGTTGGCTAGTATGCAAAATTGTAAGGTGTAAGTCCAAAAACAACAAGCAATAAAGATAAGAAAGATAAAAGCAATGTCAAAGCAAAACAAGTGTTGTTAATGACTAGTTCTCTTGCTTAGGAATCATGCATATAAATGAAGTATTTAGAGGCTATATGTACATAGTAAGTGCGTGATTTAGTGACTACAATTTATGCATCAATAATCACAAGGAAAAAATACCAATAAGATTCTAACTTGACTAATGATCTGTAAGACATATAAATTTACTAATATACCATGGAAATTAACCAATTCTATTAGGTGTCTACAATGGATTTAAATTTTTCCATATCCATAGATAGTACATGTTGAGTAAATATGTACATCTAGACTTATATTTTCTTTACCCATCTACACTCATGTGATTTTGTACCCTAGTGGATGGTCTAACAAACATCATCCTCTCGGTCAAACTACAACCCTTTTGGTGAGTGCACAAACTTTCACCATCATACAATTTCTAAATTACTTGAGAAATGATTTGAAGCTTACATAATATTATATATAATTATATATGGTAAAAATAGATTTATATATATTATATACAATTACATGTAGTAAAGATAGGTTTTTTTAGGTTAACTACAAGCCATATATACATGTGTGTGTGTGTGTGTGTGTGTGTGTGTGTGTGTGTGTGTGTGTGTGTGTGTGTGTGTGTGTGTGTGTGTGTGTATAATAATAGGTTTGATTTTCTTGTTTGATTTTCTCCTTCTTCTTTTTTATTGTTAAAAAAGGTTAGTGGATCCCTCACCCTTTCATAAAGATATTCATTAAATATAAATGCTACAATAAATGTAAGAAAACAACCCATCCATATGCTCTTAGGTAAAATTAATATTTTTCAAAATCCTAGGAAGACCAAACAGACAAGTCTTCCACAACAAAATAGATCTTCGATAGCAGAAATAGGTCTTCCGCGCCCACCAAGTCAAAATATGTGTAGCTAAATCAAACTAAAATTTCTTTTGTAGCACAAACCAATTCTTTATAGTATGAATTTGGTATATCATAGTTTATCATCTCCCACCCCCTTTTATCTCGTAGTCATTTTCCTTCCATCCAAAATAACTTTCTTCCTCCATCATGCACATGACCCTTTGTTCAACATGCTCAATGGTCTCTTTATTCTTTAGTTCTTCATTTTGTAGTTCTTTTTCCTTTACCATAAAACTCCACGTTTCTCATTCTGAAACACTTCTTACAAACTTATTGATGCCTAAATGAAAATGCATGGCCCATACAATATATATTTCCCTCCGTTTCTTCACTTCTTTCTATATCTTCCATAGCTCTTCGGGTTGTCCCTTCCATAGATCTTCTTTTCACCTTTATAACTCCTCCTTCTGATCATCCCCAACCATCTCTAAATAGATTTAGATCAAACATAAATCCAACAAAACAATGCCAGCTCTATAAAAGCATAAAATATTGTAGATCCCAAAAATGTGTAGATTATACTAAAGGAATCCATCACATACCCTCATAGGAACCTAGTCCAATGATAACAGTTTTTGGAAAGAGCAGATGAAGGGTAATATGAAGTGAAGGAAATGGATCCTAGGGTTTGAGAGATCTTATAAAATGCATCATCAAATGGCCCATGAGAACTAAGAAAGTGTCTTATCCATAGAAAAAATAAGTCTCTTGTAGTAGATATACATATTCCTTGAGCATATGTTTTAAATTACTAAATTGTCACCATCAACACCTTCCCCATAAAATAGATATCCATATCCCTTGCTTTTTATTTTCTATAGCTACATATGTACTTGTAACCCTAAATATTGTAGTAGAATATTGAGCAAAGAACTTCTCCAATCAAAATTAAATTTTCAACAACAAAAACATTTAAATAGGTGACCTAAAATTTGTTAAAAACATAGAAAATGAATCAAAACATGACATTTGATGGACTAAAACAACCCCTTTCCTTGTTTTTGGGTGATTCTTACCCCTACAATTTTCAGTTCTGCACATAAATTTTTCCTAGATATGAACAGAGGCATCACCCATCAATAAGATTTATCTAGTTCCCTCTTTCTTTTAAAGACTCTCATATCGAGTGTTAAAAACCTCTTTCCTCCCATTGGGAAAAGTAGAAGATTGAAGATATTTTATTTCACCAAATCCATACCCTTTCATAGTGAAACATCCAATCAAAACCACAAGGGAACTTGATTCAATCACCCATATAACGATGAATGACAAAAAAATCCTAGATCTTGGTGGAGGAAATGGGAGCATGTGTATTGAAGGAAAAAAAGAGAAAACACCATATTTAAAGAAATTCTTACCTTTCTTAAATAGATTTGGTGTTCATCTGAATCCATATTGGCCACAAAACCATTCTTTTTCTTAAAAACTTGCAAATCTCCTTGCTTGCCTTCCAAGTTTTCCAAATTTGAAGAATCTAGCTCTAGTGACTTCAAAATCAAATCCATCTCTACATAATAATTTCTATTTATCCTTGATTGAAGATCTCGGACATTATTATCAACCACCATAAATCATTTACAATCTTTCTTCTCTTCTAGCATATCCAAACTAGGGTTTAGGGGTAAAAAATTAGGGATTTCAACATCAACATCTGCACATCCAAACCCATAACATGGGGACCACTATCATTTTCCATCATCTATAGATTTGGGGCTCCAAAATAGTTCTTATTTTCACTCTAATGTAAAATATTTCTTCACCTCCTTAGATCAGGCATGTTCACCCATTGTCTCTTTCTATAGCATCTTCTCATTAACCTCAAATATAGGGCATGTGGTAGAAGAATACTCAAGAATGAATGGAAGCACAAAATCATCACAAAAACTAGATCTAGTCTCTGATCCCACACTTAATATTATGAAACAAGACTTCTAAAAATTCCTTCCTTGAGTCCTCTAAATCTTTTACTGCCCTTACCTAGATCTCTCATAGATCCAAGATCATATGTAACCATCCGCAGTCACTCCCTATCTTTTTTTGTTAATCTATCTTCATATAATTTGAATTCACCTTCTATTTCCTCCAAAACCCTAAGATCATTTTAGGGTAAGTGCATAGAAATGGGGGACCAAAAGGGGGTCAAAAGTGGACACATTTTCTTGAAATCAATGAAACCTAAACTTCATCTAATAATTTGGCATGCATATGCTCAAAATTTGACAAAGTGATAAGAATAAGTACCATAGAGCTCATAATCTAGTTTCTAAACTACAATTTTTTTAAATGGTGGAGATTAAGAGGGTCAAATGTGGTGCGCACACAAAGTATGTTTATTTTTGTGTAAAAAGATAATAACCTATTGTGTGTGCCCTCCCCCCACCATTTTGTGAGTTCTATAAATTATTTTTCAAATCCCTTATGTAGAAAGTTAGCTAATTCCATGTACGAGGTTCCACTAATTTTTCATAATTTTTGGATGAATATATATATATTTATTAATTTTCAAAGTGCACACATCCCAAAAATGAAATATTTATGTGTACACCCCATAACTTTGAGAAAAATAGTCAATTTTTATTTTATTTTTAGTGTGTGTAGAATGGATTTTAGAAGAGGCGTTTTTTAAATTTGGATGAAAAAATCATAAATTATGTACAAAAACATATGCATACATTTTGACAAGAAAAGAAGGCACTAGTAAAAGAAATTAAGGATGAAAGCCTTAAACTAATCGATTTTAGAAAGAAGCATATCATCACCAAGGTAAAACCGAGCTTGACGTCATAATATAATTTTTTTGGAATATTATGTTATAACACATGCAATATCGGGGTGTACACATGATATTTTGATGTTTTTTTGTAAAACACAGATTTATTCACAGATTACATAGTCCAAGCCTTAGGGTTTGATATCCAAGGAAAATCTAAGCCTGTGGATTAGGAATCTCAAACTCATAGAAGAAGGAATGTGCTCACATTATAATGCTCTTAAATTGAAATTCAAACATGTAAAAAATAAAAGTAATTCTCGAATTTGGTCCCACTGGTCATGGGTTGTCTGAAAACTGCTACATATTCCTGCACTTTTTTATTCTTATTGACAATTTTGTTTTTTTCTTATATAGAGATTGTTTTGTGAATTATTTAATAATTTTTTGAGATATGAGTGTGTTTGTATTATTTTTAATATTCCTAACACTCAATAATTTTTTTGTCAATTTTCTTGTGGTGATAAAGATATTTGAGAATTATGGGGAGGAGACCACGAAGCAAACACTCGAGCAATTGGAAAAACAAAGGGAATGGATGAAAAAGGTTAGAAAAAGAAATTGAACATGTATTTACCAGATATTGAAGATGATTCTAAAGGCAGTATATCATCCTACAAAGCCAAGAAAGAAGAAAAAATAAAACAAGGGAGTGAGTACAAAAATCCATGAAAAAAGAAATCAACGTATGGAGATGAAGGTATGTCATCTCTTCCAAATGAAATTGATGGTGCAACATATCCTCAAACACCAATTGAATCAATAAATAATGAATATTCAATGAATGACGATGCAATGCCAAATTTAAACATAGATGTTACACCAAATGACCAACCTATTGAAAACACACACTCTTTACCAAATTATGAAGATGAACGACAAATAAAAATGAACAATTTTTATATGATTTTCAGTGATCATTTCCATTCAAATCACCAATTAAATTTTTGTGGAAAACACCCAAACTTTTACTTGAGATTGATGAAAATATTTTAAATCCAATGACTAATAAGATTTGTCAACGCACTTGTAGAAGAAAAAGCTAATTAGATATGGAAAACATATTTTAATGACTTAAATGAAACAGTAGATGTCAATTATTTGTTGAAATGATGAAAAATATTAATTATAGACCTACTATGAAGACCCTTGGTCTAAAAACATCTAAGACCAACAGTGAAAAATCTATTGTAAAAAAATTAATGAATGCATACCAATCAATAGGTCCAACCTCACGTACCAAAGATAGTAATACTACCCGACGTGTTATTACATCAACTATAGTAAGTAAAGAAAAAAAAATCTTGTTTAATTAGAAAAACAAGTAGTGCACTAAAATAAATAGGAAAACACTATTAAAAGCTCTCAAGCATCGTGAAATAATTGAAAGATACAAATAACAATGAATTATGGGCATTCTCTAGTAGACTGCCACGAAAAGACAAAGACATAGTTGATGAGTTAAAATTTAAAAAAATAGAATTTTGGAAAAATAATACAAGGGTTTCACCTAATGAAAAAGATGTTTTAAAAAGAAGAATTGGTTCTAGAAACCATGAATCACATCCTAAACATTTTTTGGATATGACACAAACATAATTTTTTAATAAGTTTAAAGAGACTCATCCCGAAATACAAATTAGTCAAAGGTATTTTGAAATGTCAAAACCTTTTTATGTTAAAATAAATCACTCACGATACTTGTTGTTGTAGGATCCATATTGAATTTTCTATGCATTATGATATTTTCCGACATATATGTGTTAATTTGCATATTGAGAATATTTTGTAGGAGTGTATGATAAATGTTCCACCTAAATCAGCAAGAGATTTCATCTCAAGTGTTTTTTGTACAAGAGAAGGACAATTTTTTTAATAAGAAATCATGTTTAGAAGGAACTTGTGATAGTTGTGGTGGTTTACAATGTTTGCAAAAATGTATACACATAGAAAATACACATGTAATCAAAATGAACTAGTTAGTTTTGGAAAATACAATTCAGTGGCATACACTTCAAAATATGGTAAAGAAGCCAAGAGGTGTGAATTAGTGAGTAAAGAAATAAGTGTATCAAATTTTATGACTATATTTCGAGAGAAGCTAGTGTATGAGTATGCATGACATACACATAGAGCTCGATGGTTAGATGAGAAATTTAGGTTATGCAAGGACACATTTCCTCTTGGTACCATTGTGTCAAGTTGTTGATTTTGCAGAGAACTATACTCTACAACCACAAAATGAAGTGTAATCGCAATACTACAACTCTATTCAGGTTTCCATATTTGTGCATATAGTATTCACTCATTCTCTTAACAACACAAAGGAAGAGAAAAGATTTTGAGGGAGTACCATTTCTATATTAGTGATGATTGTGGACATTCATTAGAGTTCGTACAAGGTTGTTTCAAGATCTTCTATGGAAATTTGAATAACATAAAAATCATATTTGATAAGCACAACATATGGTTAGATAATTATACATCATAATTCAAGAATGCATGGATTTTCTATTGGTTGAGCAGGATGCATAGGATAATTAGTGTTCAACATTATTGGGATTTCAATGAGATCGGACATGGAAAATGAGAACATAATGGTGCAGGATAATGTGTTAAAATAGCCCTAGCAAGAGAATAATTCAACTAAAAATATGGTGCCAAGTTGATCGATACAAAATCCATCGTGGAATGGTGTAACTCAACAATGGGTCCAGGTAATGAGGGTAATTCTACAGTTCGTAGGTTTTTTTGGTTGGTAGAAGAAGCTAATTTTGCAAAATATGAAGATTGTTATACACTAACGGGATCTAGTGAGTTGCACTCTTTTAGAAGTTCAAATGTAGGTTCATGGACTATTTATACAAGGAAAATGGAATGATTTTTCTCTTCATGTATGTATTCATTTTGGGATGAATGTGAGTCAAAAGAGTGGGTTGATGAATGGTGTTGTAGACAATTATATCCACTCGACACCTATCAACCTCCACGAGCTCTATAACTCATAGTGAGTGAATCATCAATTAAATTTGACCATATATTAGATCTAGTGCAACCAAGTATTATATATCTGCATTATTTTGTAAAAATTTATAGTTTTTCTCATGTTATGTAACTTATTAATGAATCATTTATTGAAATTAACTATTTTGTGTACAATGTGATGTAGGTCATGTTTATGTGGTTGTTGCAAAAGAAAATAATAAAGAAGGAACATATTATTATTTGTGTCATTGTGTTGAGGCAAAAAAATTGATAGCCCCAATCATAGATGGAGAAGGCCTAGAATATCCTATGGGATCTATGGTTATTATTGGAACATGTCTAAGAAGATACTCAATGAAGAAATCTAATGTGTCGTTGTTTGAGGACTTTTAAACTCATAGAAATATTATTCATTATTCTAACCTACTTGTCACCACCACCCCACCAACGCAAGAGTCCTTCATGAGCTCCCTAGTAGAGGGGAGGGGTCACCACCTTGTCATCATGGATGGGGATCTCCTCTTGTTATTGTGCCACACACTACCGATGGTTAGAATCCACCCCCCGCAGCCACCATCTTCGATAATTTCCCTCATCTCAGCCTCACCATTCCCACTCATGGAATGGCGAACCCGGAAGAAGAAATTGATGCTGGATGGGAGCTCATGGATGCAGAAAAGATTTACCTAGCTCGGTCCGTGGCTAGATGATCATGATCCGCTCACTTGAACATGTTTTCGTAGTTGTTTGACTTGGTTTTTTTACTACTTCTAGGCAATTCCTAACTTTTGCATTCTCCTAGGCTTGGCCGCTAGTTTGTCTTTTTGTTCTTCGAGGCTTGGCCTAGCTTTGTTTGTGGTTTTGGGGCGTGCTCTCATACCACCCATTTTTTTGTTGAAATTTATCTTGTATCGTATTGAATTAAAATAATATAAGAACTTTTCATTAAAAAAATGTTCAATTGATTAAATATGGAGGTATACAATGTAAAATATCTTATGGAAAGTTCTTGAGTTTGACCATGAAGCAATACTTAACACCCTAAAAAATAGATCGGACCGAGATGGTTCACTGGATTGAATTTGTACAAATAAAGATACACAAAGTTTCCCTTAAGCCTGTCAAGTGGCTTACTTTCTCAAGTCAAAGGTATGTTCACTTAAGATTAGATATAAATCTACATGAATTTAATTTGAATATTTACTTTAATGATTTTGTTTAAATTTTGTAGGTTTTAAAATTCTATTTAATTGTTTACTAACATGTTTACGTAGGTTAGTGGTGCCAAAAAAGCTTCCACCTTCACGTGGTTGGCACTATTAGTAGATAATTTATTATTCTTGAAGCTAAGAGAAGCTAAGGAAAATTAAATATTGGAAACAAACAACAAGCAGAAATTCTCATTTCACCACCTATATTGTATGAAAAATCTCTTCTTCAAATTCTCATTTCACACCTATATTGTATGAATGGTCTCTTCTTAACTTGTCTCCTAGTAATTTTTTCACAATGGCACCATTGGGTACCCAAAAAAAAGCCTCTCCTAGTGTTTACCAGGCCACCCCGACGTGTTGGTGTAGTCGGTTTGGTGCCACAAGCTTCCATTTGCAAAATATTACATTGGACAACCTTACACTGACTCAAACTATAGTATTTGGCATGATTGCAAACAATAGGAAAATGAGAGAAGAAAATTGAGATGGAGAAAATTGAGACAGGATTTTTTAGAGGTTCCTAACATGGAGGTGTAGGATCAGGCGATACCTTTCAAGGTTCCACGGAGCCTGAGAAATCACCCTACGAACTTATAGCCTTTTTAATATCATGGCTCTTAAAGGACTACGCCCAAACGAATTAGCCTGAAGCAATGGAACCATTGGGCACCAAAATTAATCCTCTATAAGAGTTTACAGGACACCCCAACGTGTTGGTGCGGTCGGTTTGGTTTCGGAGTTATCGTTTGCAAAATATTGCATTGGAGAGCCTTACACTAACTCAAATTGCAGAATTTGGCATGGTTGCAAACAATAGCACAATGAGAAAACCGAGTTGAGATGTAGAAAACTAAGATATGGTTTTTTAAAGGATCCCAATGTGGAGGTGTAGGATTAGACGAGACCTTTCAAGGTGCCACGAGAGACCGAGAAATCACACGGCGAACTTATAGCCTCTTTTGGTCTCAAGGCTATTAAGGGACTACGCCCGAGATGAATTATCCCGAAAGAAATGGAACTGTTGGGCACCGAAAAAATCCTCCACAAGAATTTAGTAGGCTACCTCAATGTTTTGGTGCGATCTGTTTGGTGCCAAGAGCTTCTGTTTGTAAAATATTGCATTAGATAGCCTTACATTGACTCAAAGTGTAGTATTTGCACAATTGCAAACAATAGGACAACAAGAGAACCGAGTTGAGATGGAGAAAACTAAGACATAATTTTGTAAAGGGTACTGATGCAGAGGTTTATGATCAAAAATACCTTTCAATGTGCCATGGAGACCAATAAATAACCCAACGAACTTATAGCCTTTTTTGGTCTCAAGGCTCTTAAAGGACTGCACTCGGACGAAGTATCCCAAAAGCAATGACACCATTAGGTAAAACAACAAAGCCTCCATAAGCATTTATCAGGCCACCTTGACGTGTTGGTGCAGTTAATTCGAGTGTTAGAGCTTCCGTTTGCAAAATAATGCATTGGACATCCTTAAACTGACTCAAAATGCAGTATTTGACACAGTTGCAAGCAATAGGACAACGAGAGAACTGAATTAAGATGGAGAAAATCGAGACATTTTTTTGTAGAGGGCCCCAACATGGAAATGTAGGATAAGATGAGACCTTTCAAGGTGTCATGAATACTAAGAAATCACCCGGTGAACTTAGAGAAATTTTTGGTCTCAGGGCTCTTAAGGGACTGCACCTTAAGAAGTATCCTAGAAGTGACAACATCATTGGGAACCAAAACAAATCCTCCACAAGTTTTTACCAAGCTACCTCGATGTGTTGGTGCATTCAGTTCTATTCTAGGAGCTTCTGTTTGTAAAATATTGCATTAGACATCCTTACACTGACTCATACTGCAATATTTAGCACAATTGCAAACAATATGACAAATAAAGAACCAAATTGTGATGGAGAAAACTGAGACATGATTTTGTAGAGGGTCCCGACGTGTAAGTGTAGGATCATACAATACCTTTCAAGGTGCCATGGAGACTAAGAAATCACCTAGAAAACTTGTAGCCTTTTTTTTGGTCTCAGGGCTCTTAAGGGACTACACTTGGACGAAGTATCCTGGAAGCAATGACACCATTGGTAACTAAAACAAAGCCTCCAAAATTGTTTACCAGGCCACCCCGACATGTTAGTGTAGTATTTGGCATAGTTACAAACAATAGCACAACGAGAGAACCGAGTTGAGATAGAGAAAATCGAGACAAGATTTTGTATAGGGTCCTAACATGGAGGTGTAGGATTAGATGAGACCTTTCAAGGTGCCACGGAGACCGAGAAATCACTCAGCGAACATATATCCTTTTTTGGTCTCAGGGCTCTTAAGGGACTACACCTGGATGAAGTATTCCAAAAGAAACAACATCGTCGACACCGAAAGGAATCCTCCATAAGCATTTACCAGGCCACCCCGATGTGTTGGTGTAGTCAATTTGGTGTCAAGATCTTTCGTTTGCAAAATATTGCATTGGACAACCTTACACTTACTCATACTTGTAGTATTTTACACAGTTGCAAACAATAACACAACAAGAGAAGCAGATTGAGATGGAGAAAACCTAGAAAATATTTTGTAAAGGGTCCTGACATAAAGGTGTAGGATTAGACGATACCTTTTAAGGTGCCATAGTGACCAAGAAATTACCCCGCAAACTTATAGCCTTTTTTGGTCTCAAGGCTTGTTAGGGACTATGCCTTGATGAAGCAACTGGAAGCACTTGACACCTTCATGCATTGAAACAAAGCCTCCATAAGCATTTATCAGGCCACCCCGATGTGTTGGTACAATCGGTTTGGTGACATGAGCTTTCATTTCGAATATTGCATTAGACGACCTTACACCGACTCAAACTACGATGTTTGTGCACGGTTGCAAACAATAGGACAATGAGAGAATCGAAATGAGATGGATAAAACAAAGACATTATTTTGTATAAGGTCCCGATGTGGAGGTGTAGGATCAAACGAGACCTTTGAGGTGTCACGAGAGACAAAGAAATCAATCGATGAACTTTAGCCTTTTTTGTCTCATGGCTCTTAAGGGACTACGCCCAGACGAAGTAGCCGAGAAGCACCGGCACTATCAAGCACCAAAATAAATCCTCCATAAGTGTTTATTAGAACACCCTAATGTTTTGGTGCAATCGATTTGGTGTCAGGAGCTTATGTTTGCAAAATATTACATTGGACAACCTTACACTAACTCAAAATTTAGTATTTGGCATAGTTGGAAACAATAGGACAACGAGAGAACCGAGTTGAGATGGAGAAAATGGAGATAATATTTTTGATGTGGAAACCCTACATACATGCTTCAATGCACCCAAAAAAATTCTTAGAAGTGACAAAAACAACTTTATCATTCACTTTACTCGAAGACAACTTCTTGCTAAAACTAGTTCAATATGCCAAAAAGTAATAGAATATTGTACCATGACTGAAAACCACTTCAAACATGCTTAACAACCCTATTTACACTTTCTCAAACCATCAAATCAGTTTCACAAATCCATCTTTCATCATTTTCCTTTTTGACCTTCACTAGTCCTTGTAGCCCTGAAAAGGACAAATTATGACAAATTTTGCAAACCACAAGCTTTCATACACATTGGTAATATTTTTAGGCACCCATTATCCTCATTAAGGTGCATGTCAAATTTCAAGTCCTAACTCACCTCTAGTGAAAATTTATGCCACTTTTTGCAATTTTGTCTTCCTAGCCAATTAGCCCTCCTACACTATAAATCTCCAAGTTTAGAACAACCTGCAAACAACCAATCAAAAATATTATATTTCTAGATACCCTTTATCTCACTCTTGCTTTTCACCATGGGATTTTTCTCAATTCCTCTTCTATCTCTCTTAATCACCAAACCCTCATTTTGCTTATTTTGTAAGCCTATCCTAGGGTTTCAAGGGAAAATTTTGGTTTTTGACTCTTTTCAATACACCAAGTGCTCGGACACCTTAAAATACTGTATTTGTACTTGGTTAAAATATTCTCATCATCCACATACCTCTTATCATCATTTTGCTCATCTTTTTGGTTTTCATGTTCTTGGCTAGGCTTGTATTTGCTTTTAGACTATGGAAATCCTTCTATGCTCTGCTCCGAGATGATCTCAACTTATTCTTAGGCTTTTTTAATCTTCCTTTTGCTATCACAACACTTCTTATCTCTTACTCAACTCAATATTTCATGTAGTTAAGTTCTTACTCATGTCTTCCATCTAGTCCACCCTTAGTCTTCTTTCCTCTACACGGTGTATTGTGTCGGTATAGTCAAATACAATCATGCTTCTTCTCATTTTCATGGCTCTAAAGACTTCCTTATGCTCCTTTCTTCACCTCCACCTATCACATCCAAGTTCTTCTCAATGACCAATATTGATTCTAACTTCAATCACTTTCATTGTTTTCCTAATTGCTCTTTCTATCTTCACAAGATTTGTATAGTATAGTCGGGGTTGCTTTAGATTTCTTGGCTTTCAAAAGGAATTATAGTCTTCTCATCTATGATCTACCTCATTCTTGGTCTTACCAAAAACTCTAGTTCGTTGTCTCCTTCACCATCCCTCATCAAGATAACTAAAATCTCTCTTTTGCATTAGGATTGTCACAATACTCTTCATATGACTCTAAGTCTCTATTCTTATGCACTTGGCTCTAAGTTTTCCTTATCATAGAACTCCATGAGCATGAGTTATGCATCCTAGTCATGTTGATATGACCCTTGGAATAGCTTTTAATCTTTCCTTGAAAAATTATATCAATTTACTTTTATTTTGATCTCAAGTTTAGATACAATCCGTACAAGACAATTTTCTCATCTATTTACCCTCAATTAGGTTTTATAGAGATTTCATAGTTCAATCACATATCCACCCATTCCATTATCATGATTATAATGATATCAATTCAAAGAAAATACTAACTATGTCAAATCTACAATTTTAGGTATTGATACAAGAGCATCAATGTAAATAGATCAATTTTGGTATTTCATAGCTAATTAGGTGTGTTGAGTCCATTTGGTTGTCCTTGAGGTGTGTCAAGTCCATTTGGACTCTCTAAGCATGTAATAAATGGTTTTGAGAGTTTCCCTCCAAAACCATAGTTTGAATATTTGAATTGTCATGTTAGTATGTTAGTCATCTAGTTGTTAGTATAGGTGTAATAAATGAATAAAATGGGTCATGAAACATGTGTTCACTTGTAAAATCACTCACTAGATCCTAACTAGACCCTAAACCCCACCTAGTTAGTCTAATCTTAGTTGAGTTAGTAGTCTAAGCCCTAACTACCTCTTTTCCTCATCAAAATGTAATGTATTCGAATGAGAAGAGGTTAATGAAATTTTGGTGAGAGGAAAGGAGAGTGAGGAGTGAAGAAAATATCAGAACCAGAGCCTAGATGGCTCATGAAGCTTTGTAATTTGATGGTCTTATCAAATAAAGGCTTCTTCTTAGCAAATTGTGCATAGTTGCTTGATGAGAATGAACATTTGGAATTGTTTTTATGAAGGATTATCATTTGTATGGGTTGTGTGTGAATTAATATAGTTTATAATGGATTATTGATTGTGTTTATAGGTGTTTGAAGGATCTATGTAGGCTTATGAGGAAAGGTAGTGGGTATGAAGGAGGTATGCCAATTGTTTGTGATATTTCATGTTGATTTGGGAGAGGAAAAACATTCATAAGTTGAATTATATTCAATATAAATGGATAAAATTTTGTGTTAAGGTAGTGTGAGTCATTAGTAAACGTGTCATAAAGTTTCATAGGAAATGAATAAGTTTTGATAGGTCAAATAGAGAAAACTTAGTCTCAAACCCTTGTATTGTGTAAGAAACTAGTCACCAAAAATCTTGTGGATCACGTTGATGAAGGCTTATTCACTAAAAAAACTCTAAAGATGAAATGTTATGCTCATAAAAAAAAAAACTTTTTCAAGTGAAATGAGGTTCTAAAAGTGTATAAAACTCAAGTTATGGATTTTTGAATGCTTGTTTCCCTATGACTATCCCTATTTGGACAAATTTCTAAAAACTTCATAAATTGAGTTTTATCAAGTGGGTTTCTCTAAAATTTGTACTGTATGGTATTTATACCCCTAATAATATGTTTGTAAATTTTTATAGATAAATTCAAATTTGGGAGAAAGATATGGTCAATTTTCAGTTTTGGGTTCTTGAGAGACCTAGCTAGAACAAGCCTAGAAAAGGGAAAGTGTTGTTGGGTGAGTTGTATGAGGAACTAGGGCATAAAAATTGGTAGAAAGCACAATATCCATAAATTTTATCAGGATATAAAATCACTTTTTCATGAAAATTTGCATGTTGTTCCAGACATGGAGGTTAGAGAGCTAAGAAGGGCTAAAACTAGACCTAGTCAAAAACAATAAAAAGAGAATAACTTTTGATGGGCATGGAGATAGGTCTTGAAACTTTGTATTCATATTAATGGGGAGAAAAGGCATATATAAATATTACCAAAAATATTAAGTCCTTTTATTTTGTTGATTTCATCAAAATTTGCCTTTAGAAGGGCTACAAGCAAGTATAAGGCCTAGAATTGGAAATTGATAGAAGATGAATGTTTGGAACTTTATGAAGTACTTAATCAAGTTTTTTGGGTGTATTTAAGCATGTTAAAATATTTTATAGCTTTTGATTAATTTTTTGGTGCATTTTAGCCTTTTGAGCAAGATTCGGGCTTCTTGAGAAAGTGTGCTTATAACATGTTTTTGGTGATTTTTTCCAAGTGATGAATCAAACTCTTTGTTTAGTGACTAAGTTGTTGTAATAAGAAGAGTGTATGCAGGAGTGACTCCATCATTTTGGTATTAGAGTGTGAAGATCAAGTATTTCAAAGAATTATTTGGTAAGAAAAGGAAATCATTTGTATATAGTTGTTTGATGAATGTGGTTGAGTTGAATGAAGTTGATTGATCTAATTATAAATTACCTTCTTGTGAGATGTGTGTATGTGTGTGGAATGTCAGGTTTCTCCTTAAGAAAATTGAATAAAGTATAGAAGAGATAGAGAAGAAAAAAGAAGTCAAAAGACTAGGTGTGAAATAGAACCTAGGTGAGGCTTGGGCAAGGTGAAAACAAACTTGCTAAGAGGAAAATGGATGAAGATAGAGTGAATTTGGTTAAGAAGTTTCTTGAGTTCATAAGAAATGAGAGGAAAGAGAAAGAGATGAGAGAGAGAGAGAGAGAAAAATAAGAGAGAAAGAGAGAGAAAGAAGAAAAGAGAAGAGTGTGGATGGAGGAAGAGATAAGAAAATTGAGAGAAGATGTGGAGCAGCTGGAAGTATTGATGATGAAGCAAAGACAAGGCATAGAAATAGTGATAAAGAAGGTAGTGAAGTGGCCCATAAAGGAACTCATGGACAAAAGAAAAAAATGCAGCTGAGAGGGATAAAAAAGAAATAAATAAAGATAAGGATGATGGAAAAGAAGAAAAACAAGAAAAAAAAAAAAATAAGAAAAGTGATGAAGAAACAATATATTTGTTAAGAGAAACTTGATGGAGAATATGTGAAATATGAATTTCAATTTGTGTATGTGAACAAAGAGTAGTTAGAGGCTGAAATACAAGCACTAGAAAGTATTTTGAATGGTGAATGAATGAAGTGTGAGGAAGAGGGAGTTGATAAGATGGAGGAGACTGAAAATGGAATAGAAAAAAACTGGTGAAGAGACTCAAAAGTCTCTTGTTTTTTCTTCTAAGGTTTTGTGTATTTGTGAATGTGCAGGTATTCTTGATGAAGAAGTGAAAAGGATTGAAAAGGCAGCTCATATAAGAGCTCAAATGAAGAGACAAAGTGAAGACATATTCATTCTTGAAGGCAAGGACATGATGAAGAAGATGAAGATAAAGAGTGAAGAACAAAGGAAGAATGTAGCTGATAAAGATGAAGAAAATGCAACAGTAAAGAGGAGAATGTTACAAGTAGAGCACAATTGGAAAACAAGAAAGAAGAAGGCCTTTTGTATGTAGCATCATTCTCTCCACATGGGGAGTATGATGTAGGAGCATCAATGTAAATAGATCAATTTTGGTATTTCATAGCTAATTAGGTGTGTTGAGTCCATTGGTTTCCTTGAGGTGTGTCAAGTCCATTTGGACTCTCTAAGCATGTAATAAATGGTTTTGAGAGTTTCCCTCTAAAACCATAGTTTGAATATTTGAATTGTCATGTTAGTATGTTAGTCATCTAGTTGTTAGTATAGGTGTAATAAAAAGAATAAAAGGGTCATGAAACATGTGTTCACTTGTAAAATCACTCACTAGATCCTAACTAGACCCTAAAACCCACCTAGTTAGTCTAATCTTAGTTGAGTTAGTAGTCTAAGCCCTAACTACCTCTTTTCCTCATCAAAATGTAATGTATTCGAATGAGAAGAGGTTAATGAAAGGTTGGTGAGAGGAAAGGAGAGTGAGGAGTGAATAAAATATCAGAATCAAAGCCTAGATGGATCATGAAGCTTTGTAATATGATGGTCTTATCAAATAAAGGCTTCTTCTTAGCAAAATTGTGCATAGTTGCTTGATGAGAATGAACATTTGGAATTGTTTTTATGAAGGATTCTCATTTATATGGGTTGTGTGTGAATGAATATGGTTTATAATGGATTATTTATTGTGTTTACAGGTTTTTGAAGGATCTATGTAGGCTTATGAGGAAAGGTAGTGGGTATGAAGGAGGTATGCCAATTGTTTTTGATATTTCATGTTGATTTGGGAGAGGAAAAACATTCATAAGTTGAATTATATTCAATATAAATGGATAAAATTTGGTGTGAAGGTAGTGTGAGGAATTAATAAATGTTTCATAAAGTTTTAGAGGAAATGAATAAGTTTTGATAGGTCAAACAGAGAAAACTCAGTCTTAAACCCTTGTATTGTGTAAGAAACTAGTCACCAAAAATCTTGTGGATCACATTGATGAAGGCTTATTCACTCAAAACACTCTAAAGATGAAATTTTCTGCTCATAAAAAAAAATTTTGGAAAGTGGAATGAGGTTCTAAAAGAGTATAAAAATCAAGTTATGGTTTTTTTAATGTTTTTGCTCTGTGGTTGTCCATGTTTGGACAAATTTCTATAAACTTCATAAAATTAGTTTTATCAAGTGGGTTTCTCTAAAAAAATTCTTGTAGGGTATTTTTACCCCTAAGAATATGTGTATAAATTTATAGATATAAATTCAAATGTGGGAGAAATATATGGTCAATTTTCAGTTTTGGGTTCTTGAGAGACCTAGCTAGAACAAGCCTAGAAAAGGGAAAGTGTTGTTGGGTGAGTTGTATGAGGAACTAGGACATAAAAATTAGTAGAAAACACAAGATCCATAAATTTTATCAAGATATAAAATCACTTTTGCATGAAAATTTGCATGTTGTTCTAGACATGAAGGTTAGAGAGCTAAGAAGGGCTAAAACTAGACCTAGTCAAAAATGATAAAAAGAGAATAAATTTTGATGGGCATGGAGATAGGTCTTGAAAATTTTTAGTCATATTAATGGGGAGAAAAGGTATATATAAATATTACCAGAAAAGATTAAGTCCTTGTATTTTGTTGATTTCATCATAATTTGCCTTTAGAAGGGCTACAAGCAAGTATAAGGCCAATAATTGGAAATTGATAGAAGATGAATGTTTGGAACTTTATGAAGTACTTAATAAAGTTTTTTTGGGTGTATTTAATAATTTTAAGATCTTTTATATCTTTTCATTAAAAAAATTACGCATTTTATCCTTTTGAGCAAGATTCAGGCTTCTTGAGAAAGTGTGCTTATAGCATGTTTTTGGTGATTTTTGCTAAGTGATGAATCTAACTCTTTATTTAGTGACTAAGTTGGTTTACTAAGAGTGTATGCAGGGGTGAATGCATCAGGTATACTCATAACATTTTCCTAGCAATTTCTTATCTCGGACTCTCGAAATAGAGTGTTACATCTGTGGCATCGGGTTCTTGATATTCTCCTTAAATCATGATTTCAATAAGATTTTCAAAGAATCTTATGCTTTATTATCACTTAATTATATCTCAATACTTCACTTACACAATATTCTTTGATGGATTTCCTTTGCATTTAATATATTTCAATGGTTATAGACCTCTAAATCAAAATATCCTCAACCGGTGAGGGTTTTAACATTTCATTACTCTCATTTAGGTTTGATAGCCTTCAAGTTGATACTCAAACCTTCCACTTATCCTAGACACTTTTTCGAATCCTCTTAACCTTTAATAAATAAAGAAATGAATATGAAATTTTCTTCACTTTATCAACCACAGCTTCTTACGTTGTTATCAATTCTTTATCTTGTATTACACAACCTTATGGCCAATGCTTCCTTTCTATAGTTCTTTTCTTTCTCCTGAAGGTCTGTCCCAAATTCTTGATCCTATAATAGCATATATCCACAATTATTTAAGAGAAATAATTCATAATTACTACAACATTTAAACATACATGAGCATAAAGGAACTTCAACACAAATTTGCACATCAATGAAGCTTCATTTATTAATAAATCTTTATATTCATTACTTCCTAAGCCTTGAAGGCTCTATTATAGTGATCTCCCTCCTCTTTCAAACCCTCACCAACCTATCTAATCCTTTCAAAACCTCCATTCAAATACATAAGCCTTTTTTATGGTTTTAGATGTAGTTAGGGTTTTCCTCAACCATACACAATGAACTAACTCCAATGAGTTACATCTAGGTAAAGGAAAAGAAAGTGAGTTAACAGTAAGAACAACTCTTTACATTCATTTTAGTCCTATCGAACACTTAAGAGTCTACTACACTAACACCTAGGCCTAATTCACTAACACCTAGGCTAGATTACTTAACTTCACTATTTGAATATTCAAATGACTCATTTTGGAGGGAAACCCCAAATGAGCTCTTATTACAACATCAAGAGTCCAAATGGACCAAACCACCTACTAAACACTCTAAGACACCCTATTTAGACTAATCAAGGCCAAATTTGAACTAATTAAAATGATACTCCTGCATCACTTTTGTAGAGGGTCCTAACATGGAGGTCTAGGATTAGACGAGACCTTTCAGTGCGACGGAGACCAAGAAATCACCACCGTGAACTTATAAATTATTTTGGTCTCAAGGATATTAAGGGACTACACCCAAAAAAAGTATCCTAGAAGCACCGACAACCTTTGTTGGGCACCTAAAAAAGCTTTACCCAACATTTACCATGCCACCTAATGCAAGTGCGCAATAGGTTCCATGTCACAAGAATTTCGTTTGCAAAATAATGCATTGGACATCCTCTCTCTCTCTCTCTCTCTTTCTCTCTCTTCTCTCTCTCTCTCAAATATTTGTGAAGCTTGATCCTTTTGATTCTATAACATATTCCTGCCATGTAAGAGGTTTAGGGCTCAGTCGTGTTTTGAGATTTCTCATGTGAGTACGATAAAATAATCACCTAGATTTAGCTAAATTGTTAGGTCGATTCCTTAGATTAATTTCATGGCTTACTAAATGTTGTATCTTTCTCTCTCACTATCAATCTCATTCTCTCTCTCTCTCTCTTTCTATATCACTAAATCTCTTGCATTCTCTCTCACTCTCACTTTGTTGTCCTGTGTTTTTTGCAGAGGAACAAAAATCACCTGAAAAGCGGGACAACTACACCACGTGTCAAAAAATTGAAATTCATACCCTCCCAAGACACCCCCAGTCAATTCATCCACAATACCAGTCCTATCTTGTCATAAAAGTGACCCCTAAGTCATTGTCTTGATACTCCCCTAGGTAATTTAGGAACAAACAAGATCATTCAAGCATGTTGGAGTAAAGTTTTGTAAAGCGAGTTTTCAAGCATGCTTAGAAGGGCTTTCATCATCCTTTCTAAGTTGGGTGCACTATCATCGGAGTGGAATGAAAGACCAATATTCATCATGGAGGTTTATTTAAGAGTCTAGAACATCAAGGAACTGATTCAAGCAAAAATGGAAAGAATCGAAGGTTTAAGAGCCAGGTCATTGAAGGTTGGTTTTTGAGGCCTAAGGAGCTCACACTGAAAAAAGCACCTGATCTTCAAAGAATGATTTTGGGAGCTCCAAGGAGTTATAGACCAAAAAAATATCATTATAAATATATTTCAATCCCCACATGGTGGAAAAAACAGACCATCTTCAAGAACCATGCATTTCTCACCCATCTCAGTCTTCCCATGCACAACTAGTGATCCCGATAGAAAATGAGCTATTTGGAGGTGTTTCAGTTATAATAAATCCTTGGTACCATCACCATTCTTATAAAAAGGTCATTTTCATGCACAATCATATAAATAAATGCCCAAAAACTCATCCAGAGCTCAAGATATGGCCTTCACAAGTTGGCTCTCAAGGTACGATCTTCGATACTAAGGTGATTTTTTTATGGAATACATGGCATTACCAGGTGAAGGCACATTTTATTGCACCCTTTACACCTTTCCAAAGGGACATGAGGTGAAAAAAATTCCCCACTCCTATGAAGCCTTATGGTCACCCATATGACTCGGAAACCTCCTCTCCAACCCCTTTGACCATGTTGACTAGCCCCCTACCTACCTAACCTTGCATGTGTGACACTTGTCACTCCCAAAGAAAGGTTCATTTTCCTACACCCTTTGCACCATACCCAAGGGGACATGAGGTGCAAAAAAATGTGCCCCACCCCCTTTTAGCCTCCAAGTCACACATGCAACCACCTCTCAGCTCCCAAGTGCTTTGTTCCAACCCCCCTTCTCAACTCAACAACAAATCACAAGCCACCACTTATTCTCATGAGGGAAAGGATATTTTCTTACCCCCATTGCACCAAATAAAAGTGACATAAGGTGCAAAAAAATGTGCCCCGACCTTTTCCCTCTCATTTCACAATATTTAAATGCGAGGACTTAGCCATGTTTTCCATTTTCACCTCCCACATTCTCCTCACGCCTGCTGGATTTTCTCCAGAAATCCATACACCATTTTTGCTAAAAAACAAGATTTTTAATGCTCTCATATCTTAAAAACACAAAAATCACCAAAATAAAATCTAGATTCGAACGAAGAATGTTTCCCAGAAAACCCCAAAGTGTGTGAAGGAGATTCTATCGTATCTCTCAAAATACTCAATGGATTGACATGTCATATTTTGCATTCTTCTAATCTCCTAAGAGTATTTAAGACCCAAGAATAATTTTTTGCATGCACGTCCCAGATTTTTTATGGCGAGAAACCCCGATTTCCCTCGTAGAAAAAATTAATTTTTTAAAATCTCATTTTTTCAACCCCAGGTTGAGCTAAAAATTCATAGGTGCATTATTGAACAAAAACCCATATCAGGAAAGTTCATTCCATCACAAACCGATGCCCAGAAACACACTTACTAAAAATAGTAATCCCTTCTACACAGTGCCCACTATTTTGGAAAGCCATCTCCGAGAAGCGTGTCTTTGAAGGAAGTGTGCACCATGGACATCTAGGAGAGAACAACAAGTGAGCAGTGATAGAAATAAAAAAATGGCCACTTACTAAAAATAGTAAGTTCCCTATATGGGAACTAACTATAAATAATAAGTCATCACAAGAAAGCAATCTCGGAAGGATCGGTATACACGGGGGTAATTTGAAGAAAACAATCTCATTGGTGGGACCTGGAAAGGGAAATTTCAAATTTCTAAAAATATTAACCCCTCTTTCTATATATATATCAAGTGTTCCAAACAAGATGAAGTTTAAGTTCACGGGGGTAAATCCAAGACAAACCCTTTCATCGAGTATATTGAGGTGGGTGACAGTGATGTTACTTATATGGATCTCAACGATATCAAACCACACATGCTAGCTAACCAAAAGGGACTAATTGAAGAAAAAAAGTGTTCGCAAACAAGTTGCTCACAATAGGTGGGCTCCCACTTTCTACACAAAGTATCGAGTTGGTCCTAGCCTACTTGCATCACCGTGAACTAGAAATAAGAACCATCTAGGCGAATGATAGCACAACTATGGCGGTGATCTCTCTAAGGTCTATCTCTATTTCCTTGCAAATTCCCACTTAGAACAAGATGGTGGTCATATCAAAGGAAAAGGTAGTGAATGAGTGGAACAAAACTAATGCATATATGTAAGGTATTGCACTAGTTTGGTGGATGTAGATAGGGAGAAAACCCTCTAGGTTTCCCAAATCTCTCTCCAGCGAGTTTCACAAATGGTTCTCGATGCGATCACCCTTCTCAATTGGATGATGTGAGAAGCAAGAACAAGGGACTTTTGGGAGTGGATGGCACTTTTCATCCTAAAAATCACCGAGGGAGATCAAAAGATAGATTGGGGCCAAATCATCAAATGAAAACCTACACCGTCAATTTCTCCGAGTACTTGTATTGAAGAAGTTCTACATGACCTCCTACTTGGTGTACCTCTTCGCCATTTCATGGACATTCAACTTGGACGGCCCTTACCCAAAACCTACCTTCTAAGGTCCCTACCTTCGATATGTTTCTCCAATTGGTGTTGAAGTAAATTCGTCTTCACTTCTCTAGACTAAATGATGTCTTCATGATGACGATCGTTAGAACTTTAGGTGACAACCAACATTCAACGATGTTGTTTCAAACGGATTCCCTAATAAAAGATATGGTTAATTTTTCATACAATTTCCCACCTTCTCATACATCGAGTTTATAGATTTTACAAGCCTCGCTAAGGTTGCCTTGGTACCTTAGTGACCAAATAGTATTGTTCAAGATCTACAAGTAGTTAGTACATGTGAACAATAAACTCAAGAACCGAAAGAAGAAACTTGTCTCCTTTCCCATCTCACTTGGATTCTTCACATGTAAGAACATCAACGATGCATCACATCTGGAAGCATCCTTTGCACACCCGAATTTACATTCACACATTCCCAGGGGCCGCTTGTTCCAAAGTTGCATCATGTTTCACAAGTATAAGACTACTTGGCTAATTGTGTTGATGAATTCAACATGCGAGAAAGAGGTTATAAGAGGATGAAAATTGGCAAGATGAAGAAGTACAATTTCTCATGGTTCGAGGAATGTGTAAAAGATGATGGGACTAAATTATATGATCCAAAGTACAAGGTGGTAAAGGCTTCCCCTTTGCCACAAGTCAATTGGAGTGTTCGTGATACTGGTGACATCACGAAGTGAATATAAAAGGTAATCAAAAGAATGAAGTAGTGGTTCTAGAAGAAAAAAATTACTGCCCTCACTTCAGAAGTTTTCCCACACCATAGAGACGGGCCTCACACCATTCATCACAAAAGGTCATGAAGGTCACTTCTAGTTTGGGGGAATTCAGAAGGAAGTTCTAAGCGGAAGGTTGAAGAGATAAGATTCCCATACTATGAAAGGTAACATAAGAAGATGCATGTCATAGAAGAACTTGTAGTAGAGGAACATAATGAAGAAGTGGAGCTGATCCATGTTCTAGTTCATGAACCTCCACAGGAGGTTCCACCCCTGTCATTTCTTCAGACTCCTCAATTTCAATCAATAACCCTCCCACTTGAGCCAAAAACAATAAGTATGTATAATAGTTGCAGAGCCAGAAGAAGGTGAAATGTTCCCATGGATGAAGGAATTTATTTCAAAGGAAGCTAGTACCGTTAAGGAAGTCACATTCCATGATCTCATCAACTATAGTGTCGATGTCCAAAGTTAAGAAAAATAAATTTTCCCATGCGGCATCACATTTCTACAGTAGTGAGATAGGTGAATAGTACATCGAAGTGGCTCGACCCAAGGTAATCAAGTCAATGGAAGAAATGACACCTACTGATTATGAAATGCATGGAAAATTTTAGTGGCAAATAATCGTTAATTCACAAATATTCTAGTTTTTAAAATTTGAAATTGGTGAATTTTTAGGATACAAGTTAGGACCAGTTCGCTAAAAGTTTCTAGGTACAATTCAATTTTAGGGGTCAATTTTCCATTCCCGTGAAATAAGAATTCACAAAATTCTCCTCGAATACACATTCGGTAGCATAATTTATATTCTTGGTGACAACATATTATATGTTGTCGGTTGGTAGCATAAATTATGCTACCAACCTAGAACACATAAAAAAGCTACCGTCTGCAGGTAGCATTTAATAGTGATGTCATGATGTCTTGATATTTGCCATTTGTGTGAAAGATAATTTTCACATATTCGCCAAATATTTTCTAAGGATTTTTTTTGAGGGACCCTTAAAATTTTCCTAATGAAATGAAAACCATTCCACTGGGCCTGCCACCCATGAAGGAGACAAGATTTTTTTCAAGCAATATTCCACTTGCCTAATGGTGAGGAACTAAGTATACAAGAAAAGAATTGAAGAGCTACTAGAAAAAGTGTACAAGCTCTCCTCCTACATGCAACATTTGGTGGATCGCAGCACTTCGTCAATCCCAATTGAGGAAGTAGCTCCTATAAGTCGTATTGATCCTAAATCCATCAAGAAGACTCAATATTTCACCATACAAAAGAAGAGCAAACAATAAGTGGACAGGATACGATTTTGGAGAAAGGAAAATGTGTTAATTCCAAAAGTCATGTCACTCTTCAAGTACATGTGCACAAGCTGCGGTGAAAGCTCGGACACTCGGGGAGAAGCTTGAAAAGAAAAAGAACACTAGGACCTGATTCACCCATTGGTGATAGATATGGGAGACACTCGTTCCAAGGAATTGGTAAGAAAAAAATATTCAGTGCCCCATCCAGGGATTTTTCACATATGTGGGCAAATACTCTTGTCACGGTATATGAGATAGTTAATCGAGTTATCGAAAAATTGGACTCGAAAGAAGAAAGGGCTTACAAGTTGCAAGATTGTGTTAACAGGAATATTTAGAAACTCAAAGTGTCATTGATGGAAGAAATTACCACCGTAGATGAGCTATTGGGTTCATTTGAAGAACATGCTCCGAAATATTTGGGTTCATGGTCTTTCAATGAATACACCTTGGAATCATTGTTCGGGATCCGTGTAACCATCGCATTCATTGCATAGAAACACCAATCATGATTTGAAAACCGTAAAGATATCAATGAAGACATCGATGATTGGACAAAATCATTGAGTTGCATGCATATCCCCCACATGGACATATTGACACCTACAAAGGTGGCCAAATTTAGTAAAGAGTTCAAAGGATTCGAGATTTCCCAGTTGGATCTAATCAGATAATGGACAAACAACGGAGCGAGAATCAACGTGAGTAGATTCATCATCGTATAATCCCCCTCTCTTCCTTCTCTCTCTTGTTTTCTCCCACCCAAATTTCTCTCTCTTCACATTCTAATTCTTCGTTGGGGTTGTACTTTTTCATAATGCCTTATTTTGTAATTAAAAAAGTAACTTTAAGTTTTTAATGTAATAATTCACCTTTGTTTTATAAAAAGGGACTTAATATTTCCTAAGAATGTGAAAATTTCTAAGGCATATGAAAAGTCATTGGGGGGTAGGCAAAGAGTCACTTCTCTTCCTATAAATTGTAAAGGCCTCCATTTTCCAAAGGGTTGCTAGTCATTTTGTGAGTTCATGAGAGAGTGATCCTTATGAAGAACAAAGAGATAAAAATTCTTCTACTTCCCACTTTTGCATTCTTTCATTCTTGTCATGTAAAATTTCTACTCAAGCAATCACTACAAGAAGGATTTTTATCCTTTTTGATTGGGGGATTTATTGATACTTTTTTCGATGAATCCTAACCGGTCTTGTTTCCATTTACGGGGTTGTTTTCCAATTATTTTATGCATGTTGGAACCTTCTAATTAATGGGTGTAGGACTATGATTTTCTACCTGCAACATTAATTCCTCTCCCTTTTCTCACTTCCTTTCACGTTCTCTCACAAAGTCCTCTATAGCAAGTAATTGCTAGCTTTTTTGTCAGGGTTAGTGGATTTCCCTGTTGGATTCCCCGACCGAAAGGCCACCATAGAAATCACTTTTTCATGCACATGTAAACGTGAAGTTGCATCGTTCAAGTAGAGGGACTCGATTCCCGCAGTGTTTGCAAGAAGTCCATAAATTTTTCCACTCGAAAAATTTTCTTGCCAAAACACTCTCTCCTTATCATTCCTACCATATAAGAAATTTCTATTTTCAATTTCTTAGGAACCCTAGCTAATTTTTTGTATATAACTTTAAGTGAATTCCGTGTAGTTTATCCAGAGTAAATGAATTATTGTTCCATCACAGATAATGAAAAATTGGGTTATTAATTTACTTGGAGACTATCTATAGGCTTGATTTAGGTTGCATTTGTGGTGTTTAGATGTTGACGTGGGTAGATTGCTTTAGATTTTGTTTCCATATTGATAAATGATTTTATGGATTACTGGTAATTTCATTATTTTAGGACATGGTCATGTTTTGAGATTTCCCATGTGGTACATGGGGAAAATGTGAGATCAATGCCATGGGTATAGGGCATACTTCTTACTTCCATTAAAATGTAGGGCATACGATAAAAGAATTGCCTAGATTTAGCTAAATTGTTGGGTCAATTCCTTAGATTAATTTCAGTGGCTTATTTAATGCATTGAATCCTTCATGCATCCCCTTTCAACTATTTGTGAAACTTGATCATTTTGATTCTATAACGTATTCTTGTTAATTTTGTGAAGATTGTGAAGCTATATCATTTCAATTCTTAGGAACTCTAGCTAATTTTTTGTATCCAAGGAGTTGTCATGCTCCTCTAATCTACAATAGTGATTACAAAGTGAAAACTGCTCTTGATCTTCTACACTACAAGGATCAGAAAACCTCATATATTTCCAGTAGGTCTCATGAGTGAGTTCATCTTTTGGAATATCAATATCAAGACCATATTTCCTAGTCTCGTGCCTAGAACCATCATTGAGTTTGTTTGTACAACTACCTTGTTTATGAGAGGTGGGACAAGTAACTAAATGGATATGGCCTCTACCTTGTGCCTTGCAATGCATATTACACATATCTACCAAACTTGTTTCTCCCCACATATACTTGCGCTCTTGAATGCCAATTTCTTCACACTTTGAAACAAATTTCACATTTCTCATATTTCCATGTATGGTATTATGCAAGCTAGGATGACCCATTGGAAGTGACAAAAATAACCACATGCTTGACACCTTATGTCACAGTAGTGTATAGCCTCTTCCTTCTTGGTGTGCAAATGTGGACCTTCATGATTCAGTTTGAAAGGTGGGATGAGAACACAACAATATTTGTGCAAGCCATTTTGTTTTAATACATGTTCATATTCAAAAGAACCTCTTCTTCCTTGAAAGTTCCTGGTTTGTCTCACTAACTCGGTAAGGATTTCACATACTCCAAAAACTTCACATTTCTCATGACAGATATGGTCATTGCGAAAAATGTTCGATGTTGGAGTCCAAACTATGAAAATGATCCTTGACATTCATAATCCAAGTTGTACAAGTGTTGACTAAATGATAGATAGAGGATTGTATTATATATTTCATGGTGATGCTTATTAATCTCTAGAAACAATGCTTGTTAGTATTTGGTGTGTTGGCCTACATCAAAGGATATCAAGAACATTTGAGGTAATTATTTGGGATCATCGTAATTGGCCAAGGAAAGAAGCTATTCAATTAAATTTGGACATATATTTGAGCCTCTGTACAAGTTATTTATGAGATCAAATCTCAGGTGATCTTCAATACTAATAGAAAAATTTGGAACTGTAAATTGCATAGCTTAAAATTTCAAAGAGCATCTTGTCCTAGAAACTATTAAGGAACAACATTGACTCCTTCCTACATCCTTAAGGATGATTAGAAGGTGATTTTGGATAATATGAATGCAAGAACCAACCAATGGACTGGCCTCTTTAGTTATCATTGGCAGGTTAGATTCATCCTAATTAAATAGGTCCTTCAAGAGATCCCTATATAAATATTTTACGTCCACCATCACACCACAAAAATTAATCTAAAATGAAATGGATGAAACACAAAGAATATAATATTTATATATCATAGATGTAATGTAAAATCTTAAATATATTGAATGTTTTGAACATTGAATGTAATTTATCTTAAGTATCCTGGCAACATAGGCTCTCTCTCTCTCTCTCTCTCTCTCTCTCTCTCTCTCTCTCTCTCTCTCTCTCTCTCTCTCTCTCCCTCTGTAGTTACAATTTAATTATTAGAATTAATGTAATATTGTGTTGTCTCACGTTACATATGTTTCATTTGAATTATTGAAATTCCAGGAAGTGGATGGCATTGACATTGACATTATATTATTATAATTGATGGCATTGAATGATTATAGTACAATGGAAAAATTGTAAATTAGTTACACATATATTTTAATTGGACCATATTTAAACATAAAATAGATTAACACTAATAATACATATTAACATAACATACATATGATATCATATTAATCTGGACTTAGATACATGTATAAAGCATGTTTCATTCACTATACAAGTTTTAAGACAAATTTTTCTCAGATATTATATTGATTCAAAAATCCTCAATAGCATACAAAATTTGATCAAAATCAATGTCTTAACAAATTCATGTAGGCATATACAATGATATACATCATCAAAATATAAATCTATGGTAATATGCCATAAAGGTAGACAACAAAATTTATATACATCTAAGCTATGGGGTATCATCAAATAATCTAGTTCTCTTTAGCCATCGGGAAGATGAATCAGGCACATTAGCGGAATGTCCCTTATTCCATTCGGACCCATTAGTATATAATTAGTATACAATTAGTGACATATAAAATGGCACTACTTAAAAATAAATACTTACTGCAATATAATCCTCTGCCTCTCAAGATCATCAACAATATCAGTACGAGGTGCATGAACTAGAGTAGTCAACTCCTCCTATGGCAACCATGATGATGAAAATTAGAATATGCATGAATGCCATTTAGTTATACTACATGATGTTATTTAATACAAATAATTCATTACAAAAATTACCTTACTAGCGCATACCTGTGTAAGATGCACGATAGAAGTTATGCCTATAGCAACTCCAATATCCAATGATCGTCTAATCTTAATAGGAGACTATAATGACATCATCAACTAAAATAATAATAAAACTCACATTAGTAAATTCATACGTTAACTATAGTTCATTCTCTTCATGTATATGATGAATAAAAATAATTATAAAACTCGCATTAGTAAATTCATACGTTAACTATAGTTCATTCTCTTCATGTATATGATGAATAAAAATAATTATAAAAATCGTATTAGTAAATTCGCCAACATGCGAACTCGTACCGACATTCACATGTTCAACATCAAAATGTAATTTTAGGATAACATCTCTATACATGGAAAACAAAATAACACAATATATTTACTAATTTATTACCAATTTATACCTAAGTGGATGAAGTACTGCAAAACAATATGAAGAAGTGGAATGTGATCTTTGGATGTACATAGTTTGACCTGTAATTTTATAAGAACACACATAGGGAAATGTTTAGTGGTGAATATTCGTTAATTCACGAATATTCCAATTTTCGAAATTGGTGGTTTTTTAGGGTACAAGTTAGGACTAGTTTGCTAAAATTTTCTAGGTACAAGCCAATTTTAGGGGTCAATTCGTCATTCCTGTGAAATAGGAATTCACAAAAATTCACCTGAATATAGTCAATTGGTAGCATAGTTTATGTTACTGGCCGACGACATATTATATGTTGCCGGTCGGTAACATAAACTATGTTACCGACCGTAAATGATAAAAAAAAAAAGCTACCGTCACAGTAGCATTTAATAGTGATGTCGTGATGTCTTGATAGTCAGCATTCATGTGAAAGATAATTTTCACATATTCGTCAAATATTTTCTAAGGCTTTTTTTCGAAAGGACCCTTAAAATTTTCCCTGAACACAAATGATTAATTTTCATTCACAATTGATTAACATTGTTAATTATAATATTTTGTAAAAAATATGTGTGTGTGTGTGTGTGTGTGTGTGTGTGTGTTAAATTGCAACTCATTTAATGTAAAATTACATGTTGGTCAATACCAAAGGTTGAATCTAGTAGATCATCTGTGATGATGATATTCTCCAACACATAATCACGATGATCCTTCTCCAATCAAACACTTTGCTTTGAGCATGTGGAGCATCCCCGACCAAGATGTGGAGCCACCTCACGAGGCTGTGGAGGTGTCACATCAGCCACGTAGGTGTTTATACTCCCAAAAGCATGACACTCTGTGGTATATGATGTATGTTGCCTAGAAGGACTAGCATCATCACCCTGGGAGAGATGAGTGCAATGTTGAAGCAATGACTCATCAATGACTTGATATAATCAAGGGTCTGAACCTCCATTGTCTCCTTCATAATAGAAGGGACTGAAACATGATGAATATGTGGGTGAGCAATGGGTCTAGCTAGGTTCTACAAACATTGTGCCCCTAGTCTATCATGTGCAGAGCTTTTGCCTTTGCCCTAAAAATCTTGAATGTCATAATAGTTAGGTATTTCATTGAGGACGAACTCACAATAGAGTTTCCTCAAGAAATATTGTGGCACCTCAAAATTATTACAAGGTGGTTGGTCAAAAACCATCCACCACCTATCCCAAAATCATTTTTATCCTCGTGATTACACCAGTGGATGGGCAATCTTTTGCAATCCAATCATAATGGTGCATTTGTTTTAGGATCAATAAATAATGCACACAATTTGTCTTTTGTGATTTTTTTCTTCTTCATTATATCATAAGACAACGTATCGCATAAAAATTGTGGAAGTTGGTTTTTAAACTCTCTCATGTGTTTATTTGTCCAACCACACTGTCAATATTAGGTAATAATGATCATAATGATGCAGCTAGGTTTTGACGATGTGCATTTGTGGCATTAAGGTTTCTTAATGTTTCTATGAAACCCTCAATTTGAGGTTTGTTATGTTCAATTTTCCCCAAATGTGTTCTTGGGTGCTAGGAGGATGTCTTGCACATTATTGGGGGATGTTTTCTTCTTCATATTGGGAATTGAAGATATAGAAAAATCTAAAAATGGAAATAAATAACAAATCAACAATTATCCAAAAATAAGATTAATAAGGAAAATAAACCTAAAATCAACAATAACTAACATTCTAATCTCGCGGCCATCATCAATTCGAGGTGCCACAGGTGCTAATGCCACAAAATGCGTACGTGTTATTCAAATACTCGTGTTTTCCTCTCCTTTGGATTTTTTTTTTTTTTTCGCAATGTAAATCAGTCTCGTGTTTTAACTATATTTTATCACAAATCGAACCGCGAGCTCAATTTTCCCCTGCGCATTATAACACAACCGAGCCATAACACGAGCGCGTTATGGCCAAGAAACGGATTTGTGTCCGCTTTTTGGTCCCCGTCTTTATGTACTTACCTCATAGTGGACCAGGAAACATCTTCCATTGATCTCCTCTCCATTATATTCCTCTCCACTAATGGCCAAGGTCGCATGATCCACTCATAGGCACACCCATCCTCGGCTCCTTCCCTAAAATTCCAACCAAGATCTAGGTAGCTTTATGTTTTTATTCTCTCATTTTATGTGACTTCATAACTCTCCAAAATTTGTAGATCAAATGTTAGTAACTATATGTCAAATATGCCTCTTCAAAGGTATTTTGAAATTGTTTTTATAACTAATAAATCTTTATTCATTCAAAATGTAATCTCACATTGGTTAGTAGGCTTGGTTTGTGGCAACGTATCATAAACCCAATATACCATGATGAAGTTATGCTAATGGGAATGCTTAAATATAAAATAATTTTGTATCGGTTGGTTGACTTGATTCAAGATTAACATATAAACCCAATGTAGTGTAGACACTAAAATTAGGTCACACTCCCCTTTTGTCCCTCGACATATAAGCACCCTTTATTACGTTTACCTAGCCATGACTCCCTTCACCCCACTAATATTAATTTAATTAATGCTTTATCCTCACTATATTTATTATTTAAATATCTTATTTAAATAATATCTACACATATAGTTCACTTAGACACCTCACTAAGCCAACTCAACCTAAGACATATTCTTAGCAAGTTCCCATAACTAACTAAGACTTACCCAAACCCTAAAAATCAATGCCTAGATTCCCTCTAACCATATTCCCGCATGCTCACAAGAAGCTCCCGAGTCTAATACGCGGGATAACGACATGAGATCCAAGAAAATCGGGAGGATCTCCTAAGTTTAGTAAACCTTGAAATCCCACCTTAACCAATGTCGGTTACCCCTAATCGCCGCCGCTTGATTAAGTCGACCACCGTCGGTTACCTCTTTTAACCCAAAACAACCTTATTCTCAAGGTTGGAACTTGGAAGTTGGAACATTGGGAGAAAGTTGATGAGCAAGATCACATCTCGGAGAGATAATGCATCTTCAGAGAGCCAATTCCAAAGTGAGAACTCACATCCAAGGAAGGAGATTGAGCATCTTCTCTTACACACCATCCCACCACGATCCGATCTATCCAAGTAAAGAGGAGTGTGCATACAGCCCATGCGAAGCTTTTCTTCGATTGGTGATCACTTTCAGCCTTCAAACCCACCATCAACACTTCTATCCTTCACACACAGAGACCTTCAGAATGAAATCCAAGTAAGTACAAAGACATCATACTTTCTGGTTATTTTCATTTCATCATTATTTTATCACCCATTGTTTATCTTGCTCCATATTGGCCTTCTCCAACATTTTCACCTCCATAGACCCATTAAAACCTCACAAAAGCCTACTCCAGGTCACCCAATACCTCATCCTGCCAACCAAAATCCTTTATGTAATCACAAAGGAGACCAAAACCTGTTACGAGACATTTCCAGATCTAACAATAACTGCACCTTATACCTAATCGTCGTCAGTCACCACCCCGACCGACACTTGGTCACTGTGTTTGCCCACACACCCTTAAATAGAGACCTACCACCTAACTTTATCTCACCCTCACTCACCCCTAACCTACCCGAGACCTTTATCGGACCTACGAGACCCAAAACCAATCATTTGACCTTTGATTCTATTCTAGCTTAGCCTGTTAGATTAGATCTATTTTATTATTGTGTTTTAAGTGAGATACCTAAATCATTTCAAAATAACAATAGGATTTACTTTGTTTACAAACATTAATTTGTTTAAAAAAAGGACTAATGACCATCTAGGAAGTATCATACTTCCCGGATCTAGCTCATGCTAGGTACACTTTGCCCATATTGTTTAATTCCTTTTGGTGGTATTTTTTCATTACACGTAGTTCCTCCTAGCCAAAAGGAAGCTCTCACGATCAATTGTGAATCTGAAAGTCATACGTGCGCAACAACCCATCAACCAACATTTGAACAGTATTCCTCCTACGCCCTTACCCTATCTGTTTAAATCAACAATTCAAAGAAACAATCTAAGAACAAGGTGAAATAGTAGCATTGTTGTCACCCCTAAAATTCCCCTCATTTTTTTAAAGTCTAGTCATCACCAGATGGGAAATTTCTTCCCATTTCCCAAAAGGTGGGCCGACGGGGCTAGGGAGTTATTTTCGGCAATTTGTTCTTTTGGTGAAAAGTTCAGATGGAAATGGCGGACCCGCGGGCCCGTGTGGAGAAATAAGAATCCCCAACGCCCGCTCCAATCACATTCTTACATGTGGATGGTCCATATTTGAAGTTGCAAAGGCTGATCTAATGGCTCGAATTCAAAGTTATAAATGGTTTTGAACGGTCTTAGCGCGACGCATCTAGTCATTTCTCCATGGAAACATAAAATATTCTTTTTAGCTAGTCTTTGATAGGCGTAAATATAAAAAAACATCTGTCATGCCACTGACATGGAATCCAATCACTTTATAGATCAATTCTGGTTTGTTTTTCATTTATTCCATCTCCAATACGCCAAAAGATGGGAAGAACCGCACTTGAAAGACTACCAGAGATTAATTATTGATAGTTGGGCTTTCAAAACGGATTTTCCCCTCTTTCTCTTACTGGGTATCTTTGCTTCATCTATAAATGTAAGAGCCTGGCTCATTATTAAAGAGGTTGGAATTTTGATATTCTAGAACTGTAATTTCAATCAAAAGGAATCAATACAGGATTTTTCCCCTTTCTTCCTCTATTTTTCTCTTTCTTTCTTTGCTCTGATCTGTGAATCATTTAATCTCTCGCATACTAAGAAACTTTGTGTTCTAGTAAATGTAATCTCGAGAACTTTGTGTCTGTGGGAATGTATCTATCATAAACGTGAATGGTTCAAATATGTATCTCATTTGCTCAATACGCATAAAGGTTTTCTCTGTTATCTCCTTTCCTTGAAAGTATTGTCTTCTTCTACCTCCCTCACCTCCTTAAGTCTTCTATCCTCTTGTGTTGATGATTTTCCTAGCATAAAGCACATTTCTAGATATCAGAAAACCACACTTTGATGAAAGTTGTATATTTGTACATAGGTTTTTCCTTTTTCTTTCAATAAGGGAACCTCTCCCATTAAAGAGGAAGGACTTGTTGTCCTTTGACTGTGGTTTCATTCCGAGTGCAAATCTGAAACCCAACAGTTTTTGGCAACTCCGTTGGGGATATTTCCTTATCCCTTCTAAAAGAACAACTATTTGATCATTTCTTTGATCTGGCGACTCTACGTTATACACGAAGTAAAAAGGCTCTTGGAATTGTTAATCCTCATTTCCAACTCCTGGAGCAACAAGGCTTCTCTCTCCCTTCATCAAGAAGAAGTAGAAGGACATGGTCTACAAGTGCTCCTCCTACCGAGATAGAAATTTTGGGAATAGCATTCCTCATAATCAAGTTAGTCCTAACCTAGGTGCTTTGGTACTTGCTGGTGTTTCAGTTCCCCTTCAGCCTTTTCTTCCAAAGATGGCGGCCCCTTTGCCTTGGGGACAACGGATTGGACCTCTTGCTCTTCCTCAACCATTGCACAAGCTACCCAGGAGTAGTAGGAAAGGTTTTCCTAAATTCCGAGGTGATGGGAAGGTACACCCAGATGAACACATTGCAGCCTTCAATGTTGCATGTGGGATTCTTGGGATTGAATACGAATTTTTTTTTGTCAGACTCTTTGTAGAGACACTACAGGATAATGTTGCTGATTGGTTCTATCATCTCCTGTTGGGTCAATTATTGATTGGGCCACCCTGATGACTTAGTTTGAACGGCATTTCAAACCAGCTGAAGATGTGCATGCTCTGTTAGCTCAAATCTCTCATATCAAGAAAGAACCGTTCGAGCCCATGAGAGAATTTGTGGCCAAATTCAACAAGCTCATTCATAAAATCCCATAGGACACTCGTCCAGTGGATCAAATCCAAAAGTGCTTCTTCCTCAATGCTCAATTACCTGAAGTAAGCTATGCACTAAGGAGAGCTAATCTTGCGACTCTAGATGTTGATCGCGCTTGGCTATCAATGTTGAAGATGATTTAATCATGTCTGGTAAGTTGAAAAGAGAACCTTCTAAGCCTAAAGCATATTTTCCTTCCTCCTCTCCAGGAGCCAACTCAGATAATTTAATACATAATCTTTCCAATGACCTCATAGCTATCAAGAAACAATTGGCTCAGCACGCTCCTTACCAAGACATTCCAAGGAAGAACTTTTAGCCCAGGAACCGTTTGCCCTCTTCGCAAACCAGGTTGGCCATTGAAGGTCCACCCCTCAAGGTGTCTTTCAATGCTATGTCGACACTAAAATTTTCCTCCAAAATTTCTATTTCATTAATGTATGTATTAGGAATAGGATGTTGTTAAGTGTAATTAGTAGTAGCGTCCGATAGAAGATAACGATGCCATCAGTACGGTGCCGCCAATAATGTGGAGTATGGTAACAGTCAAAGTACAATAGGAATGTTGTAAAAAGTAAATATTTGTCGTAAGTGGTCCGGTAATGTTAAAATGTCAAAGTTTGGGTAATTAGAGAAGTAGGGTCTACATGATTAGGAATTAGAAATATTATATTGGTAATAAGGACAAGGAGTGAGGTCATAAATATTTTGTGTATTTTATTTGTAAAAAGTCTAAAAATGTGGAACCCATGTAAAATGATAAGGTTTATCTTATCTTAACAGATAAGCTTACATGTACAGATAAGAGTTAAGGTATGGAATATGATTCGTTAGAGTGGATTTCTTATCCTATCTTAGAGATAGGATGGATAAGCCTGGAAGTTCTATAAATAGAGAGGCCACCCCCCTCATTTAGCATAGAAAGAAGTAGTGAGAAATATTGTAGGAAGTGTGCGAAGGAAGCCATCAGTTAAAGGTGTGTTGAAGAAGCCATCAAGAGGTGTAATTGTAAAGTTTCTCCCATAGTCTTGTTGAAGTATCTCATGGGTGAGATTGTAATAGTTTCATGTTAATATTATAATTTATTTTGATATTTCAGATTTGTCGTCATTCTGTCTTATCATAGTCAATGGTATTCTTGTGTTCGGTTGTTGTTTTGCTTCCAGATTACATCCACCAAACTAAAGTCTGTGCATTAGTAAATAATCATAGCACGAGGAGTTCCCGGTGAAGAATTATCATAGTGCTGGATTGGTGATGACATTTTGGTTCCGTTGCTGGGACCATTCCTCGTTGGTGGATTTTCTGGAGAGATATTCCCACTTAGGCAAAAATTAATTGGAGGGTAACCTTGTTTTTACTGTGCATAGTAGTTACCATGGTAAAGTCATTTTTACCGTGAATAGTAGTTACCATGTTAAAGTCATTTTTGCCATGAATAGTAGTTACCCTGGTAAAGTCCTTTTTGCTGGGAATAGTAATTACCGCAGTAAAGTCACTTTTTACCGTGAATAGTATTTACCGCAGTAACTTCACTTTTTACCGTGAATAGTGTTTACCACAGTAAAGTCAGTTTTTACCGTAGTAAGTCAAGTTTTACCATAGTTTACCGTGGTCATTTCTATTTTACTGTAGAAAGGTGTAAAGTCACTTTCTAGTATAGTGATTCCAATTATTTGTGCACATAAGTCTTGTTAATTGTACTTGTGGGTTGGTATTTCACGGTGGTTACTTTTGAAAATGGGAAAGATTCCTATTTTTTCAGCTCAATCTAATGAAGATGCTTCTTCTTTCATTCAAGAGTTTAAACGATCTTGTATTTGTAATGGCCTTATAAGAAGGGAACAATGGACTGAATTTTTTCCTACCTTTTTGGATGGTTCCAAGACTTAGGTGGTTTGAAACACTAGGTGATAATGTGAAAAATTCATGGGATTTATTAACCGAAAATTTTCTTGAAGAATTTGGTGAACAACGAAAATATGCGAGATCTCATGATCGAGATCACAAAGCTATCCCAAGGAGAGAAGGAGAAGATAAGGGATTATCATGCTCATGTTCTAGAGCTAAGGAGGAAGCTCGATGCCCAGATCCGGAAGGAAGGACTAGCGGATGGGTTGATGAATGGCGTGGATAATCTCCTCTGTAAGCACTTCATTCTTGGGATGAAGCCGGAGATCAGACAACGAGTGAAGTATGACCGCCCAGCTACCATTGAACAAGCAAAGGAGATTGCAAGAAGGCAAGAAGAAAGCATGGAAGAGGAGCCCAAAGAAATTGTTGCTAAAGTAGAGCCTACACCAGCACCTTTGGTCCTGAATCCACAACCACTCCCGGTGAGCACAAATATTTCTCCTAATACATCTACTGAGTATGAAGATCTGCTCAAAAAGATGGGTCAGTTAACTATTAATCTTCTTCAAGGAAAGGAATTTAGTTCTCAGGGAGGAGATAGAGGTCCAAAAAGAAATATTTCTGAAGTTGTTTGTTATGGTTGTTATAAAAAGGGTCATTATAAGTATAATTGTCCAGATAGAGCTTCTACATCGGTAAGGAGATAATGATAAAGGAAAAGCACACATGAATTCTTTTGATGTAGTAGATAAGAGCAGAAATAATGAAGTAGATGTGTTTGTAACAAAAAGAAAGAAAGAAAAAGATAATCAAGATGGAAATGATCCTAAGAAGATGAAAGAAGAAACTAGTAAGAAACATAGGAGAAGAAAGTTGGGTGTGCAGGATTTTTTCGATTTCACGGGGGCAAGGACTATACTCCATCTTGGAAGATCTGTCCAAAAGGCCTGCAAATATTACATATGGTCAACTCTTGGCTATGTCTTCTGAGAAGAGGCGGGAGTTGCGAGGTGGACTCAATGCTCGAAGAAGGAAGGAGGTTGAGGTCCCTGTTTTGGAGGCGAGAGCGGATCCTATGCTCCTGGTGAGGTATTATGTAATGGTATTTCAATTCATGATGTCTTAGTTGATGGAGGTGTTGCGATTAATGTAATGACCAGTCTGTAATGAATATGTTGGGTTTAAAAATTGATCGCCTTTCAACACTTATGTTAAGGTCATTAAATAAGGAAAAACTAAACCGAGAAGGTGTAGTTTCAAATGTGGCAATATCATTATGGGTGTTGTATGTGTGGTAGACTTTCGGGTGATGAAAAATGGTGCTTTGCGTACCCAATCTTTCTTTGGGAAGACCATGGCTAAGGAGAGTTCATGCAAGAAACTCTTTGGAATGAAGGTTTCATGACACTTGGACGTGGTAGAGAGAGGGTGAAGATAAACGTGATCCTCGACATCATAAAGTAGAACACAATGGATTCAAGTGATGAAACTGATGATTGGACATCCTCTGATTACTCTAGTACCAGTGAAGTGGACACTGAAGATGAAGAAAGCGAGGTGGATGTTTCAGTCATGGATATCCTACCAGTCACACCAACTCATGACCCCATAAAATTATCTGAAGAAGAAGTTGATGATCATCTCCAACAAATAAAGATTGGTGATGCTGTGATGGAGAGTGAGAAGGAATCCTACCTCCAGCTCTTTCGAAGGTACATACACCTATTCACTTTTGATTACAAGGAACTCCGTCAAGTAAGTTGGGTAGAACATTGTATTGAGTTGGTAGATGGTGCTAAGCCTATAAAGCAAATGCCATATAGAATGAATCCTAATTTTTCCAAGACTGTAAAAGAAGAAATAGATAAGTTGCTTGATGCAGGATTCATATTTACTGTGGAGAATTTAGAATGGGTTTCTCCCATTGTGATCTCAATAAAAAAGAATGGGAAGCTACGCATTTGTGTTGATTACAGGGAAGCTCAATAAGGCAACAAAGAAGGATCATTACCCTCTTCCATTTTCGAGATCGAGATCTTGGGCGAAGTAGGCGGCCGAGTGTTATAGTTTCTTGATGGATATAGCGGCTACAACCAAGTTCGTATAGCGAGAAAAGATCAGTGAAGACCACGTTCACCACTCCTTGGGGAATGTTTTCTTATAGAGTTATGCCTTTTGGGTTGTGTAATGCTCCAACAACATTCCAGCGTTTGATGAATAGGGTGTTCGAACCCTACATTGGGACCTTCATCAGAGTATTTCTGGATGATTTTTGCATCTATGGGAGCAAGTTGGACCACTGCACTTTGAGATGGAGACAACATTTCAAAAGTTAGATGAACCACAAGCCTCACTAAACCCTACAAAGTGTTTCTTTGGATGTTCTAAAGGCGTTTTGTTAGGGCATGTTGTATCCAGAGATGGTATTGAGTGCTGATCTGATAAAGTTTCAAAAATCAAAGATTTACCATTTCCTATGAATAGAAGTAAGTTGAGATCATTTTTAGGCCATGTGGGTTACTATAGAAGGTTCATCAAGAATTTCTCAAAGATTGCACAGCCACTAACCCAGTTCTTGAAGAAGGATGTTGCTTATGAACCAGGAAACAAGGCGCATGAAGCTTTTGGACAAGCAAGGAAGCCACCGGTGTCTTCACTGTTTTGAAGAATCCAGATTGGAGCAAGCCATTCATTGTGTACACTGATGCCTCAGATGCAGCACTAGGTAGTACTTTGAGCCAAAAGGATGAAAATGGGAATGAACATCCAATTTACTTTGGGAGCAGACAAATGAGCAGTGCTGAGGTAAACTATACTGTAACTGAAAAAGAGGCTCTGGCTATCATTTTTGCTGTAAAGAAGTTTAGAAATTACTTGCTAGGGCAGAAATTTATAGTTGTAACGGATCATCAGGCTCTGAAATATATTGTCAATAAGCCTAACCCATCAGGGAGGATAGCAAGATGGATAATTTTGCTACAAGAATTTGAATTTGATATTATAGATAGGCCAGGAAAGAAGCATGTCAATGCAGATGCACTCTCTCGAGCCTATGATGGTTTAGGATCATCTTGTGATGATGATGATTTTCCCGATGCAGCATTGTTCTCCCTTGACACAATCCCTAGTGAATACATAGATATTTGGAATTATCTGAATGAATTCAAGTTTCCTGATGGTGCCAATGCAAAGACTAAGAGAAAGATTACTCAAGCCAGTCGTCCATATTCTATTCTGCATGGAGCATTATTTCGAATAGGACACGATGGAGCGATCTGAGAGGGCGATTGGACGTGATCAAGGAAAGGAGCTGCTAGAAGAATTCCACAATGGTACATGTGGAGGGCACTTCTCTGACAACTTACACAAGAAGGATCTTGGATGCGAGTTATCAACTTTGGCCCACTCTTTTTAAAGATTGTTATAATTATTGTAAGACATGTGATATTTGTCAAACACATGGTAACCGTAAGACTTCATCAGCTCCATTATGTCCTATTCTTCCCCTTGGTCCCTTTGAAAAATGGGGAATAGACATTGTAGGTCCACTTCCAACTACATCACGTCAAAATAAGTATATTGTAGTTGCCACAGATTATTTAACCAAGTGGGTTGAAGCTAGGCCATTGAAAACAGCTTCCATGGATGAAGTGGCAAGGTTCATATATGAACGCATTGTCACCAGATTTGGTTGTCCATTAGAAATTGTAACAGATCAAGGAAGCCACTTCATTAATGAGGTGGTAGAAGCCCTAGTCAATAAGTTTTCTATCAAGCACAGGAAGGCAACAACATACAAGCCAAGCACAAATGGACAGGTGGAACGAACAAATTTTGTGTTGTGTCAAATTCTAGCAAAAGATGCGGCCTTGCGGTACACATAAATGGGATAAAAGGATTCATGCAGCATTGTGGGCATATAGGGCAACATCAAAGTCAGCAACAGGATACTCCCCATTTCAGTTGGCCTATGGCATTGATCCAATTCTTCCTATTGAGTTTGATATTCCCACTGTGAGAGTTATGAAAAATGAAAGGATGGATGAAAGTGATTCAGTAAAAGAAAGGTTGGTACATCTTCATTTGCTAGAGGAAATGAGGGAAATAGCAAAGGATACAAGCCATAAGAAGAAAATGAAGCAGAAGGAATACTTTGATCAAAAGATCCGATGGTCTCCATTTCATGTGAATGACTTGGTCCTAGTATATGATTCCAGATACAAAAAAAGAAGACAGAGAAAATTTCTTCCAAAATGGATGGGGCCCTACAAAATAGCAGTTGTGCATGAAAATGGTACATACCGACTGGAGGAATTGGATGGCACTCCCATTACAAAATGGGTCAACCACGACAAGTTGAAGATTTTCCAAGCACCAGAATAGTCTACTCCGAGGACGGAGTAGAAGCTAGGAAGGGGGAAGATGTCGACACTAAAATTTTCCTCCAAAATTTCTATTTCATTAATGTATGTATTAGGAATAGGATGTTGTTAAGTGTAATTAGTAGTAGCGTCCGATAGAAGATAACGGTGCCGTCAGTACGGTGCCGCCAATAATGTGGAGTACGGTAACAGTCAAAGTACAATAGGAATGTTGTAAAAAGTAAATATTTGTCGTAAGTGGTCCGGTAATGTTAAAATGTCAAAGTTTGGGTAATTAGAGAAGTAGGGTCTACATGATTAGGAATTAGAAATATTATATTGGTAATAAGGACAAGGAGTGAGGTCATAAATATTTTGTGTATTTTATTTGTAAAAAGTCTAAAAATGTGGAACCCATGTAAAATGATAAGGTTTATCTTATCTTAACAGATAAGCTTACATGTACAGATAAGAGTTAAGGTATGGAATATGATTCGTCAGAGTGGATTTCTTATCCTATCTTAGAGATAGGATGGATAAGCCTGGAAGTTCTATAAATAGAGAGGCCACCCCCCTCATTTAGCATAGAAAGAAGTAGTGAGAAATATTGTAGGAAGTGTGCGAAGGAAGCCATCAGTTAAAGGTGTGTTGAAGAAGCCATCAAGAGGTGTAATTGTAAAGTTTCTCCCATAGTCTTGTTGAAGTATCTCATGGGTGAGATTGTAACAGTTTCATGTTAATATTATAATTTATTTTGATATTTCAGATTTGTCGTCATTCTGTCTTATCATAGTCAATGGTATTCTTGTGTTCGGTTGTTGTTTTGCTTCCAGATTACATCCACCAAACTAAAGTCTGTGCATTAGTAAATAATCATAGCACGAGGAGTTCCCGGTGAAGAATTATCATAGTGCCGGATTGGTGATGACAATTACTTGTGAGGTTCATGAGCCTAATGATGAGGAAGAAAATGGGCTCTACGATGAACAAGAAGAAGAGGCTGATGAAGAACTAGAGGAGCTTGGTGGATCTCAAGTTCATTTCCTTACCATTGAAGGAATGGATGATGAAGATGACTATGATGAAAGAGTAGCAGAGATGAATAGTGAGTCCTATGTTGTTATGACTCGAGATCAAACAAATAGAAAACAGAAAGTGGTGTAACCTGCCAAGAATTCCAAGGAGATTCCTACAACTATTCTAGCAATTTCCAGAAGAGGAGCTCTTATTCTCACTGCTTCCACACAAAAGGTGAGTAATACTAGTCCTCCTTCTTCTACTTCTATTTCCCAAACTCCTTGTCCTTCAAATCCTAAAGCTAATAAATCCAAAGTCTCTCAAGTTCCTATTAGTGACACCCCATCCACCTCTGAATGTTTTGATATCATTTATTACCTAAAAAGACCAAAATCCAAATTTCAGAGGCAGAATTTTACCAAACCCATCCAAGAGCTTTTGCTAAAATGGTGGACTTTTTCAATTCCAAATCTAAAACCTCATCCAATACTTCTAAAGGTCTTTTGTCCACTCCCTCTTCCTCACCTCAACCAAGATTTGTGGTTGTAGTCACTTCCCCTAATGATAAATTCGAACCATTCTATGTGACTCTCCTCATAGCTGGCCATAAGCTCGAATCGTGTCATGTAGACTCGGGGCGTCAAACAACGTAATGCCCGTAAAGGTAGCTCATGCCTTGGGTCTAACCCTAACACGTGCCTTTGGCTCCTGCTATTCCATGGAGAGTAGAAAAGTACCTTTGGTGGGCAGAATTAAAGATGCACAAGTAGCTTTCACTGCTTTTCCAGAGAAAAGGGTCCTAGCCACCATTTTGGTAGCTGATATTCCTCCTTCATATGGGATGTTGCTGAGTAGAAATTTCTGTAAGGAGGTTGGGGTGAAATTCAAATGGATTGGTCGCATGCTTTGATCCCGGTCAATGGAAAAATGAAGAAGCTGCTACCTGAGAAACAGACTGAGTACATTGTGCAAAAGACTGATGATCCAAAAGCGCAAATACTCTATGCAGATATAGGACATGGTAACTATATGATCATGTCAAAAGATGAGGCAAAACTTCCTAAAGAGGTGGTTCATGATCCTAATGGCATTTGGAATCTAGAATTCGATGGAAGCTGCTCTTTAGCTAGTTCTAGGGATGGTATGGTGTTGACCTCTCTGAGGGGGAGATTCATCCATTTTCTTTCAAGCTTCATTTTAAAAATACAAATAATACGGCTGAGTATGAAGCTCTCATCCTTGGATTGAACATGGCGAAAGAAATGGGAGTGAAGAATCTTTGTGCTCGTGGTGATGCAAAACTGATTGTGAAGCAAGTCAGGGATCTTTACCAAGTCAAGAATAGGAGATTGAAGCATTATAGAAATCTTGTCTGGGATTCCATTGAATTTCTTGATGCTTTCTCCATTGAATTTTTGCTAAGAGAAAAGAACACTAGAGCTGATTCTCTAGTTGTTTGGGGTCCTTGTTGATTCCTCATCCTGACTTTTCTCAAGAGAAATTCACCATTGAGATGATTCATAGACCCAATGGCATGCCCGATAATGCAAATAATTGGCAAGTCTTCAATGATGACCAGCACCTGCTATCTTTCTTGGAGCTTAGAGACAATTTTGATTAGTTGTACTTTGAGGGAAGTGATAATCTGCCTAGAGAGTGTGTGTCATCTAATGAAGAAGATGTCAAAGAAGAGATGGATCAAGATGGATGCATCAAACTAAAGGGTAACAAGATCCCTAAAGGGTTGGTGAGTTTGGAGGATCTATTTGATAAACATGATAGATATGTGAAGTCTAAAGCTTCCCAAGGAGCTCAACAGTCTGCTGAAACTGAGAAAGCAAATATTGGGAGTGTTGATGATCCCAAAATGGTGAACATCGGAAAATGCTGCACTCAAGAGGAGAAAGGGAAAGTGGTAAATATTTTGAAGAGGTATGTTGATGTGCTTTGGCTTATTCTTATGACGATCTTAAAGCTTTCCAGCCAAAAGAAATGCAACATTTCATTCCTCTTAAGCCTGGGATCAAGCCTTTCAAGCAGAAGCAAAGGCAATACAATCCAAAGATTGCTGATACGATTTTCCAAGAAGTACAAAAGTTGTTGAAGGCTAAGATCATCTTCCCCATTCACCACTCAATGTGGATTGCCAATATTGTGCCTGTCAGGAAGAAAAATGGTGAGATTCGGATCTGCGTGGACTTTAGGAATTTGAATCAGGCTTCTTTGAAGGACAACTACCCTCTCCCCATGATGGATCAAGTGTTGCAAGTGTCATGGGCTCAGAGATGCTATCTATGCTGGATGGATTCTTGGGATATAATCAAGTAGAGGTATGTACTGCAGACCAGCACAAGACTACTTTTACTACTCCTTGGGGCACCTTTGCCTACAAGAGGATGCCATTTGGTCTCATAAATGTTGGTGCTACCTTTCAGAGGGCCATGGACCTGGATTTTGATTTTGAAAGGGAAATGCATTGTTGTATACCTAGATGACTTGACTGTGTTTTCAAAATCCAGAGCAGACCATTTCCAACACCTTGAAATAGTCCTCCAAAAGTGTAGAGAACATGGGATTTCTTTGAATCCCAAGAAGTCAATATTTTGTGTCACTGAAGGAAAGTTGTTGGGACACATTGTTTCAAAGGAAGGAATCAAGATTGATCTAGAGAGAATTCAAGCCATCCAGCAGATCCCTCTTCCCACCAGCAAGAAAGGTGTTCATTCTTTCTTTGGTAAGATCAATTTCCTAAGAAGATTCATACCTAATTTTGTAGAACTTACTATGAGCATTGCTCACATGATGAAAGGGAAGCAAACTTTTGGTTGGTCCTCTAAAGGGAAGATTGCATTTGAGGACATAAAGAAGGCTATTGCAAAGACTCCAATCTTAGTGTGCCCTGATTTTAGCAAGGATTTCATTATCTATTGCTATGCCACTGAAAATACCCTAGCTGCTGTGTTAACCCAGAAGAATGTTGAAGATCACAAGCTCCCAATTGCATTCATGAGTTATGTTTTAAAAGCCCACGAGCTGAAGTACACCATGATGGAGAAACATGCTTTTGTAGTTGTTAAAGTTGTCAAGCAGTTTAGGTTTTACATTCTAAATTCTCATTCCATTGTGCTCGTGCCTGATACAACAATCAAATCCATTCTTACGCAGCAAGAATTTGGAACCAAAAGAGGCAATTGGGTAGCAAAGGTGCAAGAGTATGATCTTGACATCAGACCAACCAAGTTGGTTTGGGGTAAAGGCCTGTGTGAACTCATTGCTTGAAGGAGCTGCCAAAGAGTTGTCCCATGATGGAGTTGATGCCCCTGTTGTTCTATTTCTTAGCTCGACGGATGTATGGTATGCTGACATTGCTCACTTTCTTACCTATGGAGAATGTCCACCTCACTTAACTGCTAAAGAGAAGAGAGCCATCAAACTGAGGTCTGCACAATACGTGTTATGGGAGAATGCTTTGTTCAAGCGAGGCATAGATGGAAGATTTTTGAAATGTGTAGACAAAGAGCAACAAAAGAGGTTGTTCTCTGCTTTTCATGACCAAGCTTGTGGAGGTCATTTCTCCTCTGCTATAATAGCCCACAAAATCCTTCGTGCTTGGTTATTACTGGCCTACTCTGTTCAGAGATGCATCAAAATGGGTTGGTAAATGTGAAGCATGCCAAACGTTTGTTGGAAAACCGAAGTTGGCCGCTTTGCCTCTCAAACCTGTAGTGATTGAAGAGCCATTTCAACAATGGGGTTTAGATTTCATTGGAACACTCAACCCACTTTCTAGTGTTGGGCACACCCATGTGTTGACTACCACATTACTTCACCAAGTGGGTGGAGGCCATCCCGGTTAAGAGCACCACTTCTGAGGTAGTATGCAATTTCATCAAGGAAAACATATTGATAAGGTTCGGGATACCAAACAAGATTGTGACTGATAATGCTTCCAACTTTTCTTCTGCTGAAATGATGGATTTCTGCTATGGTTATGGTATCTCCCTTGCTCATTCTTCATTACTATCCCCAAGGGAATGGACAAGCAGAATCAACAAACAAGAACTTGGTGACCATTGTTAGAAAACTTGTCAATGATTCTCAGAGAAATTGGCACAAGAAACTTTATGATGCACTTTGGGCTGATAGGATTACACCCAAGAGAGCGATTGGAATGTCACCTTTCCAAGTAGTATATGGTGTGGAAGCTCAACTACCAGTGACCTTGGAATTGCCCGCCTTGCATCTGATGAAAGCCATTGAAGATTCAAGTTTCAGTAGCGCTTTGGACAAGAGGATTATGTACCTTCAAAACTGAATGAAGACAGATTGCAAGTGGTTGACAGAATAGCAACTCATCAATTGAAAGTGAAGGCTTTGTTTGACAAGAAAGCCAAACCCAGAGTTTTCCAAGTGGGAGACATTGTGTTGCTATGGGACAAGAGACATGAACCTCGAGGAAGCCATGGTAAGTTTGATTCTCTTTGGCTTGGCCCTTTCAAAATCAGGCATTTTGCTGGAGAGAACTCTTTTTATCTGGATTACATGGATGGATCTCCTCTCCCACTTCCTTATAGTGGGTAGTACTTAAAGTTGTTCAAGTCCTAGGTGACTAGGAAGTCCTTTGTATAGTGTTTTGGTTTTGGTTTGTTTCCTTTTTATTCCTTCTGTGTGGTGTGTTTTGTTTTGGGTCTTCCCCTTTTGGTTTGGTTTGTTTCTTCTCTTGTTTTGTGTGTGTTGCCTTGTATTGGTTTTTGCTTTTGACTCCTTTGCCCAATGGATAAGGCACTGGTCCTCTCTTCCAGAGTCTATCTCATAGTTCTTGATCTTGCCTTGTCCCTTTTGTTCCAAACCAAGTCATCCCCAAAAAGAGCCAGTTGTTGTCACCCCAAAAATTCCCCTCATTTTTTAAAGTCTAGTCATCACCAGATGGGAAATTTCTTCCCATTTCCCAAAAGGCAGGGCCAGGCAATGGGGTTTTTTCGGCAATTTGTTCTTTTGGTGAAAAGTTCAAATGGAAATGGCGGACCCACGAGCCCACGTGGAGAAATAAGAATCCCCAACGCCCGCTCCAATCACATTCTTACATGTGGATGGTCCGTATTTGAAGTTGCAAAGGCCGATCTAATGGCTCGAATTCAAAGTTATAAATGGTTTTGAATGGTCTTGCACGACGCATCTAGTCATTTCGCCATGGAAACATAAAATATTCTTTTTAGCTGGTCTTTGATGGGCGCAAATATAAAAAAAAATCTGCCATGCCACTAACATGGAATCCAATCACTTTACAAATCAGTTCTGGTTTGTTTTGCATTTATTCCATCTCCAATACACCAAAAGACGGGAAGAACCACACTTAAAAGACTGCCAGAGATTAATTATTGATAGTTGGGCTTTCAAAACGGATTTTCCCCCTCTTTCTCTTCCGTGGGGTATCTTTGCTTCATCTATAAATGTAAGATCCTGGCTCATTACTAAAGAGGTTGGAATTTTGATATTCTGGAACTGTAATTTCAATCGAAAGGAATCAATACAGGAGTTTTCCCCTTTCTTCCTCTATTTTTCTCTTTCTTTCTTTGCTCTGATCTGTGAATCATTTAATCTCTCGCATACTAAGAAAATTTGTGTTCTAGTAAATGTAATCTCAAGAACTTTGTGTCTGCGGGAATGTATCTGTCATAAACGTGAATGGTTCAAATCTGTATTTCATTTGCTCAATACGCATAAAGGTCTTCTCTGTTATCTCCTTTCCTTGAAAGTATTGTCTTCTTATGCCTCCCTCACCTCCTTAAGTCTTCTATCCTCTTGTGTTGATGGTTTTCCTGGCATAGAGCACATTTCTAGATATCAGAAAACCACAATTTGATGAAAGTTGTATATTTGTACATAGGTTTTGCCTTTTGCTTTCACTAAGGGAACCTCTCCCATTAAAGAGGAAGGACTATCTTGTTCTTTGGTGTGGTTTCATTCCGAGTGCAAATCGAAATCCAACAAGCATCATCCTTATAATCCATATACCCATGGAAGTTTCTTAAGTTTAGTGTGGGCTCTACCATCATCATTGCCACCCTAAGAGCTGCAAGCTAAAGAGGGAAACCGCCGCCATTGAGGGTTGGGGTTACAAACCAAATGATCCCACATTGCCTCTGCCTATGCTTATTGTGGTTCCTATTGTTTAATGTATACTATAGCTTGCTAATATTGCTTTTGTTTAAACTTTTTAACTAATAAGTAACTTTCTCGATCGATGTCCACTCGCTTTTTTTGTATGATTAGTTTGTAGTATATGTTTATATCTTTATACATGGAAAAGCTTTTCAATCAAAAAAAAATGTTAAATTCAGTCTGGGTGTTTGAATAGGAAACTCGAATTTTACAAATACCCTCTTTTTGAAAAAGAAATAAAAATAAAAAGCACACAAACGGCTATCAAAATTAAACACTAATTTGAAGTAGGGACTCCCTATTTGTATGCAAAATCCATGAGTAAAGGCTAAGTATTAATTTTCCTGAAGTTTTTATGCAAAATCCCAGAGTAAAGGTTAAGTATTAATTTTCCTTAAAAGCAAGGTCCTAAACACTCAGGCAAAGGGTCCCCCTACCAACTACAGTGCTGTATACGTTGTGGCTCCCAAGCTACGTTATGATCCATCCTATTAAGCAAAGAAAAATGGAGTTACCTAACAGACCTATATATTCCCCACAGAGTAGAGTCTCTAGTATCCTCTTTTGCTCTATACAGAATAAGAATATAGAGTGTTGCTCTGAGAAATACTAAGAGAATGGCAATGGAGTTTGATCATGAACAAGAAGCTAGGGACTTCGAGGATCATCCTCCTGCTCTGTTTGTGGACAGGAAAGAACTGCGTCTTTGGTCGTTTTATAGGGCCATCATAGCAGAGTTTGTGGCCACATTGCTCTTTCTCTACATAACAATCTCAACTGTAATTGGGAACCAGAAGAACATTGCCAATTGCCAGGGAGTTGGACCTCTGGGAATTGCTTGGGCCTTCGGGGACTGATGTTTGTTCTGGTGTATTCCACTACAGGAATTTCAGGTATAATCAAATTTTATAGTGGGTAAAATCTGTTGATTACTTCAAGCTTTCACAATCCACAATAATGGAGAATTGGGAATAAAAATGTAGTGAAAACTAGAAGCTTCTACAGCCCATACTATTTAAGATTTAGCAGTTTTTTTCTTTAAATTGTTTTATATTTGTAGCCTGATATCTTTCCATTTTCTTTATTGGATGACAACTTATTTTATATGTTTTATAAAAAATAACAATTTGCTCTTTTTATTGGGGAGTTCTAAATCTATATTATATACTTCGACGAATATATAATATAATGTTTTACAAATGCACATTCCAATGTATAATGTCTATTATAATAGATTTGTCAAAATTAATTGTCATCTCATGAGTCTTGGAATTGTTTATAACGTGTATATATATATAAAACAAGAAATTTTTCACTAGGATTTGAATAATATGTTTTTTACTGTCCCATCTCTTTTATTCTTTACCCAAAATCAAACAGCCATTGAAACTCATAAAGGAAGAGCTTTAGCTTCAGCACTGCCGAAAGGCTGAAGTGGACCTACTAGAGTGACTTCTCCCTTCTTCAACTTCCTTTTCCATTTGTGTATTGGCACCCCCTCCTGTAGGGTATTAGCATCACTAGGAGTTATGTTTTGTAGACTTTTTTAGCTTGTACCATAGTTACTGAATAGGGTGAATTTTGTGAGATTTTCTGTATTTTTGTAATTTTTCCTGTGTATCCTATTAAATATTGTATTTTTGAATTTTAATTAATTAAAATTAAAAAAATCAAAACTCAAAATAAATTGATGTATCACTTCTATTATTATTAACATTGTTTATTTTTAATTAAAAATTGTTTTTTATTATTCTAGTTTTTAATAATTGTAAAGACACAAAATATGTTATTTCCATCATTTTAGTTGATGTATAAATGTTTAAGTCATAATTCTTTGTCACTTTAAATTTTTTGAATCTATTGTATAGGTAATTACACTTTTTATTAAAGTTATCATATTTTTTAAATATATAATATATGGTAATTTTTCTTTTAATATTTATCATTTTTTTAATATATATTTTCTTTTTTTCATTTTTGAGGTCCACCGTTTAAGCGAAAATTGCTACCTTCCTTGCATCAGTTATCATATGATCCGATTTAAAAGTTCTTAATTAAAATAGTTGACAAAGAAAGTGGCATATTTCAATAGTTTACAAAGAAAGTGGCTTATAGCATATGGGACTACCTAGTACTCCCAATACACGAGGCACCAAACTGTGCTTCAAATACGAGGTGTACATACTCTACTTCCTGCGAGATTTGAACTTATGACCTCTTTTTCAAGAACACTATAATATCAATATCTTTTACTATAATACTCTTGACTTCCTTTGTATTTGGAGAGTTCATGATTCTGATATAATCAGAAAGTAATGATAAATAAAAGATGACAATTTATAGAAGCAAATATTATTTGAAAACAAAGATTTATTTTCTCACTGGAGTGGGTACTTAGTAGAATGAATGTAATTATACTTGCAGGTGGGCACATAAACCCTGCCATCACATTTGCTCTCCTTGTAGCGAGGAAGGTATCACTACCTCGGGCAATCATGTACATCGTGGCTCAATGCATTGGAGCCATAAGTGGGGTTGCATTAGTAGAATGGCTTCAGAAGGCCTCTTTTGTTTCAGGTGGGGAGGAGTTAACACAGTGCAGCAGGGATACTCAAACACATCTGCCCTTGTGGCTGAGATTGTTGGAACCTTTGTCTTGATTTATACAGTATTCTCTGCCATGGATCATAAACGCAAAGCCAGGGGCTCCCATGTTCCAGTAAGAATAATATTCAGACTTTCATGGTGTTTGTTTTTGTGATGTGAAGAGTTTTAAATCTATTGTTATTATGTTCTTGCTCAGGTATTGGCTCCTCTGCCAATTGGGTTAGCAGTGTTCGTGATTCATCTTGCCACCATTTCTATCACTGGAACGGGCATAAACCCTGCCCGGAGCTTTGGATCTGCTGTAGTTTATGGCCGTAAACAGCCCTGGAAAGATCAGGTAACAATCTTCTATTTATTCTATAGAAAAGGAAGCTTTCAATTTTTCCACCCAGTTAAATGTAGGTCTCGATACATACATTATTTATAGGTCTTCCTCTTCTATAGAATACATTCCGGCCTTAGTTGTATGTATCTTGACCAACATCTTAGCTTTATTTGTATGTACTTCAAGTTCTTATTTGGCATCTTACCTTTGTTAGTCGAGATACATACACTTTTTAAATTTTTATATATAACATAAATTAATTTATATCTTATTTAATTCTTATTTTTGAAATAGTCTTCAGAGCTCTTCCTTTAACCCAACAAAATTCAAACATGGCAAAAAAATGTTATTATTTGTAAAAAAAATTGTATTAATTTAGTTATTGCATTTGCAGTGGATATTTTGGGTGGGTCCATTGATTGGAGCTACATTGCTGCAACCTACCACCAATATGCGCTTGAGCGGGACGGATCAAAAGCTTGGGTTCCCTTCATACCCACTTAATAACCCCGTCTAAAATATCAAGTTACTCTTCACTATCGATATGATCAGCTTTCAAAGAATCTAAATAAGAGGAAACTTATCCAAAATTTGTATTAGTTTTGCTAATTCAATAACAAATTCCCATGTATTTGGAATTTTTAAAATTGTTAGCCACCCACTTGTAAATCTTTTCTAAAAGATTAGCTATTCCATAATCTTGATGGTGAAATGCAAAATAAATTTATTCGCCTACTTCTTCATTTTAAAATATATTAAATTCTGTTTAAAATTATTGAAATTATAGACATTAAATCAAGGCTTATACTATTTTGATTTAAATCCAAAGACAAAGGTAAATTGAGTACACCACTAAAAATATGTCCATACATCCATTACAAACAATTTTCATTGAATAGATATATCGCGATTGTATGATCAAAACTTAGAAAATTTAATAGTCTAATCATAAATTAAATTATGGTAATCTTACCTATTTGAGTATAGTTGAACATAGAAGATTGCACTTGGAATTGGAATTTTTATTGAATATTAAAAGAGATTCAAGTCTTTTCATAATCTTATTTAGTTACTTTCATAGTTGTCAATTTAGAACAATGATAGTTGGAAACAATTTGATGATTGATACAATGATGTTTAATTCTGAATAGTGTGATGAGTGCAAATTGATTGACTAGACCATAATTACCACCATATGAAATGAATCATAACCATTATAATTGTCACTCCACCATGGATCATTCTTGAAAGCTATTATGACTAGGCCATTCTTCTTTGACAATGTACTTGTACGGAGGGTTTAGATTCAATAAGAAATTTTAACACGGTGTGTTATAATTGAAAATGTGTGACAATTAAACACCGATCACTCTTGAAAGCAATTATGACTAGACCATTCTTCTTTGACAATATACAGATCACTCTTGAAAGCTATTATGACTAGACCATTCTTCTTTGACAATATACAGATCACTCTTGAAAGCTATTATGACTAGACCATTCTTCTTTGACAATGTACTTGCATAGAAAGTTTGTATTAGTTTTGCTAATTCAATAACAGTCCCATGTATTTGGAATTTTTAAAATTGTTAGCCACCCACTTGTAAATCTTTTCTAAAAGATTAGCTATTCCATAATCTTGATGGTGAAATGCAAAATAAATTTATTCGCCTACTTCTTCATTTTAAAATATATTAAATTCTGTTTAAAATTATTGAAATTATAGACATTAAATCAAGGCTTATACTATTTTGATTTAAATCCAAAGACAAAGGTAAATTGAGTACACCACTAAAAATATGTCCATACATCCATTACAAACAATTTTCATTGAATAGATATATCTTTGTGATTGTATGATCAAAACTTAGAAAATTTAATAGTCTAATCATAAATTAAATTATGGTAATCTTACCTATTTGAGTATAGTTGAATGTAGAAGATTGCACTTGGAATTGGAATTTTTATTGAATATTAAAAGAGATTCAAGTCTTTTCATAATCTTATTTAGTTACTTTCATAGTTGTCAATTTAGAACAATGATAGTTGGAAACAATTTGATGATTGATACAATGATGTTTAATTCTGAATAGTGTGATGAGTGCAAATTGATTGACTAGACCATAATTACCACCATATGAAATGAATCATAACCATTATAATTGTCACTCCACCATGGATCATTCTTGAAAGCTATTATGACTAGGCCATTCTTCTTTGACAATGTACTTGTACGGAGGGTTTAGATTCAATAAGAAATTTTAACACGGTGTGTTATAATTGAAAATGTGTGACAATTAAACACCGATCACTCTTGAAAGCAATTATGACTAGACCATTCTTCTTTGACAATATACAGATCACTCTTGAAAGCTATTATGACTAGACCATTCTTCTTTGACAATATACAGATCACTCTTGAAAGCTATTATGACTAGACCATTCTTCTTTGACAATGTACTTGCATAGAAAGTTTAGATTCAAGAAAAAAATTAGACTCCTGTATTAGAGTTGAAAATGTGTTAAATGGAGACATAATTTACTTGTTTTAGCTAAGATACCTTGAAAGTCCCAATACTCATAAATAGCATAATATCAAAATTAAAAACAGTTAGCAAGGTGACAACCTATGGGTGATGTTAACTAACCACCCAAAAATGTAAAAAATATTAAAATCAAAATTCACAATTCTCAAGTGTTAAATGGAGACATTACTAGTTTAAAGCTCCTTAAAAATTCCATAATATTTGTAGGGTGACTACTTTACCTGATCCAACTCAAATTTCAGAGCTACCATTTCTAAATGTCCACCTTGTTGGGGAGGAGACTTAAAATGATAAATTAGTCACATAATAGAAAATTGCATTGCTCTATTTGTTTAAAACAGTTGTTTATATCGTCAAGTGAGATGAGCTCAATTAGTAAATATATTAAAACTTCCTTAATGGGTCTCTATGTTCGAATCCTTATACATTTGATAGAGTGTTTTACATCTCTAATACTATCAATGGAGTTCGGCACCAACTAATTGCATAATAGACAAAGTCAATTCGTTCACCTGATTTACCAAACCATCACTCAAAGGAATACTAGATGCAAATGAGTTGTTTCACAGTAGCTCAAGTTTTCAGTCATGAATATTAAATGATATGTTAACCCACTTTTTCTCTAGACTTAGTTGACCCTAAATCAAAAAAATTGTATGATATCCTTAGATGACTGTCAGTAGAAAAACACTATATGATGTGTGTTTTATGTGCTCTGTGATATTTATTTAGAAACAATTTTGTCATTGTTTCCCCGTTTTTCCCTAATTTGTTTTCCGCAGTCAATTTTCATGTTCTTTTTAAACCTCTGGTAATTTGTTTTTCTATGAACATGGCTATTGTGGTAGATTCTAATTGAACTCCTAAGATGCCGACCTTTATGAAGCAAAAGTGCAATGACTACAAGAGAAACCATTATTGGATGATGTATTTGAACATTTTTTTCTGCAGACATGAATATGACGTAGTATTCGATATTCAGGAAACTAGTTGCCCATAGCATCACCTTGAACACCCATTTTTGGCACAAATGTCAGAATCAAAGGCCTGATCTGAATAACTCGGCTATAGTTTTCATAGATTTCAACCTCCGTCCTTATATACTGCCCTTTCCAATTCTTTCATGGACAACTTATGCCGCACGATATATTGGGAAGAGATGTTGGATACATAAAACTCCTGAAAAGAAAAAGTTGATTGTTAGAAAATCAATTTCTTAGAATTAGATTGTGCTTGCTGGGATTTTTTTGCCAACAAATGCTTTGAATACTCCAACAGATAAAACGTTCAGAACTGGCAAAGACAGAAAAGGAAACAGTCCCATGGAGCAAATCCATTTCAGGTAAGTAAGAGGCAGGAGTAAATGTGGAAGAATTCCCGAAAGGATAGATTATTTTGGATATTCTTGACTTTCAATGCAAAATTAGTCTCAGAAAAGGAATTGATAATTACATTTCTTTCAAGGTAAATGGAAGTTCACATATTAATTATCACCATGGGAGGTACAATTATGGTCAAAAACTACAAATGCATGCATCATAAAGAAACCACTAGGTGTACAGATAAGGAACATTCATCTCAAAAATGGCTTTCCATAAAGATGGCAAGGGGCATAAATTGGAACACATCAGAAAGGGAAGCACATTAGAAGTTAAGAGGTGGTTTTTAGGTCCACAGCAAAACCAGATGCCAATATGGCATATGAGAACCCGTTATAAAAGCCCACAGGAGTATTTATTTCCATTTACTTTATATATTGTTCAAATTTTGTACTCCTGGGTTTAGAACTCATGACCAAGCACGGGAATAACTTGGACCTTACCAATTCATACTACTATGACCTAACAGAGGGAGTTCAATGAGGTTGTGTAGTGAAGGCGTGAAGGTAAATGGCTTCATCGTCATATATTTATGTCGAGCATAAAACTAGCATGGGCACCTTAAACATGGACCTAGTGTATGACAATGCCAATAGCTAGAACAGAACTTCTCATGAATTATATACATTTTGAGGGTTGAGGGAAGCAACAAAGTATCTTTTGATTCTTTTTAATGAATGCATTGCAAAATTAGTCTCAGAAAAGGAACTAATGGAAGTAACATACCTGCAGCAAGTAATCATGGCAAGGTACATGGAAGTTCACATATTCATTATCCAAATGGTCAGTAAAATGATAGAATCCATAAGTAGACATAAAGACGTCATAAAGAAACACTTCACAGATGAGGAACATTTGTGTGTTTTCCATAAAGGTGGCAAGAAGTACAAATTGGTGTATATCAGAAATGGAAGCATATTAAGAGAGTTTTTTAGGTCACAACCAACAATGCCAATTTGGAATATATGTGACCCCCATTATAGAAGCCCACAAGAGGATTTATTTCCACTTACCTTATATATTGTTCAAATTTTGCATTCCTGGGTTTAGACTTCATGACCAAACTCGGATAACTCAGACCTTGCCAAACCATATTACTACGTTCTAACAGAGGAGTTCAATAAGGTCTAGTGTGGCACAGATATGAAGGAAAATAACTACTTCATCATATTTATAATGAGCCACAGGCGCCTTAAACATGGGCCTAGGGCATACCAATGCCAATCGCTAGTACAGAATGAATCATGCTATACATTTCAAGGACTCGGTAAGCCATCAATTTTTTTTCCTTGTTTATCACCACGTGTAAGAACCTGTAATCCATTGCAATATACTTTTACAGATAGGAAAAGAAACAAGTAAAATTATAAGATGGATAACTGAAACAAGAGCTGAAGGCAAATTTCAAACACCAAAAACAAACTCAAAACTAAGAAATGTCGAAAGCAAGAAACCTGTAATATTAAGAAAATAAAAATCCATTTCCATCCACCATAATTCAAACAATTCAAATGGTGAGCAGATAAGTATGAAGGATGAGCCAGAATGCATTCAATGTTCAAAGTTTCCAATGGACATCATGGTTGAATTTGTCCATCTCTGCAAATTGTAAACCAAAAGCAATAGAACTTGATGACACAATTGGAGTTGAACAATCAAAATGTAAAGATATCTTCAAATAGAATATTCAGAGTTTCGTAATTTTGTAGACTGATACATAAGAATCCCCAAAGTTATTGGATATTCCGGGGCATGCCTTTCTTATCCGTATCCATTTTGTGTATTTGATTCAGGATGAATATAGGATATTTCATTGATGTATCTATATACACACACACACACACACACAGAAAATTTCGTGCCATATCTAGATGCAGGACTGTATCCACATAGACAGCCATATCTGGGAAATATCAATCTATAGTCTCATATTTTATGGAAAAAATAGCAATTATTTTATCATATGCAATAATCATTTTATGTCTAATCACAACAGGTGAAAAGTCGGTCAGTGTTAAGTTTTTGCCGACAAATTAATACCTTCAAAATAATCTCTCATTTCCAACAGGAATAAAGCATGGGTCCATAAGAGATTAACACTCTTAAATTTATTCAATCCATCGACTATTAAAACGCATTCAAGATGAATGCAATGCTAAATCATGCAGTATATGAATACACACTAGTAAAATGAAATGGAAAGTTCATGAAAGAAGTACATTTTAATCAAGATACATAAATGAAAAAATAGAAAATGAGAAGGGTATCAAAGTTCAAAATGGTGTCGTTGTCAAATAATAATAAATATGTTTGTTACAGGCAAATGTCCATCAAATAAAATAATGAAGTGTTGGAAATTAAGTATGAAAAAGTGTGACAAGAAACAAGCATACAATGAGTGCTTTTTATTTGATCTTATAGATTTGTGTGTATTTTGCATGGATGCATTATATTCTTGGGCCTCTTTAAAACTATTGTAGTCTCTGTAAAGAAGTTGTATCTGTATTCATATCCTAGTGACTTAGCAGCAACCATTGAATCAAGGTTCAAAATACAAACATTGAATAAAATATAGTGTCAATCATTAAAGGTATAACTGTCCAAGTAAAAAGCATTAGCTAGGGCATGGAATCAGGCAGATAGCCTGCATTGCTTTATCGGTGAACAGAGTTGCATACAAATGAGTTTAAATGTCTTCATTTAAGAGGGGACATGTGAATGTACAATATGTGTTATGAGGGAGAGTTTACATATGATCAGAGAATTGTTTTTAATGTGCTTCAAACTTACTCATCTACGATCACATGAACAGAGACACTAATTATCAGTTACAAAAATATATTCTTGCTATATAACTTAAAATGGACAAAAAACTACACAAAATTCATATATGTTGTACCATTTTAGTACAAATGACATAGTGTGTCAGTTTCTCACTCAAACTAAAAAATTACAATAAACAACTTACTGCTCTTGGTCTGAAAAACTGCTTCAAGAACAGTGCAGTCCATTTAATTTGTGAAGAAAGAATCCAAAAAATCAAACTCTACACAACGAGGCCGGCGAAAAACACAGTGCATTCTTTGGTACAAAGTCTGGAAAAGTTGAGAGGAGGTGAATGACAATATCAGCTCATGGAAACTGAATTTTATATATAAACACCCTAACTGCCATTACCTTTGAAGTTTGGAGGAAAAGAATCGTGCCTAAAACCTTCAAGAGATTGATTGATTTTACCAAGAGATGTTCCTGGACAATTGTTCTAACCATGCAGCCACATCTGACATGGTTGGTCTTTCATTTGGATCATGCCTAACAGAAAGTTCTGCCATATCAGCCATTCTTAGCAAAGGCTCTATGTTTCTTGGAAGATCCACAATGCGGTCTAGAATGGCCGCTGCCTTCCCCTGGCTGATCAGAGGTGCTGCCCATTCAACAATGTTGGGTGGATCAAAGCTTGTATCATATGCTTTTCTACCACTCAAAATCTCAAGCAAAACCACGCCAAAGCTGTATACATCACTCTTTTCTGTAAAACTCTGAGATTTATAATAATCTGGATCAATATATACAGCATCACCTTCATGCATAGGAGAGGAAGGCCTTTATCTCCAGATATTGATAGCCCAAAATCAGCAACCCTGGCTCCCCATTCTGCATCCAAAAGAATATTGGAGGGTTTAATATCCCTATGAACAACTGGAGGCAATGCATCTTTGTGAAGGTACTCAATTCCTCGTGCTGCTTGTATAGAGATTTTCAATCTCAAATTCCAGCTGAGTCGAGAGAGACCTCCATGCAAATGGTCATGAAGATTTCCATGGGGCATGAATTCATACACTAATAGCCTTTCCCCCATCTCTTTGCAATAGCCCAACAAGTTTACCAGGTTGTTATGGCGAAGTTTGCATAAAATTTCAAGCTCTGCTTCAAAATCTCGACTATTGCTATGAATTCTCCGAGCTACATTGGCTCTTTTCACAGCAACCTGTCTTCCATCTGGAAGAACAGCTTTGTAGACAAATCCATAGCTTCCTCTACCCAATTCGTTCAACTCTTTAAACCCATTTGTAGCGTCCCGAAGCTCTGTAAGACGGAAAGCTTGCATGCGTATCAAATCATTTGCCGTAAGCCAAGGAGCTGTAATTGCAGTTGAGGATGTTTGGGAATTATGATTTTGTTGGTTTTCAGTATCTGTTTTTCCTATGCCGAAAAACCATTGTATTTTCCCTCTTTTGTTCCTGATCAAGCAGGGGATAAAGCATACAATGAATGCTAAAAGAAACCCACCTGAAATTGACACCCCTAGAATCGTTGCAAGGGTGATTTGTGGCTTCTTTTTCTGTACAAGATTTTGCCGTTGTTGCTGTTGTGAATTTAGTGGTGGGTATGCAGAGAGAGCTCCATGATGGGCATCCGCGCAGACTGCTTGACAAGAACTGTTTTGGCACAGCGAACAAAGTGTGCAGACCCGGTCCGAAATCAGAGTACACGGATCAGAGAGAAAAAACCCACTTGGGCAATTTTCTGCACAAGGAGAACAGACATGCTCTTCTTTGCTTAGACACACCGTCATCAAATCTGGCAATCCAAGAACACTCACATTGAAGAAAAACTGATTTCTAGGGCAAGGCTGACTACTGCACAATCCAGGGCTGCAAAGCTGCAAAGGGGGTCAAAATCTGATCCACTGCCCCAGCAATCCACTATCAAATTATCTTCCCTAATACCACAGGTCGCAATATTGGAGGCGGCTATAGCCAAAAAGCCTACCCCTTTGGGGATTGAAGACTGATTGAAGCTTCCCCAGCATTCTACTGCATGATTATCTTGGCGTATGCCACAAGAATGTTTTGAGCCTGCTGCTAGGGCCATAAACCTAGTCTTATTATTCAGGATTCCTTGATTCATGGACTCATCCCCCAACATTTGACATAAGCCGTTTCTTTCAAGATTCCACAGACATGGTTGCTGCCAGATACAAGGCTCTCGAATTTGTCTTGGGGAGGGGTAGTAATGTTGTTAGATGGCGAGCCCCAACAGATTGTCTCTCCTTCTTGGTTCAACCCACAGGAAAAATCCACCCCTGCAACAATTGATTTCAGGTAGAGATTGGAAGGAGGGCTGAATGAGGCCCAAGAGGAGCCTGAGGACCTTTTAGGTGTTGTTTCTTCCATAGACCAACAGTCTACCATGCCAGGATATGCATCCAAATAGTTTCTAACTCCACAGACATGATTTTGCCCAGATGCAATGTGTGAATACCTCCTATTTTGGTTACTCAGAGGGACGAGATTAGTACCTGTTTGGTTGCTCCTCCAGCACATTGGATAGAAAGAGTCGGCCTTGAGTCCACAGATGAACTCGCCTCCCCTGAGAGTGCAGCCAGAGATGGTCCTGAAGTAGCATCTGTAGCTGGTGAACTGCTGTTCATCCCCCAACACGTGACTTGCTGTTTCCCGCTAGCTTCAATGGCACAGAACATGGTCTCTTCTCCAAAAGATGCTGTTATGGAAGACATAGAACCATACCCATGAGCTCCATTCAGCAGAAGACAGATCAGGATCAATATGGGTATGCCCCAAAACTGACTTCTTGATTGGTGTGATTGCCCTACTAAGCCAAGGCATTGGGATTGCTCAGGAGGAGTAGGCATTTGGAAGGAAGCAAAAATTGCATATTGGGCAGTGAGGATATTGAAAAAAAAGGAAAAAAACTCAAGCCCTCAAGAATGCCAAACCACCCAGATAGCCCAAACACCAGAAACACCCACCAAGCAGCTGCGAAGGAGCAACCCAAGTAGAGCAACGTCTGCTAGTGGGTATTGGATAAAGACAAATAAAGAGTGAAATCCAGGGTCACATGGACTTCTTTTCTCAACATGGTCCCTACAAAACTATATTGGGTAATCCTTGGGCTGGTCCTATGGTCTCTGTCCTTCAGATGGGTCCCTAAAAACTGTAACTCTAGGCTGCTTCTCTGCATTGAGCCTACACCATTTGACCTAAAGATTGTGACCCACCTGTTAGCAATGCCAGCTGCTACTGTGTCGAGACCAAAATCCCTTTTTCTTAAGATGGATAAAATATGTTTTTGGTCAACAATGTCCTGATTTAGTCAATGAGTTGGTGTGGATCAGGATAATTTGTGGAGACATAGTTACCAAGAATTTCCAATCAATTTGTCAAAAAGAGGCTAAATTATGTCAAAAGAACCCTGAAAGGTGCATTTGAGGTTTCATGAAGAACCATATTAATATGGTCCAGCATTCACTTCAGGATCTTATACAAAGGTGGGATTGAATATTCCTCCCTTGTAGTACTAACAGTCGGGGTCCATCTATTTGTTACCTAGAGGTGACATCATTGAGTTTTAACAATCTTTAAGGTGAAACTACGGTATTTAAATGATCTTTGGATTCTGTATTTCAAGCGAGATTAAGCTTTTATCATTTGTGTGAGGTGAAATCAAATTACCTTTGCTATATATTTGGGGGTATATGGCTGTATAAATAAAGCAGAAATGATTGGCTTAATTTTATACCTTGGGTAAGATTATTGAGATAAAGAGGTTTCACACTTCACATATGATTTAGAGGAATGTTTGAGAAGAAATTTGGTCCAAAAATTTAATTATTATTTGTGGAATTAATTATGTAGAAGTTAATAAGGTATTATTAATATCAAAAATTGTGATAATGTATGTGTATTTTTCTTTTTATAGTTGTTATTTGGTAATATTTTGTAATTGGATTTCACTTCAATTTATTATTCTCTATTTAAAATTTATAATGTAAATAAAAATTATACATATATAATAATTGTGAACAAAAAGTAGTTTATAAAATATCATAATAGGTTTTCTAAGAGATAGAATTTTTTCACAAAAGTAATCAACTCGAAATATATTAATTAAAAATAAAATATAAATATCTTTTTATATAAATAAAATTGATACCGAATATGTATTCACCCTTAAAATCTCTAAGAACCAAGTTTCTATTTTATACAATTACACAATAATGACAAACTTACTTTTAAATGTTGTCTAATACTAATTTTTTTGTATATTATATATGAAATTAACACTTACAATAAACTCAACTTGATGAATGAAGAAATCTCAAAAAAATCAAAAACTTATATTATGCAAAGGTGCCTCACAATCCCATATAAGTTCTTATGCAAAAGGTGCCTCACAATCCCATATAAGTTCTTAGGAGTTATATTGCCAAATCCATTTTACATTGGAAAACTATGTGGGAAGATCCTATACAATATCCTTGGTGTTCTAAATTCAGAATATATAAGGTATCCGAGGTAGTTATATCACATGTAAATAATTGGAAATTGAGAATATAATTGATTTTCAATGGGAAAAAGCAATATTGGCATAGAGTCTTATTATTATATGCCATATTGGAGGTCATCCAATGTTCATGAACGTGAAGAATGATTACCACAAGACATTGACAAAAAATAATTGACCATAAAGAGATTTGAAAGATATGTTCTCGTCCACCAATTTAGCTAAGAGAAATTGTAGAATTCAAGCGACTCATTTTCTTAAGAATTCTTCACGATTAGCCATCACCCTTCGACCATCTAATTCAATTGCCCACACGAAACATTTGCTTCAAAATTTGGTTGTTTGTAAAGGCAAGGGTGCTCAAATGCATGCCTTGACTATGATGGATAAAAGATGGTGAGAAGGGCTCCAAAATTTTCTTCCAATTTCTTCAACATAAACATAAAAAATAGCACATCCCTACAATCAAAATTATTGATGGTTCATCCCAAATCAACCATGATGTGTTTATGAAAACCTTCCATGATTGTTATAAACAATTTTCTATCGATGACTCGATTAGTGACCCTCTTCTTGCTATGCTTGAGGATAACTTAGCAGGTTGTATACTAAACAAAAATGGTCTTGAGGTCAACACATTTCTTAAGAGGAGATTGAGGAGGCCATGTAGTATATTACATTGGAAAATAGTCCAACTATGGATGGCCTACCAATTGAAGTTTACATAACACTTTGGCCACGTATTCAAGAAGACTTCTACAACATTTATCTTGAAGGCATTCAAATTGGGTTATTATGAGTTTTTACTAACTAGGGGCTAATTAAGCTCATTACTAAGGGCAACCAAGAGGATGTAGTGAATGGTTAGCATCTCACCACCTTATAAGATCATTGTTAGAGCCTTGGTTAGTATGATTAAACACATTACTCAAAAAATTGTAAGACTGAACAAAATGAGTTCTCGGTGGCCAATTCATATAGGATAATTTGGTGTTGGTTTGGGAGACAACATAATAAAGGTAGCAAATTGTTCAAGATTTCCTCATAATCAAACTTAATTTTTACTGAAGGCCTACAACCACATTTATTTCCCTTTATTCTCAAAATGCTACATTGGTTGGGTTTCGTCCCTAAAATACATGTTCATGTTAGAATGTTGTTCATGGATGCAAATGTTGGATTAGCTATTAATAGTTCCCATTCCCCTCCATTTCCCTTATAAAAATTCCATCTGCTAAGGTTTTCATCTTGCAATTGTTCCTCTGTGTTCTTCCAGTTGACACTCTAGGATATCTCTTCGAACATGATCATGTAAATAACCTTATCTAGGCATCTCTCTTCCTAGAAATGTTGAGGACCTCAATTCAAACTTCCTTGATGACGTCGTGATGATTTTTAGTCAATATTTCATCAAAGAGGTAAATAATACCCTAGATATTATAGACTACTTATGTGTGGTTTGAGATCCCAATTGGTAATGCAAAAAATAGAATTTTTGATGACATGTCTCAACCCCCATCCTCAATGGATTCTTGAAGAGTAGAGAGAGGTGAAACATGACACTAGTATTAGGTACCTCGACATCCCATTTAGTATTGGTGTTTCTCTCTAGAACATGTGGAGTTGGTACTTAAACATATTTTAAAACAAATTATTTTTTTCGCGCTAGCCATTATTTGTCTATGGTTAGATGATTACAAGTGGCACATAAAATCCCTTTGGCGAGCCAATTTTATCTCTTCTTATTTACTACCTTCTAAAACATGTTATAATTAGCTAGCACAACTCATCCGAAATTATCTATGGGACAAATGGGGCATAAGAAGGGCATACTTACCGCATCTTGCTACATAGCATTCTTCCAAAGGTGATTTAGTAAAATTTAAATCTATGTAAGGACATTTTTATCAAATAGATATAACAATACATTTGTAATATCTAGCTAAATGGGTATAAGCAAGAGTGAAAGATAGGAGATAAGGCGACTCAACTTATAATTGTAGCTCTAGACGATTCTGGATTGATGAGCATGGTGGAATGGAAAATTCTCAATTATGTAAGATTTGTATCAAAAATTGGAATGTGACGATCTCGGGTACAAAATGTTTAGGAGAGGACAAGATCGTCTGAGACACTAGTGTCTGACGAGATAATTGTGATCCTCGTTCTCTTCTTGTGTCACTTCTTGTTGCTTTTAGTTCATTGTAAGTCATGCCATGTTCGCTCTGATTACGCTCGCAAGCACTTCAGACCGCACAAAAGAAACCCTAGCTACCTACACAATACTCAAGCACACATTAGATGAATAAAATATGCATATGCTTGAGTCGAACTAACCTCGGTGGTTACCCCAATGTGATTGTCACTAAGCATTGCACTACATTTCAAACTCAATATAGTTCGGTGTGTGTGTGATTGGAATAATGTCCCTTGAGCTAGGTTTCCCTAGTGCCAGTGGCACAAAGAATAGCGGGCTATAACTACTTTATCCCAATACAAAATGTGTGGTATGGAATTCAAGAATAGACCCTCCTATGTAGTGAAGTATGCAGTCCCAAAATACAGTCCTTGATGTAGTAGATAGAAAATATTAGCTCCTTGTAGATGTATATGCCTCTTGAATGATTTCCCCTTAATGGAGTTAAATAAGTCATGTATATATATGATTCCTTCATTTAAGTTTCATCATTAACAAGTGAAAGGCCGACCTAGGGTGATAAACAAAGACAAGAAAGAAGTAACATCTAAAAAATTAGAAAAATAGAGAAAGTGGAAAAAATCACTCGGAGAGGACAACAACACTTTCGAACGTTCTTATCTCTAATGGGTGATTAAATGCACACGTGCTCACAAAGGTAAAATGATGAAATCAAAGCTGAGAAATATGTCGGCTAGTATGCAAAATTGTAAGGTGTAAGTCCAAAAACAACAAGCAATAAAGATGAAAATGATAAAAGTAATGTCAAAGCAAAGTTGTTAATGAGTAATTCTCTTGCTTAGGAATCATGCATATAAATGACATGTTTAAAGGTTGGATGTACATAGAAATTGTGTGATTTAGTGACTAGATTTGCCCACACTTTATGTTGGTGAATAAGGATTTGGTAGGATAAAGTAGAATAGAAAAGTGTACCTTTGGGAACCAAAATAATATTGTGCCCAAAGAAGCATGCCGAGAATGAGTGTTGTAGCGTGTCGAATGAAATAGTGAAAAATTTATATCGTGGAATTCTAGGGGGGGAAGGATAAAGATCCTATGTGTGACCTTTGTGTGCATGTAGTGATAATGATGTGTACATGTAGTTCCTTGGTATATCATCTTTTTTAGAGTGTGCTTGATATTTTTTTCATGGTTTATTGTGTGGCTTACGTTTATTGGGATATGATATGACTTACAAAAGAAAACAAGTGTTAAATTTTATGGTAAATGCAATTGAATTTTAACTTGAAAAATATGTAAAATTGGAAATGTGTATTAGAAAAATATAAACCAAGGGGTTAGAGTACATTTGAAATGTTGAAAGAGAAAAGGGTAGAAATTTGTTCCTTCTTGTAGACTTGCTTCCTAGGAGCTGGTTGGAATAATATGAAGGATTTGGGCATCTTGTCGCTAAACTAGGGATCTGAGCATCCCGATGCTAAAATTCAGATTTAGGAATATTTTTGTCGTTAAGGGAAAGTGTATTGGGAGAGCTCATAGGCCATTCCCTCACACCATTAATTCTTCCCCACGGATAAGTGTCACTACAAATGATCACAAACTTGAATTGTAACTTGCCTCGAGTGACACATTGTTCCAAGCATATCATTATCATGCATATGCCCTAAGTGCCACTTCCTTATTTGTTCATGATTTATTTCACAAGTTAGGGATTTGTGACATGCCACCGAATTCGAGTTCCTATTAGTAATTGATTACAATTTGAAACTAATTGTGTAAGCTGTTAACCGGAGAAGACCTGTAGGAAGTGTTTTTCCGCCGGGACGAGAGAGCCCATTGATCCGGTCTGTCTTGGGTGGTTCTATCCCATCAGTGAATTTTGGCCAAGTCTATTTTTGGCCCTATTTTGTAATCGATTACTTCTCTCTGATCATGTTGAATGTGATTCTACAATTGTTATGAGGGTGAAAAGTTTCACCTAATGATTTCCCCACTCATTTCAGGGTGTATGAGATGAATAGAAGTGAATGACGCCCAAACGAGGAAGGATGAAAATAATATGCATATCTGATATAGGGATTTTTACAGTGGGAATAGGGATTACACATGGTAGTTACCATGGTGCAAGCAAAAAAATTGGAACATGCTAGCATACAAGTGTTAGTGATAAACAAGCAATGCACACGGAAATAAAAACTATTAAAATCATATAGAAAACAACAAACAAGGACACAATGAGGAGTTTGTTCCATTCATGGGACACCACTCAGGATGTCACAAGACAATCGAATATATCAAGGCTTGTGTAAAAAAGGTAACATGCAAACAAAGGGGAATAACTCGCAATCAATAACAAACAAGATACAAGCAAATGAGAAAACCATGATTGGAAGGAGTCTTACAAGGAAAATTCTACACATGAAGCACTTGTTAGCATGTTAGGAAAGATAAATAGTATGTCACAATGTAAGATCTAAATATAGGAATGAAAATGTGAAATATTGTAATGATATAACCTGATAGTAAGTGGGAAAAGGTAGATGCCCCTATGAGCCTCAGTGGGATTGGTAATGGACAAGGAAAAACATCACACATTGTGTAACAACATGTAAGTGACCTGCATTCACCTAAAAAAACCATAGGAGTGCACATGTGTGTATGAAAAATGATAAAGCATACTCTGAATTGTAGTAATATGATAAAAAAGGTGCAACATATAATAGTATAAGGAAGAAATAGTACATCTAATCAAGATCTAAGAAAACATGTTTTTGGATTTTTAATTGCAAATATGTGAAAGAGAACAACTAGAAGGGAGGAATAAGGATGTTCCCCAATGTATGTGTGCAAAGTGAGGTTCATGTAGGAATGCCCTCAATAGTCAAGTATGAACCAAAATAAGAGTGTGTCATCGGGTAGTGTGGGGGAATTAGGATTCCCCCAAATATGGATGCCAAGATGATTTGCTATGTAATGAGAGTAGTAGGAAAGGGCCCATGATCTACTAAAGAAGATGAACATATGTGAACATGAGGCAAGGACCTAGTGTCATGTGAAAGTGCATGTATCATAGCATGTGGAGTAGGATTGTGTCATGCATGTGGAGAAACTAGAATAGGTAGAACATTGGTAAACACAAGAGATATCAAAGAATAATGTCAACATAGTGAGGGGAAAACCCTATAGAGTCCAAGATCCTAATTGCATGAGTAGGAAGTGTAAAAACAAAAAGAATGTGCCCATTAGGAGAAAATAAAATAGATGTAACATTGGACTTGTTGGTAATAATGGAATGTGTAAGTGAAAACATAAAGATCAATATGTGAGTCAAAATACGTGTAACATATATAACATTAGGAGGCTCATCAAGATCAATGTAAGCGATCTCGAGAGAGAGACACAAGACGTATAAGAAGAAATAGGTTCACTTTGGGAAGATTAGAAGCAATAAAGTAGTATGAACTAACCACTATGGTCATAGAAATAATGCATAAAGAGGGAATAAATTTCCCCATGTGTGTAGACACAAAATCATGCACTTTAAGTCATTATATAGTCTCGATTGCATACTACTATTCATATCGTTCCTAAGTAAGAAAAGTAATAATCAACCCATGTCTATGGCCACCTTTATTTGCTTTATGATTATGCTTTAAGTCTTGCACTCTTACTTGCTCAATATGTCTTTTCACCTTTCAGCATTTTTCATTCTGACACTACTTGGCACCCAAATGTCGAACATCAACATCGGACGCCCTCGTCCCCTCTGGGAGCCCTTGTCCTCTTTGTACTTTGGTCACACTTTTCTGGGTCCTTTCTATTTGTTTGAGCATCTTATCTTTTTGGTAGTCGGCATTTTCGGGGTTAATTACAAAATTCAAGCAAGGAAATCATATAAATATAAAGTTATGTGATCATAATAAGGGACCAAACACTAAACATCTATTATCTCCACCCAAGGTTACATCCATCAAAGGCATTTATAGTTCCATTTGCATCCATCTAGCTCCATCACAAGGGACAAGGTTGGTTCATCTGCATCACACTTCATAGGATGGGAGTATATTGTTTCCATCCACACATTATTTACATTCTACATCTAGCTACTTGCTCGTCATCCACGTGTGAATGGTACAAGAGCAACCTAGAGCATAATTCAACACACACACACATACAAAACTACATTGGGTCTGAGATATAGTGCAATGCTCAGTGATAAGTCCATCATTTTGGTAGTTGAGGACAATCCAACCCCTTTATTTGCATCTTTCTTTTTTAGGGTTTGAGGCTTTGTTTGGGGTTTTGCTGTGATTCATTCATTCCATATTTACAGAGACATTCGATAGAATTCAGTGACATACACACGATAAAAGGTGAACAAGTGCAAAACCTCTTACAACACCTTAGAGGAGGTTTTCTAAGCATCTACGTAGACCAAGGCACCCATATCCTTCGCTAGGCACCCTAGTCCAGTCAAATCTATCGGATTTGCATTTTTCTAAGCTTATGTGCGATGGTTCTCTATCTCTGTTGATCGATCTCCATTGCAACACATATTCCAGCAACCTCTTCAAATCAGCTAAGGCTCTTCTAACCCTATTGCACATTGGAGTTTTATATTTTCTAGCTTATTTTGTTTGGGTATTATTTTAGTATTTCAATATTCATTTATTTACTGCAAACTTGCATTATATTAGGTTATTATTTTACATTTTAGCATAATCATTTTGGTGAACTTGACTCAATCTACACGTTATTAGGATCCTTGTTGCTTTATCATCATGAGTATCTCAATTAATGAATTCTTGCTTGCCAATCCTGATTTAAGACATATAGTACAACATCTCCTTACTACTACTCACATTCTTGTTGATATGCATCTAGACTCCATATATAATTCTTTTGTTGATGCATTTTCTCAACATATTGTTTTCTCGTCTAATCCTCATGCTTTGATCTTTCTATTTTCGATAATGATCCACCCTTACATATCATGATTCACATTTATAATATGGGTATCAAGTGTACTTTAATCGACAATGGATCTGAACTTAATCTATGTCCCATGTCATTCCTTGAAAATATTGGTTTGTCATTGCTAATGTTAGTCCATCATGTCTCTCTCTTCGTGCATATGATGGCTCTATTCGTCCATGCATAGGTCACATTGTTTTACCTATCACTATAGGGCCAAAAAATCTCAACATAATCTTCTTTGTCATTGAATTTTTGGTTTCATATAACTGTTTACTTGGTAGGCCATGGCTCCATTCCATGTAATTGTTGCCTCTATAGTGAATCATTGTGTCAAGTTTCTACATGATCATCCATACAAATATTACTGACCATGATCCAAATACTACACTTCCTACTCCAAGAGCTGACACTATTGATAATCCACAACCTATAAATGAGCTACCACATTTACCACCACTTGAAGGTGTTATTTGCATGAAAAAAATTTGTGTCGACTACATCTATGCCTCCCTTTTCATCTACCACTGCTATGATTGTTCATCACGGGTTTGTTAAATGTCCTGATGGACGTCACTCTAGTTACTCCACCTTCTCATTTGCCACCTCCATTAGTACGACCTCCTTTCACATGTACACTTTTCATGAACGATTCTTATTGGGAGCATATTCCATTCGATCCTACTTGTGATGACACAGTATGTACACATGATGGCTTGACTCGGTTAGGCTTTACTTTTGAGGATCTCTATCCTCCACCGCATTCTTCTCACCTTTATCATGGATTCATTCACATTACTACTGCTTATGGTCTACGTGTATTTCATCTCACAATTTTCCTTGCACAAATTCCTTGCTCTTCACCACTTACATTAGGGAAATCCTGGCTTGATTACATTGGGGCATGTTAGATCCTGATCACATTGATATATCATTTCCCATGCCCTTTGGTCGTGTATTCATTTGCAACAGATTCCTTTCTTGGCTATACACGAATCTCACTCATTGGTATGCACATGGATGTCCATTACCACCCTTCACTGATGAGGAGTATGCCATGGGTATGTACAACTTACACCTCAATGGCTCATTACGTGATCAACCCGAAATTATTGCTTACCAAGTATTTGATGCTTATCCATTTGGTTTTGACCCTGATACGGGTGACCTTATAGATGACATGATTTTCTTCTTCATCATATGCACTTGGGGGTATCGCACTTATTTCCCCCTAGCATCGACAGGACATCTTACACTTACCATAGTACATACCTACCCTCTCGCACATATAGCTTGACACACACTCATATTGTCATTACCTTATGAAACACTCTTGTGTTATGGTTCACACTTGACTGTTGAGGGCATACTACACACATGAACCTCACACACTACACATTAGACACTACTACATCTTGCACGCTAGACACTACATTATACATCATTCTATTTCTCATACATATTCATCACTACACTACTATACATTTTACATTATCCTCATCTTCAACATCATACGCGCATTGTGCCTCCACACTTCCACAATCTCCACATCTTGCATTATACATTACACATTCCACACTACACACTCTACACTACACACTACACATTCTCACACACTTGACACCTTTGTAGCACATCCTTCTCATCACTTCACCACATTACACATTTTACACTTAGGCACATCTATAACCACATCCTTGTAGCATTAATTAGGCACACTACACACTACACATTCTCACACACTTGACACTTTCGTAGCACATCCTTCTCATCACTTCACCACATTACACATTTTACACTTAGGCACATTTACAACCACATCCTTCTAGCATTGCTTAGTCACACTACACATTACACACTACCCATTTTACACACCACATTTGCCTTCGTAGCATCTACTCTACACATTGTGGCTCATTCATTACACACATTCATGTTGCGGTCATTACCTTATGACGCACTTTAGTCCCTCGGTCCATACTTGATTGTTGAGGGTTTACAAATCAAATGGACCTCATCACACTCACACATTCAACCATTCAAGCTCTTTCTCATACGACATTCCTAGACTAGTGATATATGTTTTAGACTACATCATCACTTCTTCTAGCATCCATTAGTGATATACGCTTTAGGCTAAATCATAACTTCTTCCACTCATTTTGTGATATACACTTTAGGCTAAATCATCACGGGTAAGTGCACCAAGTTGGGGGACCAAAAGGGGGTCTTAAGTGGACACATTTTTATGAAAAATAAAAAAATTCAACTTGTACGAGTTTTTGAAATAGTTAAACTCAAAATTGGAAGATGTTGTATAAACATGAATCGTAGCATTTTGAGTCTAGTTTTTAAGCTACTAAATTTTATTGAAAACGGATAAGTTTAAGTGGGTCAAATAACTAAAATACCAATAGGTGCTCCTGTTTTTGTTAAAAACATAATAGAGTGAACTTCCATGCCCCCACCATTTTTGAGCAACATTTAGTATTTTTGAAAACCCTTTGGTAGAAAGATAGCTAGGAGCATCTAGTTTGTGCTAGTTTTTTAATGATTTTTTTAGCGAGTATTTGTTTTTAATGATTTTTCTAGTACAAAATTTTAAGTTTTGAAAAATAATAGAGCTCCGACCGTGCCCCCTAACTACCTCAAAAAATATCAAAAATTAGAATTTTTTTTTTTGAATATGTATAGAATTAGGCCTAGTTTGTGCTAGTATAATTTTTTTCAATTTGACAAGCCAAAAAAAAGACGCATGACGAAAGATAGACATATTTAAACTTCAAAAAATAGCTATAAAAAGGCATAGTTAGAAAATAAATAATATGGAAACCTTATATTAGTCGAAAAATTTGAAAATTTATATTTTTAGAAAGAAGAAACTCTACTCTACATTGTGGTATAATTTTTTTAAACGAATCAATCGTTTTATGTTGATTTATCATGGCGAAGTGGAATTTTTGCATTTTCCTACAAAAACACGTTGTTTGATGTGTTTGTGTAGGTCCATGCCTCAAGCTTGGGGATTTAAATCGGATCCAAGCCTTGAGGCATGGATTGGAAAAAATAAAAACGCAAAATGTGTACATGTTCTTCATAGTATGAACATTATATGTGCTTTTGGCATGCTTCTATTTACAAAATAAATGTTTAAGTAAATATATTTATAGTTATTTCTTAAACTTTAAATTTATTTTAGTAAATATAAGAAATTAGGGCCACTCTGCACCTTATGGAACTAGTCTCACAACTCCATTAGTCACGGTTTAGGAGATAATTTTTATAGTATAATCTAGTCAACACATAGGTAATTTTCAGATTTCAACATTCACCTAAAGATTTTAGCATTTAAATTCTACAATTAAAACCCTAAACCCTAAACCTTAAACCCTAAACCCAAGGCCCTAAACCTAAACCCTAAACCATGATCCCTGAACCCTAAACCTAAACCCTAAACCCTAAGCCCTAAACCTTAAACATTCAACCCTTACCCGTGAGCCCTAAACCCTAAACCTTGAGCCTTAAGCCCTAAACCCCGAGCCCTAAGCCCTAAACCCTAAACCCTAAATCATGAACCATGAGCCCTAAATGCTAAAACCTAAATCCTAAAACCTAAAAACTAAACCCTAAACCCTAAACCCTAAACCCTAAACAATGAATCCTAAACCCTGTGCCCTAAACCCTAAACCCTAAGCCCTAAATCCTAAACAATAAACCCTAAACCCTAGACTCTGCGACCTAAACCCTTAACCTTGAGACCTTAACCTAAATCTTAAAACTAAAATACTAAATCCCCAATCTTGAATAATAAATCCTAAACCCTAAACCTTAAACCCCTAAACCCTAAACCCTGATCCATAAACCCTAAACCCTAAAAATAAATCCGAGTCCCGATCTCTAACCCCTAAACCTTAAACCCATAACTCTGAACCCCGAACCTTGATCCATAAACCCCGAACCATGAACCCTAAACCCTACACCCCGATCCACGAGCCCTAAACCCTAAACCATAAACCTTAAACCTTGAGCCCTAAGCCCTAAACCCTAAACTCTAAATCCAGAGCCCCGAGATCTAACCCATAAACCTTAAACATGTAACTCGAACCCCGAACCTTAAGCCATAAACCCTAAACCACATATCCCAAACCCCTAAACCCTAAACCCTAAACCCTAAACCCCAAAGCCTTGAACCCTACACCTGATCCACAGCCCTAAACCATGTACCATAATCCCCCTAAACCCTAAACCCTAAATCCTAAACCCTAAACCCTAAACCCTAAACTCTACAACCTAAAACCTTAACCCTTAACCCTTAATCATTAATCCTTAACCCTTAACCTTGAGACCTAAACCCTTAACCCCGAGACCTAAACCCTAAACTATAAACCCTAAACACTAAAACCAAAATAATAAACCCTAAGCCTAAACCATAAACCCTAAACCTTGAACCCTGAGCCCTAAACACTAAATCTATAACCCTAAGCTCTAACCTCTAAACCTCATATATTTCTAGTAGGTATAACGAGTGAGTTCATATTTTTAAAATCAATATTAGGACCATATTTCCTATTCTTATGCCTAGAACCATCATTGAGTCTTCTTGTCTGACTACCTTATTTATGAGAGGTGGCACAAGAAACTAAATGGATATGACATCTACCATGTGCCTTGAAATGCATATTACACATCTCTGCCCAAACTTGTTTCTCCTCACATATTATTGCGCTCTTGAATGTCAATTTCTTCACACTCAAATAAATTTCACATTTATCATATTTCCATGTATGGTTTTATGCAAAGCCGGATGACCCATTAGAAGTTGTAAAAAATAACCAAAGCAACAAAAAAACTAATCTCAAAGGAAATGAAAGAAACACAAATAATATACCAACAAGGAGGTGTAGGATCAAAATCGAATTGTCTGCAGATATCCTCTCCTTTGGAGAAAGAGAAATCTCTCTCTATTACTGGAATGGATAGAAAATTTGTCGAACTTCGTAGTGTTCAAAATAAGCATAAGAATCGGGGAATGGCTAAGAACACAAAGGGGTTATCAATCACCTAGTAAAGATTTCTTGTTTAGTTCTAAATGGGAGTCAGATGACTTATGACTTAGTGACCTTCCATTCATTGATAATTCCTTCTATAATAAACCCATGGATGCTTTCAATAGTGCCTTAAAAAAGATAGGGGTAGTCATCAATCCTAGTGAAGCATCGATGTGATTTCTAAACAACTTGAAATTCATACAGATTTCGAGGTCATAACACGAATTTACAAATATCTTTATCGTTATAAATGGAATCCAAGTAACGGTGTCTCCCTATACCCAAGTATTGAGGACTACTTTCTGGTCATGGAAGGATTAGACAATTAGGAATCATTGAGTGTCTGAATCAAAATTTCGTTGCATCTGGAGAAACATTTTCAAACATTGGAGTAATGCATCTTGGAAAATAAACTTGAACCTCAGAAATCCTCTCAAATTTCCAACTTACACAAGCACTGGACATATCAATTTTTTTCTTCGAATGAAACCTTTGTTCCCGAAAGTCAGAATCGAAAAAATTATTCAAAATAGCATAAAAACATTTCTTTTGTACCAAATTGTTCTTGTATATATGGAATTTCCCTCCTTCAAAATATCAACAAATGAAAGACATCAAATTGTGATGACTCTCTTTGAATGTTCTTCCTAGGAAGTAGATGAACCCTTTTCAATTGAATACTTTGTGTTAATACTAATAAGAATGGGTAAGACACAAAACATTACAGTGAGTGAAATAGTTCCCATGCGATGGGAAAAAGAAGATAGATGTATTAGGTAACATTTATTTATACCAAATTGTTCTTGGATATATGTAATTTCCCTCCTTCAAAATATCAGTAGATGAAAGGCATCAAATTGTGATGACTCCCTTTGAATGTTATACCTATGAAGCAAATGAACCCTTTTTAGTTGAATACTCTCAATCAATACTAATAAGAATGGGTAAGAAACAAAACATTATAGTGAGTGAATGGGTGAGCCTAAACCCTGAGCCTTAAACCTTAAGCCAAAACCCTAAACCATAACCCCTAAACCCTAAACCCTAAACCATGAGCCTTAAACCATAAACCCTAAATCATTTTCCCTAAACTCCTAACTTGAACCCGACCCTTAAACCTTAAACCCTAATCCCTAAACCATAAACCCTAAACCGTCAACCTTGAACCTTAAATCTTAAACCCCGAGCCCTAATCCCTAAACCCTAAACCTCGAGCCCTAAACCGTAAACCCTTAACCCTTAACCCTTAACCTCAACTCTCAACCCTCCTCAAACCCTTAATCCTAAACTATACGCCCTAAACCCTAAACCCTTAATCCTTAACCCTAAACTCTAAACCCTAAATCTCAAACCCTAAGTCTAAAGCATAAACCCTATTTTTACTATCCATAACCCTAAGCCCTAAACTATAAACCCTAAACCAAATGTTAAACCATAAACCATAAACCATGAGCCCTAAACCCTAAGCCCTAAGCCCTTAATCATAAACCCTAAACCCTAAACCCTCAAGCCTTACCCCTAAAACCTAAACCCTATGAACCCTAAACCCTAAACCCTAAACCTTGATCCCTAAACCCTAAGCCATGAACCCTAAGCCCTAACCCCTAAACCAAAACCCTAAACCCTCGAACCTCAAACCCGAACCTTGAACCCTAACCACTAATCCCCAGAGCCCTAAACCCCGAACCCTAAATCCTAAACCCCGAAACCTCAACCATGAGTCCTAAACCTTAAACCTTGAGCCACAACCCTAAAACCTAAACCACGAACCATGAGCCCTAAACCCCAAACCATGAGCCCAAAAATATAAACCCTAAATCCTAAAAACTAAATCCTAGACCCTAAACCCTTAGCCTTAAACCCTAAACCCTCAACCCTCAACCCTGAGCCATGAGCCCTAAGGAGGAGGAACATTACAATCACCTCTTTTTCCATAGGACATGAATCCCATTTAGGGAGCAATCCTCTATCTACAAAGTGAGGATCTCATTTTAGTAAGAAGTAGACAAGCATCATAGAGTTGATTTGTGGTCACTAAAGTGAATTATGGACCAAATTTCAAAATTAGTACCAATTCAAGTAGTGGTAGGACCAAAATATAATCCAGAAGGTTAAAGAACCTATAAAACGACTATATGTTTTCACAAAACAAAGATCGACTACAATATATATAGTCTGAAAGTTTTAGGTCATTGCTTTGAAATTTTGAAAATGAGTAAGTACTAACAAGATTATATTTTGAAAAACTATCTTCTAGATTATAACTGTCAGAGCTATGGGACCACTTCCATTAGGTGCAGAGTGACCTTAACTTCTTATATTTACTAAAATAAATTTAAATATTTACTTAACATTTATTTTAGTAAATATGGCTCCTTTATGTACCCTAAACTTTATATAGCCCAAAACGTGCACACGTTATAACGCAAAGCACGTTATAAAGACGTACATGTTTTAGGTTTGTGAATTACCAAGCCTAAAAATGCATAACAAGATCACATTATTGTAAAAGGATTGTGTTTCGTTCATTTTCAATTTTTTGTCCACTTTTTGGCCCCCCAACTTGGTACACTTACCCTTACACATTCTCACACCTCATATCTATGTCACATATCATCATTACACATTCACCACATCACGCTATGCACAAAATATAATTCAACCATTTCTCGATGATGTACTCTTGTTTATGGTTCATTCTTGATCACGAGGAGGCATAATAAATGAACCTCACTACATAAAATTTCATTCACTTGGGTAGCCGCTGCTCCTATCATTCACTTTGTATTCCATTCCATCCATCAACAACATACTGCATATGTTGGTTGCATTTAGTCTTGTTTGCATTTACTTGTACATGTTCATGTTATTATACATGCTAGATAGATATCATGTATGTCATTATCTTTATCATACACACATGCACGTTCACTTGCTTTTCTAAGTTGTGATCACACATTATACAGTCTATTACATGAATCATGGATACTTGGTACAATACCCAGACTAATCCCACAATGACTACTAGGGGCATCCTCTTTCATACACTACATGTGTTATTATTTCATTTCTGTTCATAACACCTTCCATTATCGATTTATACATTCTTTGACTTAAATTTTATCCTTCTAACATGCAAACGCGGGTGCTTCACATGCAACATTTATTATGTGAGGTTACTTGTTTCCATGGTTATCTATTACATTTTTGTACTTGCTTGTTAATTTTTACTATTGCATGTGGGCTTTACCCTTTGTTTTGTGTGCACACTTGTCTATTTGCAGCCATTACAACCTCGATTGTCTTGCGACACCGTGAGTGGTGTCCCATGTTTGCAACCCACTTTTCATGGTCTATATTGTCTTTTTGCATATTTACTTGCATCTTATCTTACACATTGTCTTTGTAGCTTACACTTGTCTTCTACATACATGTTTGTTCATACTAACACTTGTTTCCTAGCCACTTGTTTACATGTGCCTTGGTTTCTACCAATCACATTCCCTCCCCCTGCAAGGCACAGTTTTAGTGGTTGGTCCTCTTTTGGGCCACATACTCCTACAACGATGTCACATGCACCCCCAAAGAGGGGGGAAATCATTTGGGTGAATCAGTCACCCCATACATCGGTCTACACACAATATACGAGAACACAATACCAATACAATATAGTTTTTAGATTTCATCCATCACACATGGCCTTACCTTGATTTCCTGAAACCAAGGGGAATATCACAAAGTGATTGGGTTTATCACAGGTCTACGAGAACTCATACACAACAAATTTTATAGGGTAGGTTGTCCTTAGCACATGAATTAGTACACATCATCTGCAATGGTGTTTTATTCCGGGAGAAGTTAAATGTTAGAGGATAACACTAGACCTTCCTCTCTACACTACTTCTATCGTGGCATCAGATCGCCCAAAAACTCGATAGTACAAAGATCTCTACAGTTTAAGTAGTTAAAGGTTGGAGGATAAATCATACTTTCCTCCCTATACTTATTCGGCCAGTGGTGTGAGATCACCCAAAAACTTACACTTCATCAAGACGATCCTTTTACACTTTTTCCTCATCATGGATCAAGTTCACATGTTCCTTTTTCACATTTTCAACATTTTCTTTTACATACTTCCTTACATGTTTTTATACATATACATGCACATTTGACTACTTGATCATCTTCTCTTTTGCAAGTCCGTATGTATGGGAAACAAGCAATCAACAACATCAACAACAACATCACACACATGATCATGATCCGATAATAGGTACATCACACACATCAACATTTACACACACATTGCTGCCCTAGGTTTATTTTCAACAGCTTTTACACTTTTACGTCTTTAGTCCCCACGCTCCATTTTTTTATCACTCTATGCTTTGTCTAGTCCCTCGACACACTTTCTACATCAATCTACATGGATATCAGGTACACATCTCTATCTAATTTATGTTACCAACCATTATGCTCACCATCATAAAGTGGGGAAAATGTAGACACAAAATCACGCACTTTGTGTCGTTATCTAGTCTCAATTTCATACTACTATTCATATGGTTCCTAAGAAAAGTACTAATAAACCATGTCTTTGGCCATCTTTCTTTGCTTTGTGCTTATCCTTTCAGTCTTGCACTTTTACTTGCTTAGTCTATCTTTTTCACCTTTTGGCATTTGTCATTTTGGACACTAGTGCCCAACCAGACGCCAGTCGTCAGTGCCCTCGTCCTCTCTAGGTGCCCTTGTCCTCTTTATACTTTGGTCACACTTTTTGGGTCCTTTCTAGCCATTTGAGCATCTTATCTTTTTGGTATTTGGAATTTTTGGGGTTAATTACGAAATTTAAGCAAGGGAATCATATAAATATAAATTTATGTGATCATAATAAGGGACCAAGCACTAAGAATCTATTATCTCCACCTAAGGTTGCATCCATCAAAGGCATCTATAGATCCATTTGCATCCATCTAGCTCCATCACAAGGGACAAAAGTTTGGTTCATCTGCATCACACTTCATAGGAGGGGATTCTATTGTTTCCATGCATACATTATTTACATTCTACATCTAGCTACTTTCTAGTTATCCACGTGTGACTGAGACAAAAGCAACCTAGGGCCCAATTCCACACACACATAGAGAACTAAATTGTATCTAAGATGTAGTGCATCGCTCAGTGATAAGTTTTTCATTTTTTCAATTGAGGACAATCTGACCCCTTCATTTGCATCTTTCTTTTTTAAGGTTTGATGCTTTATTTGGGGTTTTGCAGGTGATTCATTTATTCCAGATATATAGAGACATTCGACAGAATTCAATGACATACATGAAACAAAAGGTGAATAAGTGTGAACCTCTTATGACTCCTCAAAGGAGGTTTTTTGAACATCTACGTAGACCAGGGCGCCCACAGGCACCCCTATCCTTCTCTAGGTGCTCCAGTCCAATTAAATCTTCCAGATATGCATTTTTACAGGATTTTGTGTGATGGTTCTCCATATTTGTTCAACCGGTCTCAACTATGACACATTCCAACAATCTCTTCAAACCAACTAAGGCTCTTCTAACCCTCCTTGCACACTAGGGTTTCATATTTTCTATCTTAGTTTTCTTAGGTATTATTTCAATATTTTAGTATTCATTTATTTACTACAAAATTGTATTAGATTAGGCTATTATTTTACATTTTAGCATAATCACCATGAATGTAACAAGATAAGGTGTAGCCATAGTAAATGAATCATGCATAGGATCTTGGAAAGTGAGAGCATTAGGAATTATTTCAAATTCAGCATACAATGCTCTAACTTTTGATGAGGAAAGTGCAGAGAGAGATGTAACATTGGAAGCACTAAGCATATGATCAATAGAAGTGCATCGAGAGTGAGACATAATGGGAGGAGTATCATGGGTGCCAATATAAAATTGATCATGTAAATTAGTAGCACTAGGGTGCATCCCAAGAGGAGAAGGATGTGAAATGTAGGTAATGTCATCAACATCATGTATGATGGGGAATATCACCAAGAGTAATAATAAGAGGTGTGGAATCTATTGCGAAGCATCCATAGAATAAGGTGAAACATGGGAATTTTGTATTATGGTAGGGGGTAGAAATAAGTTTATGCATAATATGTAGCCAAGGATGGCCTAGAAGGATAGTATAAGGAACTTCATGAGGCATAATGTGACATAAAACATAAAGAGTGTGAGGTCCCATAGTAATGGGAAGAGAGATTTTTCCCAATAATTGCTTAGGTGTATTATCAAATCCATACATACAAATATAGATGGATTGAGATGAGAAACAGAAAGTCCTATTTGATGGAGAAAGGAAAGACTGCATACATTAAGACTAGATCCAAGATCAACTAAGACACACTTAATAAGGAGATCACAAAGTTGAACCCAGATACGAGAATGAGGAAGCATTGGAATTAAAGGTATGGGAAGGCGTGAAAGATACGATAATGGGAATGTAAGGATTAGGTTCACCAAATGATTTAAACAAAATTAAATCTAATATTGGGGCATTGTTGATCATATATATATATATATAAGTAAATATGTAATATATAGCTAAAGAAGTATAAACAAGAGTGAAAGATAGGAGATAAATATGACTCAAATTATAATTATATGTTTGGAATGATTCTAGATTGATGAATAGGGTGGAAAGGAAAATTATGGATTGTGTAACCTATGTATCGAAACTAGAATGTGATGATCTCAGGGACAAAAATTCCTCGAGAGAGGACATAGTCGATTAAGTGTTAGCATCTATTCTTGCACCAAAGTGTTTGAAAGATAGTTGTGGTTTTGGTTCGTCATGTGTCACTTCTTATCACTTTTAGTTCAATGTAGGTCATGTCAGGTTCACTACAATTTTTCTCAGTCACACATGTACCTACAAAATAAAACCTAGCTACTTACACAATGCCAAAACACACATTAGTTGAATAAAATATGCATATGCTTGAGTCAAACCGACCTTATCACCACCCCAATGTGATTTTCATCAAAGGCGTTGCACTACATTTAAGATTCAATGTAGTTTTGGTGTGTGTGTGTGTGTGTGTGATTGGAATAGTGTCGCTTGAGCTAGGTTTCCCTTGTGCCATTGCACAAAGAATAGCGCTATAACTACTTTTTCCCAATGCAAAATGTGTGGCATGAAATTGATAATATACCCTCCTATGTAGTGAAGTATGCAATCCCAAAATGTTGATGTAGTAGATGGAAAATATTAGCTCCTTATAGATGTATATGCCTCTTGAATGCTCTCCCCCTAATGGAGTTAAATAATTCATGTATATATATGATTCCTTCATTTAAGTTTCATCATTAACAAGTGAAAGGCTGGCCTAGGGTGATAAAAAAGAAAAGTAAGATGTAACATCCAAAAATTAGAAAAAGAAAGAAAATGGAAAAAACACCCGGAGGGGACAACAACACCAGGAGCTCTTGTCCCTAACAAACAATTTTGTACAAGGTACTCAAAAGGTAAAATAGTAAAATCAAATTTGAGAAAGATGTTAGATAACATGTAAAACTCGTAATTTGTAAATACAGAAACAATAAGCAATACAAATGAAAAAGATAAAATAAATATCAAAGAAAAGTAAAGGATTGTTAATGATTAATTATCTTTCTTAGGAATTGTTGTCCAATTTTACACTCCTCGCAAAAAAATTTGACAATTTGCGTAATCTGGACTTGAGCATCTCAAAGGGGTCTTGATGGAAAAACTGGAAAAATCGGTATGCAGATGTATTGTGGGTAGGGTGATCCAATGAACAAGGCAAGCTAGGTGAGCTCGATGGTCAGTAACAAGATGGGAGTTTCGGGCCCCACCGTAGCATCAAAGGATGCTACCGACCGATAGAATGTATGGATGCTACCAAATAAGCAGAGATTAAGATGCTTCTGGGCTGGGCTAGGCATGACACAATGATTGGTCGGGGCTGATGAGAAAGTGGAAGTTGAGGAACGGAAAAGGCATCGGTGGCAGTGTACGAATACTACCGACCAATAACAAGAAATTTTGCTACCGATCAACTGCAGGAGTATGAATGTTACCGACCAATGAAGAAAAGGAGATATAAAATAGGTCGATTCAAGAAGAAATCGGGATGACAAGTTGGTGATGTCAATGGTAAGGATGCTACCACCGGCCGATAGTGGGAACATAGAAAAGAAATGATATCAGCCCACAACATGAACATAATGCAACCGGTTGGTTGCACATTTGATACAATGTGGTACAAATTAGGTCAACAACCACTTTTAATGAGGGATGGTACCCATTTCTCTTCTAGAGATAAAGTACTATTGGGAAACACATTTGTAAGGAAAACCATACCTCTTTTTAGAAATTTTAATGCAAACTATCAGTGGTGGTTGTCATTTCTCTATATTATGTAAAAACTTGCTTGTTTGAAGGGTATTTTAATTAAGCTTTGAAAGCACTCTTTGTTGTAATGACACCATGTCAAAATGGTGGCTGACTTCCCATGAGTTCTAGACCTCAAATTTGATCCTCGCAATGGACTCACACCTTCTTTCATGAATGTAATATAATTATGCATATTTTAAGCAATATAAGATCTATTTTGTGGCACATTTTTCTGCCATAGCTAGTTTTATTTGCAAATTCTTTCCTTTCTACTCATTTCTATTGTGTTGTGTGTATTTATTTACTTACGCTTTTCCATTTTTGTTGTGTTTTAAATGTGTGTGTGAGTGGAGCCTACATGGTTCTTGATCTATGGGATGTTTTTCTACCCTATCTACCATGTTCTCTCCCTCTCCTTCCCCTCGTGGAGAGATCTCACCCCTTTTCCGGTGCTATCATCGCCCTTTTAGCTTAGGATTTCCTCTTTCTACATCTCCTTCTAACTCTGGTCCTTGGCATGTTTATTTTAGCAGATGCTTTATGCATTAAGAGTAGTTTTAGCATTAGGAATAGGTAGAGGAACCAACCTTCTCTGGAGGTCTATCTCATAGTGCAAGGTCCCATAGCTTAGAGACACTCCCATGTTGCCTCAAAATGGCCGAGTTGTCTATGACTTAGGGTATGGTGCAATTTTGATCTCTAATAGGAATCATACATATAAATTCCATATTTAGAGTTTTATGTACATGATAAGTGCATGATTTAGTGACTATAAAAGGAGAAGGAGGCTTGGGTATAATTTATCCTTACACCCAGGGAGTCTATCTTGCAACCAAGTGGATTGTGAGGGCTTTAGAGGGGGTGCTCCTTGAAACACTTGATCCATTTTCATATCCAAACTATTATTGTGGATAAGTCATGGAACACAATTCATTAGAATGATAATATCCTTTTGGATCCCTTTTTCAAGACTTGTAGTTCACCCCCTTCAATAACATTTGGAAGGCTTAACAAATGGTCTTTGTTTACACCATTTTTAGATTAATTAAATTTGTAATGTGATACATAACAATAAAAAAAAATGTAAGGTTTGGAGACTAGGAGCTATTCTAATAAATTAACTTCTAACATTAATTGTAAAAAATCAAAATAACACATTAACTTCTAATAAATTTCAAGGAGAGACTTCAAGCTTAAAAATTGTAGGTTTACTAAGAATAAGGACATAGAGATTTGGGAATTTTTTGAGTTTCACGTTTGTCCGAAAACTATATAGACAAAGGAGGAGGAGAAGGATAAGGTGGACATCAAGTCAAATGTGTCAATCAATTCAAGAAGGATTCTAAAGAATAATTATCAACCTAGAGATTGCAAGTTGCTTGAGAAAGGTATGGAGATATACGAATCTCCCGAGCTCATGGTATTTTAGTTCCCTAAATGATATGGGGTGTCTCTATTAGGCTCCACAGAGGCATTTATCTCTCAAGAGAAGCAATGTAGGTGCATTGTCATGATGAAGATATGGAATCTTGGTAGGATACTAAAGGTACAACAGAGGTGTTATCATCCGATATAGTTGTGTGAAGATCAAATGAGGTATGCCAAGAATATATGAGTAGGTAGAATATAGTAAAATCAGGTTTGGTCATATTGGTGTCTTGAATCTGTTGAAGAAGGGTATCAAATCATGTTGAAGACCTGGTAATGTTGTAAGGTATGTTTGTGATATAATGAATGATCATGACATTCAATATGTTTTCAATAAGGTGCATGAAGGTTTGCATGATAGTGAAAACATAAAACCAATATGAAAAACTTCTTGAGGTATTTATGAGAAGAGTTGAGTGTCTTATGCTCTGTGTTGTCCCATCTTGTTTTGATAGTGGCTTATTTGTGTGAAGTATGTTAGTTAAGTGTTGGTAAGCTATGAAGTTTTTTGCTGTGAAAAGGCTTGATTCAGGTCGGTATATGAAGTTTCATTCATTTGAAGCATCATGGAATGTGTTGTTGATACTTGTCATGGAGTTGCATTGAAAGGTATGTGCTTGTTGTTTTAATATGATTTATGGATTCATAGTGCTAAGTTATGTGTTGCATCAAGAAGGTTTCTTGAAGAACTATAAAGTAGGGAGACATGTTTGAAGAATATGTGTCATGTTGAGACAGGTTATGAAGAAGATCAAGAGGTTGTAGTATGTTTGAAGACAAGAAAGATGATCTCAAGTCTTGTAGAGTTGATAGACTCGCTTGAGAGGTGCTTCCAAAAGGTTTGCAATGTTGAAGTTGTGTTATCACATGTTTGAAGGTATGTTTATTTCTTATTCATAATGTCATTGTGAGTGCTCTCAAAAGTTTTATGTGGGCTTGTAATCAAATTTTGACAGCTTAAAGAGTAGGATATGCATGTTTGGGCACAAGATTGTGTTGTGAGACCTTATTTAGGTTTGAGGGCTGAAGATTGGTCTGGGTTTGTAAGCTATAGAGTTTTATAACATTATACATTACCTAACGACCATTTTGGATAGGTGATATGCTTCAAGAAGGATTTTGAAAACTCAATAGGTATATATACATGTTGGAGATTATATTAAGCATGAATAAGTGAGTATATCTAATGCTTTTTGGTTCAAGGAGTGATTGAATCATGGGAATACTATCGTGGTTCTTAATTGAAATAGGATAATGTTATGGTTTAACTCATAAAGGAGGTAACATTTGATAAAGACTAAAGATGTATGGTTTTTCTTAGTCTTGAAGGATCAAGGTTTGTTAAGGGTGTTTATGTTGTTTGAGATGTTTGTACTCTTTGAAGAGATGGGAGATTGGTCTCGGGGAGTTAGGTGGATTTGTTTCAGTTGCATCCAATCATGTTAGTGTTGAGAAGGATTGTGTTTGGAGTCAAAAGGAAAGTTTTGATTATGAAATCAGGTATAGTCACGATGTCATGTTTCAAGAAGGTTCATGGTGATTTGTGACAATGTAGGAAATTTATTTTCAAGTACTCAAAGTCAAAGGTTGTAGTTCCAAGATGACACATAGAGTTAAGTGGACATGTGACAATGATGAGAAAGAGAATTCATCTAAGTATATTTGAAGTATCATGAAGGTTTTTGAGTCTTGTCGGATTGGTTAAAGACATTGGTGGCAGCTGAGAACTATTGTTGGCATTTGAAAAAGTAAGGTGCTTTTGCTATTGGTAATAGTTGGTAGTCTAATTTGAAATCGAGTATATGTGATCTATAAAGTAGATTTGGCATCAAGAGCTTATTGATCTATTTGTTTCAAGACTAGGTGATTTTTCTTGTGCTCTTGAGATAAGATGGGTTTTCACATGGTACATATGTGATCATGTTTTATATTTTTGAAGAGGATGCAATTGACATGGGGATCATGGTTATGTTCTTAGTATGATGTCAAAGAAGGATTATCTTTAACTCCATGAGTTGTTGTTTTATTCCCAGTAGGTTTGAAGTTTGATTGTTGATTGAAGACATTGTTTGAAAGGTATGCAAGTTTCTAAATCATTATATCGATCATGAAGAGTTAAGAAAATAGGTAAGTAGGTTATTTGAAAGTATACATTTGCTAAGAGGGAGTTTTGTTGCTCTAAGAGTCAAAATCATAGTTGAAGATGAAGAATGGAATTCGTTAGTTTTGTTGAATTTTCCAACCAATAGGTGTGCATAATGTGATGACATCCGAAGAGACTAAGCTATTGTAGGTATGTTTCTTTGTCATTAATGTCAAAATGGGGAATGAGTTGATGTTATGCAAAGTACCTTAGGGGGAGAATGGGCTAGTTATTTTTTCCATCAATGGGTTTTCCATCAATGAAAAAGGGGAGATTGTTGGAAATGTGTTTTCATTGATGTCAAAATTTGATTTTGTCATTGATGTTTGAAGTGTCATTGATCTCAAAAGGAGTAAGAACCATGAAGGTTGATTGGTAGTGTTGAGTTGAATTGATTTGTCTTGATGACGTAGCATGGCCTCTTGAGGTGGTATAATGACTTGCAGAGGTATATAGATGTTTTTGAGAGTCATGAAGTGTGATGATGGCTCTTGTCGGGGAAAGAGTTTCAAAGTCATGAGAAGGTTTTCTTTGTTGGTGTAAGCATGGTCTAGTGGCCTAATTAGGAGGCCCGGTCAACAGGATAAGGTATGTCTTAATGGATTACATGTGTGTATTAACTCGATATGCATGGTGAGAGCATGAGAAGCATGTGGCTGATGTGTTGAGACACTCATAATTGTCTTAGAGTGCTGGTTTAGGGTTTGGACATGTTTTCTAGGTTTTCACTAGACATATTCTCAAGCCCTAAGTGACCTAATGAGATAGGTTGGACATATTTCAACATGGAAATGGAAAAGTGAGAATTTTGGAAGGCTTATAAGGTTTTTATTGAGTTGTGTTCCAAGTTTCATGTACTGTTTGTAATTTTGAGCAAGATATTGTATTTTTACCTCTACTAAGTTTTGAAAGTGAGAAACCAAGGTTGATATGGACTGTTTGATGCTCATTGCACGAGTGAATTCTACATGGGAGGATGAGCTCTTTAGGGTAGCTGTGGAATGGACCTAAGAAGGATCTCCAAGCATTATGTCATAAAATAAGGCCTCAAGCTTTATGAACAATTGTTAAGAAGCTAAGGTGGTTCTAAACCCTCCTAAAACCCTAGTTGAGTAGCGATGAGAGAGATATTGTTCAAAGTAACCCAGGATGGATTAAATTTTCTAGTATGATGATTTGATATTGTAGAGGACTCATCCATATCTCCTCGTGTGGTATTTTTGTGTCATGAAAGTATGTGGACCCCACTTTGAAATCTATAAGTTTATGAAGAAGTTGTGTTTGATCTCGGTTTGTGCACTAGACCTTATTGAATAAATTGGTGTTTGAGGAATTATGGAAGTAATTATACATGTCCATGATTTTTTCAGATCATGGTTGATCCATTAAGAGGTCTGTTGAAGTCCATTTTGCAAGACTGGTTTTTGGGGCAAAAATGGAAGTTTTGGCGGTTCGGGTTGCATAGGTGATTTGGGTGGTGTTTTAGTTTGATTTGTGGTGTCTATTGGAGTTGATAATGACACTCGAGGTCTTGATATTTCCATCCATGTATCACACTTGCATGGTTGAGGTGTTTTGGTGTTGATTTGGCCATAATCTTTGAAGACTTATTTTGGGGCATCTCGGTTGTCCTTGTTCTCAAGTGGCTTCATGATGTGAGATGGTGATTCAAAGTTGTAGAAGCTTATAGAAGGTTGCTAGAAGGATTATAAAACATTTCTAAGTGGATTATGAGGTTTGGTGATGGTCATGTTGGCTGAAGTGACTTGGCTTTGGTGAGAGGGAAAATTTAGTGTTTTAGGCCTTCTTTTGTCCTAATGAGGGATTTGAGTGTGAAGATGATATTTCTAACCTGTATGGTCCTTTATATGATGTTTCTAGGATTTTCTTTAAAAAAATTAAGGTTATTTTCCTATAATGGCTGAACTAGGTGTGTTATGATCATGAGTCATGTATATAAGCTTGTGTTAGTGGCTTATTTGTTGTTGTTTAGAGGGTATGAAAAAATATGTCCTAGAGGATTGCTTGAAGAGGTGAAAGAGGTACATGCCACCATAGAGAGAGGGAAAAGAGTGTGTGGTGATGTTCTAGAGTGCGTGCAGTTGTTGGAGAGATAGGTGATTAGGCCTAATCAGATTGGTGAAGAAGTGCTTGAGTGAGTTAGCCTAGAAAGCATATTTAGAGAAGATAGAAGGAAAGAGAGTTTTATAGTTTCATTACCAGTTGTTATGCAACCTTACGAGGTAACAAACAAATCAAGTGGCTTTAGATGGTGCTTTGAGTCATCTATGGGGTTGGTTCCTCCTTTTAGGGTTGGTGTCTCACTAAACTTAGGGGTTGGTGCTCCTTGTTGGGTTGGTGCTCAAATAAATTTGAATAATTTCTCTAATAAAGCTTTGTTTCAATGGGTTTTCTTCCCCTTGAGGGTTTCCCACTTATATATGGTGTTCATGTGTTGATGTGTTCTCATTTTCTCTTTTATGGTTATGTTTCTTAATACATGCATGCTTAATGGTTAAGTTGAATTGAATGATTGATGGATGTAAATGTTTAAAGTGATTGAAAGTTTTATTTCCCACCGATTCACCCCCCAGTGGTTATACTTCCAACACTTTGGTCATCCAAGTTCGCCAAGAGATTGGTTTGATCACTCACCCTACCTTTATGAGTAGGAGCTTACAAATTCTACCTTAGATATTTTATGTAGAAGTATTCTAGTATGAGAAATTGTGCATCAATAAAAAATATTAGGCTTGTATTTGTGTGGACTAGTTATCCCTTTTGTTGTTTTAACATGGAATAGTTTAAATGTGGGAATCATTATCATTCCAACACTTCCTTGAAGCAAGTACATTGATTACATCAATTTCACGCATTTACAAAGTTCCAGTGAATTAGTTGAGTTTTTAAGTTCATTTAGTAGAATATGGGAATTGGCTACATTACTTGAAAGGCCGAGAGTGGATATGTCTTGGGGAAAAGGAAAGGAGTACCGAAAGAAAATATCAAATTGAGAATATGATTTCATTTTTGGATTTTTCTTGATAAAAATATATACTTTATTTTAAAATTTGCTTATTTCGAGGTTGTATACAAAAGTTATGGCCACTAGAAGTTGGATGACATTTGAGAATTATGCTTTACGGCTAGGCCAAAAAAATCAACAAAAACCACGACTTCCCTTTGTTTAGGCCATTTGATGTCATAAAAGTGTGCAACACCAATTTCAATTATAAAGTGGAAGTAACTACCCAAAATGATGAATTTTCATTTGGTGAGAATTTACAAGTAGACGTGAGTTCAAAGAGACGCTCCAAGACATCAAAGAATGTCAATGGGATTCAAATTTTTGGTTAGGAGCTAGTTTTTCTTAACGAAAAATAAAGTATGCAAGAGGAACTTGCAAGAGATGATTTGGAGTTGGAATGGGAGTCGGTTCTAGTCCAAGAGAAGAGAGAGAGGTATCGAGTCCATGAGGAACTAAGTAAGGGATTATATCTTCTTCATATTTCAATAAGCCTATGAAGGCAAGTGAGGGTGAGAGAGTGTGTGCTATCAAATTTTTGTAACATCATATGCCATATTCAATCAAGAGTGTGTTTGAGTTCCAAGTCTAAGTTGTGTGCTTGGTTGTGTTTGTTCATAACAAAGTGAGTGTAAGTCACATTTGTGGGAGTAGGTTGCCATTAATATAGTCTCCTCATTCATGTTTGAATCAACATGCACTTATTGTGATCTTTGAATGAAAATGAAAAACCTTTGATAAATTTTTTAACACCACCTAGTTTAATCCCATGGGGTTTCAAAGTATTCTTAACCCATATTGGTTAAAGGGAATGCGACCAACAAAATAAATAAAAGAAACTACAATTTTCATACCAAACTATAAATGTATCCACCAAATCTATTCCAAAAATTACATCCATAACAAAGAGGGGTTATGATCTTGATCCCTAAACTTTTGGAACAAAACTTTCATGTTTCCTACCATTTACAAAAACAGTTATAGATGATAGGTTTTAGAGCCATATAAATAAGTGTAAACCACTATGAGGAGGCATAAATGTAAAAATTAATCTGAGTTCAAGTCTATAAAATATGGCAAAGCCGGTACAATATTCCTAGAGGGCCGAGTTAAAAACATAACCACATGTACCAAACTTTAGCAAACCAAAAACAACACAAGCTTATTACAAATCCACCCACCGACCTCTTTTAATTACAATTATTATGTCATCCCCCATTATGCAAATTTGTATTAAAAAGAAAATCACATGAAAATGTTGATGATGCAATTGTTCGTTCTTACAACTTTAAAAAGTATAACATTCTACTTACCGAATTGGATTAAAAAAATCAGTTAACACCCCCAACTACACCTCATGCAAACACCATCCTGCACCCAAGTTTTAAAAAGAGAATCCAATGGAGGTGCTCACTCCAACACATTATTTTAATCCCTACTTGCCCACTTTCCACCAATCCCATTGGCAATCTTGCTTGATTGATTGAAAAAACAAGGGCCCATTACCCACATATAAAAATCAATAGTTTGCTCCAAAGGATGGATTCTTATGCCCATTTCTTATGTATTTTATCTTGGATTGCTTTGACAACTGGTGCTAGGGTTTCCCATTGGCTCATGTGCTACATTCTTCTATGAAAAGATAAAAATCAATTTGTTTCAAAATGCTTGACAACAGTAAGCTAACTCATACTTTAAGACATGGATTTCATGGTTTAATGAAAATGATGTTGTATCTTTGGAAAAAAATGAAAGTTTTTAATTTTATAAAGGTCCAAAAGGTCCTAGGATGATAGGATAAGGCAGTCTCCAAAAGCCCAACAATGTTAATGTTTAATTTATCAATTTTCTATTTGTAGTTCATGTGCTCTAAATAAGATGGTGCATATCTCAATGTAAAGTCATATTCCCACTTTAAAATAAAATCTAGTTTTCTTTCTATGTTGATGAAACATTAGTTGTACTCAGGGATTCAAAATGATTTTGTATTATGCGGTGGGTTCAAAGTGAGTCCCCACAAAAGATTTTTTGGTATGATTGGAGGTCTAATGCCACCCACTTCCAACCTAAATTAGAAGAAAGCCTAATGTCACTACATTTAATATGCTAAATCATATTAAAATTGGGTAGCTCAAATCAAAAATTTAAAAATGGTTGATATTTATTTAATCTTTCTTTTTGGTTTCTCTTAAAATCTGCTAACCTGTTTCTTCTTTTTGTAACTGGTGAGCTTTTTGGCTCGTCTTTTTCGTATTTTCTTTCAAAAAAATTTATTTTGTTCTCTCTCCGAGTTTTAGTGAGAGGTCTACTCTATTACATATAAATTTCAGATTTAGTCACTAGGATCTCACAATTTATTGGGCTTACATATATGTTTTTTTTTTTTGTTTGTCTCATTTAAAAATTGGTTATATTGATTAAATGTACATAATTTTTTAAAAATAATATATATATTAGATCATTTTTTTCTCGAAAACAAACACACACACACAAATATAATACTAGTTATTCTAAAGATATATTTATAAATAATAAATATCATATCGATAAATATATTTGTAAAAATGATACAAGTAAATTAAAAAATAATTGCAATAAGTGGAATCGATATACTATTTTGGTAACCTTAAATGGTCATTTGTATTACTTCTATATTAAAGGTATTTCTTTTCTTTCTTTTGTAATTTTTTTCCATTTTTTCATGACGTATCTTAATATATCGAACATCCTTATAAACATCTTATCATAATATATTGAACACCTTCATAAAATACAACAAATTCATTCTCTTTATCTTGAAAAGTTCCAAAATATATGTATATATGAAAGAATTGTATAAAAATAATGAAATAATAATATATAGTACTTTTGTATATATATGTAAATATGTAATGTGTAACATTTATTATTTGCGCCATAAATAATAAACACCCATCAATTATGTTTTGATACATAATATTAAATTTTCTTTTGAATTTCACAAATATTAAATTAAAAAATTAAAAAAACAGTGTTTTTTAAATAAAAGGGTTTATGAAAGCTTTGGGTTTCACTTTTGGCTGCCCTATTATTATTTAAATAACGTCAATGAGCACTTGCCTATCATCATATTCTACTTGTATGCATTATTTAGATTACCAACTTTTATTAAGTGGGCTTTTAAAAACTTTAATTTATCAACGTGGTTCAAATTTGAGGTGGACAGTCTTTTGTCAATTTCCATTGCAGATTTTAAACTATGCAATAATGGCCCATTATTTTGAAATGGAAAAGATAGTGGCAGCCTTTACAGTATTGTTTATATCATCGCATGGGAATTGTTTATATGGCTTTAGATGATTTATTTGTTGGAATATTGGAATTATTTATTTTAATAGGAGGATTAAACATTTTTAATTGAAACTAGTAAGTCATAGGATTGAAGAGAATTCCTTTCATCAAATTTATTTGGGATATGGATTCAGTTTTATTTTATTTTATTTGATATTCTTTAAGATTTATACTTTAAAAATAACACAACAAATTTCTCTTTATAATCATCAATATTGACTAAATTATAATTTTATTTAATGAGATCATCTACTCGTATCTTTATGAATTATACGGTAAACTTTACCATCATCTAATTCAATTAAAATGTGACTTGTACCTATAAAAATATTTTTCTACCTTTATCACCTTTTTTGTTTTAACATTACATATGTATAAAAGAATAAACTGTACCATATATTCTTTAGCATAACTAAATACAAAAACATTTATTGTTCTATGTCAATTCAAAGAATACATATTTATGATAAATAAACTACATTGTGTTTGTATGTGCACAAAAAAATAAAATTGAAAAACAATACCAAGTACAAAGTGTTTTTTTTTCAATTCCTTATTTGAGTACATGTGCTCTAAATAAGATGGTGATGTTATTCCCTTTCCCACCATTTGTTCAAAACAAAATCTAGTTGTTTTTTGATTTTATAACATAGAATATAACACGCTGATGTAACATTAGTTGTATTTGGGGTGTAAAGGATTGAATGTAAATTGAAGGATTAACACCACCAAAGTTTGGGAAAGCCCCTGGATCAACAAATTTGAAGTATTAAATCATTTCCAATCAAAATGTTAAAATGTTTCATGCTCCAAACTTCCATTATTTTGATTCTGTTAATGCTGATTGATTTGTTTTTTTTTGCAACTTGGGATGCCTTAAAACACATCATAATAAGAAAAATCCTTAAGGATTATAAAGAGTATTTACTATAATACACATTTTTAACAATTAAAATGTATTATCTATTAATATCATTCAAAGTGTCCAAAAGATAGAATATAAATGGAGTCATAGTTGGAATTGTATACATTGTCAAAACATTTGGTTCAAAAATAAAATTATGGGATACATATCTTGAATACATAACAAATACAAGAAAAAATATATTTTAATTTATATTAATATTAGGAGGGGGAGTGGCGAATCCTCCTTTAAAGGAAGCATACTCCAAGAAGAAGGTTCTCTCAAAGAAGGATCCCAGCATCTCATTTTTCTTGAATATTACTTGCAAATTGAACAACACCATGATACCCCATTTAAGAGGCAAAGACATAATCACCATAGGATCACCACCATCCATCAATGAAGACTATGTGGATGGGCCAATGGTGGATTTTTCACGAGGTGTAAGACTTCAATCCCTCCTTTGAGGAGGGACAGGGAAGCAACATTGGTAGGTAAGAGTGGAGAACTAGTCGCGAGACTGGCTCTGCCTACACCTAGCAGTGGGAGGAAGAGAGTCTATCAATGGTTGATCAAGAGGAGCTTTTCTCATGGTGCATAGTGCACTCCCCCAATGATTGAGGAGCTCCAATAGGTGTTGAAATTCAAGAGTAAGCTTTTTTGCCTTGTGTTTGGATATGAAGACAATCATAATATATAAATATAGTTTTTCGTTAATTGAAAACTATTGTGTCACATAGATTCATTATTGAAATAACATAATTTTTAGTTTTTCAAAGTTGGAATAAAATAATAGCTCTACAAAATTTGTGTTAAAATGTTATAAATGTTGAGCAATAAGAGTTATCTCCAAACAAATCCATTCTCTGGTTGATGGATTATGGATGGTAGGGATAAAATAAGTTGTGGATCCATCACAAGCATATCAAGCCAAAGCACAATTTTAGAAGAGATGCTTGAACATTTCATGTTGAGCACAAGCTATACATTTAGGATTAAGATGCCGTAGTTATATTTGATTTGTTCACTAAGAGGAAGACTAGTGAACATGACACATATTTAAGCTCCAATGAGCATTGTGTTTTCCAACATTAGACAAGAAAGGACTCATTGTTTGGTAAAGTGCTTGAAAGCGGTGTAAAAAGTCTACTACAAAATTTGACCCCCTATACAATTGTACAAGTTGGTTAGGCCAAGCCTTATGTCTTGTCTTTTTCTTAAAATATCTTATGTTTTCTAAAAAAATAATTTCATTTTGCTTCCTTGGTCTTCCCCTTTCCTACCCTATGACTTCATAATCTGAAAATCGCATTCTATTACCTCTAAAAATATATCTTATCATCTTTATCTTTGTCTCATCTTTTGTATTATCTCGCTTAGTGTCCCTTTTTTATTGAACAAATCTCTATTAATGTGTTATAATTGCTAAATTTTTGGCCCATATATCAATTGAATTCTCTTAGACTTTTTCTCAATTTAACATTCTCGGGTGTGTTTCCATACCACCCACTCATTGTAAGATTAACACCGTACTATGTTTTTATTATTATTAGAGAGTTTTTTTCAATCAAAAAAAAAAATCTTACATTCCAAAAACAAATGTCTTTTCTCTTGAAATTACTTGTATGACTCTAAAATACTCATTATTTGTTTAAGTCTTATAATTTGTTTACTATATTGATAGGTGGAAGTGCTTTCACGGTATACATTATTTTATTTTATATATCTATCTATATATATTATTTCAATAGCAATTTCAATGAGAGCATAAAATTTGCAACACCTCGAGAGTTTCAAGGAAGTTATTGTTTTTCCTTTCTTTATTTGACCAAATAACAATTTATGTGTGGTTGGATTTTATTAATAGATATATTTGCAAACCAATTTTCATTTTCAAATTATTTAAAATATGTATCTAAACAACTAACATGAATATATCTTTGAATTATAATTTTTTTACATTAAATATTGTTTTCTGAATCACATAGCTCCATAAATATTATTTTTTTAAAATGGTGTTTTCTATTTATAGTTTTTGTATAGCTCATAGTTATTAAGAAATATTTATGAGGAGTGGGCATCTCTATTCTATATGGGATGTGTACATCTCTCTCTATCTCTATTGGCCATGTTAGATACAATAGAGGGAGATCTAGATATGAACTCTTTGTTTATATTTTCTATTGGAATTGCTTCCATAACATCCACACAACATGATTCCAATTGGTTTAACATCGACAACATTTATGAAATAGGTTTTAATTACTTAAATTTATTGAGCTTATGAAGTATGATTCAAATTGAGCCGGACATTCATCCCTCAATTTCCATTGCACATATTAAACTATGTAATAATTGGAAGTAGAACTAAGTTCCTTGGATTAGATTATATGTGAAAATGGAAAAGATAATGGTAGTTATCGCAAGGGTATTGTTTATATTATTTTCATAGCTCTATCTCTTCATATGTATATATTTAAAGACACATAAATATCTCCCCAAAATATTGAGAGGAATTCATTTCTGCAAATAAATTTGATATAAAAATATAATTTTATTACCTTATTTTATATTAGGGGAGAGGAGCCAATCATCGTGAATCATAATGTGGGAGGTTGTTAGAGCCACTTAACAATCATAATTTTTTTAAAAAAATACCCTTTTGGAGAGCATGATTTTTTTAATATACAGATTTTCTTTCAAAAAATTTGAGTATGTGGAAAATATATTTTTAAGGGATTTAAAATAAGTACTTTTGAATACAAAGGAATTTAAGGCAACCCATTAGTTGTGAATAAAATCACCTTTTATGGGTTGTTTATGTGTCATCATTTCATTGGTTCATTTATTGATGTGACTTGATGTGACTTACTTTATTGGCTAGTTTTTATTTCATTTTTAACTTTAATTCAAATGATCATTGGCACTTTGTTTCACGTAACTACTAACAGTCATTGGGCCATTCACGGTCATTGGCTCCTTTCCCCTATATCTTATAACCTTTTACAATGTTAGAAAAGATGAAACCATTGAAATCCATACAAAAGTGAACAAACAACTAGGAATAGAGCCCCTCTAAAATCCAACAAGACTAGTCAATAATATTTACAAAGAGTAAGCCAATGGGTAAAAGCAACAAAACTAGGACACAAAAAGACTACATATCATCAGAGGCATTGGGATTCCCAAATACCTCTTAGTTCTCTTCAAGGTCTATAACTTTAAGGACTAGGATGCCTTCCACAACACCACTCTCTTCCTTCTTCTTTTATCCTCTAGTTCTCGAGCTCGCACCCTCCTTCTACTTCATTTTGTTCCTTTTTATGCTTCTTATCAAACTCTCATTCTTTTTGGATTTAGGCATACAATCATTTTGACCGCATGGGCATATTCTTGTCTAAGTCATACCCGAGACTCTTTGGTTTGTTTAACTTAGGCACTTGGATAGCTCTTGGAGTTAGGACGCACCAAGGATTTTTACCTTTGAAGTTTGTATTATTCTCCTTCATGACAATTTCCCTTTTGGAAAACTCCCTTACTAGGATGGGTTGAAGGTGTTTCACCACAATGTTGCGTATAAAACAAATAAGGTAAAGATGAGGTGAGGAGGAATACCTGTGAATTCGAAGAAGGTTGCACACTATTGAGAAGACCAGGCTTGATCGTGAAGAGATCCTTTTGGCTAGGAAGGACTACCTGTAGAAGCACAACAATACCACCAAATAGAGTTAAATAGCATACGACAGGTGGACCCGCCTAACAGTAAGCTAGATTCGAGAAGTGTGATACTCCTAGAAAGGGTCACAATCCAAAGTGTTTAAAAAATACTTAATGTAAATAAATGACAAGAAAAGAAAGGTCATATTGTAATGATACGATTTAGGTATCTCATATGCTAACAATAGACTAGATTTAAGCTAAATATTGAATATACAACTAAATCTAGAGAAGGCATGGTGTTGTCAAGGCTGGAAGGTGTGACAAAGGTGTTTAGGAAGATCTGGGGAGATTGGGTGGGTTTTGGGAAGAATTTGGGTAAGTTGGGAGCTCACCGGTTTGAGATAAATCACCAGTCCACGAGAGGCCGGTATTGGTTGGGTGGTGATCGATGCCAGTACTGGTCATAGTCGATGCCAGTTGGGTGACTGATGCCGATAGGAGAAATTGGGTGCAAAGATTAAGATGAGGTGGTTTTGAGCTCTCTGTGATTGCATAGAGAGTTGGGAGGCTTAGGTAAGGTGGTAGGATTTTATTAAAGACTCGAGAGATGAAGAAATAGGCATTTGGGATGGCTATAGAGGTCAAATGGGCAAATGGTTGGGTGGATGTGAGACATAAGAGATATGAAAAGGGTAGAAGATGAAAAAAGTAGATAAATGATTAACAATCAAAATATTGAACGAAATGACAAGGTAGAAATCACTTACTTACATATTGGAAGATGGTTGTAGAAAGAATAGTTGTGGTTGAAGGAGAGACAAGTCCCGGTCCCAGCAGCAGACAATGTAAGGATCTAGACTTCCTTGTGAGTGATCCAATGCTCTGAAAACATTGTTGATGCTTGGTGGAGGTTTTGAATGCTTGGAATGATCTCTGTTCATCGTGAGGTCGCTTGGATGCTTGAGAATACCAATGCAAGAATGCCCAAAATCTCTGAGAGCATTCTCGGACCGGGTGAAAGAGTTGAAATTGTCTTCTTAACTAAATCGACAAAGTGGTTATGTGACCGCCGTCCGACCAAGGAAAACCGACATCGGTTAGGGAAATATGGTTGTTTTTTTCTAAAAATAGTTGATTCTTTCCCTTTTCTAACGTGATTGAGAATGGTCCAGGTCAAGAAGACTGATTCTTGCTTATAGTGGCGGGATTTTGATAGGAGCAAGTGGTCAGTCATTAATGAAAAGTCTAGAATAAGTTTTAGTTAGGTTTAGAATGAGTTATGGCTAGTTAAGGCAAGTTGTTAAGTTAGGGTTAGGTGGTTAGGGTTTAGGAATGGGTCCAAGGTGAGGTAGAAATTAATTTAATTTAGGTAATTAAATTAATAATGATGTGAGGTAATAATTAATTTAATATAAGTGATTAAATTAATTATAATGTGTGGAAGGGGCCATGATCGGGGATGTGTCGAATTAATTAATTAAAGGGGATTAGAGGGTTATGCAACCCAATTTTGGGTGTCTACATTTTCCCCTTTTGTTGTGTAGCTTGTATTGATAAGCGATGATGACAAAAATAGGAGGTGGTTGCCCCAGTGTATGGGTAGAGGTGATCCCCCTCAAACCATGAACTAATTGAGGAGCATGAAAAATCGGTGATGGGTTTGATAAAGTGGTAGGTGATGAAAAATGAGGTAAGGTGCGGGTATAGGTCGTGATATCGGTGTGGGTAATAGGTGGGGCATTCAAATGCATGCACACATCTAGAATGCGACAAGGCACTAGGATGAAGAGCTCACAAACTCTACATCATCAAAGGTTGATAGTTTATCCAAACAAGGTTGATATGGTCCAGGTATCCAAGGTATAGGAAATGCTCCTGGAAACATAATGGGTCAAGGTGTAGGAATAGGCATAGGTGTGTTCCAAAGCACCAAAAGGTTTGGTATGGTTGAGATAAACATCACGAAATAAGGCAAGGAAAGGTTGGTAGGCTAAACAACATGGGTAACATTATCACACGCATGCAGAGTAAGAAAATTCAATTATCAAATAGGCAGGGATGGTTTGGCGAGCGAGGTACATAGGTGAGGTAAACGTGCCCCTAAGTATCCTTAGAGAGTTGGTGAGGAATTTTGATTTTTGATTTATATATATCGGTATGTGTGTCTTTGAAGAGGCAAGATGTACATGCGAGTTTTGAGAGACTTATTTATAGCCGTATATACCGTATTGACATACAAACTTTCCAAAGATATAGATGATGACACTTATTTTGGTTGAGTGTGGTTTTTATTTCCAGTGTATGGTTATTATGGAAATTAGTTATAGGCATGGTTAATGTTATGGTTTGTTTTAATTTCCAATGTATTGTTATTATGGAAAGTAGATGATAGGCACCGTTTGGTTTAATTTCCAAGTTATTGATATTATGGAAACAAAATGATTTGGTTTAATTTCCAAGTTATTGGTTTTATGGAAACTAGTTGTATAGGCATGGTTTCGTTTAATTTCTAAGTTATTGATATTATGGAAACTAGTTGTATAGGCATGGTTTGGTTTAATTTCCAAGCTATTGATATTATGGAAACTAAATGATAGGCATGGTGTGGTTTAATTTCCAAGTTATTGATGTTATGGAAACTAGATGTGTAAGTATGGTTTGGTTTGATTTCTAAGTTATTGATATTATGGAAACTAGTTGTATAGGCACGGTTTGTTTTAATTTCCAAGTTATTGGTTTTAAAGAAATGTGAGAAAGATGAGGTAGTAGGGTAAACTAGTGGTGAAATGGTGAAATATGGTGGAAAATGGTGGTAGACATTCCATAAAGTGGTTTTCCCAATGTGACATGTGTAGAAGAATTGGCGAGGTAGTGTTGTAAGGCCTTGGTGTTGTAATCAAGGAATCGAGTGAAATCCTCATCACCATCAGGTACAATCACAGGTCCATTAGGGTCCATTGGTGAAGAAATAGAAGGTGGTGAAGGCGTAGTAGGCAGAGGTATGCAACTAGTGTGGAAGGCAAGTGCTGCACCTGTTGGAAAGTCCAAACCATAAGAAAAGGTGTAAAATGGGTAGTGTGAATTCTGTAAAGGTGACATAACTCAAAAAAATGTCTGAAGATGTCTGGAAGGATAGAAATAGGTTGTTGCTTATGATAAAATAAAAAACACATAGATCGATACTAAGTCAAGAAACTAGTGCCGATTAGGCGAAAGACCAATGCCGATCACCGGACCGATGCTTCTTATGAAAATGAAGAAATTTGAAGATATGGGGACGAAAAGTAGAAAATAGGTATTCTGATTCTATTAAGGGTGATAGAAACTAATAAACTGTTAATCGAAAGAATCATAAACAAAGAAAGCTAGTATGTAAGGATAGCTTGCTATTTTGATAGAAAATAAAAATACAAAGAGACTAATACCGCTTAGTAAAATAGTGCCGTATGATGAAAGAACCAATGTCGATCATGGGAATGATGCTAGTTACTTGATAAAAACTAGGGAAGTGAAGAAATTAATATTTTTGGGTAAATATTTAGTCACAATAAGCTCCAAAAGAGGTTGTGTATAACAAATATGAAGTAACACACTTAGGAAAACCAAAATTAACCAGTTGTGATGGTTGAGTGTGGAAAAAGAAAAAAGTGGTGAATACGTCCTCACAACTCAAACTGCAGAAGACAAGAAAGAAATGCGACAATCGAACAAGCAAAAACTAAATAAACGTGTTATCCTAGGATCATATTTTTAGTGTTTAGTTGGCTTATGCCTTAAGACTGATTGTGAATGATATAAAATGTTTGGATAAAAAAGGTACCTAGAAAGAAATCTATGGATGATTTCGTGTTTTTTTTTTTGCGAAGGATCCTCAATATACCTTGCATGATACGTGATGTCCGAGCTCTAACATGACAAACCGGCGTAAACACCAAGCGAGGCTCACCATCAACGGGTTTTTAAATCCTTGTCATCTTCTTCTTGGAAGGAATGTTTAAGAAGTTTATAGATTGTGTTAAGTGATTTGGATATGGAGTGTGTGCACAAATGTGAACTACACTTTATTAATCAATCACAAATGGTCATGACCTCTCGTCGCATGATTGTTACTTAACTATGTGAGCTAAATATGCAGACATACAAGGATGAAATGCAAGTGTTTTAAGCCCCAAATCGAAATATGATATTCAATGTAAACAAGAGTGAATATGAAGAAGGATGAATTTCACTAATGCAAGAACATAAGAAAGAAGAAGGATTCTTTTTAAATGCACCAAAAGAAGTGTTTCATTTAGAACAATTAGAAAGAAGGAACAAATTACCAAAGAAGAAGATTTAGTGAATAACAATTTAGAAAGGAAACACACAAGATGTAACCTATATGAATAGAACGAAACCCACAAATGAGGGTCCCACTAGGCATGCCAAAATGTTTCACCACAATGTTGCGTATAAAAAAAAAGGTAAAGGTGAGGTGAGGAGGAATACATTTGAAGTCAAAGAAGGTTGTGCACCATTGAGAAGACCAGACTAATCATGAAGATCTCCTTTTTGCTAGGAAGGACTACTTGTAGAAGCACAACAATACCACCAAATAGAGTTAAATAGCATATGACAATGGATTGCCTAACATATGCTAGATCTGAGAAGTGTGATACTTCCTAGAAAGGGTCGTTAAATCAATCCATTGCTTAAAAATAACTTAATGTAAAGAAATGAAAATAAAATAAAAGTGCTATTGTAACGATATAATTTAGGTATCTCATATGCTAACAATAGACTAGATTTAAGATAAATATTGAATATACAACTAAATATAGAGAAGGAAGGGTGTTGTCAAGGTTGGCAGGTGTGGTAGAGGTGTTTAGGAAGGTCTGGGTGAGATTGGGTGAGGTTTGGGAAGGTTTTGGGTAAGTTAGGAGCTCATTGGTTTGAGATAAATCACCAGTCACAGAGACCGGTATCGGTTGGGTAACCAATTTGATGCGTGGTAATAGTAGAGACGCTAGTTGGGTGAGCGATGCCCAGATGGGCGATTGGGTGAACAATTGGGAAATTGGGTGTAAAGATTAAAATAAGGTGGTTTTGATCTCTCTTTGATTGCATAGAGAGTTAGGGAGGCTTAGGTAAGGTGGTAGGATTTTATTAAAGACTCGAGAGATGAAGAAATGGGCATTTGGGATGGGTACAAGAGGTTAAATGGGCAAGTGGTTGGGTGGAGGTGAGATGAAAGAGATATGAGAAGGGTAGAAGGTGAAAGAAAGTAGATAAATGATTAACAACTAAAATAATGAAAGAAATGACAAGGTAGAAATCACTTACTTACAGATTGGAAGTTGGTTGTAGAAAGAATAGTTGTGGTTGAAGGAGAGACAAGTCCCGATCCTTGCAACAACAACAGAAGGCTTTGGACTTTCTTGTGAGTGATCTAATGCTCTAGAACACACTGTTGATGTTTGGTGGAGGTTGTGAATGCTTGGAATGATCTCTAGTTCATCGTGAGGTCACTTGGATGCTCAAGAATACCAATGCAAGAATGCCCAAAATCCCGAGCAGATTTTATACCAGGTGAATGCGTTGGAATTTTCTTCTTAATGGAATCGACAAGGGTTCTGTGACCGGCGCTAACCGAGGGAAAACCACCATCGGTTAAGGAAAGATGGTTGTTTTTTTCTAAAAAAACCGATTCTTTCCCTTTTCTAACATGATTGAGAATGGTCCAAGTCAAGAAGATTGATTCTTGCTTATAGTGGGGGATTTTGATAGGAGCAAGTGGTTAGTCATTAATGAAAAATCTAGAATAAGTCTTAGTTAGGTTTAGAATGAGTTATGGCTAGTTAAGGTAAGTTGTTAAGTTAGGGTTAGGTGGTTAGGGTTTGGGAATGGGTCCAAGGTGAGGTGGCTAGGTGAGGTAGAAATTAATTTAATTTAGGTAATTAAATTAATAATGATGTGAGGTAATAATTAATTTAATATAAGTGATTAAATTAATTATAATGTGTGGAAGGGGCCATGATCGGGGGATGTGTCAAATTAATTAACTAAAGGGGCTTAGGGGGTTGCAACCCAATTTTGGGTGTGTACGAAGGTTCAAGAAACACATACTCCATATGCACCTTACTTGGGATACCCTTCTCTGACCCTATATTGATAAGGTTGGACATACCAATTAATGGGGAAATGGTAGGTTTTCCAGTTTCAAATAGGAGGAGATTTATACTTTAAAAGATAATATGACAAATTTTTCTTTATTATCATCAATATTAATTAAATTATAATTTTATTTAATAAGATCATCTACTCATATCTTTATGAACGATATGATAAACTTAACTTTACTATCATCTAACTCAATTAGACTCGATGTGTACAAATATTTTTCTACCCTTATCACATTTTTTTGTTTTAAGAGTACATATGTAAAAACAATAAAATGTACCATATAGTCTTTAGCATAACTAAATACAAAAACATTTATTGTTACACGTCGCTTCAACACATAAATATTTATGATAAATAAACTACATTGTGTTTGTATAGGTATGCACAAAAAAATAAAATAGGAAACATTACCTAATAAAGAGTGTTTTTTTAATTCCTTATTTGAGTACATGTGCTCTGAATAAGATGGTGCTATGTGTATGTCTGAATGGTAGTCCCTTTCCCACCATTTTTTCAAAAGAAATCTAATTGTCTTTTGATTTTATGTTGACCTGCTACATGAAATATAACACGTTGATGTAACATTAGTTGTACTTGGGTGTAAGGGATTGATTGAAATTGAAGGATTAAGATCAACAAATTTGATGTATTAAACCATTCCTAAAATCAATTTCTCCGATCAAAATGTTAAAAAGGTTGAGCGTATTTATGAACTTCACATTATTTTGATTCATTAATATGCTGATTTGTTTTTTCTTTGTGCAACTTGGGATGCCTTTAAACACATTGGACATTTTTTCAAGATCATAATAAGAAAAATATGGAAGGATTGTAAAAATTCTCAAGGATTATAAAGAGTATTTACTACAATATATATTTTTAAAAATTAAAATGTATTATATATTAATATCATTCAAAGTGTCTAAAAATAGAATATAAATGGCTAATCATAGTTGGAATATTATACTTGTCAAAATATTTGACTCAAATAACAAAATTATGCGGTACATATTTTGAACACGTGATAAATATAAGAAATAATATAAAATTTATATTAACATCACGAGGTGAGTGGCGGACCGTCCTTTAGAGGAAACATACTCCAAGAAGAAAGTTCTCTTAAAGAAGGATCCCAAGATCTCTTCTTTCTTGAATATAACTTGCAAAGACAACAACACCATGATACTCCATCTAAGAGGGAAAGACATAATCACCATAGGATCACCACTATGCATCAACGAAGACTATGTGGATGGGTGAGTGGTGGATTTTTTGTGAGGTGGAAGACTTCAATCCCTCTAGCAAGGAGGGGGGTAGGCAAGTAGCTATGGTAGGTAGGAGTGGAGAACTAGACGTGAAAGTGGCTCCGCCTACACCTAGAAGTGGGAGGAAGAGATCCTATCAATGGTTGATTAGGAGGAACTTTGCTCATGGTGCACAATGCACTCCCACAATGATTGAGTAGGTATTGAAATGCAAGAGCAACATTTTTTTACTTGTGCTTGGATATGAAGACAAGCATAAGATATAAAATAAGTTTTTCGTTAACTAAAAACTTTTGTGATATAGAGTCATTATTGAAATAACATAATTTTTAGTCTTTTGAAGTTGGAATAAAATAATAGCTCTTGAAAAATTGCATTCAAATGCTATATATGTTGACCACTAAGAGTTATCTCCAAACAAATCCATTTTCTAGTTGATGGGTTATGGATGGTACGAATGAAATAAGTTGTGGATCCATTGCCAAATATATTGAGCCAAAGAACAATTCTAGAAGAGATGCTTGAATATTTCAGGTAGAACACATGCTCTATATTTAGGATTAAGATGCCAATACTTATATTTGAGTTGCTTACACGGATGAAGACTAATGAACATGACCAGTGTAAATTTTAGTGGCTAATCTTAGTTAAATCTCAAATATTTGGGTTTTTGAAATTTGGATTCAGCGAATTTTGAAGTGTTAGGTTGCTTTCTATTTTTTCTAAATTTTCTAGGTACAAGTTAATTTTTTGGGTATATTTTCCTAGCGTTTACAAAAGAATAGCCAAAAATTTGTATTCAAACCGCCTTTACCACATGTACAAAAGAGAAATTTACTACCGTCTAGTAGAAGTATGCTATTGGCTAATAATTGCTACTAGTCGATGGTATTTTCTTTCAATTCGTGGCACTCGCCGAGATTTCGAAAGTCATTTTTAGAAATTCGCCAAGTAATATCTATAGTTTTTTTAGGTGAGGTCTTAAAATTTACCTGAACATGACACATATTTAAGCTCCATTGAACATTGTGTTTTTCAAGATTTGACAACAAAGGACTTGTTATTTGGTAAAGTGCTTGTAAAGCGGTGTAAAAATTCTACTACCGTATTTGACCCTATACAATTGTACAAGTTAGTTATGGCAAGCTTTCCGTCTTGTATTTTTCTTAAAATAGCTTATGCTTTCTAAATTTTTATTTTTGTTTTGCTTCCTGGTGTTCCCCTTTCCTACCCCATGACTTCATAATACAAAAATTGCATTCTATTACCTCTAAAAATATGTCTTATCATCTTTATCTTTGTCTCATCTCTTTGTATTATTTGTTTAGTGTTCCCTTTTAGTGAAAAAAATTCTATTAATGTGTTATAATTGATAACAATTTGGCATGCGTACTGATTGAATTCTCTCGAAATTTTTTTCAATTTAACATTTTGGGTTGTACTTCTATACCACCCACCTATTACATAAGATTAACATTGTAATATATTTTTATTATTAATAAAGAGGTGCTTTTCAATCAAAAATAAAAAATCTTGCAATCCCAAAACAAATATACCTCTTCACTTGAAATTACTTGTATGACTCTAAATTAATAATTTTTTTACTATATTAATAAAACATATCTATCTATATATTCTTTCAATAACAATTTCAATGAAAGCATGAAATTTGTAACACCTCGAGAGTTTTGAAGGAAGTTTTTGTTTTTTAAATTTTTTATTTGACCAAATAGCAATTAATGTGTGGATGGATTTTATTACACCGAGAGTCGTTCTACAATGGCAGGCAAGGTTGTAATGGAGTGCGTTGTTCAATTTTATTTTTGACATTCATTTGACTGTCATGTGAAAGTTCATTCATAAATTTTTTTTTATTAAACTGTCACTTACATAATTTTGTTTCTTTTTTTTGGAGAAGTCAATAAAAATAGTAATATCTATCATAACTAGATAGGTGCCTCAAGATTGATATCTCTTGGTGTATTTTAGATAGATGTATTTAAGATATCTATCCTAGTTAATAGTTATATTTTCACACGAATTTTTATTTTCAAATTATTTTAAATATGTATCTAAAAACGAACTTGGAATACATATCTTTGAATTATAATTTTTTTATATTAAATATTGTTTGCACGGAATCCTATAGCTCCATAAATCTTCTTTTGAAAAAGAGGTGTTTTCTATTTATAGTTTTATATAGCTAATAATTATTAGGAAAGGTTTACAAACTCTCTGTTTATATTTTCTACAGAATTGCTTTCATAACATCCATAAAGCATGATTCCAATTGGAATTGACACTAACAAATTTCATGAAATGGGTTTTGAACAATTAAATTTGTTGAGCTTATGAAACATGATTCAAATTGGAGTTGGACATTCATTCCTCAAATTCTATTGCACATATTAGACTATGTAATATTTGGAATTGGAACTAAGTTCCTTTGATTAGATTATATGTGAAAATGGAAAAGATAATCGCAAGGGTGTTGTTTATGTTGTTTTCATAGCTTTAGCTTTTCATATGTATATTAAAGACACATAAATATCTCCCTGAAATATTGAGAGCAATTCATTTGTACAAATAAATTTGATAAAAAACTATAATTTTATTACCTTATTTCATATTAGATCTTATAACATTTTACAATGTTAAAAATATAAAACCATTGAAATCCATACGTAGTGAACAAAGAATTAGGACTACACCCGCTCTAAACCCAACAAGACTAGTCAATAATATTTACAAAGAGTCGGTCAAAAGTCAATCAATGGGTAAAAGCAACAAAATTAGGACACAACAAGACTATAAATCATTAGAGGCATTGGGCTTCCCAAATGCCTCTTAGTTCTCTTCAAGATCTATAATTTTAAGGACGAGGATGCCTTCCATAACACCAATCTCTTCCTTATTCTTTTGTCCTCTAGTTCTTGAGCTTAGACCGTCCTACATCATTTAGTTCCTTTTTTTTCTTCCTATCAGACCCTCATTCTCTTTGGATTTAGGAATAAAATCATTTTGGCCACAAGTAGGCACCTTCTTGTATAATTTTCTACGCAGAAATTTTTGGCTTGCTTAACTTAGGCACTTGGATACCTCTTAAATTTAGGAGGCACCAAGGATTTTTACCTTTTATGTTTGTATTATCATCCTTCATGATAATCTCCCTTTTGGAAAAATCCTACTATCCTTACTAGGACGAGTTGAAGGTTCAAGAAACATAAACTCCATATGTACCTTATTCGGGATACCCTTCTCTAAACCTTTTATGTACCTTATTCAGGATAACTCTTAAATTTAGGAGGCACCAAGGATTTTTACCTTTTATGTTTGTATTATCATCCTTCATGATAATCTCCTTTTGGAAAAATCCTACTATCCTTACTAGGATGAGTTGAAGGTTCAAGAAACATAAACTCCATATGTACCTTATTCGGGATACCCTTATCTAGACCTATATTGATAGGGTTGGACACCAATTTATGGGGAAATGGTAGGATTTATAGTTTCAAACAAGAGGATAATTAAGGCTTGGTGAATGAGAGCATTAGTCTTGTTATAATGATATTCCATGAAGTCAACTTTAAAGAAAAGTACAAAAATGGAATGCTTATGATTCTTCCGTTCTTAAAATGATTAAGCAAGGAAAATTCACATGGGTAAATATTTCTATATTTTCCTTCAACCATAACATACTTCATAATCTAAACACGCATCTACCCAAACAAGAGGAAGGGATGCCATTAGGATACCATCTTCCATCTCATGAATGCATTTATTGGGTCTGTAAAATTCATGTAGCTCATTTTTCATCCACAGATACTTGAATAACTTCAAGCCATATTCCTTCATTCTCGTCACCTTCACAATATTATCCTCTAAGACTTCAATTATGACTCAACTTATTGTTATGACCCTTCCTTCCAATCTTTGTTGAAATCTAGTGAGAACAAGGAATCATTGCCTTTAACTTTTTCAATGTAGCCATTGAGCACACCTCTTTTTATTGATATTTAGCAGAATTTATATTTTAACAAATGGTATGAAAATTTTCATTTTACTATCATCTACTCTAATTAAATCAAGTACTTTACCATAACTCAAGCCCCAATTAAATTGTGGCTTGTGTCATGAAACCGGATGGATGTATATTGTCTCTTACCCTTTATCACATGTTTATATTTATACCATTCCATACATAGTATAAATATCAAAATGTACCATGTACTCTTTATCTTAACCATCACAAAAGCATTTATTGCTACAAACCAATGAAGTAAAAAGTATTATTTGTAAGTAAATTAATTGTGTTTATATATGCACAAAACACCAAAAAGTGCCAAACAAATTTAGCGGAGAGGATCCTGTAACCATTTACCTTATAAGGTGTCCACCACAAAATATTTGAGATACCAATAACCATACATCCTACTCCACCCTTAATCTTGGGTTATATATAAAGATAAGGATGGTGACTTGTGGAACATAATCTCTTATCATGTCACATCTCATTCATTTACTCTTTCATATGCTTAGGAGGTCAACATTGGTGCTTTACATAGCACAATAGGGTATATATAGGAGTTAGTAGCTAGTAGATTATCATCATATTGAACAATTTATTCTTATTGTAGGTTGGAGGTTTCCCCTTCAATTGGTTAAATGATTAAGAAAAATATGGATTTAAATTCTATAAATATGCTTAATCCGATTACTATTAGTAGTAGTAAATGAATAATCAATTAAGTATATAAATTGCTCAAGAAAAGCTAATCTCAGAAATTTGAAACCCTAGTCGCAAAGAGGAACAACGAGAGACTTAGCCGATTCGCAATGAAATATGGACTTGATGCGCTAGAATTAATAGGAACTTGACAAGGTCATAACTTGAGTTCCGGGTGTCCGTTTGAGTCCGTTTTTTTTTGAAACCACATGTTTCGATGAGATGAACACAGTGGAAACCCGCCCTACTAGTTGGGGCAAGTTTTCGACACGTTTTTGGGCCCTAAATCCGCCATCTTGAGGCCGAAAATTAGGATTTAAGTTATAGTTCAATTTTTTCCTATTTTTGAGCATTAGTTAATTTTAGTCTATTAATTGCATTATGAGTTAGAAAGTTGGAAATTCCTCTAATTTAGGGATGTAGAAGATGCGTGGAAATTTCTGTGCCCGTAGGAATAAGCATGCGAACTTACTAAGAATAGCAGGTTCTAGTAAACTGCTAAAAATAGTAATTTCTGCCACCTAGAGTAGATTTAGTCAGAGTTAGCTAGAGTTTACTTGGCAACTCGAATTGGGAGTTGTTTTCCTATTTAGGAAACATTGTAATTCATTATTTGAGAACAAAGAAGGAGATCTATTTTCTTTTGGAGTTCATAATATTTGCAACATATCTGGTTTGTTCTTAATTTGGCTACATTAGGACTCTACTTGAAATGTTGAGCTAAGGAACAGAGAGAGGTAGAAGCGTCGCACGAGACCCGAAAAGTGAAGATATGGAGGGATATATTGGACCGGGGCATCTGTGGGTGCCACATACCGACAAAGGGGTGACTATGATTGCGAAAATTCTCTGAAAACCATCTTTCATAGGTCACGAGGTGTTCGATGTACTTCACCTTTGGTCGCTAAGAGGTCGCACAATGATCGCCGAGTTCACTAGAAACTTGCAATGAAATAAAGACCTACAAAACCATCAAATTCTAAAAAGAAAGATGCAAAATGAGGGGTCAAACTATCCATAGTCACAACAACTAGCGAACTTACGACTAAAAATTGCACTACATCTCGGACCCAATTTAGTTCTATGTATGTGTGTGTGGAATCATGCCTTAGGTGGCTCTTGCACAAGATAAACTTGATAACGAGCAAAATAGCTAGATGTAAAAGATGTAAATAGATGTGTGCATAGAATATAATAGACTCCCTCCTATGAACGTATGTAGAATAATGTAGCCACTTTCCCTTGAATGGATGCTAGAATGGATGCTTTGATGTTCTTGAATAACCTTTGGATGTAACCTTAGGTGGTGATAGCTAATGCTTAGTGTTTGGTCCTTTATTATGATCACATAACTTTATATTTATATGATTCTCTGGCTATAATTTCATAATTAACCCAGAAAATGCCAACTACCAAAAAGAAAAGATGCTCAAATAGATAAAAAAAGACCCAAAAGATGTGAACAAAGTATAAAGAGGTCGAGGCGCCCGGAGGAGACGGGCGCTGGTGCTGCATCCCGACTAAGCGCTAGTGTCTGACTCGAGAAACCGAAGGGTTAGATTTTAGACCGAGCAAGGTGTACAAATCCAAAAGTGAGAATAGAAAGAAAGAAAATATGGCCAAATATATGGGTTAATTAGTACTTTTCTTACTTAGGAATTATATGAATAGTAGTAGGCAATCAGGACTATATAATTACCCAAAGTGTGTGATTTATGTTTATATTTACCCCCACTTTATGTTTTTGAGCGAAAGATCGATAAAATAAAGTAGATAGAGATGCGTACCTGATAACCATGTATATTGATGGTGAGAAGCGTGCCGAGAGACAAGGAAAAGGTGAAGTGATAAAAAGGTCTATATTACAATTTTGATAACAAGTGGATCAAGGGAAATAAACGTCCCGAGAAGAAATTATTATACATTGAGGGTCCTAATGAGGAAGAAGATGAGAAGGAAATAAGGTGAGGAGGAAGAGGCTCTTGAGATATTGAAGTTGAAGAATATCTCCCAACTATCTCTTGCCATGTCATTTCAATAATTAACACCCCATAAATCCTCAAGGTTATTGGGTTTGTGAAGAAACAAAATATGATAATACTAATTGAATCTGGAAGTAGTTAAAACTTCACCACTCATAAGTTGTCAATATGCTTAAATTTATTCATTTATCTAGTCCTATAGTTTCAAGTCACAGTTACAAACAAAGGTAAATTTAGTTGTTCAAGAAATTTCCATAAGATTAGACTATCTATGGGAGATTACTTGCTAAAGTGCCCCATGTATGCCATTTCAATGGGGGGAGAAGACATTTCAAATTACATGTACTATGGATTAATACTTCGGAGTCAGTTGAGATGAACTTATAGGATTTGTTCATACAAACCCATTATGAAGGGAGGAATTTTGAGGTGTGTGTGATGAAGGAAAAATATAAATAGTTGGTAAGCTATCATAAAATGTAGAAATCACTTAATAAAGGTGTAGATGATTTTGTGGTACAACTATTCTCACTAGAGGCTCAACCATCAAAATGTCATACACCATCAAATCCACTCTAAATTATTAATGAGAACTCATTATTATTGGGGATATGTTGAAAAGATTGCCTCCTAAAAGGGATCATGATCATGTTATTTAGCTAGTACTAGGAAGCCAACCACCCAATATTAGACCTTATCACTACCATTATCTACATAATAGTGAGATCTAAAAGATGGTACATGAGATGTTGGAAGTATGTGTTATTCACCATAGTCAAATTTCTTACTCTTCTCCATTGGCGATGGTATTAAAGAAGGATGAAGGTTGACACATGTGTCAAGACTACAGAGAGCTCAACATATACACAATGAAAGATAAGTTTCCTATAATACCATAGGAAACTTTGATAAGATAAGATGAAGATTTTTAGATGAATCACATGGTGTTGTTTATTTTAGAAAATTAACACTTTGATAAGGATATCATAAAATCAGAATTCATGTTGAAGATATGCATAATTTTTTTAGGAAACATGAGGAAAACTATGAATTTCTAGTATTGCCTTTAGGCCTTACATATGCACCATTTGCTTTCTAGAGTTTGATGAATTCAATATTTCATCAATTTCTATAGAAATTTATCCTAGTATTTTTGATGATATATTAATGTATAAAAATACATATGAGGAACATTTACATCACATTAATAAAGTTTTAGACACTCTTGACAAATAACACCTTTATGTAAAGTCCTCAAAATGTGCTTGTGGAGTTAGAGTGGTAGAATATTTGGGTTTTACCATTTCTCATGAAGATGTAAAATTGGATCCTTGTAATATTAAGGTCATGGTGGAATGGAATATTCCTAAAACACTCAAAACATCGGTGCTTCTTAGGGCTTACAGTTACTATCACATTTTTATGAAGAATTATGGTAGAAATGCAACACCACTCACAACATTTTTGAAGACATATTATTTATATTGGAATGAGGAAGAAACCCATGAATTTATGTCACTAAAGAAGGCCATGTGAACCATTCAATTTATAACTACCTCATATTATCCAAAACCTCATTGTTGAATGTGGTACTTTAGGGTGTGGCATAGGTGTCGTACTCATGTAAGAGGGAAGCTCCATTGCATTTGAGAGTCCTCAATTTAAAGTTAAGAACCTATCAAATAAATTTTATGAGAATGAAATGATGGTTATTTGTCATGTAGTCAAACAATGAAGATCAGTATCTCATAGGTCATCACTTGAATGTGAAGACAAATAGTGACAACTTGAAATACTTCTTGAAGAAATGAATATCATTTGAAGAACAATAGAAATGGGTCACAAAGATGTATTTTAAAAGAAGACATAATTTTTAATTTATTGTTATTAATATTAATTATTTATTATTATAGATAGATACTCAAATACATTTATCCAAAATATATTGAGAGATATTAATCTTGAGACACCTATCTAACTATATTGATGTAGTATGAGTGTGTATACATATTCATACACATACTTTATATTGTACTAATATAGTTTATGTGTGTGTACACATGCACATATGCGTGTGCACGCGCACACACATGCATATAATACATGTATCTACATGAAAAAGGAAAAAGAAATCAATTTCAAGGTTCTTAGTTTAGATTTTTCACATATTGCATTAATCAATAAAGTGATTAATTCTTTATTGATTTCTTAAATTGATTTGTGGCAAGTTGAATCGATTTAGTTGTGCCATTGTATTAGTCTCAAAACAAATTGTTCAAGAAAAAAGGGCAAAAAATATTTAAGTAAGAGTCCAATAGAAGTCAAATTTATGGATGAATTATCACGTGATGGTCAAATGGACATCAAATTTAATGTTGAGAATAAAAGTGAACAACTCACTCCATTACAACCTCGGATGTCATTATAGAATGCCTTTCGACATAATCATAACTTCACTTTATTATCATCTACACTAATTAGATTGTGAATAATGAAATTTATATATTTACAAATAAGTAATAGGAGAATACCCCTCCTTTGGCTCCTCCTTCAAAGAAGGAGACTCCAACAGTCAGGTCACGGTTAACAAAAAAAAAAAAAAAATTTACTCGAAGGAGCGCTATTCGTCTGGATGATGTTTGTTCACTGTTCAGCAGTTGTTTATTTGCTTTGTGTTGCTGGTTGTTGTTTCTTCTTTGCAGACTGCGTTCTGCAGTTGGTCCTTATTGATATATCAGGATGCTGATCCTTTTCTTTGTGCTTATTTTTTCTATTCTAGCTTCGAGCCTTGTTGTAAGGGTATAGTCCCTTTCAAAAACTATTTGCCAATAATAATAAAAAAAATAGCATGAAAACTTCACTCTATCCCAATTAAATTGTGATTTTTTCCATAGACCTATAAAAATATACATTGTATTGAATTTTATCACACTTTTTGTTATAACATTGCATATGTATAAAAAAGTAAAATGTATCATGTACTCTTTAGCATAAATAGGAATAGAATTTTAAAGTATTCATTTATGTCAAGCCAAGATAGAATTAAAATCCATTCAAACATCCAATGCCATACTTACTAAATTGTTGGACATCTTACAACCTTTTGTTCACCATTACCATGATGTTTTTTCCTCTCAAGCTTCCTCACCCGAAGAGAGGATCTAGCTTGAAATGCCTTCAAGTGGTCCTTGCGCAATATTTCTCAAGCTCAAAGAGTTGAATTTAACGAGATCCCTCTCCCATAATGACCTCAAAGAAGCATCTTTACGAATGGCTTCTAAAAAGCCCCTGAAATTGATGGTTTCCCTATGAATTCTATTAACTCCTATGGGATTTTTTCATCTTTGATTAGCATTAAGCATAGCTTGAAGCTATGACATCTAAATCCTTGGGTGAATTCATCAATCAAGGTAACAATAAGTTTGTTCCCAAAGTTGGTGATTTTGAGTAGATCACTAATTGGAGGCCTATTGCTCTTCTCACTATCTCCTATAATATCATAACCAAATCCTTGGGAAACAGACTTAAGCATCTCCTTCCTCTCATTATCCACAATGAATAGATTGGAATCATTTAAGATATGTACATTTTTGACAATGTTATAACTATGTGGGAAGGCATGGATCGGGCCAGGGTCTCTAACCAAAAGGCTCTTTTTGTGAAGATTGATTTTGATAAATCTTATGACATGGTAGAATGAACTTTCATTATCATCATGTTCCAAGCTCTTGGCTTTGGACCTCGACTTTATCTACTCTATCAACATATTTTTTCAATATGTAGGAACTTGTATCTCCATTAATGGTGCCCAATCTTATATATTTGGTCTCTTTAGACCCATAAGAAAAAGCTTCTCTCGGCTTCGTCTCTACATGTGTTGGCCATGGAAGGATTCGACTATTTGTTGGCTAGCTATTTTGCGAGAAGATTTAGTTAAAGGCATAAAACTCCCTCAATTTGAACAACTCATCAACAATAACTTTATCGATGATTCCTTCCTCACCTTAATTGAGGAAGAAACTTCAGTCAACAATGCCATGGAATGCCTCAATTTTTTTGCCATATGTTTGGTTCTTCCATTCAATGGAAAAAGACCCAATGCTACAAACAATCCCTCACTCCCAAGCCTTCGTGGTTAGAAGGTTATCAATGGAAATGGATTCAACTTGGGGTGCAATTTAAATTTCTTGGCATTCCCTTTGCTTTCATATCCCCCTTTTTAGTTACGGACTTCTATTGTTCATCAAGTGGAAAAAAAGATAGCATATTGGATTACCAAACCCTCTCTCTTGCAAGGAAATTCCAGATTGTTCCAAAGTCTTGGTTTCCACAATGTCTACTATTCTTCTTGTTAGGCTCCTTCAAAAATAAATTATGCCAAGTTGGAAAAACTTCTCGAGACTTTTTATGGGCTAATCTAAGGGCCATAAAGGGTTTCACAGAATTTCATGGGACCTTTTCTCGTAGGCCCAAAGAAGCGGGAGGCTTGAGGATTTTGACATCAAGGTCCAAGGATACACTCTCAACACCATATGGATAATTTAAAGCCTTGAAGGTTCTCAAGCCTGGAAAATTCTTCTTAGACATTGCATCAATAAAGGGACACCTTTGGGTCATCAAGCATGGAGAGGGTTGGGGTTCCAAAGCCTCCTTCTTTCACCTATTCTTGTGGAGATATGCAACATTTTTGGATAAAAGAATATAGAAAGCTTGGGAATTTCTCAAACCCAACCTCATCTGGGTGGGGGATAATTTCACATCGGGACCCTCAATTAACTCTCTCCCCCTTTAGTGGTTTCCCGTTCTTAATTTCCATAATGTCCCATTTTTCATGGTTCCTTGGATTAAAAGTCTCAAATTTTTGAGAAGGGAATTAGAGTAATTGGTGACATATTTTGCAAGGCCTCTTAGGATTGGTTACCATGGGATATACCTAAAACTAAAGTTCAGCTCAAAAAAGAGGATGCAAAGTCTATTTTAGAAGTTATGAATTTTGTACTTAATATTTGCCTCCACAAAATTGGCATTTCCTTTGGTGTACACTACTAGAGAGATTGACATTGGTCATCATCGATCTCCTACATCACGTTATAAACCTCATATTGGCTACCACCTTCTTGCCTTGAAGAATGTGTTGGGTGATTCTTTAAATCATCGTTGGAATCTCAATTCTAGGGATGAGATATGGGCCCGAAGATTTGACAATATTTGGACAACTTGGATTGATCCTTTAAACCCCACTTTTTATGGTGCCTCTTATATTAGGGTCTCCCTATTGGAGACAAACTCAAACACATGGGAATTACAAACCCTACTTTCATAACTTGCCAACAACCAAAGTTGATTAAGCACCTCTTTTGGTTTTGCCCAAACACCCAATCTGCATGGAAGTGGATTTACTCCTTTTTCCAACCTTTCATCCACAATTTTATTCACTTTGAAAATGGTTCTTCTAGGGGATTCGACCGCGATCCTCGCAAAATTCAACATTTATTGGCAAATGTTTAGAGCAGATATTCTATTTCATATATGAAAAGATATAAAGTTTGTTTGTTTTAACAACACCGCTATGAGTAGAGATTTCTCTATGACTAATAAAACTAATTTGGTCTTCATATAATTCTTCATATTCGTGTTCAAGTGGAGAAACTCTTCCTAGAGGCGAAACACCTTTAATCCTTGCTCTCATATTGGGGTAATGCTTTATGCGTTGTCGATGGGTTCATCATGAGTCGTCACACCATTGTTCTTACTCACATATCCATGGTCCAGGATTTTATAAGCGTCGTTCTTGAATTCGGCGAACTCCTCTCTTCCAATGGCATTGTTCCCCTCCTGATCTTGACATCCTTCTCTTGCTTGTAGTGGGGGTGTTTCGACTGCTTGACGACATTGGTTGTAGTGGTGGAAGTGGGTGGGGTTTCCCGACGGTCGGAGAAAGTTCCACGTTTGGCACTCGCCATTTCCCCACCACCAATCACAATAAACCGAAGAAGAAGAAGAAATTTAACATAATGTATATATGTATTTTGACACCCTCATGAGGTGAGATGACTTTTCTCGAGGCTTTCTTGACTCGATGTGACTTGCATTCTTGGGTGTGACTTCTTCCACCAAGTATTTGTATGATTAATGGTGTTCTATATCTTTTTATTAATAAAAGTACATTTTTCAATATAAAAATTGTTGATAGTTTAAATTTTTGGCACCTATATTCAAACCTAAAAATCAATCATGAATGATTCTTTTTCAATATTTTTGATGATAATAATAAAAACACACAAAAATCTACCTAAATTTACCTCCAAATCCGTTGATATAAACAATATCTTCTTTCTAATAATTTTGTTCACTAATATGTAAATTTTTACTAACAAACAAATTTTATACTTTGTAATTGTTATAATTTATATCTATCTATGTCCGATCTATCTCAAATTTTGAATGTAATCTATAGTTCTAAAAATATGAAAAACAACCTAACAAATGCATTTATTGTTACACATTAGAGTTGACAAAAACATTTATTATTACACGTCAGACTTACGCAAAAATTGTTTTTGCATATGCACAAAAATACAAAATTGGGAAAGAGTACCAAGTACAAAATGTTTTCTTAGTTATGAAACCAACTGGGAATTTTTTACTTATGTGAATATGATGGTGCACGTCTTAATGTTAGAGTCCTTTTCCCACCAAATGTTCAAAAGAAAATCTAGTTGTCTTTTGATTTTATGCTGGCCTGCTGGATGGAATATAACAGGTTGACGTAACATTAGTTTGTACTTTGGAATTCATATAATATTGTAATCACAAAAGATTTTATTTAGTGTGTATAGGGATTGATTGGACATTGAAGGTTTAACACCACATACTTCTTCTACATTTGGTAGCTCCAATTAAAATATTAAAAACATTGAGCGTATTTATGAACTTCCCATGTCTACTGACTCGTCTTTTTCTTTGTGTAACCCGGGGTATATACAAAGTCGAATTACAGGTAGGAGTGCCCTAGGCAATAATTTGAGTGGACGCCCTTCTCACAATTTTAGTTAATAATTTTTTCCCATCAAGTAAATAAATAAAAGACAACTACATTCTCATATTTTAAAATTTGCATTATAGGATCATAATAAATAAAAAATTAAAGAAATCACTATACATAAAGAATAAAAATATCATATAAAATCATCATAGAAGGATGTAAAATATTCTGTAGATTGAGAGAATTAATCGTAGGAGAGACTCAAAATGTAACAAATACATTTTTTTAATACAAGGTTGCTTGCAAATCTGATTTATGAATATCAAGTAGGTGATGGGACTCAAACTTGAACAAAGCACCATTTTTTCATATAGCAATAAAAATAATTATGTATCTCCCATGATTTTGTGAAAAGTAGTATTTGGACTAGACCTACCAATTCCTCCATTATAACAATAATAGACATTTCCCACAAAAATAGAATTAGAGAATTAAATACTTCTTTACTTCAATTATATCCACCCCTATTGGCTACACAAGTGACATTACCAAAAATAAATTATTATTTTTTTATAAATATTACACACTTAAATAATTTGGTGTTACATCAAAGAATGGGTAACAATACCAACAAAATCATATGAGCTCAAAAATATGTCATTTTTTTATCCGTACAAATATTATATAGTACTTTTTTATTTATATGTGTGGGGACTTAGGTGACTTGTAGCCCAAGCCGGATAAGTTTGAGCATTCATGCTCCAAATAGGTTCAAACTCTCACACTCCAACGTTGATAGAAGTAAACTTTCTCAAGCACACATTGCGCACGAGCTATGTGAAAACATAGACCAATAAAATTTTTGTCACATATATATAATAATATCAATAAATTAATTATTATTGATTATTCCGGTAAATTATTTTAATTCAAAGTTCTAAAACTTACCGTTAATAAGGGAACTATCGTGCACCCCTAATTTCCATCGCCTTAGTTAGTTGCCTAGTTTGCCTAGAGTTTAATCCCCCCTTGGATATGTATCTAGAATTAAAAGGTATTAAATCGCTTAAACCTTAAAATTCACTGGAAATTTTTCTAAAGATCACAATAAGAAAATCTAGGAGGATTGCGAACATAAAACCATACTATATGTTAATATCACCAAGTATTCAAAACATATAATATAAATGGTTAGAAATAAAAGGGTGATAAATTGGAATTTTCACTTTGATTTTTATGTCCAAAAAAATTACGGCTCAAAAAATAAAATTATGTCGTAAAAATGGTTATACATTAGTAATATGTTGATAACATAACAAAACATAAAAAAATATGAAATTTGAATACAAGTAGTAGCATCACAAGGGAGAGTGGTGTATCACCCCTCGGAGGAAGAGCACTCCAAGAAGAATGTTCTCCTGAAAAGGACACTAGGCAACATATACTTCATGAGTATTATCTTGCGAGAGCTAAGAAACCATGATGTCCCATCTTGGAAACAGAGACATAACCACCATAGGATCACAACCCTAAACCGAAAAGACCATGTGGATGGCCCAATGGTAGATTATGTGCGAGGTAGAAAACTCCAATCTCTCCACTAAGGAGGATGGGTGGAGAAGCGACTACACTTGTGAGGAGTGGAAAACTGACGTGAAAGTGGCTCCACCTACACCGACAATGGGAGGAGGAGAGCTCATTAACAAATGATTGGGAGAAACACTAGTCATGGTGCATATGGTACTCCCCTAATGATTGTGAACCTCCTCGTGGTGTTGAAATTCAAGAGGAACCTTCTTAGTTTGTGCTTGGATATGAGAACAAGTAGAAGATCTATAACAATAACTTTCTCATTAATCAAAACCTAGTGTGACATAGAATCATTATTGAAAATAACACAATTTCTAGTTATTCAAAGTTGGAACAAAATAATAGCTTTGGAAAATTTTCATAAAAATTCTATCTATTTTGACTTATGAATAAATTTCCAAACAAATCCAATATTCAATTGACGGGTTACGGATGGTAGGGTTGAAACAAGTTGAGATCTATTTCCAAGCATCTTGAGCACATGGACAAGTCGCGGAGAGATGCATGAATGTTTTATGTCTAATACAAACCGGACATTTGGGATTAAAGATTATAGTATATTTGAGGCATTCTCCAAGTAGAAGACCTTGGTGAACAAGACATGTATTTAAGCTCCACTAAGCATTGTGTTTGCTAAGATCTAGCAAGAAAGACTCATTATTTGGTAAAACAATCTTGGAGAGTAGTGTTTGTAAACAATGTCACAGTTCCAATACTAAATTTGACCTGTACAACAATACAAGTTAATTCGGGTGATCCTTCCATCTTTTTTTCTATTTTTTAATATTTTCTAAATTTTTATTTTGTTTTGTTTGATTGGACTTCCCTCTTCTACCTGTTACTTCATAATCCAAAATTTGATTCCATTACATTTGGAAAATGTGAATTAACTTGAAATTACTTCCCCGACTCTATAATACTCATTCATTCTTCCTATCTTATAAAATATTTATTGTATTTATGAGTGTAAGTAGTTTCGTGGTGTGTGTAAAATACTTGTTACAATTTTTTTTTCAATTTAACTGCTATGAGCTTGCAATTTGCAGCACGTCAATATTTTCGAAAGAAGTTATTTTTATTTCCCTTCTTTACATGAGCAAATAACAATTTGTGGTGGTTGGCTTTTATTTTAATAATTATATTTTCAAACCAACTTTCATTTTTATATTCTTAAACCAATTTTCATATTTAAGTTCAAAAACATGTAGGAGAATCAAATAAGTTATATGAAATTCTATGGAAAATTTTAGGGATCAATACTTTGAATAACACTCAAAAATTCTTATGAGATATTTAGATGATGTCTTTGAATTGAGGATTAAATTTTTTTATAGTATTTTTTCTTATGAATTTCAGAGATATTAAGTTGAAAATAAAATAAAATCGACAAAGTCTACTTGGTTTATTGGTTAAGTTGTTTGGCTCACATAAAATCTACTAAGAATAATTTCTCGTATCTCGACATAAAGAGTCAAACGGTTGAGGCCAATATTATATCGCTACTTATCTAAAAGTAATCACGGATTTCGATGTATACTTAACTCAACTTTATAATTTGTTATATGTTTCTTTTAAAACATAAATAAAAATGTCAACATTCTATATAATTCAATACCTAATATAATATTTCAGCATTCAATAAAAATTTAATTTATTTTCCTTAAAAATTGTTTTTCTATAATTTTTTTTTATGTAAGCCTTGTGTTTCACTTTCACCTGCCCCACGATATGCATGATGTAAATGAAGACGTTCGTATCATTAAATTATATTTATATGTATTAGTGTCAACCTTTATAGACTAACTTTCATGAAGCGGGCTTTTATAAACTTAAATTTATAGAGCTTATGAAGCATGATTCAAATTGGAGCTAGCCATTCCTTCGTCAACTTCCATTACATAATTATGCAATAATGGGAACTAAGTGCTGAGATTAGATTATATGTGAAAATGGAAAAGTTAAAGGTAGTTATTATTTGGGTATTGTTCATGTTTTTATATAGATTTAGTTCTATTTAGATTAGAACTATATTAAAATATAAAACACTTTAATTATTTATATTAATGTTATGAAAACACGCTACCAAACATCACATTCTTTTGTAGGTGTACTAACAACTTAAAAAATAACAATACAAACTTTATAAAATATTGTTATTTAATAGGTGGCTAAAGAGAACATGAGGAGGGTATCCATTATCTAGCTTGCCCCAACCATCATCCGAAAGGTCATGCCCCTCACGAATGGGAACCTAGCTTGTGGTTGTGTTTTAAGTAGCTTCATTGGTGCCTTCATTTCCTTGTTCTTGGATGTGGGCTAGAAAAATGGCTAGGGCCAACCGAGGCATTGTTCCCATAGAAGAAGGAAGAGCCTAGTTGTTGCATCAAAGTGGTGGTGAGCTCCACCCCCCATGTTGAGGATATGGAGGAGAGTGGCGGCGAGGTGGAGAGCTCCACCACAAGTATGTATGAGAAGGATGACGAGACCATCTACAACAACACCCCTACCTCTTGATAGTCGATTGTGAGAAGTAGATAGTGACGTGACCCACCCAACAATACAAAGAGCAATACCTAGTGATCATGAAGGGTTTGGAGATGGGCTACCTCCAACGTCACCTTGTAGAAGTGTAGTTGGAAATGTAAAAAGATATTGGAAATAATTATATATTTTTATAAGTTGAGCGATCATGCGATTAACAATAATATGAGAAAAAAGTTAAATCTATTTCTTTCCAAATGAAAATAAATTTTTCACTTTGAAAGCATGAAAATATGGGGAAATATCATAGGGATGACAAGATAATCTCCTGAAGGATGTGTTGCTTAGTGAAAAGATCAAGTCCAAAAGGTTTGGCAAAATTATGAATCCAGGACCCGATAATTTGAGCTTTTGGTACAACCACAAAAGATCCGTGATATTTTCAATGCATCCAAAAAGAACATTATTGCTATAATACCCCTAAATGGATGAGCATGTAGCTGAGGAAAACAACCAAATATATTACACACCAAGAAAAATGAGCAAGCTTGGGTTAAAAATGGAATGCTTTATAGTAGTAAATCTACACTTCTAACAAGGCACTGTAAAATAAAGAGTTCACTAATAAGCGAGCTTATTCACTATGTGAAGCTTTGGTGTTGGCAACTCATAACACTTGTTGGGAAAATAGTTCTAAAATAGCATTTATAAATACCATTTCCAATCTTTCCACCACAAACGAGAATAACAAGCCCAAGTTTTGTGGAACATTTCCTCGGGATATCATCCATAATGTCTTGAACAAATTCTTGGTCATTATTGGCTAGTGAGAATTTAACTTTTTCTTTTGGCCAAGAAAGAAATATTTTGGTTTGGCTATAAAACATGTCATGCACAATGCGAATACCTTGTCTAAAAATATTAAGGGCATGCACCCAAGGTACCTATCAAAAGGGATGTAATGGAAATTAGTAATGGGAGACCAAAAACATACCGCAATTTATGGGAAGGCCATTTATGAACCACATGTTAAGAAATAATTGTTGAATCAAATAGAAATTAAAATTAGGTAGACATAAAATAAGCATAACAACCTACAAATATTAATTTGTTTATCTATTTCCAATATTAGGAACTGATCTAACTATTGTGTTTAATGCACCCACCTCATTCACTTTGGTAGAATCCAATGCCATTGGTTCGGTTGTAATATCTTATATTGATTGAACTAGTTCACTTGAAATATTTTCTACGTATTGAAATGATTAAGTTTAAATATTTTCCATAGAATGAATTGGATTAGTTCAATGTTTTCTATATGTTGAATTTGTTATGAAGTCATGGTCATTTCTTCAAAATTAATGTGTTCTATAAAAAATACATAAACATTGATTAAAATCATTTTTCATTTTCATAGAAAGAGTTTTAGGACAATTCAAACAATATAATAACATTTATCATGCATCATATTTTGATATTAAGACTTCAAGAATAACTCCTTATCATGGTTCTCAAAATAAATAAACCATATATCTTAGTTCAAAGTTGATGAAAGAATATAGTTATAAGATTCCCTTGTAAAAAAATTTGTAGACACTCAAATTTGGCAATTCACTCTTTGATATTGCTAGTTTTGACAATGCACTCTTGCTAAGATAAATGCAAACTTCCCATTCCCACTTGACACATTATGAGGTCTCTTTTTTTAATTTTTAATCCTTGCACACTAACATGTCATCAATTTTCGAGAGTACAATACAAAAATGCATAGAGAAACATCAAGCAACAACTTCCAACATTGTATTGCATGTTTTATGTAGCCATTCATTTTGGTAATTCATGACTTGAACAACACAAATTATACATCACTCTTTAATTTTCCCACACTTAATCAATAGGAAAATCATACTATCCCTTGCTATATCTTATTCATACTTACTTGTACACATAGCCTAGTTGTTCACATAATGGTCATATTACTCCACCAAATAAAGCTATACCCTCATACATTGCAATTCGATTCCCGATCATTTGCACATGTACTGGGACCAAAGCAACTAGAAAGGGCCATAACATCCGTATGTTATGGACCCATCTAGATGCTTTGGTGCCTTTCCTCCAATTGTATTTTATTAATTTCTATCTCTTTAGTACACTTCTAGTCGGCCTTTTCTAAGTTTTCTAGATCTAGAACACATATATAAACAAGTTATTTATCTCCCATTCAGAGGGGCAATCATTCTACTTGGTACCTAACATCCTAATGAGAGAATACTAAGAGAAATCACAAGAAACGATACTTCAATACTCCCTTGAGATTCATATACTCTACATACTCATTCTAGGGATTCAACCACTCATATTTGTAAATGGAAAATGTATCTTATCAAATTCAAGTCAAGCTAGGGAAAGTATCAAGTACAATCTTATTGTTACAAGATCATGGTCATCAATTTGGTTACATACATTCTAGATATCACATGATAGGAAAGAACGACATGTAATTTGAGCCCTTTTCAGAGTAGTGGAAATGTTGATGGTGCATAAGGGTGACCACAACCCACCTAATGTTTTTTGCAAGAATATATCATCATCTAGTGTTTTGAAATTTGGATTTTTGCATGGTGAACATCACGCAATATCAAAGGTCCATATTCTAGATAGGAGGTGAAAAGGAAGCAACACACATGAATAGAAAGTTGTAGAAGCTAAAATTACAAATAAATAAGGACGTACAAGAAGGGCCATAGTGGGGTACAATTTAGGCCGTATCATACATTTTGGTCCATGAAGTTTTTCAAGGTACAATTTCGTAGATGAAGCTTAGTTAGCTAATTTCCAGCCATTTCTAGTCATCAAGTCAACCCATATCGGTGTAGTAACTTGAATATCAGCTAAATCCTCTTCTCCTTCTCCTTGCTAGTAGTTCATTTCATTTATCTATCGTTATTCATCTTATTTCATGTATCATCCTAATATTGCTTTGCAATTAGCTTTGGAAACTAGTTGATTAGGATAATATTCAATCGGTTACTACCCTCTAAAGAATTAAGAATTCGGGTTAAATAATTTGGTGGATCCGAGTATTGCATTATGTACATCGAATCTTTATTTCTTTCTCTTGAGTCATTTTTCCAAAATCTCATTCCCAATACGGGTAGTGGTCGGTTTGGTTCTTAGCAATATCTTGAGCTCCCACCATGTACTTACAAGAATTCCAAAGACATGGCCTCCTCTATAACTATGAATGATAACCCTATATCCAATTCTTTTCATGTACCCTTAGAAGCCACAAAGCTTCTCATAGTGAGTATTCCTATGATGAAGATACTAATGTTGATTAAGAACAACTTTACAGTCTATCTCATTTCCATACTTAATTATGCGATAATCAAATTCATGTACAAATCATTCTTGACGCGTCCTCTTAGTTGTTATCTATTAGCAAATAATTTTCCATATTGCAAATTATTGATTTTTCACCAACAATGAGGGGTTAATCCCCTCCTTCTGTCTATGGGGAGGTTGCCATTATTTAATGTAAACTACCTAGACTATCTAAAATTTGTGGGATGGCCTATAGGTCAGGGATCACATAGGAAAAATCCACTAAACCTACAATAATGTGCTTGCATAGGTACAAGGGAGGAATTTACAAAGTGATGAGGGTAAAGGGAATATGGGAAATAAGGAGAGAGAGGGTTACTGTTGTGAGTAGGCACTAGCAAAATTCACATACAATAACTAGATTAAGTCCACATCCAATTAGAAGAATGCAAAAATTCAAACCATGATAAGACATAAAAATCATAGACACATAATTCCATTGATTCATTTATCAAATGCACAAACATCTTTCTTGGTTTTACAATATTATCATATATGAAAATTTGGAAAGAGAGAGTAGATGAACATAAAGCAAGAAGCAAAATAATTACAACTTTTATTGCTTGATGTAGAAGTGGTACTCTCAACAACATAAATTCAATCAAAATTGCTAACCCATTTGAATGGAGAATCCATTCCAATTTATAGCATTACAAACATGACTCTTCACCTATCCTCATCAATTGTGACCTTTCATATTCCTAAGAAATGAGTATTTTTCTTATTATTTGAAAAAGGAATCTTACAATATTTAGCTAAGGGTCACTTAAATGAATAGGAAAATAGAAAAAAGTACATTCTTAATTGAAAATTAGAATATGGAGAGAGAGAGAGAGAGAGAGAGAGAGAGAGAGAGAGAGAGAGAGGAGAGAGAGAGAGAGAGAGAGAGAGAGAGAGGGTTGAATGATCTAATGAAGAGAATATTTGTTGAAGAATAACTTGATGATCATTATCCCTGAGGGAGAGTTCCAAGAATGAGATCTTGTCCTTTAATCACCTATTGAACTGAAACAATGAAGTTGCATATGCTTTGTCCTACTTTGAGATGTGAGAACTTGTTGGTATGAAACATGGTCATCACAATTTCCTCCTTTTACAAGATGGATGAATACTTCAACTACTAAATGAGTGTTTAGGAACACTGTTATGAGACATTCCAATGTGAGCCTGAGATGACTATGGGAATCACTCATGATGGTTGTTTCATGATCTCATAGTGAGAGTGAGGATCAATTTCCTTCTCCTTAGGCTTTCACAATTGACCTTAGTGATAAAAATCAGCTCCATGATGCACAAACCTCTTGATGCTTAACTTTCATTCACCGAAATAGACCCTCACATTGTGGATAGAGGATTGCATCTGAATGAGATTCTTGAGAAGTGGCCACTGGTTGGAATGGAATGAGGTGATTCCTTGATTCTTTGCACATGGTGATCTTGAGTGCCTTGATAGCTCAATTATCTCACTTCAACCCGCTTTTAGGAGAGATTGTCCTCAACTTGCTCCATGAATCTCTCATTTCATTTTTATCATGATGACATCCTTTCCTACTTCACAACTCACTTCCTCGAATGAGATGCCACTTGAGTAGAAGCATGCTTATGGTATTAAGAAATTTTTAATTTCTCCTCATGAAGATGGGTTCCTTCTCTCTGATGGCAAGACTGATCCTTGAATGGAAAATGAGCTCCATGTTCTTGTCCTGCACCCTACATTGAAACAATACAAAATCTACCTTCCTTCGACTTGCAATATGTGAGATAATTATCAAGAATAGATCAAGTGTTTAGAAACATTACTCAAGATATGAATTTATTGAAGCAGCCTCAATATTCACTCATGTTGAGCTTCTCACAACAAGCTCACGACGATCGTCCACTTGGAGACTTGGACTCGAATGAAGCTCTTGATGCCTCAGACCTCACAATGCTCCTTTCATGGATGAATTTGATCAGAGTGAATTATTTCTTATTCATACCATGAGATAAAATCCCAACCTTGTGATGATGTAAAAAAGAAACAATATAAGAAAAATTGGAATTTCCATAGCTTTCAACTGAAATTGAAAACTTTCTATTTTTAGAAGGTCTTAGCTAGGATTGTTATTTTTTGAAAATTTTCCATCTTTTTGATCCCTGATGTTTCTTTCCTATTTGGAGGACCATAGATGTCAATAATTCACCTTATTTTACCACTTACTATTTTTATTCATGCCCCACCATGGACACATGTTATTTTTAGTAAGTACAATGTGGGTGTCAGATTGCAATGAAAGTGGTCTTGAAATTTTGGGTTTTATTCCAAGATTTCCTGATCTAATTTTCAGATGATTACTTCATCCAAATGGGAAAGAAAATTATTTTTTCATCAGAGGGGGTATAAAATTGAGAAAACTCAGTCCTCCATATCTTGAAAAATCAACAACTCCATCGTGTGAAAAATAGTTCAAATAAAACTAGATTTTTCAAAGATCCTTCACTTTGAGTTTCGGATGATTTCACCTACTGGATCTTCAGGGAATTGAAAAATTATTTAAGGAGGGAATAATTTTGATGAAAAATATAGTCCTCAATATCCCTAAAAATAGGTACTTCATGGCATGAAAACTAGCTCACGTGAAACTAGATTTTTGAGGATCGTTTTCTCCAATTTTCAAGTGATTCCACTGTTGGATCCTCGAGAAGTGAAGAAGGTCCTCAATATCCTTTCAATGATGTGTCATGGCAGCCATTAATGGAGGTTTGAATCTTTTAAAACAAAAAATTTATCCAAGTGACCAACTATGTGAGAACAAAGTGAGCTCAACTTGTGTTCCACTTCTCACAGGGATCTCGTGCTTTGATTTCTAGATGGAGAACTATGTGCAACACTCAATATTTATGTTCATGGATGTTATAGAAGATATTGGTAAAAATATCTGTTCTAATATGATGTTTTTTAAGGTTTTTAATTTTTAACAATGGAGGATGGGTGAACAAAGTGAAAAGCAAAAAAGTTAAAAGTGACTTTACTTTGTTTTGTCTTCCCATAACTAATCGTAGTTTTGACCTTGGGTGAAGTAAAGATGAATTTGGTTGAAAATAAGGTTTGATGGGATAATCATTGGGAAAAAAATTCCATTATGTACCCTTGGTAAAAGGGAAAAGAGGTGTAAAACATGGTGCTTTAAGCAAGATGTTGACACTTGTCATCTTGTGGTACAATGTGAGGATGATTGAAAAAGTTGTTGGGGCACCTGGGGGCTTTTGGAAAATGGTTGCATGAAGAACCTTAGAAGGATATTTCTCATGGGATATTTTTTCATCCCTTATGTCACCATAGAAAAAGGAAAAAAATTCTTTGAGCAAGATGATGACACTTTGCAAGATTTGATGCAGGCTTGGGGAAATGAGCTTAGCCAATTAAGCACTCTATCGGGCTGAGGAGGGTCATATGAGGAACTAGAGAGAGGGATTTCTCTTAGGAAAAATTTTTTCCCCATAAACCCCTTGGAAAATTTACACAAGGGAAAAAAATTTCACCATTGAGAAAGAAGCTGACATGTGACAGTTGGAAATATGGCTAAGTATGGGAAACACACCTTGCATTAAAGAGGAATTGAAAATTTGATTCTTGAATCTTGGAGTGGTATTTTTAGATGAATTTTTTTATTATTATGACTCCAATATACCTTATAAGATCAATGGAATAGGTTTTAAAACCTAATAATGTTGGAAACTCTAAAAATTCCTTTTTCTTTCTAGTGTGCTGTACATATATAATTGTCTCAAAAAGGGCTTAGGTATTTGAAAAAAATGTAATGATTCCACCATTTATAGAATTATTTTAGACTTAAAATTAATATTTTTTTCATTATAAATCCTTACGGATCTCCCGTAATCATCTAGAGAAGTTCGTGTTCATATTTAGACCATTTATTCCTTACACTTAAAAACCTACTTTTGCACATAGTCTCCTAAACCAAAAATATTCCCTAAAACTTCATAAATCAATTCTAACACATTATTGGATCTCCAATACCACATCCAGATGATTACAATGTTTTAGAACCTTCTCAAGAGGATGCACACCTGCCTTGAAATGACCAAAATTGGCCTTTATGAGCCTACTTTAGAGCTAGTCTTCAGTTACACTTTATTGAATGGAAGAGTTGATCTTGTCACACCTTCAAAGACATACAAATTATTTTTCAAAATATTAGGAGAAATTACAAGTTTGGAATGATCATGACATAGAAGATGAATTGACCAGGAGAGGTATTTAGGAGGATTTTAAAGAAAAGATTCACATTTTGGCTTAGTTGTCATGACTCGAGTTTTGAATTTTTAGGCTTGAAAAATGCATGACAAAAATGTTGGAGCTCAAATTGCCCCTTTCCATAAATCACATAGATCCATGATTTTGAGTCAAAGCATGGGACCTGTCTCCAACTATGGGACTTGCAACTTGAGAAAGACCTTCGAATAAGGCCAAATTCCTTGTTACAGGTTTGGGAAAACCTGCATAACACAACCTAATTATAATGATTAAAATAATCCTAAGATAACTCCTATTCTAAAAAATTCAAGGTACTGGAGAGAGAGATGAAAGAAAATAAAATTCAAAGCTAAGGGGTGGTGATAACACCAGAAAGAAGGTTGATCACTCTCCACAAGGGGAAGGAAAGGGATAAAATGCGAGAGGAAAGTGCGAGATAGACGTGCCACAAACTAGAACCATGTAGATTCACCCTTCCTATAATTTCATGAAACCAAACAATGGAAAACTATAAGTATAAGACACACACATCATGCCAAAATAATAAAAATGGCAAGAACGTATAAAACGCGAGAGTAGGGAAAATAATAGCCACAAAACTTGATTTCATTGCTCAAAGTATGCACACTTGATTACAATAATGGAAGAAGGAAAAATACATTGTAGAGACCAAATTTGAGATCTGAAACTCACGGGAAGTTGGACACCATTTTGGCATGGTTCCGTTACAAAAAGAGAGGATTCCTTTTACAATGCGCGCAAGTTTCAAATTTATAGAGAAATGAGAAGGAGAAGAGAGAAAGATAGAGTTAGGCACGAACAAGAGGGATTCACTACCCAAAACAATCACCATAGATTATGGTAGGAAGGTGTGGGTACTGACCTAGATTTTGTTGCATGCCATCATATTTTATGGTCAAAAAGACCAATGCCCATACTTCTTTAATTTTGATTAGTGGATTAGTTGAACATCATTTTAAACAAAACATGTGCGACTCTAAAATAACCTATAGAATCTGATGTTTCTTCTTGATCAACAACTTTGCATATACATTATAACACATATGCTCTACTTCTATTTGTTAGGTTTGGAAATTCCTAAAATTTTAGGTATGTTATTGTTTCCTTCATAACGTAGTGAAAAACTTATCCTTCGTTGCGCAACATCATGATATGCACATATTTCATTCTTGGTTAAAACAAATGACACAATATGGCCTTGTTTTGTTGGTTCTATCGTAGATCTTCAAATTTCTTCCATCCACAAAGAAATGAGCCCAATTCCTTGTCCCTTAAACTACCCATGGACCCTTATAATTGAGAAGTCTAAGGAACACTAGGATAGTGTTCCATGGCTTATATCCTTATTCATTTTTAAGTTTATTTTCTTCACTCAGAAAAACTCGGTGGTTTGTTCAATGTGTATTACATCTTTTCTTGAGTGAGCTCCAACCTTCACCATTTACCACACAACACCATATTTCCATAAAATCTTCTTACGTTTAAGATTTCTCATTCATTTGTTCCATGGGTTAGGAGAACCTATGAAACACTACGTTCTTGTACTCTGTGGTAGATTGAACTAATCTCCCACGTATTTTCATAAGCACAAAAAGGTTAAGTACTTTTGATGAGTTTTCAAAATTACAATGGGTGTAATCATGGACAATAGTTTGGTGAATTTTAGGGCACATATTCCTACTAGATGATGAAGACCAATTGCCTTAAAGCATCTATTGGGCATGGAGTCAAGCCTAACCTTGAAGAAACCTGTTCTCAATATTTAAAACATGTCCCCCAAATTTTCATAAACTTAGCACTAACCTAGAATTACTTGAAGTTAATCTATGGAGCTTTTAAGTTGGTGTCCCCAAGAATTCATTTGGAAATTTTGGGATACCATTTTAAAATTTTGGTCTTTTTGTCCTTGAGAAGGTTCGGGGTCATGTTTCTTGTGTCCCTTGAATAATGCTTAGTTGTTTAGTTTGTTTCCTTAACCTATTTGGATTCTAGGATTGTTCTAGATTTCTCCATAAGGTTACAAGAGGTTTCTTGGAAGTAGTTGGAGAAATACCCATTTGTCCAAAATTGCTCAAAGGTCATATAAGCTAAGTATTTAGCCTATTAAAAATCCAGGGTTTTTAAGTTAACTTACTCTACTTCATGATTTGTAGTAGGTTTCCTTTCAAAACCCATTCACACCGCATCATGTTTTATAGGTTTACTTAGTTGCTTTAATTATTAAAAGAGTTGATACGAAAAAAGTTAGTTAACCGCACAAATCCGATTTATATACATGCCTTCTTTGCATTAACTCGATGCAACTTTAATCCTTAAAAGAACCAAGTAAAGTCATCCTCAAACCTGATTTTCATTACTCCTTCTTCTTTGCACTAAAATGAGATTACTTTACTTCATAAAGCAATTAAGCAAAGTAATTGGCGAACCCTCAAAACCCGAGACACTTAGCTTTTTGGCATTTTCAACCGACTCTACTTTGTTAAGAAAAACTCAATCAAATCTCTGCAAACCAAGACCTTATCCTTACAGGTTTTCCAAACTACTTTACTTCTTAAAGCAATGCCAATTAGACAAGTAAAGTTAAGTCCAACACTGCAAAGATCAACCCAATCGGGTTTATGATGACTCATTACTTCATAAGCCAAAAACAAGCAAAGTCATTCTCAAAACCCGCCTCAAAGCCAACGATGACGTGTGGAATTAGTACCCTATGAATTCGATGAGGTGGATTATTTAAAAAGGAAAGAAAATCTATGTCATTTCCATGAATGTGATCGGATTGAAGCAATGAAGCCTCCTGAAAAACTTGAGAAACCTTGTTTGCCAGCCGATTAGAGATTTTTGAGAAATTTGACTTTGATCCATTTGAGGATAAGTTATGTTATTTGTTCCCTCTTTCGTTTCAAGTTTTTTCCTGTTATTTCCATGGTCATTTGGTTAAATCTACCTATTTGTCATTTGAAGTTTTTCCTTGTCTATAAAGTTTACTTTACCATTAAATAATTCGAACTAGGTCAAATTTGTTGAAAGAGGTTGGGGGTTGCATGAGAATGTTGAATTCATGTTTGTTCTGTTTCAAAAATTCATAAATTTCATCATGAGAAGTACCATGGTTTTTCCTAGTTATGTTTGAAAAACTAAACTATTTTTACTTCCCGTGTCTTATAGAAAATTGACACCGCACAACTTGAAGTCTTAACCTTGTGGGATTCTTAACCACTGCTATTGCCTCTCTATGTTATGTAGAAATACAACCCTTCACAAATAAAATCCTAACTATGCGGGGTTCTGAATTGACATTACTTCCTCGTGTTCTATGGAAAATCGACCCCTCACTACTTTCCCATGCTTTGCACACTTTCAAATGATTATTACTTCCACTATACTTTGCATAAAAATAAACCCTCTTTGTTGAAGACTTGTGTTTTGTGGGTTTTCAAAGAGTTACTACTATTTCCTATTCATCACGGAGAACCATCACATATTACTTAAGGAGTCTTTGTAAAGCGGGTTTTCAGGGAGTCTTGCTTTCCAGTCCTTTGCACTAAACCAATCTTCCTCTCTCGACTTTCTTTAAAATTTAAGTAATGCCACCCCGAAACCCACACTCTATTACAAAGACAATTGATTTGTTTTGTTGCTTACTTAAAGCCTAGAACTTCACTTACAAAATACTTTTGTGTACTTTAATGAATGGGTAAGTTATGGATATGCTCATGGACCTAAAGTTATTTGTGAGAGATCATAGTATGACTTGTGATCTACATATTAAGCAAGGATAATTACTAACATCTCAGTAGTTGGCATACATTTTTATGCTTGGAAAGAAAGCACTACAAATGTCTGAGGTACAGGAGAAAAGTCACAAGAAGTAGAAGAGGTTTCCATTATCTAGGAGGATCCAAATCTTGCAGTTGAAGAAATCTCCAAGGCTAGAAAAAGGAAATGAAAATATAAATTTAGGCCAGTCAGTGAAACACAAGGAGAAAATATGAAGTATGAATATAAGGGTACCCAGAGTTGAGTCTTGTGTTGGATCTAAACTTCATGAAATCGTGACACAAATATAGGGCATGTATCTACAAATGAACTTATAAAAAGATTTAAAGCGATAAGGTAAAACCTTTGATGTAGGCCCTGACCAACAAAGGATTAATACAAGTAGTTGTATTTCCTAGTGCTGCCCAATTACTGAATTTGTTTTGGAATGTGCCAATTTTTATGATCCTCTAACTAGTTCAGTTAAAGATACATCAGGAAATCTAGTAGTGAGACTTGATACTTAGTTTTTCAATTATTTCTTGAAGATCCCCACAAAGGAAAATGTGTTGGATGTGAATATAGAAAAGGCCATTAAGAAAAGGGAGGATAACCCCGGTGACTGTATTAGAATTAGAATTTGAACTATTTAAAGAAACCAAAGCAGCCATTAAGGTTTCCCAAAACTATTTTGAGATCAAATCTTATCCAGGAATCTGATGACATAACTCAGTTGTTATGTAGGGTCAATGGAGAGAAGAACACTAATAATTTCTTCACATGGATGTATTATTTCATCAGAATAATTGAGTCCAACAATCCTAATGCATTGATCAATTAGGATGAGTTGATAAACAAAAACATTGATTGTCATTGTAGGAAGTTAGAAAATCTTCCAGTTTCAATATGACCTCCTATTTTTTGTATGTTGCAACATCGAATGGAACATTTTCCAGGTTGCACAGTAAAGGGATCTTAGTTACAAACCTAATCTATGAATACTACCCAATTAGTATTATCTGATTATTTCAAGAAATACAAGAAGGTGAATGAATTCTTCTTTTATGAAATCATTTGCAAGCTCAATACTGAGATGAAGGAAAAAGGGTGACCAATGCAGTATGGGACACATTTTCCCAGTATGGGTGCATCTTTATTCAATTTTCCAATTTCACTTATCTCATGGTTTTTGGTTTCTCAGGCTCACCACTTAAGCTCCCAAGATACCCTAATGATAAGTGGATATTGATGGAACTATGCAAGAAACTAGTGGAACTACATGACCTACAATAAAAAAATCATAGAGCAGTTGTTAGCTTCCCAATCATCATTATCATAACATTCATAAGGCTAGGAATATTTCAAAAGAGATGTTCCATCATTATGAACAAGAGAACTATGAAGCCAGGACAAATTTTGACTTCAGGAAAATAGCACAAAATACCATCTCCTTGGACTATATGCACTTCCTAGAACTTGAATTTTTCTATATTGATTATAGGGCATGAATTTGAAGTTAGAAGAAGGACTAGAGTAGGATGACAGTCCAAAAATTATTAGTTTTGGCCTAGCAAAAATTCCTAAAAATCTCCATGATGATGGGAATGTCATTTCTGATTCTTACAATCAAATGGGAGGAGATAATGCTCCACTCCAATCCATGAGGAATAATGTTAAGAAATTGAAGAAATAACATCAAGGGTCTTGGTTTACACTTCAAATTGGATCCTTGAAAGAGGTTATTGTCTAGAGGAATCTGTAATGAAATAAATGAGTCAAAAGAGCACCAAAAGGAAGGAAGGACCAGGTGAGAGTAGAAAAGGACCAAAGAGGTCACCAACAACCAAGAATCCTAGAACAGTGAGGGAGAACACCCATCATCCAAACAAGAATCAAATCTTGAAGTCACTACTAATGAAGCTTTTTAGTCATCAATACAGGTTGTTTCTTCATCTTCGATGTCCTTCCATACAAGCTCCTATTATACATTTGGAAGTTAGCATACCATCCTTGAAGGTTGATACATTCATTCTTACCACAATAAGGGTAGACACTCCACCCATCGTCCCTCCTTTCCCCATCCTCCTCCTCCACCAAAGATGATCTTCTTAGAACTCGGCATGAGGAAGGACATAGTGCTACCTCGAGAACCCTTCACCTCATGAAGTTTCACAATCAAAAGAGAAATGATAAGCTAAATCATAAACTACTAAAGTGGAAGGTATGGAAAGAAGTGGAAATCATGAATGAATAGGAAGAACAAATTCATGTGGAGATTAAACAAGAATCTCAAGTGCACGAGGAGGCATATAAAGGGAAGAAGTTGAGTTGGATTCGAGCAACAAGAATGCTAGGAAAAGGAAATTGAAAATCAGCTGGTAACTTAGAAAATGAATGAATTGGAGAAAGTATTGTTACAAGGTGCTACATCTGAGACACATTAAGAAATAGTTCTACATCTATCGTAATTGTGACTAGTCAAGAGATGGTGGTTCATTCAAGTACTTCAATTTATTTAGGACAAGACTTCTCATCATGGTTGACATTGTAGACAGTTACAAATGCCAAGGAAATAATAAATCTGGAATAAATGGATACGTAATTACTTAAAATTCTTGATAAAGGAGGGAAGAGATCCAAAGTTACTAAGGTAAGTTCAAAGCTTATAATTGAGCCATCAGGGCATAAGTTTTCCAAAGTATCCACCCCAACATTAGGAAATCAAAGAAGTGAATTAACTGAATAAGACATGGTTATGACAAGAGTGCCTTTGCGAGAAGTTACCACTGAAGGACTTAAACAAGATAATCATACTTTGATAGATGACATTTTCCTCAAACTTGATAAAGATAAGGCTGAAAAGGATAAACTGAATGATCAAATCTCTAAATTGTGTGAAATTATTACAAAAGTTTCCAAGTCTTCTTCTCATCCTATGATATCAGGAGAACAAGTTAATCCTCAAATCATCAAAGAAGTGGAAGAAACATGTGACAAAGCTAAATTTGTGGATGAGTGGATAAACTAATCATTGAGAAGGCTAAGGAAAAATATTCAGAAGTGCTAGTTGGACTGAGAGATTTCAAGGAAAGTTTGATCAATTGAAGAGTTTAAAATTAGAAATAGACAATGAATGTGGGATTTCTGAACTTCAGTTGGAGAGTCTTGAGAAGATAAATTCATTGTTAGAGAAGGTGTTAATTGAAGAACAAATGGTACCAGATGGATCAGTGAAAAAGGGTAAGAAAGAAGAGTTGAATCTTTCCTTTCGCATTAACCTATTTAAGAAAATTTTGGAAGAAATGAAAGTGTTAGAAGAAGAAGAGAAGAAATTATAGATTATATTGATGATGCTATCTATTTTGTTACAAAATACAAAAAATCAACCCCGGTATTATAGAAAATTTCTTCAGTCTCCTCACAAGAAATGGATAAATCCATTACTTCTTTCACATGTGATTTGATTGAGAGGTTGGAAAAGAGTCATCAAAATTTTAAAATATAGGATCAAGCCTAGTGAAAGTAAGAGGATTCAACAACATCTTAGACCAAATAACTCCAGATATGAAACTAAAATGCAAGCTATTTACAAAGCAGATGAAAAATTAGTACAATTTATGCTTGATCAACATGTTATATACCAGGGAGAAAAACCAAGGGCGAGACTGAGGATTCGAGGAAAGGATGATGAGATTGGAGAGAAAAGGAGATGATGATGCTAAAGATACAAAAAGAATAATACCGAGGTTATTTTATTCAATTGAATAACTTCTACTTCTTTTTCTTCTTCTTATTATTTTTCCCGATGATGTAATCAAGTAATCAAGTAAATTATAAGACTTAAGTAATTTGGTTAAAATCCATTACTTCAAGTCATTTTGAAAAATTCAAATTACTTAGAAATATGTGGAACTACTTTCAAGGTAGTTGATTATGTTTTAAATTACTGAGAACATTCCGAATACATGTGTGCCAAGCAATGAGAAATTTGAGGAGGAAAATGCTCAACTTCTTGCAGTTTTGTAGCTAGGAACATGTGGAAATGTAATTAATGTATCATGTTTGTATGTTCTATCTCGAGGCTATAAATAGAGATAGAATCCTATGGGCAAAGGGATTGGAATTTTTGGCAATCAGTTCTTGTACTTTTGTGCATTGAGATTTCAAACTTTGTGTTGAGATTATCTTATGTTCATTTTGTAAACTATGTGCTTGAATAAGAAGAAGGAAGAATTTTGTGAAACTTTGTGTCTGACGAGCTCTTGTTGTACATCTTGAGAAATTTTATAGTAAACTTTTGTTTTATATTGAATTTTCATCTAATGCATTTCTTTTCATTTTCTGAAAATTGTGAAAATCATTAAGCATTTATTTATTTTGTATGACTATAATGAGCTCTGTGATCTACTTGTTATGAAGTAAGTCTTTATTCCATAGCTACCACCATTATTCTGTATTTTCTTTTCACTTCTCTTTGCTACAAATTTCCCAAACACAACAGCTACTCACTTGCTGAAAATTTGTTTAGCTATGGTTCATGAGCTTTGCAATTAAAGTAATACCCGAAAATAACTTTTAGTTTGCACATAAGTAGTTAGAATAAATAAATATATCACATGGGAGCTTCACCATTAAATGAAGGGGATTTATCCCACGAAGACCTAGGTTTATGTGTGTAGCAAAACATAAAATCTAGCTAACAAAATGAAACTTTGGAAATCACTCTAACAATATGATTTATACCATGAAACCTATTATCACCAAATAACTTTGCACCCCCTAAATGGCCTAAACATGAATGGGACATCCGGTGTGATTGGGTAACATGGGATCACCTCTCAAGCTGTGGGACTTGCAGGATTAAGGTGAACCTTCGGAGAAGGCCAGATTTCTCTTCCTAAACTAAGCACTACACTACTCCTAATGCAATAAAAATAGCTAATTAGACCTATACTAACATTTCCAGGGGATTAGGGAGAGATACTTGCACGAAATAAAACTTAAATTAGAAGTGGCGTTACACCAAGAAAGGGGTTTTCTAGACAAGGTTATTTCCTACCAATGAAGAAATATGAACATGGGAAGAATGGACATACATTACAACCCAATTGCATAGAATGCTTCACGCCAAATAAGCACAAAAAAATCCTAAAACTTGCAAAGGGAACATGGATTACATAGTGTACCTACAAACATGAGAAAGTAAAAATGAAAGCAACCAAACTGATGCAAGGACAAATAATTAGCCACAAAACATAATTTGATTATTTCAAGCACTTACACAGTGCATCATTATAGCAGGGAGAGAGGCAGAGGCTTCCATTACAGTGTTTGGAAGAAAGGCTTGAAAGCCTTCAAATTCATAACATCTTAGCTTGTGAAGAGAGGGGAAGCTTGGAAATTTTTTTCTAACTCTTTTCAAATGTGTTTCCTATTTACAATTTATAACTTGAGATGGTGAGAGAAAGAAGGAGAAACTCCTAAAAACTAGGCATTAATGTAGTAGATAATGAAGACCATGTTTGACTCGGTGCACTCTGTCTGTTTGCATCATCAATGTATCTCGAAAAACTCTACACCATTATGTCCTCATAAATTTAAAATTTTGAATTTCCTTCATTATTTAATTAAAAATAATATTTTAATATTTTATGAGGTCACTTTGGTCCATGGTAGTACCATGCGGGTTTAATTGTGTTGTGGGGGTCTTGGTGTCTTGGCTTGAAAAATAGCTTGCTTGACTCACTAAGCCGATCGTGAGCTATGTGTTATGTTTCCTACAAACTAATTTCAAGCTATTTGATTAGCTGCTTGTATTACATTTAGCAAGATCCTTGTAAATCAAGCACCTTGCTTCCATGTTTTCCATTAGCGGTTTGTAGACACCAATTTATGTCTTACGACCCCTTGTGACCCGCATCTCATCTCATGACTTAACCTCATCACCTAAACCTTACACAATTATTTATTAATTACCTTGTAATTGATAAATCCACATCACCTTACCTGCCACCTCATTTTTCCACCTCATCATGACCTAGCCTAACCCTAAACTAACCTAATTAAGACCTATGACTTGGTCTAGACTCACATCCATAACTAATGCCTCCTTACTCGCACTCCAAAACGGACCTTCTAGCCACTTGACCAAGCCCACAACTGATCTCTCGGGAGAAAAGCAGGGAAGGTGGGCTATTTTACTAAAAATAGCCTACTTTTTCCTTACCGATGCCGGTTCCTACTCGACCACCGTCGGTTACGTAACCGCCATCGGCTCCCTGTAAATGGGCTCCCCGAACCAAAATCAAGGGTCGAATGATTTTTGAATCAACAGAGATCATTGGGAGCAATCGAGAGAGTCCAGATCTTCACTTGACCGAGCAGAGACGAGTGAAGAAACCAGAAGCGTTTGCAGCAAAGGAGATCAACTTGCATCTTTGTCAAAACCAGTAAGTCACATCTTGCATGTCCTCTGTTATAACATTTCTTATGCTCTTTGAATCACAGTCCTCCTAAATCCGTTTCTGAATCCACTACCCAACATGCATATTACCTCTAACTATCATTCATCTACCTCTCATCACCTTATTTCCTAATACCACCTATATACAGCCTTACAAACAACACAACTACCCCATAAAGCGACCAACCTACGAGATCCTAGAAACCACCGGTATCGGTTATCGAACCGGCGGTTATCGAAGGCATCGGTTCCTCTGATCAAAACCAGAAAACCAGCCTTTCCCCTACCCAGTTCAACGAAGCAACTTAATTGATATTTTACAGTCTTTTGTGTTAATTCATATTAGCAGGGAAACTGACCACCTTCGAAAGGAAGTTTTATATTTCCTGGGCCCAAGGCAGTTTCCTCATTTATTGTCTAATCAAAATCTTGTGGTCTTGTGTTCTTATTTGCAGGTAGTCCTTCCAAGACAAAAAGGAGTTCTTCGCAATCAGCCTGATCTTTCTCTACGGTACGCGCACACCATCTCGACATTCTACAGGTATTCCTCCTAGCCCCTAACCTTATCTGTTTCTAAAAGGAACGAAACATTCCGAGTGAAACATTTTGGCACGCCCGGTGGGACCCATTTTGGGTTTCTTTCTTTCTTACTTGCTTTCATATAGGGAGCATACCTGTTGTTTTCTTCTTCTAAAGATATTCATAAGGTTTTGTATTATTTTGGTAAAAGAACTTGCTTTGTTTTTGCATCTTGCATTAGTGAAAGTCATCTCTTTTGCTTCATCGAATATCATTTTCGATTTGGGTTTAAAACACGTGCATTGCATTCCTGCTTGTTGTTTTTCAATTCTAGTGAACGTAGATTAAGTAACAGGTCGTACACGTGGGGGTGATATCCACGGTATTGACAGGAAATTAATCTTACATTCACTGCACAACACATACCGAATCACTTCACAATTAACACAACAGCTCAAACATCCCCCTTTTTTTTCCGCGGTATTCCTCCGCCCGATTGAGGTAACCTTATAAGCCAAAACAAACTTGACATTTCCCCTAGGTCTTGTTGTTTAGGATTCTGACAGCATTCTACGTCTAAAGGCATAAGCCCACAATAATTAAAATTAACCCTAGGGTTAGTCTCTGGATTTGAGTGTGCATCTTGCTTGTTTTCAGTTCTGTTTTCTTTGTCATATTTTGTCTTCTGTGATCAATAATTTGACAAATATACTAAACGTTGTTAAAAATCAAATTAGCAGCCTTTTATATCTTGTTAACCTAGACTTCTTACACTCGACATCGGTTACCTGACCGACGTCGGCTATAGTATAACCGACATCGGATACTAGACCGATATCGGTTACTGTCTTCTACAACCCCTGACAAACCAGCAACCTGCCAATTTCACCATTCTAAGGCTGTTTCTATTCTGGATAGATTGAAACCCTACTGTGAACACCTGTCCATGGTTGTTATCACTCGAAAGCAAGCCGCCGCCATGGTTTCACATGCTTGCTCTGTTTCTTTACCTGAATCACCCCCTTCACATTCTCAGTGGGAATCCTACGATACCGTGAGATCCCCAAATTCCCGTATAGGAGACAAGGACTTTGCCAAATTTCTCGGATGCTAATCCTAGTGTTTGTCTGAAATACTATTTGTCTCATGCCCCTAACCGTACGCCTGATGGTCAGCTCTTTGTTGGCATGCCTATTAGTATAGCTGCTCATTTAGCCCCCACTCCGCCTGATAACACCGCCTTGCTTCCGGCACCTTTAGCCCCATCTCCCAATCCGACAGCTTCAGAGGTTCATACGACTCAGATTGGCTTTTCTTTGGCTAATCTTGGACCCTACATATCATTACCACCGATTGCCCTACCTCATCTCTCTTGTAGACTACTCCATTCATGACTTGCTCTCTGCCACCTATCCACACGAGCTTTCCTTCTCAAGCTCCGCCTACCTTTTCATTCCCATACACGTATCCAGTAACCTCAACACCTTATATGGGACATCCCTATTCCTTCACGCCTCAACATATTCATCCTCCATACCTTATCAACACTTAACCCCACCATTGTCCAGTGGTGGTCCTTGGCCCAATTTGCCTCCGTTTGCCACAACCGCACCATCATCTCATCCAACCACAGATTTCATCAAACAAATGATGGACAAAATGCAAAATCTGGAGGCTTCGTGTCCCGGAAGTCGTAGCACCTTGACATACGAGCAAGTTTGTCAGGAGCCCATTCACCCTTCCTCGTTCCCCTTCACTCATATCCTCCTCAATGGGAGTTGCTGAAATTTACTCGTTTTAATAGTAAAGAGGATCCTCAACAACACTTGCGATCATTTAGACATGCTTGTTATTTGATTGCCCATGATGATGCCTTGTTACTCCCACCTTTCCCATGTCCTTATCGGGACTCTGCCTTGAGTGGTGGTAAAGTGCTTTAACCCAAAGACTCAATCTTCTCTTTTAACCAACTAGCCCAATCTTTCTTGGATCACTTCTCCATTAACATTGCTAAGAAAGTATCCATCACCGACCTTTATGCCATTCGACACCAAGACGCAATCTATCGCAGATTTCGTCGGACGATGGCGCGGCCTTATCAACCAACTTACATATGCCTTGCCTCAGACTGAACTTATCGAACTTTTCACGCGGGCATGTGCTAAGCACATTTCTCCTACTCTCCAAATTCAAACTTTCCATACATTCGATGAAGCCTTTACTATGGCTCAAAACTAGAGATTCGAGCCTTAGAGGAAGAGAAATTGTGGTTGCGTAACAAAAACCCCAATTTCCGAACTCCTGATTCTACCAATAAACCAAATACCACCACTCCTCACGCGTCCACTTCTTCTAAATCAAAAGGAGCTGTCCACGCGGTGATGGTTAAATCTCAAACACCGTCTAATGCCCCACCAAAAACCACCTATAAGTATAAAGCAGAGCCCATCAACTACACTCCCTTGGGAGAAACATATGGTGTGATATTGGAAAAATTGCTCAAAGCAGGAGCCATTACATTACCTCCTGTTAAACCTCATTCCGGGTTTGATTCCACTCGTGCCATACCTTCCTGGTACAAAGAAAATGACTTCTGTAACTTCCACCACGTGAAGGGACACAGTCATGAGAACTGCAAGATGTTGAAAAACATAGTGCAGGAAATGGTGGACGCAGGGGATATAACCCTCGATAATCCTAATGCCCCTGCCAACCGAAATTTGAAAATCTTCAACAAACCATTCCCGAATCACTCTTCCAACAGTAACACAAACCAGGATATCTTAGCCGAAGAGAGTGTTCATGAGATCCATGCAGTCTTCGATACCCAGCCAAAAGCCTCTATCGAGAAAATTTTGAATCAAGCCTCTTCACTAACACAGGAGCCCGAACCTCCTTTACCACCATCAAGCCAAAGTGAAATCATTCCTTTACCCATAAAGGAGTTAACTGCCCAGACTCCTCTTCCCATCGATGAGTCTGCTTATACCACATCCCTACAAGACTGCGAACGGATGTTATCTAATCTATCTATTTCCCAGACTTCCCCTTCTACCACTCTTGTTGCACAAGAGGAAGGTACGCCACTCCTTTTGACATCCTTAGACGAGAAATCTCTTGCACCGACATCACCAAATTCTTTAACCATGACGGATCCTCTCGAACATGCCCTCTTACCTATTAGTTCTTCATCGCCTAAATCTTTTCAACGACCGGTTGACCTCTTAACATCTATTGATACAAAGTGCCTCATCTACTCACTGTATCACACCCATAATGGATTGGAATCACAACCCACCTTTCTTTCGCATAAAGTTCACATTCACACGTGAGGACCGTCATTCCACGGAAGATGAGACAGGGCCTATGGGAACGTTTGAGTACGCCATATTCTACTCAAATGCAAATGACCGATCCTGAGACCTCCACCATATACCCGAAGTGTTTACAGAAGCTTAAAATGCCCATGTTCTCACCTTCACCCCCCTCACCTCTACCAAATGCCTCGTCCACTTCTATTAACTTAGCCAAATCTTCCCCTATGCTTGGGACCTCACCCATACCCAGTCTAACACACCCGCCTAAGCGACTAGATTTATCCAAGAATAAAGCCGCCCCGCCACCTAGAAGACAAGCTCAATCCGTGCCTCTATCACAATCAAAACCATCATCGTCATACCTACCTTCCATATTGGGACCTCATCCTTCCACCTTGCACCAATATATCATACCTCCTGCGTTTTCTTCAAAACGATCTACGCCTTCTACACCCATACAGGGATCAAAGGGTATATCAACATTATCACTCCGCGTATCCTGTCCACCTATCAACCCTAAACAAATTCCATCATCAAAAGATTTGTTTTCGGTCACTCCTATTTCCCCGTGGTTGTTTTCTGATACCACACCATCTGTGGCCTCATCATCCAATATAGCTTCTGCGCCAAAGAAACCACATTTAGTGAAAAACACGTATCAACACCCCTCGGTTAAACCACCACCCATACGAACTAACCATGCCCAAACATTACCAAAACCCGCGCAATCAATACCCTCATCCTCTTCTGATTTTGACCCACTCAAAGGATCTTACGCCAAAATCCTTGCTATGTTAGTAGAGAATGTGACCATTTCCCTACCCCCACTTAGACCTTATGACCCGTCTAAACCTCGACCTATAGGTTATGATGAGTCTAAGATCTGCGCTTATCACCGCACACCAGGACATGATGTGGAGGGATGCAAAGCTTTAAAAACCATCCTTCGTCAGTCACCTCTCCCAGATAGAAAGGTTAAGAAAGACAACTTACGAAGGGAGAGACCTTTAGCTTCAATTCCCTCTCCTATACCATCTATCCCCGCCTCACCACGATCTATCATTATTACAACCCCACCTCTTGAAGACCATAATTTATCCCAACCATCTTCCTCATCTCAGGTTTACGAGATTAATATGATTAGTGTTGCTACTCGAGCGCAGAAAAACAACGAGAAAGCGAAAGAAAGCACACCTGCGTCCTCTCTTTCTCCGTCTAGCATCCCGATTGCACCACCACCCAAAGTGGTTATTCGTGGACCCGCTTACCCCGTCTCTAATGGAGTTGCCCATCGAGCCATGATCAAACAGCTTCACCAATCACCCGTCAAAATGACACTATATGATCTCATTCAGACTTCTGAATCTCATCGACAAGCTCTCGTTGAAATTCTTCAAGGGATCGAGGTCTTACCTAATGAAACCCTACCTGTTGCCTCCATTCTAACACCCAATCACATTGCCTCTCTCACCAAACAACCCACCGCCCCAACCACTTCTGTCTCTGTACCACAAGCTGCTGCAGTCAGTTTCTCTGAAGATGAAATTGTCGATTTTGGTACAGAAGATCCTGACCCTGCCCTGTTCATCTCAGCTTACGTCTGGGACATTCGTGTACGTCGTGTTATGATTGACGGGGGTGCTAGCCTAAACATCATCTCTTCAAAATCTTTTCAACAAATGAATATCCCTTCTAGCTACATGTGTGCCAACCCCATCATGTTGCGGTCATTCAATGATGCTATTACCTCTACCTTAGGCACCGTGATCCTCAACATTCGGGTAGGACCACGTACTTTACCCGAACTCTTCTATGTCCTTGAGGGAGAGTTCCAATATAATATATTGCTGGGTCGTCCTTGGATCCGGGCCATGGGATGCGTTCCCTCAACCTTACATAGATGCATAAAATTTGAGTACGAGGGGAAGTCCTACACCGTAAAAGCTGATCCTCCCCCCTTTAAAACCTGTAATATGTTATACCACCCAAATGATGTGCTGGTACCAATCAAGACACCCGTTCATTCAACCCAACCATCTTCTTCAACTGTGCCTCAACCATGTACCTCAATCGCACCTACGCCTTCAACTGATGAAACCACCGCATTTGCAAAACCACTTCCTTCCGCATGCCTAACATCCCAACCGCAGACCCCTTAGTAGATGTTTTTCAGCGCCTTACGCTGGGGGAGTATCGCCTATATAACGTTAGTTCTTTCCATACCCCACAGGAGTACGGACAGGTACATGCCCATCCTAACTATGACCGTCGTGTGGGGGAAGTAATCTCCTACGGACCACCTCACTGCCGCACTAACCTAACGTATGGGGGTGTCGACGCATCTTCCATTGCCCCTGAGCCTCCTCTTGGTGTGGTTCCTTTCCAGTCCGATTTTCAATACCTTACCAATCGTCGCTTTGCCCTCACCTTCTTGACTCGCTGTGCTTGGAAAGGCTTTGGTTTTGGTCTTTATGAACAAGGCCGACATACACTCATTCCCGTGACTACCCGCAAACACAATGATCGCAGTGGTCTCGGTTTTCCTGAAACACCTACACAGGAGACACCTCGTGTCAGCTGTATTCTGGAAGAAGACGACGTCACCCCTACCAAACCATCATCACCCACTTTGCCATCATCACCCACTGAGTCGATAGATCACGAATCTATCCCTCCTAACATTTTTTTTCATAAATGCTATCTTCTTAGGCCCTCTCACTTATCAACGCGATAATGAGGACCCCTCTTCTATCCCCCTTCTATATCCAGACATGATCGAAGAGGACTCGCCTTCAATTAACGTTGTTGAGTGCCAGGATGATGACTCCATCCTCACCTACCTTGGCGCGATGACTCTTATATTCAACGAGCCTTACCATCTGAAACCCAAACCATGCTGAATGAATCTACAATAGAAATCAACATCCACATGGAGGAGGATCCTCACATTGTGAAGATCGGACAATCCCTTAACACATCAGAACAAGTCGCCTTTACTACTTTCCTCCGTGCTCGCAACCAAGCTTTCGCTTGGTCCTACGCTGACATGCCAGGAATTGATCCTGACATTGCTGTCCATAACATTACACTGAAACCCGATTCCAAGCCAATTAAACAGAAATTGAGAAAATGCATCCACGCATTTCCCTCTTGGTCAAAGAGGAGCTCCAACGACTCCTTTCTGTTTCCTTCATTCTTGCCTATTGACTATCCTCAATGGATTTCTAACATCGTACTGCTCACTAAAGTGACGGGGACTTCGGATATGCACAGTTTCTGGATCTTAACCTCGCTTGCCCTAAGGATGACTTCCCCTCCCAAGTATTGATCAACTTGTTGATCTCATTTGCAGTCATGAAATGCTTTCTCTCATGGATGGCTTTTCAGGATACAACCAAATTTTGGTTGCCCCTGCCGATCAACACAAAACTACCTTCATAACTCCTTGGGAACCTTCTGTTACCGTGTAATGCCATTTGGCCTTAAGAATGCTGGTGCGACCTATCAGCGGGCTATGACCTATATTTTTCATGACATTATGCACACTATCCTTGAAGATTACGTCGACGATCTTCTTGGCAAGTCTAAACATCGCAGTGAACATCTCGATGTTTTAACCATTATTTTTGATCACCTGTTACAATATTCTGTCCATCTTCAACCAAAGAAATGTGTCTTTGGTGTCCTTTCGGGAAAGCTTCTTGGTTTTATCATCTCTTTGCGTGGCATTGAGGTCGATCCATCTAAAGTCAAAGCTATCATAGAAATGCCCCCACCTACTAATCTCAAACAATTGCGTAGCTTACAAGGTAAGTTACAATCTATCCGACGTTTCATCTCCCAACTCTCGGATCGATGTCAACCTTTCCATCACCTCCTTAAAAAGGACATTGAGTTTCAATGGAGTGAAGAGTGCCACCAAGCCTTTGAGGCTCTTAAAACTTATCTCTTACAGCCACCCGTGCTTATCCCACCTCAAGACGACCGCCCTTTCTACCTTTACCTTTCTGCCACTAACCATGCTGTAGGAGCCATGCTTGCACATCGTGACTCTGAAAATCGAGAACAAGCCGTTTATTATATAAGTCGTACTTTGGTGGATTATGAGACTAGGTATACACATGTAGAAAAGTTGTGCCTAGCCCTATCATTCGTGGCTACCAAGCTCCGACACTACCTTCTGAATCACAAAACTTTCGTCATCACCAACACGGACCCCATCCATTACATGTATGCCAAACCTCATCTAAACCAACGCATCGCCCGATGGCTCATGCTCCTCGCCGACCTCGACCTTGAGTTCGTCCACCAGAAATCAATCAAAGGACAAACCATCGCAGACCAACTTGCGGAAGCCCCTTTACCTGGGGAACAATTTACCAATTTTACATTCCCCGACGAACTCATCGCCACTCTTTCACTCAAGGAGGAGTCGTATCCAATGACTCTCTTCTTCGATGGATCCAAATGCCAACGCGGTGGAGGAGCCGGCGTTGTTCTTATTCCTCTCGACGCCGAGCCTATGCCTCTTTCATTCCGACTCGATTTCCCTTGCACTAATAATACAGCGGAATACGAGGCCCTTGTTCTGGGTCTCCAGGTTGCGCTGCACTTAGGTATCAAATCTATCAATATTTTTGGTGACTCTCAATTGGTAGTCAATCAAGTTATGGGCATCTACCAATGCAAAAATGAGGAACTTCAAAAATACAAACACTACGTGGATTCACTTCTAGCCTTATTTACTCACTATTCTATCCAAACCATTCCACGCTCTACTAACAAATTTGTGGATACTATGGCTTGCTTAGCCTCGCAAATTCCAGCCTCATCAACTGACTCTGACATTTTTGTCTTGGTCCAACAACTCTTTGCCCCATCTTATTCAGCCCCGGTTGTTTGTACGATAAATACTGTGTCTGCTAACTCGCAGGATACTTGGTATCACCAATTCCATGACTACCTTACAACCTCTGTTCTCCCTTCTGACCTTACTAGTACTGGTAAACGTGCTTTTCTTAAACGCGTTTCTCATTATGTAGTTATGGGGGGACTCCTTTATAAATGTGGCTTTGATGGCATCCTCCTTCGATGTCTCACCGGTGCGGAGATCACCCATACCATCCAACAAGTCCATGACGGTATTTGTGGTGGACATTTTAGTGGCCTTGCCATGGCCAAATGAATCCTTCGCCTTGGTTATTATTGGCCTACTCTCAATAACGACTGCTACGAATATGTTAAGCGTTGTGTTATGTGTCAACAACATGCCAACCTTCAACATACTCCTAGCCACCCGCTCCAGGTCGCTCGAGATCTTTGGCCTTTCTCACAATGGGGTTTAGACCTTATTGGTGAGATTCACCCGTCCTCTTCACAACGTCACCGATGGATAATCACAGCCACCGAATATTACACAAAATGGGTGGAGGCCATTCCACTCATTTCGATCAAAAAGGAAAAAATTGTAGAGTTCATTAACCACCACATTATCTATCGTTTTGGTGTTCCTCATCGCCTGATTACATATAATGGAAAATCTTTCAAAAATAGGTTGTTGCAAGACCTTTGTGACAACTTTGGTATCAAACTCAGCTTCTCATCACCCTACTATCCACAAGCAAATGGACAAGCCGAATCCTCTAATAAAACCCTAACCAAAATCCTCATGAAAGTTGTCAATGAGTCCGGACGAAATTGGCACGATCACATCCCCTTTGCCCTTTGGGCTTATCGTACTAGCATCCGTACCTCTACTAATGCCACACCTTTTTCTTTGGTATATGGTACCGAGGCTGTCTTACCTCTCGAAATACAAATACCCTCCCTCAGAATATCCCTTCAGGATATTCTCACTAACGATGATTTCCGCCAAGAGCGGTTAGCCCAATTGGAGCTTCTTGACGAACGTCATCTTACAGCTCTTGATCACCTTCAAATCTATCAAAAACGCATCAAGCGTGCTTATGATAAGCGACTCCATGAGCGTACCTTTAAGGTTGGTGATCTTGTCCTCAAAGAGAATCAACATGTCACCAAACTAGAAAAGAGCAAACGTGGAAAATTTGCTCCCAATTGGATTGGGCCTTATATAATCACTCACACTTATGGATCAGGCACTTATCGTTTAGCTTCACTTAATGGTAAACCTGAGCCTGAACCCCTTAATGCCTTGCATCTTCGACCATTCTACTATTGAAATTAGTGTTATATCACTTCTTATCTGCCTACTGCTCGTCCCTTGAGCTCATTTACCGCTACATACACTTTGTTTTCCTACATCTCAAAATAAAATCAAGCTCACATAGTTTGATTCTCACCTCACCTAAACGATGCCTTCCCCTTTTTAGTCTAGTCCATGACTTCAAAGTATTAAAATAAGCCGTATTCTTATGGGATTTTCTTGAGTCAAACTTCCTACCAAACTAGATGCTTCACGCCAAAAGAACATCTAGCTATCTAAATTATATATAGATTGTTCCCTCGAAGGACAGCTATATGCCAAATTATTGCTGCTATTCTATATAGACTGCTCCCCCGAAGGACAGCTATGCACTAAAATCATATCTGCTACTATAAATAGACTACTCCCTCGAAGGACAACTATACACAGTCAGCCTTTATCAGAAGCTTCTCGCATTGATCAGCTTTGTGAAGACCTCAAGAATAGCACAATCAATATCCCTTGTAGACTTCCCGCATCGATCAGTCTATATTCAGTAAAATAAAGGCCTCATTCAAAAGAACTTTTTGGGTCATGGACTTGTCTATTTAGGGTAGGTTCTCTTTCGTCAGAACACTCACTTTGTAATAAATTCTCTGTACCTCAGCTATATCATCCACCTCACCTCACCATTTGTTTCAACTCAAGGGACATAACGTACACCCGATATATTGTGATCATACAACTCTTTTCACCTATGGACTTCTCGTCTATGCACGGTACCTAGGGCTTCAAGCTCGTTCTACGTTGTGTGGTTTGTTTAGCTCTTTTCACCTACGGAGCACTCTTTCCGCTTTGCCTCGCATCTAGGATTGTGTGTTGATCTTAATCAGGACATGGTTCCCTACCACTTGGGTAGGCTAACTTTCGCTTCCCTTATACCTTTTACAACATCACCAATTCATTTCCGACACCAACAACCTTACCTTACCAATATTAATATCAATATTCTTACCAATCAACCAATTGCCTAAACCGTACCAAATTTCCTGAATTCGCCTCTCCCTGATCCTAAGGGAGAACTACATCGGTCTGAGGCCCCTCCTTGCTTTGTGCAAAGGGCTATGTAGGCAGCACTTCGGAGACATGGGGTCTCCCAAGGTTAGCTCGACCATCCCCTACCATAACCTATCATGTGTGGTAAATATAAATATTTTTGTGTATTTCTATTTAATCACATTCCTCTTTATCCTTTTTCAAAACACCGAAAGTCAAAACGAAAACATTCTTATTATTATAACTCAAATCAACATACATATCTTGTTTTATTTAGATGTTAAACAAATACATCTTCTCTATCATCGACACGCAGGTCGGTACTCTTATTTATTCTTATACCTTGCTAACATTTATTTAGACCCTCACGCCTCATCCCGAACTAGGTGATGATCGTGATCGTCGACCCCTCTCGCCAGGCCTCGCTATCCTCAATGGTACCACGGCTATTGGTACCACCCACTGATCTGCCAATCTCTCCTGTAACATATGAATACGCCTCTCGCATGGAGGACTCCACCTCTAGTCTCTCCGCCCATGACTCATGAACCACTAACAATCCTCTTGTCTCATTCACTGCGTTTGGAGCTCTTTGAACCAAATGCTGCAGCAGATGATCCTCTCTGCTGTAATCACCGCTATGTCGGGACGATCACGTACACCTCGCAGATTCTGCTACCCACCATAATCTATAGGCCTCTGTCGTTCTTGCATCCATTACCCTGCGATCGGTGCTACCTCTTCGAGCCCTTCTGGAGGTGTTGGGCGGGAGGTGAGAATACTACCTCTGCATCGATCCTCATATAGGGTCTATAAGCCTGGGGTATATCCTGCACAAATCCAAATTGTCGCCACACGCGATCTAGAGGAATCCTCTCATACTCACTGGCTTTGTGCCTGCGATCCACCTCAATCGCTCTACACCCTCAACTCCTCACTATATTCTCTTTACCATATAGTTCCCGTAAGGCCGCCAATGAGATATCCGCAATCGTCACCCTCTCCCATACCTACCTATAATTCTCAATGTCACCCGTCACACACTCGAGATCTTGCCTCTTGTTGTGTTTGGACCCATCGTCCCGAATCCCAACCTCTATACTCCGGTCTCTCCCGATTAGGATGGGTCGGCCTATTGGTCGCACACAAACAATGTGCTCATAGGCCCAAGAGTGTAATAAGTATGAAAAATCCAGTGTCATTCTGTGATTTCGCCTACAAGCCCATAAACCCCTATATAGCTCCACCAAATATGCGGTGCCCATACGCAAACGTCACGTTCCTTTCTATCATCTCCCAAATAACACACATCAATGCCTTTGGAAATCTTCCCCCTTCTGCCCTCGGTAATGCATAATACCCTACCGCTATCATTAATATTACTGCTAACCTTGTCTCCTCAGGATGTGCTGCATACATTATCCCATACGTAAATGACAAACCTCGCTGTGTTAAATCTCGTGCGTATGGACCAAATACTGCTGTTATCGCTCCCCGTGCCGCGCTAGGTAATGCCTGATATACTGGTTTTCCTGTAATTGGGAGTCTCAAAATACGGAACACATCTTCCAATGTTACTGTCATTTCCCCTGTTGGCAGATAGAAGGTATTTGTCTCAGGATTCCATCTCTCAATCAACGCCTGTAACATAGCATGGTTACGTGCGATTCGTGAATAATAGCGGATTCCACTTAACCCCAAACGATTTATCAATGTCCATTCAGCTGGCGTTACATCCGCTCGGATTCGTGACAACAGCGCTGGTACACTATCATTCATCCTCAACCCTGCCTCTGCCTGCATACATCCAAATAACAAAAAACCATTCAATTCCTCCAATCCCCCCGGGTTTTTTCTCAAATTCTGGAAATTCCTACAGCAACCGGTATCGTTTACAGCTAACCGGTACCGGTTGAGTAACCGATACCGGTTATCCCTAACCGATATCGGTCCTGTTTACTTTCATACACCTTGCCTAAACAACCACCTACGACAATAAATTGCTCGTTTATTCCTCTCTGTATACACAGACATACCCAAAACCCTTGATTCCCTACCACGTAACACTCACCTCATTTATAACCCTTGTTATCATCTTTTCTTTCTCATATCTACCCACTTACTCTCCCTCAGCTTATTCCCAAAACATGCAGTAGTCAAATTACAAACAAAACGTTACCTCTTGGGTTGCAGTAGCTTGAGGTGGCCCTTGTCTTCCCTCTTGTCCCTGCCTGCTGGATGTTTCTCCTCGTCCTGCCATTATCACCACCTTTTTCAAACCTGCCTTTCTGTCTTCTGAATCTCAGATCACAATCACTTTCCCTGTCTCTTTACTCCTAATCACTCAAATCTCTCATGCAAATACCTGTCTCAGTCGTCAAAAAGCGTCGCGTTCGCGTATTTAACTCTTGCATGGCTCTAAAAATAAGAACTTAAGTTGCCACCCTAGCTTTTCTATTTTTAGAAAAGCTCATAACTAAATAACCGGTATCGGTCATGTGACCGATATCGGTCTAGCAGCTACCGACATCGGTTCGCTAACCGATATCGGTTATAGACCTATCTTTTTACAACATGGTTCTTTTTCTTCATTTTCTACCTAATTTTTTGTCGCGCCCGCCCTTTTTCCTGCATAACAACACCATTATCCATATTTCTCCATCCACCACACATATCATTACAATGTCCATAACATCATCTATTTTACAAAAACAAACAAACCATCAACTAAGTCACATCTACACAAAACCAAAAACTCATCATTTGGATCCAACTCATCAGATACATATATAACAATGTCACAAAACCAGCCCACAACATGCAACATTTCATCATATAACATGTCATCCATATATACGTGCAAAAACAAAAACATCAACATCATCCATATATCAACATGTCAACTAAACTCATCCTACATTCTATATCACAAACCATCGACAAAATACTTAAACACATTTTTGAACACTGCATGTGGATCAAAACATCATCTCTATATATATATACACATTTTCAAATATACAATGTGCCCTGCATCGGGGCCTCTGTGATCTCATCATACAACTAAGCCGGCACGCAGGCCGCAATAACTATCCAAAATCTCGACTCGGCTCGCAGGCCGGTCCCTCATATCAAAAATATACTCGGCTCGCAGGCTGGTATCAAATATACAACCCGTACTCGACTCGCAGGCCGGTATATAATGAATAAATGAATCCATACATGAATAAATGATGGCACGCAGGCCTCTATCAACACAACCGGTTCGCAGACCGGTGCCCATGTCCCTATACAAAAACTATGTGGGGATCCCTCAGCTCTCCCCACCACCCTCAGCACCTCTCCCTGCTGGTCCCTGCGGTGCCTCTCGCCTCCTACCTGTAACGGACACACCGGCTGTAGCTGCGCCTCCCTGCGACCTCTGACTATGCGAGGTCTCCGCTCGGTGTGCCGCATATGGCTGATACTCAGCTCCGGTACTATCAAGGACATCCTGATAGTACCGGGCCTCTGCTCTCGCCTCCATGTATCTCTCCCGTGCCACCGTCGGTACTGGGGCTGGTCCCCGGACTCCTACTTACCCGGTACCCCTCTTGCTGGTCTTTGCTTTGGTGGTGCCGTGTGGCTCGGTGGTGCCGGTACACCTATCTTCTTCTTTGCACGTACCATTTGCACACAATGTGGTCTTCTTGGTGGTGGTGGTGCTTTTATGTACTGTACTGTGGTACATTTGTCTCTTTGGTGGTGGTCTTTGCTGCGTGCTGTGCACAATGCTTTGGCTAGCTATTGCCAAATACTGTAAGACCCTATCGTGCTGTCACATATGACAGCAGCTGCCTGTAATAACCGCACCACTGGCCCCCGGCTGATCTCTCTCTGCACATCACGCTTTGCCAAGTTTGGGTGTGCGGGGCCAATCTTCCCTCGCCGCTCTCGACCAGCCTACCAAAACTGTATGCTCCCGTGCACCCAAGCATCATCTACACCATCATCATCTGTGGCCTCTGCGCAACCCATCTGGATCCAAGGGGCGTGGTGCGGGCGGTGGGGCTCTACATCATCCCTCTGTCTTTGAGGGAAGGGAGGTGGCTTGTCTGTCGCAGCCCCATCTACTGTGTACCCTCTCTGGGGGTATCCTCTCGTACTCTCTCGGCCTCACGTCTGCTTTATCCGGAATGTGTCTTGGATCGAGGCCTTGTCAGAACGGGATCCTTCGCGAGGGTGATGACCTCTGTAAGGTCTCCATATGATGTCTACCATTTGTCGGGCCCTCTAATACATGTCTATAATACGCCACATCTCGCCACCATGAGAAGCGCTCGTGGCTGCCCCACGATCTGACCACCTCTGAAAGCCATATACTGTATATGACTGTGCCACACAGGCTCTATTGGGGTAACCCTCTTGGCTAATGCGTATGATGTGTTCATATGCCCAACAATGCAGCAAAAATGTCGAGCAGATATCAAATCACCTCATCCGTGATAACCCTGAGCTCTCTGTATAGTTGCACTGGATACATCTGGTGCCCACGCATCATGCAGTATGCTCCTCAATCATCTCAAGCAACACCCCATCAGCGCTTGTGGGAAAGCGGCCTCCCTCACGAGTCAGGAGGGCGAAGCGGGTGATCCCATCATCATCGGCATAGCCGGTAGGTGTCTCGTGTCGATGTGCATGGTACATGTCACCATACCCAATGCTTTAGCGCTTATGATAGGTAAGTAGCGCATATTCTGCATCTCCAAAAACTCGTAATATGCTATCCATGGAAGTCTCTTAATCTGCACCGGAAGACTCGCTCTCCCTCGATAGGTAGTCGAAGGATGCGATACACATCCTCCAACGTGATAGTCATCTCCCCAGTCGGGAGATGGAACACATTGGTCGCCGGATCCCATCTCTCGATGAGGGCGACCATCGGTGTGATCTCTCTCTATCACTCTGTACCTACTCTGGACTCCACCCAGAGTCCCACCTCGCGCATGATCACCCGGTGAGTGCGGATACATGTGGTCTCATCCGCACCAACGGCCGAGGGCATCCTATCCCGCATCGTCAATCTGGCGCGTGCTGCAAAACCAACCCACATCCTTAGACCTACTTTTATCACAACATCTACTTTATCCTCTAAACCCCCTTTTATCCCCCGACCACACCCCGGACTCTCTGCCACCCCACCCAAAACCCAAACTCACCCCACCTACAAACTAAACTCACTCCACCTAAAAACCAAACCCACTCCACCTAAAAACCAAACCCACCCCACCCAAACCCCTACCCGACCCAAAGCCCAAAATCTACCCAAACCCCTACCCGACCCAAAGCCCAAAATCTACCCAACCCCTACCCGACCCAAAGCCCAAAATCTACCCAAATCCAAACCCACCCAACCCCAAAACAAAACAAACCCAACCCAACCCACCCCAACCAACACCCCACCCCACCCAACACCCAAACCCACCTAACCCAAAACACAAAACACGCCCAACCCAAACCCAAACACGCTTTAAACCCAACCCAACCCATACCCATACTGAACCCAAACCGGCGCGGCCGACATACGGCCGATCTGCCGGTCCATGACCTAACACACCTGTCCACACATTTGCGACCGATGCGGTCGCTTATGAACCGACATCGGTGTATCATTGGGTAATTCTTAGGAGCCGAACCCCGCGGCCCCCGCCCATATTTTGCATTTTTATACTTATCTACCCACCCAAACACCATAAAAACCTATCCACCCAAATTGACTTGCCCTATTTTACCCATCTATCCTCTTCGTTTTCAAATTACGTCAATTTACTCATTATTTCCTAAAAATGTAAATTCCTACCCAAACCCCCAATTTAAGCTTTTAATACCATTCAAACGCACAAAATAAAGAGTTCGAGCCTACCCATCGACGACACGTCATCGTGGTGGGATGGGTGGTGGTGGTCCAGCTGGTCCAACCCCTCCTGCTCCTCCTGCCTGTGCCATGGCTCCAATTCTACTCTGCTGGGTCCCCAAGGCTAATCAGCTCTTTGCCTCCTCCTCACTCGGGCCCGCAAACAACTCACTCCTCCAGCACAATAGCTCCACCTCAATCAATAAACCTCCAATCTCAACTCTCCACGTCAGACAAGTCAATTTGGTTTTCAAAATAACAAAGTGACAATGACAAGCCGTATTTTTCTTTTTATAGGTTTTTCGCCCTTAACCGATATCGGTTTCATGTTGCCCTAATGAACCGGTATCGGTCCCTTAACCGATATCGGTCACGTAGAATCGACATCGGTTTTTTCTTCCAACTTTCCCCCAATTTTTTGCCCTTATTTACCATTTGCCCCTTTTTAACCACATATCGCCTATATCCACCTTTGCTGAACACCATTTGTTTACAAACCGGCCCGACCCAAGGCCTCGCCCTACCCAACCGGCCCGACCCAAGGCCTCGCCCTAACAAACCGGCCCGACCCAAGGCCTCGCCCTACCCTACCGGCCCGACCCAAGGCCTCGCCTACCCCCTGGCCCGAGGCCCGAAGGCCTCGCCTACCTGCCTACCCCCGAAGGCCCGACCCGAGGCCTCGCCTAACAAACCGGCCCGACCCAAGGCCTCGCCTAACAAACCGGCCCGACCCAAGGCCTCGCCCTGCCCTACTGCCAGGACCCGAGGCCTCGCCTAAAAAACCGGCCCGACCCAAGGCCTCGCCTGCCTACCGGCCCGACCTAAGGCCTCGCCTAATAAACCGGGCCCACCCAAGGCCTCGCCCTAACAAACCGGCCCGACCCAGGCCTCGCCTAACAAACCGACCCCAGGACCCAGGCCTCGCCCTACCTGTCGGCCACCCAAGGCCTCGCCTAACAAACCGGCCCGACCCAAGGCCTCACCCTAACAAACCGGCCCGACCCAAGGCCTCGCCCTAACAAACCGGCCCGACCCAAGGCCTCGCCCCTAACAAACCCGGCCGACCTGAAGGCCTCGCCTTAACAAACCGGCCCGACCCAAGGCTCGCCTACCCTACTGCCCGACTGGGCCCGAGGCCTCGCCTGCCCCTACCGGCCCGACCCAGGCCTCGCCCTGCCTGCCTGGCCCAAGACCCAAGGCCTCGCCTGCCTGCTGGCCGGACCCGAGGCCTCCGCCTGCCCTGGGCGACCCGAGGCCTCTACCCTACCGGCCCGACCCAAGGCCTCGCCTAACAAACCGGCTCGACCCGAGGCCTCGCCTGCCCTCCCAGGCCCTACCCACGGCCCTCGCCTAACGAACGGCCCGACCCAAGGCCTCGCCCTACCCTACCCGACTCCAGGCCTCGCCTAACCCGGCCCGACCCAGGCCTCGCCCTACCCTACCGGCCCGACCCAAGGCCTCGCCCTAACCAACCGGCCCGCCCCAAGGCCTCGCCCTACCCATTTGGCCCGACCCAAGGCTGCAACCCAACAACTCGGCCCGACCACGGCCAGTATCACTCTAATACCTTACCCAAATCAAAACCATCCACTTTTATCCACCCATCCTGTAGTTTTTGTTCAATCGAGCTCACTGTTCGTGTTTTAGCATGATTAGGGTCCTTGACTTGATCTGTCGACCAACTTTTCTCAGACCTAGACCGTGACGTTTATCTCAACCAAACCAACCATTTGGTCTGCCGGACATGCCTAAACGTTCTGTACCTTTACCTTGTTATATACCACCAGGAGCTACTTCTATGCCTTGGATACCGGGATTATATCACCCTTGTTTGGATAAACTATCGACCTTTGCCTATGCCTTTCTGGTTTGCTCGTCAAATCATGTACCCTAGTCGTCTTATTGCATTATACCATGCGTCTGCTTCCTTGGACCTACCCCACCATCTTACCATCCCCTCTACCCCATTTACCCTTTATCAACCCTATCCCTGATTTCCCGTTCACTCAATCTGTGATAGATTTGAGGGGGATTACCTATACCCTTAACAGGGGAAACCACTTCATATTATTGTCTTTGCGACTTTACAAAACAAGCTACACGCGATAATAAGGGCTAATGTAGACACCAAATTTGTGTCTTACGACCCCTTGTGACCCGCATCTCATCTCGCAACTTAACCTCATCACCTAAACCTTACACAATTATTTATTAATTACCTTGTAATTGATAAATCCACATCACCTTACCTGCCACCTCATTTTGCCACCTCATCATGACCTAGCCCTAACCCTAAACTAACCTAATTAAGACCTATGACTTGGTCTAGACTCACATCCATAACTAATGCCTCCTTACTCGCACCCAAAACTGACCTTCTAGCCACTTGACCAAGCCCGCAACTGATCTCTCGGGAGAAAAGCAGGGAAGGTGGGCTATTTTACTAAAAATAGCCTACTTTTTCCTTACTGATGCCGGTTCCTACTCGACCGCCGTCGGTTACGTAACCGCCATCGGCTCCCTGTAAATGGGCTCCCCGAACCAAAATCAAGGGTCGAATGATTTTTGAATCAACAGAGATCATTGGGAGCGAAAAATAGAGTCCAGATCTTCACTTGACCGAGCAGAGACGAGTGAAGAAACCAGAAGCGTTTGCAGCAAAGGAGATCAACTTGCATCTTTGTCAAAACCAGTAAGTCACATCTTGCATGTCCTCTGTTATAACATTTCTTATGCTCTTTGAATCACAGTCCTCCTAAATCCATTTCTGAATCCACTACCCAGCATGCATATTACCTCTAACTATCATTCATCTACCTCTCATCACCTTATTTCCTAATACCACCTATATACAGCCTTACAAACAACACAACTACCCCATAAAGCGACCAACCTACAGATCCTAGAACCCACCGGTATCGGTTATCGATATCGGCCGGTTATCGATAACCGGCATCGGTTCCTCTGATCAAAACCAGAAAACCAGCCTTTCCCCTACCCAGTTCAACGAAGCAACTTAATTGATATTTTACAGTCTTTTGTGTTAATTCATATTAGCAGGGAAACTGACCACCTTTGAAAGGAAGTTTTATATTTCCTGGGCCCAAGGCAGTTTCCTCATTTATTGTCTAATCAAAATCTTGTGGTCTTGTGTTCTTATTTGCAGGTAGTCCTTCCAAGACAAAAAGGAGTTCTTCGCAATCAGCCTGATCTTTCTCTATGGTACGTGCACACCATCTCGACATTCTACAGGTATTCCTCCTAGCCCCTAACCTTATTTGTTTCTAAAAGGAACGAAACATTCCGAGTGAAACAAGTTTATTGATTGGGTGCTTCACATTTTACCCAATTGCCTTATTCTCCATTGGATAAGCCCATATGGCTCACTTTGGGGGAGCTCTTGACATGTATACACCAACTTATATTGCTGACTCATCCACTTCATAAGACTCCATTAAGTACTTCAAGATTCACTACTCCAATTCACATATCATTGGTTGGGGTTTCTTGTTCGATGATCTACCCATAATACTCACCAAAAACTCCTGAATTCACTATTAAATGCCTCGGAGATATCCCTAGCATGTACACTTGTCACTCGTTTTACACGGCATCACTCTACATCCATGCCTCCAAGGACAACTCATCTTGTTGACCGACCATTGATCACCTAATCACTGCGTGGACCCCCAAACACTTCGAGTTTGATTCACCATTTTGTACCAATCAGAGCTCAAGATACAAATGTCTAAAACCCTTATGTTTATAACCCCAAAAAGAGTTCTGAAATTGTGCTCGTCCCAATACCAAAATGACTCGGTCTCCGATGTAGACCTTCAAAATGCTGACTTGGTCAAAATCCAAAATGAGCCAACTGCAAAACTGAAGTCCAAATTTCAGACTTTAGAGTTCGGAAGTTGGTTCACACTTCCTCAACTCATCATCTTAACTCTCCAAATCAAATGATCTCTGAAGCCCAAAATCACTCTTCTACAAAACCCGAAGTGCCTTTCCAACTCAAAGTTGTTTTATTCACCTCGATCACCCGCTCGGCCCTTTCTCCAAAACATATGTTCACCGAGTGACTCGGACTCAACTCACCTCCCTCCCGAGTCATCTCCTTTCGCTCCACTTCAAACCATGTGGACTCACCTCTATGACATTCACTCCCCTTCATGCCTCATGAGCCTTGGTTGTCTCGTAATCTCACCAAGACTTCTCGGTTCTTGTTGCCCAATTTTCTTGAGCTGCATCATGAGCTCCTCACCTTATTTAGCCATTCTACTTGAGCTACTCTGTGAGCATGTCGATAACCCCGGCTTGGCTTATTCCTCCTCAAGCCGGATGACTTGCTAATCTACCTCCTCAATGAGCCAATCCACTGTGCCCTTTGATCTTCTCCATCAACACCTCACTTAACCAAGTTTGGTCTTTCCATGGCTATACTTTTGAGCCATTAGATTTGACTACTGGACCACTCGAGGGAAACTCGGTCTATGTTCCAATGTTAGACCTAGCTCGAGCTTATCTTTGAGTTACTATATCTTAATGCATGCTTGAATCACACGTCTATATTTTGAACTCATGTTCCTTTGTCCCGATGTTGAACATCATCATTTTTACCCAATTCCTACACATCAACCTATAATCTTGTCAAGTCATGATCAGATCCATTCCTTTGAGCTCGATTTGATTCACTATTTCTTCTTTGTTGGTGAGCCTCGTATTTTCATGGCAAAGTTCAAACCTATAGCTTGAGCTTGCTCCATAGAGTTATACATCCTTTCCACCGGGCTTGGCCCCCATATGTTTGTCTATGTACATGAATCACTAAGCCATGCATGAGCTTGGTGTACTTCTCAATGTCCTGGCCTTTATCGAGCTACTCTTAATCAAAATTGAGCACTTGAGTGACCATTTCACTCCACGAACTCGATTTTCATCCCGAGCTCCACTTTATACTATCGAGTTGTCTATATGCCGAGCTTACTTGGCAACATGTTCTCCACTTGACCCTACTCATAGCTTGACTCGGTTCAACATTATCTCACTCCGAGCCATTGCTTCTTGCGAGCTCGGCTCTCTCTCACTTGGTTGATTCAAACACACCTCAAAATGACTCGCCGAGTCATTGAAAGACTTGCCCTCCAAATGGAAACCAAATCACACCACACACTCATGAGAGCTTGCTTTGAGATGCTCGGTGAGCTACTTTTTGCTCAAAAACCATTTAGACTCCCCCAAACTCTTTTTTGATCAAGATTTTATTTTCTTGGCTTTCTCTCAAAACTAGAGAGTCATGGGAACACAATAACTCCTTCATGGGATTTATTGTTCGATTTTGATCATTTTTATATGCATTGACTAAAAGTGGGGCCCCCAAGGCCAATTTAATCACCCAAAGTAAAACCTGAGTCTTGAAGAGCCAAAAAAAGGAATAATAATATATGACAACCCTGAACCTTCTCGAAACACTGTTATTACTTCTTAAACGCAAAATTTACCCGAAATGATCCGAGAATGCTCATGAAGGAATTTTTTATCCCGTGTTTCAATAGGCCCTCATTGTCCAATTTTTACTAAGAGGTAAAATTGGATAACAAAACTTGCTGAACTAGAATTTGCAATAGCAATAAGGGCTGAAAAACTATATACGACAAGAAAAATCACACATGTTCCAAGTGGAACATGCAGAGTGTACAAAATGCACTTGTTTTGCAATAAATGAACATAAAAAAACCTACTCTAAGCGAGAGACAAAACAAAGATAAAAAAACTTGATACGGGATGGGAGAAGTATCTTCCTTTTCTTATAAAATGTGGTCATGTAATTAATTTGGAAATAATCATTTCCTTTAATGAGAGTGGGAAAATGATCTAAAAATGTTTTCTATCCCATTCTTCAAATTATCAACTGGGAAAAGAAATAATTCTTCCTTAATATAATTTTCATTTAGTTCATGAGGTATTACAGGTGACCTTTGGCACATTGAAGCTCTCCTCATGCTCGGAATTAAGAATCACTAGTTGCTGACTCCATTTTTGGCTCTAAATTATCCAAGTATCGATTGAGAAAGGACCGATCCTTATGATTTGCCCTTTTTTATTTTTGTGAATAGAGCTATTAGAGACACTTTCCTCATGATGGTGATTGTTTGTAAGATGATGGAAACTATGTGCTGCTTCTGCAAACAACTATGTCTCTCTCATGATGAATATTTTGGAAATGGTGTCATCATTCTCTTCTTTATCTCCAAGAACAGAGTTCGAAAAATCATACTCATCCTTTTTCTCCTCATGAATAAAGATTTGGGTAGTAGGTTCCTCTTTGATGTTTTACTCCATGGTGTTAGGAAATAAGAGATAAAATATGTGGAATAATCCCTTACGAGAATCGCACATGTAGAAACTAATATGCGAGAAAATATTACGGATCTCAAATAAAAGTGCGAATAAATAACACAACACACAGAGACAAGATTTAACGTGGTTCACCCAATTTGGGCTACGTCCACTAAGAATCACTTGCTCGATTTTATTACAAGCCTCCACTCTCTCAATACAATAACCAGATCCGTTTGGAGCTATGCTCAACAAACTCTATAGAATTCACACCCAATTCAAAACACATCTGATACATTTACTTGTTTTTCTATCATATGCATAACACCATATAAATAGACAATTGCTTAGCCAGAGTTTTACAAAACCATGGGTATCAAAACAATGGGGAAAAACAAAAGCGTCCCATAAACCTATGGGTAACCGAAGAGGTGGTTTTACAAAACAATGGGTACCGAAAAACCATGGGCCCAAAAACAGCCCATAACGGTTACCCATTACCCATGGGTTAATAAACCACCCATGAAAATTTACTTCGGGGGCTTCACCCCCGAACCCCCCTGACCCGCTCACGGCCACCGGCGGACCGCCATAAAAATACCCGAGTGTAACACATAGAAGGTGTACCACACTCTAACATGAAAATAGGCTCCACAAACATAACAATCTCCCACTTGGAGACTAATTTCCACTGAGCAAGCTTCTCAACCCTTCATTGTCATCCATGAAGGCCAACCAAAGCTGAACATAGCTTTAGTTTATCCCTTGTGACCACCTTGGTCATCATGTCTGCAGGATTCTGACTAGTATGAATCTTCTCCAACTTCAACTTATCTTCCTCCAAAGTTGTCCTGATGAAGTGATATCTCAACTGTATATGCTTCGTCTTGGAGTGGAAAGCGAGTTCTTAGCTAGGTGTATAGCACTCGACTATCACTATGCACTTACATTCCTTCATGCTTATGCCCCAACTCCTCAAGTAATTGTTGTAACCACATCATCTCTTTTCTTGCCTCTGTGGCAGCAACATACTCACCTCCGTGGTTGACAAAGCCACCAGACTTACGTGAGTCGTGAAATCCAGCTCACTTTAGTATCCCACCTACAGATAAATATAACCATGCTCCTCTGGCTGTCTACATCTCCAGCCATGTCTCGAATCTACATAACCATGTAAAGTGGTGTTTGATCCAATGTAGCACAAAACTGTCCCCATGGTTCCTCTCAAATCAAGGATCCACTTTCTCTTGCAATGCTCTTTACTGGATCACTTATAAATCTACTCACACTCCCCGCATGGGCAATGTCGAGCCTAGTGCACACCATAGCATACATCAAGCGCTGATGAGAGTAAGGTACCTTGACATCTGGTTTGTTTCTGCTTTGTCTTGGGACACTTGCTGCTCTTTGATAACTTAAAATGGCTCGCTAAAGGAGTCTCAACCGACGGTTTAGCATCTCGCATGTTAAACTCCGTCCAATACCTTCTTAATGTACTCTTCACGAGATAAAGTCAACTTCCATTCCTTCCTATCCCGAGTTATCCTCATACCAAGGATTTGTCTGGCTGCCCCAAATCCTTCATATCAAAGGATTCACTTAGTTTGTTTCTTGAGTACCTTTATTTCCTGCATGTTTTTACCTGTAACCAACATACCATCAACATACAAACATAGGATAATATAACTTCCATCCTCAAATTTATTTGTATACACGCAATGGTCGAATGACATCTAATATAACCTTGCTCCATCATGAAGCTATCAAACTTCTTATACCATTGACGTGGAGCTTGTTTCGAGCCATACAAGCTCTTCTTCGGTTTGCACACCATCTCCTTTTTACCTTTGACTTCATATCCTTCTCTGGTTGCTGCATATATAGCTCCTCCTCTAAATCACCATGGAGAAATGCGTCTTTACATCTAACTATTCTAAGTGTAAGTCTTTTTGCCACTATTCCAAGAACAGATTCGATAGAAGTCATTTTTACTACGGAGAAAAATCTCATCAAAATCTATACCTTGTTTAATGTGCAAACCCCTTGACCACCACCGGGCCTTATATCTTTTTTTCCTCCGTCTTCATCTTTAACTATGTACACCCACTTGTTCTACAATGCTCTTTTGCCTTTTGGTAGCTTCACCAAATCCCAAGTTTGGTTCTCCATGAGAGACTTATGCTCCTCATCCATGGCTTGCTCCCACTTCTTCTTGGCATCTACTTGCATTGCTTCATCAAATCTCTCTAGCTCTCCACTATCAGTGAGTAATAAATAATAAAGAGAAGGAGAAAAACATTCAGGTTATTTTCTTACCCTAGAAGACCTCCTCACTTCGTAGGAGTTTGGGGTTCCTGTTGAGTCGGTTCTTGAACTGATTCATGGGTCACTGTCCCATCCGGAAGATCATCTACCACTTGCATATTCTTTCTTGGATTCTTCCTGTTTTCCCCGCAACTATTGCTTATACATGACTTTCTCATTAAAGACCACATCCCTAGACCGAATGATTTTCTTGTCCTTAATACTCCAACATTTAAATCCAAAGTCATCACCACCATAACCAATGAAAGTACATTTTTATGATTTAGCCTCTAGCTTGGTCCTATCATCCTTGTCTATATGAACAAACACCTCACATCCAAAGAATCTAAGAAATGAATAATCAAATTTCTTACCATACCAAGCCTCCTCAGGTATGCCTCCATCCAAGGCACTTGAGGGTCCTTTGTTTATCAAGTACACAACTGTGCTGTGCTCACCGCTTCTACCCAAAAAGAAAGAGGTAGTCTTGCATGTAACCTCATGCTCCTAGCATGTTCCATTATTGTTCTGTTCATCCTTTCTGATACCCCATTCTATTGTGGAGTTCCTGGAACCGTCTTTTGCCTACGGATTCCATTCTTAGAACAGTAGTCATTAAATTCATGGCTGCAATACTCCCCTCCATTATCTGACCTGAGACATTTTAGCTTAAGACCTGTTTCATTCTCTACCAAGGCTTTCCATTTAACAAAAGTTTCAAATACATCAGATTTGTTTCTAATACAATAAACCCAAACTTTCCTTGTTGCATCATCAATAAAAGTAACATAATAACTTGAACCCCCAAGAGATGATACCTAAGTGGCCCCACACATCAAAATGTACTAGCTCTAACTTACTCTCTTTCTTCGTAGGTCCAACCTTGAGAAACCTTACTCACTTTTGTTTCCCATATATGTAGTTCTCACAGAAATCCAAACTTGTTTATGTATATCCAGGAAAATTCTTCTTTATGATGTTCATGCCCTTATGGCTCATATGACCGAGCCTATAGTGCCATAATGTTGTATCTGCATCTGAAGCCACAAGATTACAATCATTAGTACTATTAGTGGTTAAATACAAGGTTCCAACCTTCTTACCTCTTGCCACCACAAGAGCACCCTTAGTAACCTTCCAAGTTAGTTAATGTAAATATCACAAGATCAACCATCACTTCCCAATTGCCCCACCGATATCAAATTTCTCCTTAATGTAGGCACATGTCTGACATCCTTCAATAGCCATGTATTCCCATTCTGCATCTTAACTTGAATAGAACCTTTTCCAACTATACTGCAAGGCTCATCATCACCAAGAAAAACATGCCCAAAATCCCCTTGAACATAATCAACAAAATAATGCCTATGTGGAGTAGCATGAAAAGAAGCCCCTGAATCTAAAACCCAAGATTCAGTAATATTATGCAAAGAAAGAATCAAAGCATCCTGACATACATTACCCGATGCCACATTTGCCTCCTTGTTTTCTTCCTGTTGTTTCTTCTTATCCCAAAGCTCCCAACAATTCCTTCTTTGCATGCCCAGCTTTCCACAATTCCAACATACAATCTTGCTCTTGGATTTTGACCTTGCCCGATCTTTTGATTTTCCACGGTTTCCTCTATTCTTCTGTCTCCCTCTAGTTTCCATTATCAAAGCATTCCCTGAAGTAGAAGATTCCCCAAAGATTTTTCTTCGCATTTCCTCACTTAGAATCACCCCTACAACATCCTCAAACTTCAACTTCAAGTTAGCTGGAACCGAGTTACTTACCGCCATTACCAGGCTATTCCAACTCTCAGGTAAAGAGCATAGAATTAATAAAGCCCTAACTTCTTCATCAAATTCTATTGTAACCAAAGCTAGCATATTCACAACCATATTGAAATCATTTAAATGATCTGCTATTGAACTATTCTCAGACATCTTCATATTAAACAAATTTTTCATTAAAAATATCTTGTTATAGCAGAGGGTTTTTCATAAAACTTCCTAATGCATCCATTAGATCTTTTGTATTCTTTTCCTTTGAAACATTAAATAATACCAAAGATGCAAGACACGGTGGATTGTCCCAAGTACCTTCCTATCCAAAAATCCCATTCCACATCTATCATACTCGAGGGTTTGTTCACCTTCTCAGATAGCAATGGAGTATAAAGATCCTTATGATAAAGGTAATCTTCCATTTGCATCTTCCAAAGATGAAATTCTACCCGTTGAATTTATCAACTCTAGATCTTCCTTCATATGCCATAGCTCCCACTCAAGCTAAAAACTTTCCTGCGATTCAACACTTCAAAAACCAAACCAGGACTCGATACCAATTGTTAGGAAATAAGAGATAAAATATGCGGAATAATCCCTTACAAAATCACAACATATAAACTAATATGCGAGAAAATATTACGATCTCAAATAAAAGTGCGAATAAATAACACAACACAGAGAGAGACAGATTTAACGTGGTTCGCCCAATTTGGGCTACGTCCACTAAGAATCACTTGCTCAGATTTTATTACAAGCCTCCACTCTCTCAATACAATACCCAAATCCGTTTGGAGCTATGCTCAACAAACTCTATAGAATTCACATCCGAATTCAAAACACATCTGCAATACATTTACTTGTTTTTCTATCATATGCATAACACCATATAAATAGACAATTTAAAGTGGTTTTACAAAACCATGGGTATCAAAACAATGGGGAAAAACAAAATCGTCCCATAAACCTATGGGTAACAAGAGACGGTTTTACAAAACAATGGGTACCGAAAACCCACGGGCCCAAAAACAGCCCATAATGGTTACCATTACCCATGGGTTAATAAACCACCCATGAAAATTTTCTTCGAGGGCTTCGCCCTAAGCCCCCTTGAATCGGGGGGGCTTCACCCCCGAACCCCCCTGACCCACTCACCGGCAAGCGGGACCGCCGTAAAAATACCCGAGTGTAACACATAGAAGGTGTACCACACTCTAACATGAAAATAGGCTCCACAAACATAACACATGGAAGGATCATCAACATTATATTCTCGTAAAGGATGAAAGGGGAGAAATATTTGAAATTTTATCACCAATAGAAAATAAGAAGCTTTCTATGATCTCTTCTTCATCCAAGACTTATGAATCTGATTTTTCCTCCTCCATTGCTAATTTTTATGAAGACAAACCAATAATCTCCTTTTCATGCACTTTAATCCTAGCTTCTTGTTGTAGGTATAACTAGATGTGGCATTTTATTGGATTCAAATCTTGAAATCCAATCCTTCAAGTTTTCCAAAAAGTCTTCTACTGCTTGGTTTCTTTAATTTTCTACCCTCTATGACTGATTTTCTGATTAGTACCTTCCCAAAATGGATTTGGGAATGTGAGACGAGGGGTGGGATGGGTTTCAAATCGATTTTTAATGTTCATAATGACGGGAAGGTCCACGATCTTCTTGTGGAAGAGAGGTAATGGAAGGAAAATATCTTGAGAAATCTAGGAACATTGAACTTTGGCTTAGATGGTTCATGATGAAAATGAGGGGGCATCATATACTAATATGGTAGTTAAGAAGGAACACCCCATTAATATATCCCCTCAACCTTATGTTCATTAGCTTCTAATGCCTGTAAAGATGCAATAAAATCAACCATTTGAGTGAAATACTCACTCATTACCTCAAGCCTTTGTTGTGGACTAAACCAACTAGGTATAAGACCTCCCCATGGACAAGGCTGCCTAAAACCATGTTGTTTAGCTTGCATGATTTTTAGTTTCTCCTTGAAAATTTGTATAATTTATTTCATATTTTTAAATCTTCCTTGAAAAATTTCTTCAAGTGTGAGATGACCTCCAAAATCTGTATACTCTTCTTCTTGCATAACACCATGGTTAGCTAAATAACTAGAAGGAATTATATTTGCATTTGAATCATAAGAATATGCATACTCATTCTGATTTTTCTCATAAGTATGGTTTGGAGGTGGATTCAAATGATAGTGCTATTGGAAATGAGGATTCTATTGAGGAAGTGAAGTCGTGATTGCGCAACTTCATGCAAAAGTGAAATGAAATGATGGAAAGATGGTTTCTAGTCTGCTTTGGATAAGAAAATGAGTTGATTGGACCAGTGGAATCACCAAATGTGTTAAGAAACTACCTCAAAAGGATGAATATTTTCTAATAACACATAAAACTTGGAAAAATGGAAATGTAGACCTTTAAAATAGTCCCACTTCAAATGCCAAAACTGTTGGAGCTCAAAATTGCACCCTTCCTTGAATCACACAATTTCAAGATTTTAAGGCAACATGAGACCGCCTCCAAGTGTGGTACTTGTAGCTTAAGAAAAACCTATGGAGAAGGATGACTTCTTTGTTATGCAGGTTTGGGAAAACATGCATAACAAAACCTACTAATCCTTAATCCTTAAACTAGTCCTATTCTAACTTCAAGGGACTAGGGAGAGAGAGAAGTAAAGAAAATAAAATCCTAAGCTAAAGGGTAGTGATAACACCATAATGAAGGTCGATCACTCTCCAAATAGGAAGGAAATGGAGAAAAATGGGAGGAAAGTGTAGAAATACGTATAATTGACCATAACAGTGTAGAGATTCACCCTTCCCATAAATTCATGACACAAAAACAATGAAATCTTGCAAGTATAAGACATGCATAATACACCAAAATAAGAACAAAAGGGAAAGAATGCATAAAATGTGAAATTAGGGAAGAGAATAGCCAAAACACTCGATTTCATTGCTTAAAGTATGCACACTCAATTACAATGGTAAAATATATTGCAACGACCAAGTTCGAGGTCTAAAACTCATGATTTGGCCACCTTTTTGGCATGGTTCTATTACAATAAAGAGATTATGTCTTTTACAATGTGAAAGTTCCCGATTTATAGAGAAATGAGAAGGAGAAGAGAGAAGAAGAAGAGAGAGAGGTACAAATAGAAGGGATTCAAATGCCAAGAAAAATTTCCATAGATGATTAAAAGAAGGTGTGGGTGTCTCGATTTGGCTTATCATTGCACACCATCAATTTTGTAGGTTAAAAAGAATGACATCCATACTTCTTTAATTCTGGTCAGTGGAGTAGTTGAATGTCACTTCAAACAAAACAATCACAACTCCAAAATTCCCTTTGGAATCTGATGTTTTTGCTTGATCAATAACTTTGCATACATTATAACACATGTGCTCTACTTCCGTTTGATAGGTTTGGAAATTCCAATGGGTTTCTGCATATTACCATTTCCTCCATAACGCAGGTGAAAAAATTATCCTTTGTTGTAAGACATCATGGTGCCTATGGGTTTCATTCATGCTTAAACTAGTGGCATAATATGGTCTTGTTCCATGGGTTCTTTTCGTGGATATTTAAATTTATCTCATCTTGAAGAAATGATCCTGCTTCCTTGTGTCTTAAACTACTCACGCCACTTATCTTTGAGAATTCAGGGAACACTAGGATAGCGTTCACAAATTCTATCCTTACTCATTTTTAAGTTTCTTTTCCTCACTCAAGTCAGACTTTCGGTGGTTTGTTAAACATGCATTGCATCCTTGCTTGATTGAGATCTAACCTTTACCCTTTACTACACAACACTTTGTCTTTCCATAAAATTTGTCTAAGTCTTGGACTACTCATTTATTTGATCTATGGGTTAGGATAACCCATAGAACACTATGTTTCTGCACTCTACAATATAATTGAACTAGTCCCCATGGCTTTTCTGAGCACAAAAATGGTTAAGTCCTATTGATGAGTTGTTCAAAATTACAGGATGTAATTTTGGACAACTACTAAAATTTCTCATGATAAGGCTTCTCATGAAATCATGCTTCAAATATTATGTTATTTCTCTATTATTACATCTTCCATTCCATCTTCTTATCTACTCACCTCCATGGGATCATATAGTCTTAATGTTTCCATTCCTATGTCTACCACTCATTTTTCTTCTCCTCTTATCTCTCATATTCAACCAAATTCTTCTTCTAGAACCATGCCTTAGAATCCTTGGCACCCGATCTACAAGCCCGAGTTCTTCAAATACAATGGGGTGTTACTACCTCATCATATTCTATAAATTCCACACTTCTTTTAAACATTACTCTCACACCTGAGGTTGCATCTTATCCTCTTCCTCCCGGTTTTGTTTTACCTAAAATCCCACTTTTCAATGGTAAGGAATATCCACAAGAACATCTTAGATCATTTCATGTTGCTTTCTTAGATTATGCTTTTGATGATACATTATTAACAAAATTGTTTCCTAGAATCTTACAAGATTATGCATTACAATGGTTTTATTATTTTCTTGTGCATTCATGTATGATATTTTAATTTGTTAGCAAATCTATTTTTAGCACAATTTTCTATCAACATTGTTGTTAAAATCTCTAATGCACAAATGGATAAAATGAAACAAGGATCTAATGAACACTTTAGTGACTATGTTCTACATTACAAAATAATATTACTAAAATGAACAATATCTTATCTGATTTTGCATTACCAAACCTATTTTTATAGAGCCTCTTACCTTCTATCAAAGATTCAATCATATTTGACACCTTTAATTCATTCAATCACTTATGTTATATCCTTCAAGACCATGATGCCAAGATAATTTCCTTGGGAAAAATAAAATATATTGATCAAGCTTCTAGTCACTCTAACATTAATTTCATGAAAAATATACTTTTAATAGTACAACTACTCGATTGATGAGATGAGGTCACGGCCAAAAATAATCCAATGTCCCCACCAATGAAGCTCCAACTTCAATCTCCTCAAAAACATTTTCTGAAATTTCCTACACTACCTCGGGAAGTGTTATAACAACTCCTAGCCAGTAACCGTATCTATCTTCCTTCATTACTCAAGTTGGATTCCAGTCATCCTCAAGGAAAGAACTTTGATGAAAAATCATATTGTGATTATCACCGATGTAATGGGCACTCTACTGATATAGATAGACGATTTAAAATTAAACATGTAATTCAATATCTAATTGATTTTGATGTAATTGAATGGGATGAGCTTGCTACATCTAAACCTTCCAATGATAATGCTAAGATTAAAATATTTAATAAACCACTTCTTAAACATGGAAATATGCACTTGAGGCAAATGCTAACCATTCTTATAATGTTCTTCTACGCATATTCAATTTACCAATACTCCTTTATATTTTCTTGTTTGTCTTTCTACTTGCTTCACCACCGATCATCACTTTGACTTTAATGCTTATTTTAGATCTTCTAGAATTCACATTCCCGCATCTATTGCTAAGAAATCTATCAATAATGTAATGATGAATCCTACTTTCAAACATAAAAATGTTCACTTCCCTCTTACATTTTATTGACTTTCCATTATCCCAAATCAAGTGTAAGTCACCTACCTCATGTGGGCGTATAAATATTCCCATAAAAGTTGGGCCTCTCATTATAAACATGCCATTTGTTGTAGCATTGGAAGTAAAGCATTGTGACATGGTCTTAGGTATTTCTTGCTGAAGAAGGTTATCATGGTTGTTCCATCTATTATGCACAAATGTTTCAAACTCATATATGAGTATCCAATCATCACCATACTGAGTATATCACCCAAAACCCATCTACCTACTACTCATCAAGAATTTCAAGTACCTACCACTAGTGCACCCTCCAATCTAGTTAGCATTTTCCTATTATTACATATTTTTGTAGTCACTCCTATAGCTAACAATAATGTTCTTATGGTATTTCTATAAAATCCTACTCATAGTCACATAATTTCACCCCAACTACTTGGCCCACATAAGTCTCCTCAATCTTTAGTTCCCATCACTCAATCTTAGTGTATTTCTAGGTCTCATGACCCGACACATAGGACTAGGCTACAACATAGAGTTCGTGGTGAACATTACACCTCTATGTACTCTCATAGGTCTATTTTACTTTATCCATGGCATAAATCTTTTGTATGTAGACTTCCTACACACATACCCCACACATGGTCTCACATGAAACTAGTCTTTTGACACATGATCACATACTTCCATCATTTATAATGGTAGATAGTGGGCCTTCACTCAACATACTCATCGGATAAATCATGCGATACTCACATACTAGGGGCATCCGAATTACCCCCTCGTTCCCCAATTACACTCCTTGTTTATAGGTTCAACTTGACTATTGAGGGAGAATTTACACACCCGAACCTCACTTTTCACACACACACATTAGGGGAAATCTTTCTTCCCCTTTGGCTACATAATCTATATTGATAAAAAAACTAAAAATATAAAATATTCCCCAGGGGGCATTCTTGATCACCCTTCCTTATATTTGGAAAATAGGTTTTCATCTATACCCTTAGGGGGACTAAAAATCCAAAAACATTCAAATATATGAAAACATCCAAAAATATTTACATTGCTCTTGCTTGGTTGTTTCTATTGCATGCTTATATTATTCATGTTGCACTTTACTTATCATGTTAGCTTTATACATTATATGTTATATCCTTTTTCTATACACGCATGTTTATGTGGTATATTGAGTTGGATACAAGATACACTGTTACATGATGTAGGATGCTTAACACTAATCTTTACCGGTTATTCCATAGCTACTTTGGAATCCATTTTTACATTTTTTGACATACAAGTGCTAATATTCCAATGTTTACTACTTTAATATCTCTAACCTCATTCACTCAGTACATACATTATGCCATACTATTTATCAATCTAACTTGCTAATGGGTACTCCATGTGTAGTATCTATTTTGTAGGTTACTTCCAAACTAGAATCATTTTCATACCATGACTTGTTTCTTATTTTACATGCTTGCTCTTTGCTTTCACTTGTTTATAGGAAATGCCCTATGTTGCTTGATTGTTGGATGTTGGCATTGAGTGCCTTAATTTTATTGCAACATCCTAAGCGAGTCCCATGTATGGAGCATATTTATTTCCATGTTGTTCTATGTGTGTGTCCTTGCATGCTTTTGTTTACATATAATACATTATTTTTCTATTTTCTTGCTACTAACACATTGCTAGTTTTTCTATTATATTATTATGTATGCATGATGTTGTAAAACATGTACATTATCATGTTTCCTCTATAGGATTTTTACAACACGTGCACATCAATTACATGTCCTCTTTTTTAGGTTGTACTCTATTGTTCCATCTCATGTGCCCTAAACAAGGGGGGTACCCATCAGGTGATATTTCATCCTCATGGAAAATCCTAATTAGGAAACAAAATAACATGTACAAAATCAAATAGATCAGAGTTATAAAAATGCCTCGAAATATACTTGGGTCGAAAATACATAGGAACCAAATTGTATAGAAAAGACCATAGCTTTCAGACACTATGGCCCATTCCATACACTTTTTTTGTATGGGTAGATTTAAATTTTTTCATTTGGTAAAATTTATCGAGGACACTTATAGGTTCTTTAATATGTTTTAATGACAAGATGCACAATACAATTTAGATTATGGTGGCATAAAGGGTACATGCAAGATAGTATTTCCATGGTACATTGTGTCACCATTTGTAAATAAATTGGGTTCGTGTTCATTTGCGGTGATAATTACCTATGGGTATTGAGAAGTGTCAGGTGATTGTTATCCTCCTAGGCTTGAATTTCCATTGATCATATTTTTGTGGAGGTATGTGAAGCAACTAGAATAATATGCATATATTTCTCTACACTATGCGGGGTGTATTTTCAATTCTTTTTATTCTACTTGAAAATTTTTACATAGTTATATCTTTAAAATTGCTTAGCACTTATATCTTATTGTATATCATTGTAGAAGTTTCCAAATTCATATTTTTAATAAAATATATTCATATTTTATTGAATAATTTTGGTGAACCCGTATCTTAGAACTCTTTTCCCTAGGATCCACAAAACCCTAATGGCTAAAGGTAGCTCTTCTTCTCCTAGGAAAGCTATGCATCATGAGAGTGTTGATCCTATCCTTGATGATGTTGTTGAGGCTAAATTACTTTATCTTTATCAGTATGCTCAATTTGATACTAATGTTCAAATATTGTTTGATGCTAATGAACACATGATTCATACGAGTTTTGAACACTCTACTCTCAGCATTGTGCCTAATGCTCAAAGCTTTTCTAGATGTACACCTTATTCCATAGGCACTACGACTACTTCACATTATTCTATTTTTGTTGAAACTGTTGATGATGTTATTATTGATTATATGATTGGTCTTGATTATGATCTGTAGATAAAAATCATGATGAAAATGTACATGTGCGTGATTTTATCTCTCATATTAGTCAAGATGAATGTAAAGTTATATCTCATGTTTCCCCTATTTCTAAACATGCTTCTAATGATTGTAAAGATACATCTCATGATATTTATTCTCCTACTTCGTTATATTTTGATGACATGCTTGATGAAATACTTGCATGTGAAATTTTTTCTAATACTAAGTATATTTCGAGCATGAACATGTTAGTGTTGATTCTACTTCTCTTAAGAATGTTGAATATGAAATTTTTACTCTAATTTTATCTATGTATGAGGTTTTATCTAATAACATAGATGATGATTCTCCTCCTTCTATTGTTTCATCTCTTATCACTTCTTCTGATGTTACTCCTAATGTTTCTATCAATATTCCATATTCTCCTCCTCCTATTATTCCTACTTCTCTTCATTCTTTGAATATCATTCATTTTGATGTTCCTCTTAATGCTACATGTTCATCCCCGCCTCTTACTTCTTCTATACCTACATCTAGTGTGTGTGTTACATCTTCATCCTCTAGTTATTCTTCTTCTTATGGTACCATGATCGCTCATAATGATAATTATAACTTCTTAATGTTCCTCTCACATCTCCTACTATTCGTTCATATGATATTCTGTCACTCATGCATGTTGTTGGACAATTACAATCTCAAGTCCAATTTCTCACTCTTGAAATCAAAGCATACTATGTGTCTATTGATAATAATTCTCTTCATGAAAATACCATTTCAAATAAAATTTACAATTCAACATTTCCTAAGGATTTCATTATGCAAACATTTTCATGATTTGATGGAACTGAAATCCATATCTACATCTCAAGCATTATTGTTTAGCTATGACATCCTATTCGAATGATCTAGTATTGTTAAAATCTTTTTATCATAGTCTAGTTGGTGAAGCTCTTGAATGGTCACTCGTCTACCTTTTGGATCTATCGGTACATATTACGACATGGAAGATTATATTATTAGACACTTTATGCTAGACAATGGTCCTAGAGTCACACATGATCACCTACCCAACTTGCATCAAGGAAAGAAAGAACCCATTCTTGATTACATTCTATGCTTCAATTCTTGCATGCATCAGCTAGTGTTTCAGCTGTTGATTTAGAAAATAAATTTATCTTTTGTCATGGCTTGATTCCTAATTTAAAATAATGCTTACAATATGACACATGTGAATCATTTACACTCTTATGCTACAAGGTTAATGATATAGAACAAGATTTTTAAAGGGTAAGTGCACCAAGTTGGGAGGCCAAAAGGGGGTCTTAAGTTGATGCATTTTTCTAAAAACAAAACAACTTCAACTTGTACGGGTTTTGGAAATAGTTACACTCAAAATTGGAAGATGTTGTAGAAATATGAATCGTAGAATTTTAAGTCTAGTTTCTAAGCTACTAAATTTTATTGAAAATGGATAAGTTTAAGTGGGTCAAACACCTAAAATACCAAAATATGCTCATTTTTTGTTAAAAAAACATAATAGAGTGACTTTCGTGCCCCCCACCAATTTTTGAGCAATATTTAGTTTTTCTATAAAACTTTGGTAGAAAGATATCTAGGAGCATCTAGTTTGGGCTCCATTTTGTTTTAGATTTTTTTAGCGAATATTTTTTATTTATGATTTTTCTAGTACAAAAATTTTATGTTTTGAAAAATAACAGAGCTCCGACCGTGCCCCCCTAACTACCTCAAAAAATATCAAAAATTAGATTATTATTTTTTGAATATGTATATAATTATGCCTAGTTTGGGCTAGTATAATTTTTTAAAAATTTTGATCACAAAAAGAAAAGATACACCATGAAAGATAGACATATTTACACTTCAAAAATAGCTATAAAAATACATAGTTAGAAAATAAATAATATGGAAACCTTATATTAGTCGAAATTTGAAAAATTATATTTTAGAAAGAAGAAACTTTGCTCTACGTCATGGTATAATGTTTTTAAAATAGATTGATTGTTTTATTTTGATTTATCATAAAGGAAGTGGCATTTTTACATTTTCTTGCAAAAACATGCTATTTGTTGTGTTTGTGCAGGTCCATGCCTCAGGCTTGGGGATCTAAACCAGGTCCCAAGCATTGAGGCATGGATTAGAAAAAAGAGAAAACACAAAATACGTCGCGTTATAACGCGTACGCATTCATGTAGTAAGTATAAACATTACGTATGCTTTTGACATGCTTCTATTTACATTTTATTATTATGTATAAGTTTTTCTTTTATTATTATTTATATTTTATTATTTCTTATACTTTGAATTTATTTATGTAAATATAAGAAATTAGGGTCACTTTGCACCTTATGGAATTAGTCTCATAGCTCCATGAGTCATGGTTTAGGAGATATTTTTAAAGTATAATCTGGTTAGTACATAGGTAATTTTTCAGGATTTCAACATTTAGCCTAAATCTTTTAGCGTTTAACTTCTACAATCGAAACCCTAAACCATAGGCCATAAACCTAAACACTAAATTGTAAACCTTGAGCCCTAAACCCTAAACCTTTAACCATGATCCCTAGACCCTAAAACCTAAACCCTAAACCCTAAACCTTAAACATTTAGCCCTTACCCATGAGCCCTAAACCCTGAGCCTTAAGCCCTAAACCCTAATCCATAAGCCCTAAACCCTAAACCCTAAACCATGAACCATGAGCCCTAAATGCTAAACCCTAAACCCTGAACTGTAAAAACTAAATCCTAAACCTTAAACCCCGACCCTAAACCCTAAACCTTAAACAACGAATCCTAAACCCTAAGCCTTAAACCCTACACCCTTATCCCTAAGCCCTAAGATATAAATCCTAAAAACCCTATACCCTAAGCCCTAAGCCCTAAAACCTAAACCCTAAACCCTAAACCCCGATCCATAAACCATAAACCCTAAACCTTAAGCCCTAAACATTAAATCCTAAACCCTAAACCCTAAACCTTGAACCATAAATCCTAAAACCTAAACCATAAACCATAAACCGTTATCCCTAAACACCAAATCCTAAATCCTAAACCCTAAACCCTAAATCCTTAACCTTGATCTGTAAACCCTAACCATAAACCCTAAACCTAAAACCTAAATCCTAAACCATAACCCTAAACCCTGAACCCTGAACCCTAAACCCTAAACCTTAAACCCTAAACCATGATCCCTAAAACCTAAACCCCAAACCATATTTCATCAATATTTCCTAGTCTCGTGCCTAGAACCGTCATTGAGTCTGCTTATAGAACTACCTTGTTTATGAGAGGTGGGACAAATAACTAAATGGATATGACATCTACCTTGTGCCTTGTAATGCATATATTACACATCTCTTCCAAACTTGTTTCTCCCCACATATACTTGCACTCTTGAATGTAAATTTATTCACACTCAAATGCATTTCACATTTCTCATATTTCCATGTATGGTATTTACTACGCCCTTAACCTATTGCTTGTATTAGGATATGAGTAGCCGACTTGTGGCTTACCATATCATTTTATTGTATCATTTATAGTTTATCATGCTTAATAGGTCAGCCTTGGTGATGGCCATAACATATGAATAGTATATATAGGGATTGTAGGTAGTAGTTCATTATCATTGGAGCATTTGAGTCTTATTATATGGTTTGGAGGTTGCCCCCTCGAAGTGGCGAAGCTATTATAATTGTATATTGAGATCATTATTCTAAAATATTATGTTGTTTGGTGTTCTATTACTACTCATAATCTGAATTATACTAGTAATTTCATTACAAGTGGTATTAGAGTTGCGATCTAGGTCAAAATTAGGGCAAAACCCTACATTTTTGTTTTAGTAATATTTTGAACCTTGAGTACAAATGGGCTGGAGATATTTTTACCAGTTGAAAAACATGTAAAGTAAAGTTCCCTGAAAATTTCATACTTTTTTATTTATTTTGCACAAGTTATTACAAATTTAGGGTTTTCATAAAATCACTCCCTAGGGTGAAAATTGTGGAATTTTTTCAAGTTCTTTACATTTTCGGAAAGCTCTCAAAAAAATAGTATTAGTATATTCTCTATGTTTTTTCTGTTTGGCCAAATTTGTATCGAAACCATAAACCCTAAGGTTTGATATCATGGTGGGGCCTTCCACAAGAGAAAAAAAGAATCTGGTTACTCTGGGTAAAACCCCAGATAAATATGGGATAGTGATTGAAGAGATGGATTCAGAAGGGGTAAATACAGATTCCTCAACACTAGGGTTTACCTCAATTGATCATAAGGTTATCCAACTTGAGTATGAGTTGTAAAATGTACAATATGAGATGGCCTCTAAAGGAGACATAGCCCAAATCAATCATCGGTTGGATGATATCATGCAACATGTAAAGGGTAAACAATATGGCCCAAATCTATCCCATATCAACCAAGGAGGATCTTCAGTTCAAAATCATGGACAAAATAACCATGTTGGATCACTTTTCCAACCCAATTAGAATCCAACTTATTCATGCAACCACGGAACATGATGCTGAAAGTGGATATGCACAAATTTGATGGTAAAGATCCCCTGAATTGGATAAATCAAATGGAGAACTTATTTGAGCTACATCAAACACCATCAGGACAAAAGGTGACATTGGAATCCCTATATCTTGAACCAGACCAATTCATTTGGTATCGATGGTTATGTGCTCAGAGGCTAGAAGAATGGTCTCGGTGTCACTTGGATAGTTTTTACCGAGGAGTTGCAATTACACTATAGTTCCAGTGTTTTAGAGAACTACTTTATTCAATTAGCAAAGTTACGAAAACAGGATCAGTCAAAGATTATGTGCATCAATTCTAGAACCTATCCTTAAGGGTGGAGAATATACTAGAAGAGAATTTGAATGACCTATTTCTTGGGGGTCTTAAGGACCACATCGAGCATGAGGTACGTATGTTTAATCCACTCAAGCTTTTTGATTCTATTATCATGGCATGTCGAGTAGAGGAAAAATTTCTTTGTAGTAGGAGGCCGCCTTTCATTAACACCAGAGACCGTAGTATCTCTTCCCCTTCATTTTCTAGGCCAATTAGACTGACTCCTCAACAAATGGAAGAAAAGAGAGCAAAAGGATTATGTTTTAACTGTGATAGAAAATATGGACCGGGACACAAATGTGCTGAGAAGAAGTTGTTCTATATTGACGGAGGTAATGAGGATGATGAGGATGCTGAAATTATAGGAGAGGTTGAGGAACCAGTAGAAGATGAAGTCTAGGATCACCAACCTATAATTTCTTTCCATGCATTGCAGGGTATTAGTACTCCTCAAAACTCAAGTTTATTGGCTATCTCAAAAATAGAAGGTGACAATGTTGATTGACTCGGGAGTACTCATAACTTCATAAATAGTAAGTTAGCTACCCGCCTCAATTGTTTTATTTACCCAGACTCCAGAAATGCAAGTTATGATTGCGGATGGTGGGATAGTCAAGTGCACAGAAAGTGCCATAGTATCAAGCTTTCTATGGGAGACTACATGTTAGACTCACCTATGTTTGTTATTTCTATGGGAGGGGCAGATATTGTTTTGGGTGTCCAATGGCTCACAACCTTAGGTACTATAGAGATGAATTTCTAAGAATTGTTCATGCGATTTCATTTAGATGGAAGGACAATACAATTGAATGGGATGGTAGCTAAGTCTCCACATATTATTAGCTCTCATCAGATGCAGAAGGTTCTTAGAAAATGAGTAGATGGATTTATAGCAAAGTTATTTTCCATAGAAGTACAACATACAAAGTCTTCAATGCCACCTGATCTTCAGAAGATTGTTGATGCTCACTCATCTATTTTTAATGCAATTCCAAAAGGACTACCACCAGTTAGGGATCATGATCATGCCATTCAGTTGATTCTAGGGATCCAAACACCTAACATCAGACCATACAAATACCCATATTCCTAGAAAAGTGAGATCGAGAAAATGGTTTAGGAAATGTTGAAGGCAGGTATCATCAGGCCTAGCCAGAGTGCCTATTCTTCACTAGTCATCATGGTATGTAAGAAGGATGAAACATGGAGGATGTTTCAGATTACCAGAACTCAACTATTACACCATCAAAGATAAGTTTCCTATTCCAGTAATTGATGATTTACTTGATGAATTACATGGTGCTATTTATTTCACAAAATTAGATCTTCGTTTGGGGTACCATCAAATTAGAATAAAAGAGGAAGATGTTCATAAAATAGCTTTCAGGACTCATGAGGGCCATTATGAGTTTTTGGTAATTCCTTTTGGTCTTACAAATGTGCCTTGAACCTTTTAAAGCTTGATGAACAATGTTTTCAGGCCATTTTTAAGGAAATTTGTATTAGTTTTCTTTGATGACATATTGATTTATAGTAAGACATGGGAAGAACACTTACAACATGTAAATAAAGTGTTGGAAGTTTTGGAGAAACATACTCTCTATACAAAGCCATCCAAATGTTCTTTTGGTGTACAAGAGGTAGAGTACTTGGGTCACATTGTATCCCATGAAGGTGTCAAAGTTTATCCTCAGAAGATCAAAGCTATGGTGGAATGGCCAAGGCCCAAAACTCTCAAAAATATTTGTGGGTTCCTAGGACTAACAGTACTACAGAAGATTTGTGTGGGGATATGGTAGAATAAAAACCCCACTCACTGCATTGCTAAAGAAGGATGCCTTCCATTGGACAAACTTAGCCACTAAATCCTTTGAGCAGCTAAAGGAAGCCTTGTGTAGCACCCCAATTTTGGCTACTCCCAACTTCTCAAAAACCTTCATTGTTGAATGTGACACTTCAAGATCAGGATTGGGAGTAGTTCTAATGCAATAAGGAAGAACAATTACATTTGAGAGTCACTGATTCAAAGGAAAATATCTGCTCAAACCTATATATGAGAAAGAAATGATGGCTATTCTTCATGCAGTCAAATAATGGAGGCCCTATCTCATGGGTAGACACTTGAAGATAAAAATTGATCTTGATAGTCTCGAATACGTTTTGGAGCAAAGGTTGTCATCTGAGGAACAACAAAAGTGGGTAACAAAAATGTTGGGTTATGATTTTGAAATCATATACAAAAGGGTAAAGAAAATGTAGTAGTTGATGCATTTTCCAAAAGGGATACATCCGCAGATGCCTTACTATGTGGAATGTCCATGTTGATGACCGATTGGGTGGATGAAGCAAGATTGGAATGGGATCAAGACAAGGATACACAATCTCTAATATAGAATATCAAGCAAGGATCTATGAAATCTAAAAATTTGAGTGGAAAGGTAATGCCCTATGGTACAAGGACAGGTTATACTTGAGTAAAGATTTTGAGTTGAAGCATAAGATTCTTGCAGAGCTACATGCCTCACCTATTGGAGGACACTCTGGGTTTTTGAAGACATATCATAGAATAAAAAGAGAATTATTTGGGAAGGAATCAAGGGGATGTTAAAAAATATGTATCGAGTGTTTAGTGTGCCAAGGAACAAAGGGTAAACAATTAAGACACCAGTGTCTGCATTAACACTTACGATTCCAGCCGAGAGATGAGAGGAGGTCTCCATGGATTTCATCACCGGATTGCCTTGTTCAGAGGGTAAGAATGTTATTTTTGAGATTATGGATAGGCTCACAAAATATGCCCATTTTTGTGCCCTATCACATCCATTTGTAGCTAGTACATTGCAGCTATTTTTTTGGAGACAGTTCAAAGGCTACATGGAACCCCAAAGATAATTGTAAGTGATCGTGATCCTATTTTCACAAGTAATTTTTGGACGGAATTATTTTCATGTTTGGGTACTTAGCTAGCTCACAATTCATCTTATCATCCTCAAAGATGGGAAAATGGAAGTGGTCAACAAATTCTTAGAGGGGTATCTACATTTTTTTGTATTAGATAAGCAGGAAAGGTGGATTAAATGGCTACCACTTGCAGAATGGTGGTATAACACATCTTTTCATACCTCTTCTCAAATGACCCCATTTTTAGCATTATATGGTTACCATCCACCTTCTATCACTTCCTCCTTGAGGGTGCAAACTAAGGTCAGAGATGTTGAGGAACACATTCAACATCAACAATAGGTTTTGGCTAGTTTGAAGGAGAATTTAGCATTAGCACAAAACAAGATGAAACAACAAGCAGATCAACACCATAGTGAAAGAAATTTTGAAATTGGTGATTGGGTTTTGTACATATCCAGCCTTACAAATAGATGTCCCTAAAGCAACAGAAAAAGGACAACAAACTTGCTCCTAAATAGTATGGCCCTTATCAGGTTCTACAAAAAATTGGCAGTGTTGCTTATAAACTAGAATTGCCTCCATCTTCACACATACACCTAGTATTCCATGTTTCATGTCCAAGAAGGTTATTGGACATAAATTTGAAGCCTGCAGACGAGAGTTACGAACTTGATGAGGAAGGAAGAATCATTTTGGAGCCGAGAGAGATTCTGTAAACACGTACTAAGAGGTGAGAACCGAGAGACATTAAGGATTATTTGATCAAGTGGAAGAATCTAGGCATAGAAGAATCAACACGGAGAATGAAGGTTTTCTGCGAACATCCAAGATTATTCAATGTTGAGGACAACATTGGTTTGAAGGGGAAGGGCATGCTACACCCTTAACCTATTGCTTGTATTAAGATATGAGTAGCCGACTTGTGGCTTACCATACCATTTTATTAAATCATTTATACTTTATCATGCCTAATAGGCCGGCCTTGGTGATGGCCATAGCATATGAATAGTATATATAGGGGATTGTAGGTAGTAGTTCATTATCATTAGAGCATTTGAGTCTTATTATATGGTTTGGAGGTTGCCCCTCGAAGTGGCGAAGCTATTATAATTGCATATTGAGATCATTATTACTGAAATATTTTGTTATTTGGTGTTCTATTGCTACTCTCATAATCTGAATTATACTAGTAATTTCATTACAGATTGTGCAAGCCGAGGATGACCCATTGGAAGCTGGAAAAAATAACCGTCACAACAAAAAAAAAAATCTTAAAGGAAACAAAAGAAACATAGAGAATATATCAATGTAGAGGTGTAGGATCATAATTGAATTTCCTGTAGTATCCTCTCCTTCGGAGAAAGATAAAGTTCAAGTGTTCTACTGGAATGGATAGTAAATTTCACAGAACTTCCTAAAGTGTTCAAAATAAGCATAGAAACAAGGGAATGGCTAAGAACACTAAGGGGTTATCAATTGCCTAGTAAATCTTTCTTGTTTAGTTATAAATGGGAGTTACCTGGCCTACAACTTAGTGACCTTCCATTCATTGATAATTCCTTATATGATAAACCCATGGATGTTTTCAAAATCCTGAACAAAAAGATAATGATAATCATCAATCCTAGTGAAGGGTGTGATGTGATTTACAAGCAACTTGAAATTCATATAGTTTTAGAGGCCATAACACGAATTTACAAATATCTCTATCATTATAAATGGAAGCCAAGTAATAGTGTCTCCCTATACATCCAAGGATTGAGGACTACTAGGGTCTTTGGAAGGATTGGAAAGTCAGGAATATGACATTTCCCTCATTCAAAATATCAATAGATGAAAGACATTAAATTGTGATGAATCTCTTTGAATGTTCTCGCCTCAAAGTCGGTGAACCACGAACTCGTGACCTAAAACCTTAACCCTCTACCATGAGACCTAAACCCTAAACTATAAACTTTAAACCTAAAACCAAAATAATAAATCCTAAACCCTAAACACTAAATACTAAACCCTAAAACCTAAACCCTATGTAGGTGGTATTTTTCTTCACTTATTTAGTGTTATTCTACCTCACCAAGTGAGTCATTCTTAGTGAGTCACTCACTTAGGTGGACATAGATCTAGGTGTCATCTTAGTTATGATGATTCTCTTATAGAATCTTGTTATATGTGTAAGTGTGTCATAGGAGTTACATTCCCATTTGGGAAAGTAACTCCTCTTCTCCATTATGGAGGAATATTCTCTTACATGGGAGTTACACATTCACTCCCCTATTTGTACTCACCTTCTTTGATCTATGATAAGCCTAAGCCAAGCCAAGCATTCCATTCTACTCAATTTTTTGAATCTTGAGCTCTCATATGTATGCACAATGCTTCACAAAGCTTGCTTGCTTCAATCTTACAACTCCTACACTTTGGTGAAGTGCAACTATTCGATGCACATGTATTCCTTTTAGGTCTTCGTCATTCCTTGACATGGTATCAGAAATGAGGGGACCGGTATCACGCTGCTCACCATCATTACTCCATTTCTTGTGCAAGCTCTCACTTTTGCATGTTCTTTACTTGCATATTTTGAGATTCTTGTGGGTGTATGTTTCGGGTTTAATGTGTTGCAGGAGCCAGCTCGCTACCTAGCTCTCTACCCAGCTCGTGGCTTGTACTTTACATTGCATTGGTTTCATTTCTTGTTGTTACATTTTTGAACCGATTCCACCATTCGTGCCTTGCTTGTGATACCGTGCTCATGTCTCCAGCTCACTCTATGATATTGGGTCAACATTGAAGTTTATTGCACATGTGTTCACCTTTTCCCATGCCTTGGTTGGAACATTGGTTCATGGTTCTTCTTCGTTGCACCAACACTCCACTGCCTGGCCTTATGACTTAGGTTTTCCTTTGGAGATCATTGTTGCTATGAGCTCAGACTGTGCATCTCCAGTGATCAGCTCAGTTTTTTGGTCTGCCAGCTCGAGACTTCCTCTTGCAAAGTGAATTGTTATAACTGCGCACGTGGCACATACCCGTATCTCGAGTCACACTTACGAGTGTTAGGAAATAAGAGATAAAATATGTGGAATAATCCCTTACGAATCGCAACAATAGAAACTAATATGCGAAAATATCACAGATCTCAAATAAAAGAAGCGAGAATAAATAACACAACACAAAGAGATAATATTTAACATGGTTCACCCAATATGGGCTACATCCACCAAGAATCACTTGCTCGATTTTATTACAAGCCTCCAGGTCTCTCAATACAATACCCAGATCCATTTGGAGCTATGCTCAACAAACTCTACAGAATTCACACACGAATTCAAAGCACATATGCAATACATTTGCTTGTCTATCTATCATATGCATAAGACCATATAAATAGACAATTGCTTAAGTAGTTTTACAAAACCATGGGTATCAAACAATGGGCAGAGAACAAAATCGTCCCATAAACCTATGGGTAGGCAAGAGGTGGTTTTACAAAACAATGGGTACCGAAAAACCACGGGCCCAAAAACAGCCCATAACAGTTACCCATTACCCATGGGTTAATAAACCACCCATGAAAATTTGCTTCGGGGGCTTCGCCCCTGAGCCCCCTTCAATCGGGGGGGCTTCACCCCCAAACCCCCGACCCACTCACCGTGGCAAGCGGACCGCCGTAAAAATACCTAAGTGTAACACATAGAAGGTGTACCACACTCTAACATGAAAATAGGCTCCACAAACATAACAATCTCCCACTTGAGACCGATTTCCACTAAGCATCATGTATTCCTTTTAGGTCTTTGTCATTCCTTCGACATGGTATCGGAGCAGAGGGGACCGGAATCAAATTGCTCACCATCATTGCTCCATTTCTTGTGCAAGACTCTCACTTTTGCATGTGATTTACTTGCATATTTTGAGATTCTTGTGGGTGTATGTTTCGGGTTTAATGTGTTGTAGGAGCCACTCACTTTGCTCAGCTCTCTACCCAACTCGTGGCTTGTACTTTACATTCCATTGGTTTCATTTCTTGTTGTCGCATTTTTGAAACCGATTCCACCATTCGTGCCTTGCTTGTGATACTGCATGCTCATGTCTCCAACTCACTCTGTGATATTGGGTCAACATTGAAGTTTATTGCACATGTGTTCACCTTTGCCCATGCCTTGGTTGGAACATTGGTTCGTAGTTCTTCTTCGTTGTACCAACACTACATTTGCCCGGCCTTATGAGTCGGGTTTTCTTTGGAGATCATTATTGCTATATGAGCTCGAATGTGCATCTCCAAAGTGATCAACTCATTTTTTTGGTCTTCCACATCGAGTCTTCCTCCTACGGTGAATTGTTATAACCCGCACGTGGCACAGACCCAGTATCTCAGCACACTTCGAGCTCGACCTTGCATCTCTATGCACTCTCCTAGTTTGAGTTGCTCACTGCCCTACGTTGTTTAGATTTTTCCCTGGTTCAAGTTTTACGCCTGTTTTCTCGGACCTTCGATTGGTGTGAGCTCCTTCTTTTGGCTTTCTGCATTCAAACGGCTCGGAGTTTCATTTGCATGCATGTAGCAGATTACACTCGACACTTGGCTTGGCTTTATCATTACACTGCTAGTCTAAGACCTCTCAAATCGTGTTGATACGTGGCTTCATTTATAGTCACATTGACCAATCACTTGGTGGTTTTTGCAAAACAAACTCGGTGTTGAACCTTGCTCAACTCGGAGTCCACTCATTCAACTCACCATGGAGAGCCATCAAAATCTCAGTCTTAGCACCTCCTCCCTTTTAGAATTGTTTGGCGATCAAAATAATCCCTATTTTTTAATGTTTTGAGGAAAAACATTTATTTTATGGCATTGTAATAATTTTTAGGCTCTAATTTGCTTGTAATTATGTCCTTCATTCGTGTGTCGAAGACGGAGGGTGAGGTCTGGGGTTGGCAGGAGGCTAATCCCCCTCAAGAAAAACAAACCCTAGCTAAAATTTTATGGCATTTCCAATGAGTACCCACACGACACCCTTTGCACCCATTTCGGGCACTTTTTTAATCAATATGCAAAGCTTATTGTCATTTTCTATCAATTGCTGGAATCATTTTCTTGCTATAACTTTTGACTTGCTGCTCGGTTTTGAGCACTTCTTTAGTCAAAGTTGCATGATTTCTTGCACACTACATGATGACATTGTCAATTTTGTAAATGAACTACTTAATGAAGTTCAAGATTCTAGGGGGTTTCACTAGTACTCTTGGGTTTTACACGTAGACGCATTATCGGTCCGAGTCGACGTCTTTCTTTCATGCATCTTGCACTTTTTTGATTCCACATCATGGAGAGTAATCTTTCTAGGCTTGAGCATCATAGGATCACCTTATAACCTCTGCCACTTCTCACCGGGAGAGGGAACTATTCATCTTGGTGTGCTTCCATGGAACGTTACTTCACTCATGAGGGTCTTTCACCCTTCTTACTTGGGCCAGTTCCTACACCCACTGATCATCATCATCTGGAGGATTTTCTCAACACTTGCAACCATGTTTTTGGTCACATGATGATGCATGTCTCTCAATCTCTCTGGTTTCATGTGGCAAACTCAGATCCACCCCACCGTGTCTAGAGCATTCTTCAGTCCCTCTATAGAGACCCTTCACATACTTTGCGTCATTGTTGTTGTTGCTTTGATTCAAGTGGTCTCCTCTTCTTCGTGTGATGGCAATTCGATGACACATGATTTATTGGTTCTACTTCTCGATGATGAGGATTGTACACCTAGTTCGATATCGAGAGTACTACAGAGGACTCTCCTCCTCCTTATCTCACTATTCCAAAGAGTTTTGACACTTCCCACATCTCATCAGATATTGAGTAGTCTCCTATTTAGTCTTATACAATCATCACACCCGCCTCCTTTCCACTTCCAGTGTGTGAGGCCCCTTTCACTCCTTTACCTTCATTGGATGACTCATACCTATTTGACATCGCTCTTCTGTTTGTTGAGCCCCCTCATTGGGACGAGTATCTACCTAACCTTAGTTGTCTTTTCACAGAGTACACTTGTGATGTACTACAAGATCCTCATCCATCTATAGGTATTTCATAGGAGTTCATCATCTCCATTGTTGGGAGTGCCCCTTTTGGGAATCTTACCACTTCCACTTTTTTGGAGACCCTCATTAATCCACCCTTGTTTGTGGATCCATTTTCTATTGTGGAGATGTTTTGTTTCCTTCACATTAGTTGGACATCCTTTTTACATGTGTTCACCCTTCATACTCTGACAGTTCTACACACGTGGCATTATCTTTGGTTCCTTGGCACTCACTTGCTAGACCTATGCCACACTTTTGTGGACCAGACTCAAAGTTCTTCGTGTTGCTACCTTCAGTTTCCTTCACGGAGTGGGTAGACTTCCAGCACATCATTTCTATCCTTCCTAAGGCGGCACTTAGTTCGGTGTGGATGGCTCTTCTTTATTCCAGAGGCGTAAGATCTCATCATTGATATTCTTCTCGAGACTTCCTAGAGCTGCAGAGTTTAGATCCATCCATGGCATCTTCTCGCATTCCTCTCGTCTCTCTCTTCTTCTCTCTTCTTCTTCTTTCCGAGAGATTGCCTCTTTTACATGGGTACCTTTACAAGCTCTGCCTGTGTGGCCGGACCCATCTTTGGCATTTTTCTTAGATTAGAGAATGGGCTTGTCTCTCTTTTGGGGGATTTTTGTTAGGATTATACTAGTTGTATAGATAAACAAGCATGCAATGAATAATGCGGAAAACGTAAAATAGAAATAAATTCAATAAAATAGAGACACATATTTAACGTGGTTCACCCAAAATGGGCTACGTCCACCAAAAATAGCCAATCCTTTTATTTCATCCAGCTAAAACTCTCTAACACAGTGCAACCACTGATACAATGAGCCTCATACATAATGACCCTTTTTAGATATGAGGGTTTTTATCATTTCGGGAAACATATAAAAACCACCCGTTAGATCTGTGACCTAATAAGGAACAGTCTAGATTTCACAATGCATAAATACATATAAAATGTGGCTTACGAGGGCACTGCCCCCAAACCACCATCTCGGGCGCGCCCCCGGACCCCCTGCAAGGGGCGAAGCCCCTCCTTGTAACCCCCATCACTATCAGGCTCCACAACCAACAATCTACCACTTGGAGACTGATTACTGTAACTCCACCACTATAGCTCCTGCTTGGAATTTTCTTCTTGGCTTGTTTCTTCCACTTCAAGATCAATCTTGAAGACCCATAGAATTTGAATGCAAATCCAACTTCTCCTTTGTCATTGGCTTAGTAAACATATCAGCAGGATTATCATCTGTATGAATCTTCACTAACTCAAGTTTCCCATCCTCCAACACTTGTTGTATGAAGTGATATCTTAGCTAAATGTGTTTTGTTCTTGAATGGAAGGCTGAGTTCTTTGCCAAGTGAATTACACTTTGACTATCACTGTGTAACTTACAATCCCCTTGCTCCTTACCCAACTCCTCCATGAACCTACTCATCCATAACATTTCCTTACTTGCCTCGATTGCTGCAACATATTCTACCTCTGTAGTAGATAGGGCAACTACCTTCTGCAACTTTGAGATCCAACTCACTACCTGACCACTAATTGTAAACACGTATCCAATAGTGCTACTCCTCCCGCTATCTATATCTCCTACCATATCTGAATCCAAAATTCCCTATAAAGTATAATTTGACCCTTCCGAAGCACAAGTGCCTATTAGTGGTCCCTCTCAAATACCCAGAATCGACTAAAGCGCCTTTCGGTGTGCTTTACCTAGATTTTCCAGATACCTGCTAACAACTCCCACTACTTGGGCAATGTCTGGCACTGGTACAAACCATGGAATCCATAAGGCACCCAACTACTAAAGAATAAGGAACCCATGCCATATAATCTTTTTCCTCTTGTGTTGTTGGGTATTGCTCTTTGCTTAATCTAAAATGCCTAGCCAATGGTGTACTAATTGGTTTTGCATTCTGCATCTAAAACCTTTCTAACACCTTTTCTACATAGTCCTCTTGAGACAACACCAATTTCTTATTTTTTCTATCCCTCTTGATTTGCATACCAAGGATTTTCTTTGCTGCACCCAAATCCTTCATTGCAAATGTTTGTGCAAGATTTTCCTTAAGCTTTGCAATTTCCTGCATATTAGACCCTGCTATAAGCATATCATCTACATATAACAGAAGAATAATGTAGCTCCCACTATCCAACCATTTAAAGTATACACAATGATTTGATTGACATCTAGTAAAACCATGCTCATGCATAAAACTATCAAACTTTAGATACCATTGCCGAGGAGCTTGCTTAAGCCCATATAGGCTCTTCTTCAACCTGCAAACCAATTTCTCCTTACCCTTCACCTCATATCCAAGTGGTTGCTTTGCATATAAATCTCCTCCTCCATGGAGAAATGATGTCTTGACATCAAGTTTCTCTAAGTGTAAATATTCAACATCAACTAAACTTAATACAAAGATGAATGGAAGACATCTTTACAACAGGGAGAAATTTTCATCAAAATTGATACCTTTATTTTGTTCATACCCCTTCACTTCAAACCTACTTTTGTACCTTTTCAGCCCACCTTCTTCTTCTTTCACATAGTAGACCCATTTGTTTTGTATTACTTTCTTCCCCTAGCCGACAATTTGACTAAATCCCATGTTTGATTCTTCTCCAGGAGTCTATCTCCTCATTCATCCCATGTTCCCACTCTTTAGTGGACTCCACTCTGCATTGCCTCATCAAATCTCTCTGGTTCTCCAAAATCTGCTATTAGTAACAAGTAATACAATGCAAGGGAAAATCTTTCTAGAGGTCTACCAATACGTTGTGACCTTCTTACCAAAGATGGGGATGTCACAGATCATTATTTTCTTGCTACTTGATTTTCTTGAATTTATGACGGAGGTACTGATGCTTTGACACTAGCTATTGTGCTTGGCCTATAAGACTGTCGACCTCGGTACTGTAGGTGGATATTTTCCACCCGAGATTTCATTTTTAGGAGCTATATTCTCAACCAATTCTTCCTTGGGATTTTTTCATCCCTGCACTGGTCCCTATACGTTCTATTTTCATGCCAAACAACATTAGGACTCCTAATTATATTATATTCATCTAGATCCCAAAACCAAATCCATAATCACCATTAGAGCCATAGCCTATGAATGTACAACGTTTGGATTTTGAATCCAATTTCTTTGTTTTCTTTATTAACATGCACAAATGCCTCTAAACCAAATACTCTTAAAAATGAAAGGTATACCTCTTTCCTAGTCTAGGATTCTTCAAGAATTCCTCCATCTAATGCACTTGAAGGCCCATGGTTGATTAAGTACACAATACTATCTACGGCCTCTGCCCAAAACTAAAGAGGCAGCCCTGCATGCAATCTCATTGATCAGCACACTCCATTATTGTTCTATGCATCCTCTCACTAACACCATTTTGTTGCAGAGTCCTAGGAATTGTTTTCTCTCTACAAATTTCATTCACTAATCATCAAATTTCTTACTCACCACCATTATCAAATCTTAAACATTTCAATTAGAACCACATTCATTCTCAACAAGTGCTTTCCATTTCTTAAATGTATCAAAGACATCAAACTTATGATTAATGCAATATACCCATACCTTCCTTGTGGCATCATCTATGAATGTGACATAATACAAAGAACCACCATGAGATGCAACATGGGCTGGCCCCCACACATCTGTATGGACTAGCTCCAACATTTGCTCTTTCTTGGTATTCTCTGCCTTGTGAAATCGACTCTTTTCTGTTTCCCAAAAATGTAATTCTCACAAAACTCTAAGTCCAATTGCTTCAAACTTGAAAGCTTACCTTTTTTTTATAGAATTTTCATGCCCTTCTCACTCATATGTCCCAATCTACTGTGTTACATGCTGACATCCTCATCTGAAGTAGACAATATGGTAGAAGAATCAGATATACAAGTAGAAAAATAAAGAGTGCCTACTTTCTTACCCCATGCCACTACTAGGGCACCCTTGGAAACCTTCCAAGCATATGAAGTGAATGTGACTGTGTAACCTTCACCACCCAACTGTCCTGCAGAGATGAGATTTCTCCTAAGACTAGGTACATGCCTCACGTCTCTCAATATCCATGTAGTTCCATTCTATAATTTTAGGTGTACATTTCCCTTCCTACAATGTTGCACGACTCATCATTGCCTAAATAAACCTATCCAAAATTTCCTTGGACATACTCTTTAAAATATCCCTTATCAGGGGTTGCATGGAAAGAGGCACCTAAATCTATTACCCAAGATTCTACTCTAGTATCAAGAGAAAGTATAAGAGCATCTTGAACAATATTACCTTTAGATTTTCCTCTTTAATACCTTTAGGCTGGTTTTCTTTGTTTCCTTTGAACCAACAATCCTTTTTAGCATGTCCTCTCTTTCCACAGTTCCAATAAGTAATTCCTCTACTCCTAGATTTGGATCTTCCCATATTCGATTTAGATCTCCCACGAGCCTTACTCTTTGATTTCTCCTTGCTCCTCCCTCTACTCTCCATATTCAACACATTTCCAGAAGAATAATTTTCCCCTGTACTTTTCCTACACATTTCCTCATTTAAAATGACACTTACTACATCTTCAAATTTAAGAGAAGTAGATGATGTATTACTAACTGCCATTACTAAGTTGTCCCAACTTTCTGCAAAGAACATAGGAATAATAATGCTCTAACCTCCTCATCAAATGGGATATTAATTGAATCTAACTAATTTATAATAGTGTGGAAATCATTAAGATGGTTAGATACAAATCCACCTTCTTGCATTTATAGATTAAACAATCTTTTCATCAAATAAACTTTATTGGATGCACTAGGTGTTTCATATAAATTAGCTAGGGTTTTCATCAACTCTACCGTACTCTTCACCTGTGAGATATTTGAAGCTATAGATGATGCCAGACTCAATCGAATTACACCGAGAGCCTTCCTGTCTAGAACCTTCCACTCATCATCAGACATGAATGGGGGCTTCACTCCTTCACCTCCCAATGGTAGGTATAGATCCTTTTGATACAAGTAATCTTCCACCTGCATTTTCCATAGTTGGTAATTTTGGTCGTCAAACTTCTCAACTCTAAACTTATTTTCCTCTATCATTATTGCTTCTCCCACTCAAATATAAATCCCTATGTGAGTATACTACCAACAAATAAATCTCAAGCGTGCTCTGATACCAATTGTTAGGATTATACCAGTTGTACAGATAAATAAGCATGCAATGAATAATGTGAAAACATAAAATAGAAATAAATTCAATAAAAAGAGACAAAGATTTAACATGGTTCACCCAAAAATGGGCTACGTCCACCAGAAATAGCCAATCCTTTTATTTCATCTAACTAAAACTCTCTAACACAGTGCAACCACTAATACAATGAGCCTCATACATAACGACCCTTTTTAGATATTAGGGTTTTTTTATCATTTCGGGAAACATATAAAAACCACCCATTAGATCTATGACCTAATAAGGAATGATCTAGATTTCACAATGCATAAATACATATTAAATGTGGCTTACGGGCGCTACTTCGAGCCCCCCGTTGGCGGGGCATCCCCTGGATCTCGTAAAGGGGCGAAGCCCTCCCCCTTGCAACCCCGTCCGCCGCTATCGGGATCCGTAACTAATAACTTTTTCCCACTAGGTTTTCTCCTTTTGCTCCACTTTTTTAGAGTTTCTTGTATGTGGGTACCTCATCAGGCTTTTTGTTGGGACCCATTTCTCATTTCTGACTTGCCACCTCATCCTAAGTTATGATGAAGGGGGGTGTTGGTGTAGGTGGTATTTTTCTTCACTTATTTAGTGTTATTCCACCTCACCGGGTGAGTCATCTCACTTAGGTGGACATGGATCTAGGTGTCATCTTAGTTATGACAGATTCTCTTACAAAATTTGTCATATGTGTAAGTGTATCATAGGAGTTACATTCCCATTTGGGAAAGTAACTCCTCTTCTCCATTATGGAGGAATATTCTCTTACATGGGAGTTACACATTCACTCCCCTATTTTTACTCACCTCCTTTGATCTATGATAAGCCTAAGCCAAGCCAAGCATTCCATTCTACTCCATTTTTGAATCTTGAGCTCTCATATGCATACACATTACTTCACAAAGCTTGGTTTCTTCAATCTCACAACTCCTACACTTTGGTGAAGTGTAACTATTCGATGCACGTGTATTCCTTCCAGGTCTTTTCATTCCATAACACTTGACATTTAAACCTTAAACCCTAACTCCCTAAACCTCAAACCCTAAATCCTTAACCCTAAACCCTAAACCCTAAACCATAAACCCTAAGCCCTAAACCCTAAACTCTAAACCTAAATCCTAAACCCTAAACCCTAAACCCTATAACCTAAGCCCTAAATCATAGGCCCTAAGCCATAAGCCCTAAACCCTAAACCCTAAGCCCTAAACCGTAGGCCCTAAGCCATAAGCCATAAGCCAAAACCCTAAACCTTGAACCCTCAAACATAAACCCTCAACCCTAAACCCTAAAAACTAAACCCTGAACCCTAAACCCTAAATCCTCAACTCTCATCCCTAAACCCCGATCCCTAAACCCTAAACCCTAAACTTTGAGACATAAAACCTAAACCCTCAACCTTGACCCCTAAACCCTAAACCTTGAACCTTGAGTCCTAAACTCTAAACCCTCAACCCTTAACCCTTAACCATAAACCCTAAACTCTAAACCCTAAACTATAAACCCTAAACCATGAACCCTAAGCCTTGACCCTAAACCCTAAACCCTAAAATCTAAACTATGAGCCTTAAACACTAAACCTTAAACCTTAAACTCTAAACCTTGAGTCATAAACCCTTAGCCCTAAACCCTAAACCCTAAATCATAAACCCTCACCCAAAGGAAAGTCCTAAAAAGATCATTCAACATGTTTCAATGTGTAGGGAATAGTGTTTAAGGTGATCGATCGACTCATTTAGTTTTTATGAGAGACTACTTCCTTTGAAGGCCTAAAAAGGCATTTTTGGCAATTATGTAGTTAATTGAACACCCTTCAGAACAAGCTAAAATGAGCTAGTCATGTCACCGCATTATCAAGGACAATTATTTTTTAAGTATTAAGGCATCGTTTGTCTCCATAAGCGACATATGAGCAAAAACATGTGTGAGAATCATGAATTTGATTCCATGAAAGGATGATTTTAGAGCTAGGAAAGGTGAGGGGATGATCTTTATATGGAGCACCATGGTTATAAGAATGAGCAATCATCTCGAGTTCACTTGATGCAATTCACTGGTACTATTCATAATAATGCATTCAACACCTATTAGTGTTATCAATCCTTAAGGAGGAGGCACATTACAATCACTTCATTTTGCCATGGGACAGAAATCCCATTCGGGAACAATCCTCTATCTACAAAGTGAGGATCTCTTTTTAGTAAGAAGTAGACAAACATCATAGAGTTAATTCATGGTCACTAAAGTGAATTATGGACCAAATTTGAAAATTAGTACCAATTCAAGCAGTGGTAGGGCCAAAATCCATTTTAGAATGTCAAAAAACCTAAAAAATGACTATATGCTTTCCCAAAACAAAGACCGACTACAATATATATGCCATGAAAGTTTTAGGTCGTTTGCTGAAATCTTGAAAAATGAGTAAGTGCTGACCATATTAGATTTTAAAAAACTATCTTCTAGATTATAACTGTTGGAGCTACGAGACCACTTCCATAAGGTGTAGAGTGACCCTAATTTCTTATATTTACTAAAATAAATTTAAAGTATAAGAAATAATAAAATAAATCTTATACTTAACATTTATTTTTGTAAGTATAAAACACCAAAACACATATACATGGTCCATACTACTCAAAATGCATACGCGTTTTGACTTCTTTGAAACACATACGTACGTGTTACAGTGTCCGATGATTTTCGAGCCAAACAAATTAAAATGCGAGTGCAATTTAGCAAAACACGCATGTATTTCGTCTGTTTTCGGGTTTTTGTCCACTTTTTGTCCCCCAACTTTGTGCACTTACCCTTAATTATTAGACATGTTATAGATCCTCCCGCTATAGTTGCATCATCTTCTACTTCTTCACCTCTTCCATCTATTAAGTTTCCTCAAAGGTATCCATATCCTCCACCTCATAAGCATTGTCCATCTCCACCACATAAGCATTGTCCATCTCTGCCTTTGCATCATTCTCCGCCTAAGTCTTCATCATCTCCTACTCGGATCCATTACATTTCCCGCATTGTGTCAAACCTCACGACGTCTTTGCGTGATTTGGTTGATAAGATCTTAATTCACTTGCCTTCTAATAAGCAACATCATCCACATATCTTAAATTTCCAATAATCGTCCTTATCATAATTACAATCGCATTAATGAAAATTGTGATAGTGATTGTTATGCCCTTCTTGAAAAATTACAACAATTCGAGGATAAGGGTGTTGTTGTTTTCGAATCTAGTTCTCGTGAGTAGTCTATTTATCTAATTCCACGCAAGTGTGCTACTACTTCAGTTCCCTTATCTCCTTCTCCTACTTCTAAGGTATTTACTCATCCACCACCTAAGGTCATCATTCATGCACAACCTCCACCACACTCATCCACTACTACACCATCTCATCTCTCACGCAGGTTGCTCTACTTGATTAGATTCCTAATCCATCCACATCATGCTTCCCACTAGTGCATCTCCCATCATTGGCACCATCTCATCGGTGGCTCCACACCCTCTTCATCTTCACATGCTTCCAAGGCTTTGATGAGCTACAACTAGTTAGTGTCCAAATTAACTAAGATGAAACTAACAATCTATGCTACTACTTCTTGAAAGGAAACTAACCTAAATAAAACAAAAAAATTGAAACATCATAATTACAAACAATTTGCTTTTATGCTAAATAATCAAATCTAGTTCTACACTAAAACTAAAAAATCAAAATAACCTTGGTGTGGTTATTCACCTATGCTAAGTGTATACTAAATAATGCTAACAATAAATTTTCCAAATAATATATGATATGCGAGACAACTTCCTAAGATATTCTCTTCTTCAAATCCACGGGAATAGGAAGAAGAAGATCCCTCATGGGAGTTGTTATTAATGATTTAAAACCTCTTGTAAATTAACTAATTACTTGTAAATGAAAGAATACATGTCTTATACTCTACTTGATATGATGTAATAGTAATAAATTGCAGCAATGAAGGAAAATCAAACAACAACCCCAACCTAGAATTTAGGTATAGAGATAAATCCATCTATGTGATGACTTGTCCCCTTAGTTTCTCCTTTCTTTCTCTGTGTGTCAATATAATTCTAAGGAATTGGTAATGCAAAGGCAACAACATGAGAAAATCTTGAGCAATGGCAGCTTGAAGGTAGTCTGGTTGATATGCAAGTGGAAGAGAGAGAAAAATTGAACAGAGCTTGGCTATGAAATTTCTAGCAAGGATTGTGGCAGCAATACTATGTAAGATACATAAAATTATCAGGCCATTTGCTTGAATACAAGCATTGAATATATAGGAATTGGATGGGATGTGCCTTCATGCACAAGGCATCCTTGGAGTGTCAAATCATTAGGTAAAGAGGCGGGTAAAACTAATTAAATCTAGTTAGAAATAGAATAGGAAGGAATACCATACAATCAAGACTATTTTTAGGAAATTTGGTTCACAAATGCACCTTAGAAGTCAATTTAAGTGAAATCACACATGTTAAAACCACACATGAAGAGTTATAGAAAAATCACATAGGGACCACCGCCTACTGCGGCAAGGCAGGCAGGCGGTCCCTACACTAAAGGCCAAAACATGCACATAAATGAGTGGGAAGATGGAAGAAAGCATGGAAAAGTTAAGTACAAGCATCTAGGCTACAAATATATACTACGAATGAGCTTAGGAACTCAAACACCTTCTGAAAGGACATAAATCATCACTGGGAATTTAGTAATCATTTCCCGACAATGTAGCACATGCAAAATTGGGTGCGTACGGTCACCATAGATGTTGAGGATATGGATGCCAAGTATGATATCAGGTTTGGAGATCCTGTCAAGATATTCCCAAGGAGCCATATAAAATCATTTTTAATACAAATACCCGGATGCCCAAAATTGTTTTATTATAACCCATTTTAGTTGGATGGTTTTTTCTATCGGGAAAATTTGTATTTAATTATTTTGAGCCCCGTTTGAGGCAATTTGTGCTCCGGTTTAACCTGTTGTGATCGTACATATCATTATTCCCATATACCAGTAGGGTTTTAACCAGAATGAATCTAGGCTTTATTTGTGACTTATGGCAACGTTTTGTGTTTTTGTGTTTTCCGTTTCATTTTTATGAAAATTTCTCTCTGATCAATTCCTTTTCTGGTTTGGCTTGATTCTTGGCACAGTATCTGGAGATCACATATGCACATTGTGCTAGAAGGAATTCACCATCGGAGGTCTGGTTCTCTTGGAAAAGATGAAGTCGTGCACCAAAAAGCCTCTTCTGGGCTGGCCGCATTTTTGGAAAAAGAGGGTTTGAAGTGGATCATGGGATTTTGGAAGCAACAGGCAGGTGGGAATTTTGTACCTACCTAGCAGGGTACTTTTTCCCATGGAAGCAACGCCACTTAAGTCACAATGGGAAAATTAGAGGCAGCAGGCAAGGGAATTTCTTACCTGCCTTGCAGGGTAAAAATTCCCATTGTGGAATAAAAGAAAAATCACTTAAGTGAATCATGGGATTTTATTGCCTGCCTTGCAGGGTAAATAATCCCATTATGAAAGTCAAATGACTTAAGTGAATCATGGGATTTTCAGGGCTGCCTTGCAGGGTAAATAATCCCATTGTCATTGACTTTTAAAAATAGAAATCTCTTATGCCAAAAAGTGTGACCCCTTTAGGGAAAGAAAGGCAACCTTAAATTAATTAATTTAATTAATTTCTTCTCCAATTTTGGCACCCAGGCTTGTGGAAAAGTCAACAGAGGTAAATGGACAAAAGGAAGTTGAAATAGATTGTTCTAAAATTAAATAAATAATATTTATTTAATGCAGCCCCTTCATGTCAAAAAGTGCGCCCCATTTGGGAGAGAAATAATACTTTTTAAAGTATTAAATGATTAAATTAATTCCTATTTTCAGTGGCTAAGGTCAAAGCATACTGTGAGGCTTGAGTTAACTGGAAGCAAAGTCTAAAATTAAATAAATTTAATTTATTTAATGGCAGCCATGAGCATGCACAAAATAGGCGCCCCATTTGAAGAGTAAAGCTTATTAAATTAATTAATTAATTGCCAGGAATAGGAAAGACATTAATTAATTATAGAATCATGAGGATTATATAAGCAGGGGCTGCCATAAGGATGAATTAATTAATTCAAAGGCAGAAGTGCAGCCCAGAGGAAAAAGTGCGCCCATTTGAAGAGGATTTTTGCTCAAAAGAAGGTGAAATTAATGCTAAAAGCTTCCAATTTTGGCGCACAAGTTGAAGGAGGTTGATTTGTGTCTGGATAATTGTTTGCATAAGTGATACAGGTGCTCAGGTGAAGTTGGTAAAATTCATGCTTGCTTTGCATGCAAATAAAACATCAAATTTTGGGGCAGCAGGCTTGAATTATGCAGATTTTTATGATTAAAATCCATTGTTCATGTTCCGGTTGCCATCTTTGTCTGAATTAATTGCAGGAATTCATTACAGGTGCTTTATAAGAGAAAGGGAGCTTAAATCAATGTCCAATACATTGAATATATCCTCCGAATCTGAAGAATTATCCAGATCTGCACCAGTTTTGAAGAATTCGGCGAGAAGAAGAAAAAAAAGAATTGTTCAGACAAAGATAGACACAACCATGGCAAAGAGGGATGAAAAAGAGAGCACAACGAGTCATGCATCACTTCCAAATTCACAGACATTGGAGACACAGATCTAGGTCCGAACCTCTTTCCGAATTGATTGATAGATCCAGAGCAGGAAAGACTTCCCTCATGCGTGCAGTTAAAAGCAGTGGAATTATTCGAGTTGCAGCATTTCCATACACAACCCAGTTGCCAGAGTTCGTTATGGAGTGTGCTAGGTCTTACCATCCATCATCCAGATCAGTCAGATGCTACGGGGAAAACAATAATCCGGTTGGATGCACAGTTCATCAATTATTGTTTGAAGATTCCGACACGAAAGGTGGTGACTTCTATTAGCATTCAGGATGCCGGCAAAGTAGGTGGGAGAAGCATAGAGTTGACTGCGTGAACATAATGAACAACAGATACATGAAGAAGCCCAGATCTCCTTCCAAGTTCCCAAGAACTCTTTCATGGTCCAATCTGGTACAAGAGGTAGATGATATTGCCAAATTGTTATGCAGGATAAATGGCGAAGCAAATGCTCACACTTTCCGCACATGGATGTATGCTTTCATCAGGACCATTGAAATCAACAAAGCTGATTCAATAATCAATTGGTCGGAAATCATTAGCGACAACATTGGTGAGCAACTCTAGAACGTGAAGCATACTTTCAGCTTCAAAATGACTTCTTATTTGGTATATGCAACAGCTTCACAAGGCATCTTCTCCAAGTTGGATAGATGTGGTGTTCTTTCCAAGGACCCCATTTTTGAGTGCTACCCACAGCTTATTGTACCTGCGTGTGCGAAAAGATTTCAAAGTGGTCAATGATGGATTCTTCTACGAATTCATTTGCAGGCTAGACAGGGACCTAAAGGCCAACAGGGTGAGCAAGGAAGCGTGGGAAGTTGTATCCAGAAATTGGTAGTCTATTCATTCAGTTTGCGATTTCACATACCTCAGGGTCACCGGCTTTTCTAGAGAACCGGTTAAGCTTCCCCAGATATCCGAATGATAGATTGATCACCATGGAGCTGAGCAGACAACTTGTGGAGATGCACGACCTTCAGTCAAAATGGCACAAGTCTACGGGCTTCTTCCCGATCACTGTGGGACATTATAGCTGCCAGAGCATTCATAAAGCTCGAGGATTGGAAGCGGAAATGTTCTCTGAGTACGAGCAAGAGTTCTTCCCAGCACGGCTGAACTTTGATCCATTTGGAGTAGCCAGGAAGATGATCTCCCAGGAGTACGCACATGTGCCTTCATTAGAAGATTTCTGGATGAAGTGCAAAAGTGAGTACGAGGTTAGAAAGAAAGATTTCAGCAAGCTATCAACACGACAAGTGTTTGACTTTGGATTAGCACGGATACCTGCGGATCTTAAAGATGATGGGAATGTGTTACTTGACACATACCATCAAATGGGAGGAGATAGAGCCATACTTCAAGAGAACGTAGGGGGCTGCCATACGATTGAGAAAGGTCTGCTGCCATTTTGGTGAATACTTCAAACTGGTTGCTGACGAAGGGATACTTGCCTTGATGAAGCATTGATGAATCAAGTCATGGGAAACTTCGGCGTAGGAGATTCCCTCAAGAGGAAGCACGGAGGAGAAAGCAGCAGAAGGCCCGAGAAGATGAAAGTGCACAGAAGGTCTCAATCAAAGGAGAAGATCACTTCCACGGCTATGACATTAGTTCCGGCTTCTCCAGCATCCAGTACTTCACCGATTGTTGCACCTCAGCAGGACACTTCCATTCCTCCACTTGAATCCGAAACATTCATCTTCTCTCCTCAGCCACTCCATTCAAAGACTTTGTTATTCTGAAGAAACGTTGAAGCTGCAGATGGTAGAGTTTGAAAGAGCTTTGTCTTTGGATGATTCGAGAGGATGGATGGCAGCCATAACACTGTAGCGGTTTCTGATGGAGAGGAATCAGAGCGGGAGATAGTAGTACACTCAACAACTTCTCATTCTCCGAGAAGTAATTTCTCAAAATGGTTGACTTCATGCAGTTGGTTCCAGAAGCTAGAGTGGAAATGAACTTGGAGGAACACGACTTGCAGCTACTCCGAGTCTAGGCGGAAAAGACAAAAAACCTAAAGTTGCTAAGGTAACTTCAAGGTTGATCATCGAGGAGTCGGGGCAGAAGTTTGTTGAGATGTCAGTTCCGGCGGAAGGGAAGAAAGAGGATGAGCTCACGGCAGAAGACATAACAGTAACCAGAGTACCCATCGGTCAAGCCACCACAGAAGGATTGAAGCAGGATACACAGACATTGATAGATGCTCTATTCCTTAGGCTTGACAGAGAAAAGGTGGAGAAAGTTGAACTTTAGAAGCAGGTATCTCAGTTGTGCGAGATCATTGCCAAGGTTGCTAAATCTTCCACTCAGCCCATTTCAGCTCAAAGCAAGTGAGTGATCATCTGATGCAGGAGATGGAAGATGCAAGCAATCAGGTGAAAGCTATCGATGAATGGAAAATTTTGATTATTCATCAAGCTTCTGTACAACTTGGAGAGGTGCCAGCCCACCTAAAGGTTATGAAAGATGCAGCAGATCAGCTGAAGCAACTGGTGACAAGCATAGTAGATATGAACACAGTTGTTGAGAGTAACTTGAGTACTTTGGCTGAAATCAATAAGCTCTGGAGAAGTGTTGATTGCGAGAACAGATTGTACCTAGATGGATCAGTTGAGAAGGGGAAGCAGCTGGAGTTTGTAGTATCTTTCCATTTGGAGATCTGCAGAATTATGTTGAAGAGGATGCAGGCACTTGAGAGTATGGCATCGTCTTTACCAGACAATATCATTGCTTTCACTCATGAGGAAGTGGTCGAAATGTTACTTCATACGTACGGATCATTCCTAGCAGAGTGCCTAATTCCCTGGAAGGGTCTCTTCTGATGGTACAAGGAGAATTGATGGAGCTACTAAGCCTTTCACGATGAATTCCATTAGTAGACTGGTGGCACTGCAGTCGGATATTGCGAGGTTCGGGCCGAGCTTGGAGGATGTGGAAGCATGTATCAAGGTGTTGAATGAAGGATTGCTGTAGTTCAGGACAGAAAAAGGAAGTTGTGGCTAAGACAGATGGGAAGATGTTGAATTACATGTTCGACAAGTATATTCAGTATCAAAACAAAAAGAAGATATAAATGTTACAGTTGGCTTGACTTTCTTCTTCTATTCTTTCTTCTTCTATTTTCCACGTTCCTGATGAAATTGTAAAACTTTAAAGTTATTGGTTTTGAAACCATTACTTTAAGTTATGTGGAACAATTCTATTAGTTAAGTGATAGATGTGTCACTTGAGGAGAAGTTAGAGGAGGATGATTTCCAGATGTCATCTTTACTTCTTGTTTATGTTTCAGTTCAGTTGAGTTTCCCATTTGTACTTTCCCTTCTACATTCTATAAGTAGAAGAAGAACCTTCGGTTAATGATCAAAATTTGTAAGCAGCATTCTTGTGTTCCAGACTTTGTGTTGAAACCCCTGATAGCCACTTGAAGCAAAGGAATATAAAGGAGCAGATTTCCGAGAACTTTGTGTCACGGTGCATTTTGTTTCTAGCTTTCTATCTTAGATCTTCTAATAAACTTTGTGTTATTTTAGATCTAGATCTAGAGCCTTTTTGCTTATAATTTTGTGTTGATATCTATTGGTTTCTTCTATGTGCATGCAATCAACTCTGTTATCTATTGATTGGGATTGCATCTTCCCCATTTCTTCCTGTGTTTTTATTATTTCCTTCTTCTATAAATATTTCCTTTCTTAAACAGTTGCTTACTTGCTATGAAAACTATACAACTATGGTTCATGAGCTGAATAGTTAAAGTAAAACCCCATATAGATACTAGCATATTTTAATTGACAAATCTGACACAGGAGCCTCACCGGTAAATGAGGGAGATTTATCTCATGATTGCCTAGGTTTTATGCTATGCAGAAAATCTAGCCAACAGTTTTTGGCGACTCATTGGGGAACAACTATCTTTGCAGATCAAAGCTTATCTCTTGAAGATCAGAGTGTTTTCCATACAAATCTCAACTTGGCTGAACGTCCATTCACCCGATCCATGAAGGCAAGGAAGGACTGATCATTTCTTCAGATTGCAGGAGCAATTCAATTTCAATCATCCTCCTCAAGTTAGAAGCCGCAGATCTAGTCTCTCACCAGGAAGGAGAGTGCACACCATCCAGATCCGGATCATCTTCAACATAATCCGGCGGCTGGAATTATTCACCAAGTCTACACAAGGAGAAGACGTGCCCCATTCATCATGGTGAATCAAAACCAGATAGTACCTGTCCCATGGGGAGCAGCTTTTGGGCCACTGAACTTGGCTCCACCTATGCATGATCTGCCAAAAGGATCCAAAAAGAATTTTCCAAAATTCTTTGGAGATGGAAAGCAAAACCCGGATGATCATTTGGCAGCCTTCTTCATATCTTGTGGTGTGCTTGCAGTGGAGCATGAAGATGTCTCGGTCAGACTCTTCATTGAGACTCTACATGACTTGGCTGGCGAATGGTTCTATCGGCTAGCTCCTGGCACCATAACCAACTGGGTGACTATGCGTGAGCAATTTCTGAAAAGATTCAAGCCTGCAGAGGATGCTAGCACGTTGATCACTCAACTGACGTTGAAGAAGAAAGAGCCAAGTGAGAACATGCGGGACTTTATTGCAAGGTTCCAAAGGATTTTATATAAAATCCCCACTTCTGCCGCATTGAGCGATGAAAATCAAAAGACATTTTTTTATAAACGCTCTGTTGCCCGAAGTTGGATATCAACTAAGAAGGGCAAGACCTGTGAATCTACTTGAAGCACAAAATGTTGCCGTGGAAGTTGAAGATGACTTGATCATGGCTGGAAAACTCAAACAACCATCTCACAAAGGTGATGGAGCTTCTTCAAGTACTTCAGATCCTTTTTACAAAGATTGGCTAATGACATGCTGCAAATCAAGAAGCAGATCTCTCAAGCAGGAAATGCGACCCCTTCAAGAATAGCTCCTACTCGGACCTTTAATGGTCAAAATCAAAATCAAAATAGACTTGTTGTTTTGCACACCACGGTTGTTGGTTGAATTGAAGCTTGCTCGAGGAATAACTTGGAAACTAATGAAGAAGATCTAGGCATTGACGAATCATTTGATGATGAAGACTTTGTAGATCCCACTGGCGACTCCAATATTGGTTACCTGGACTACGAATCTGATGATGGCTATTATGAATCTTTTGAAGATTCTGATGGTCACACATTTGCGGTGTTCACAAGGTCCCAGACACACCAAAATGCCGAAGCATCCACAAGTGGCCAAAGAAGAGAAAGAGAAGATCCTGGGCGGATGTTACTATCTTGAAAAGAGGCAGCCCTCTTCCTTCTTCATTAGCTCCCAAAGATAAATATTCAAATTCTTTCAATTCACAAAGAGAGGGCCAACACACATCCAGCTGAAGCAAGTCAAGCTTTTGACATCATTGATCATATCAAGAAGACCAAGGTCCAAATGTCAGAAGCTGAGTATTTGAGGGCATTTCCTGATCAGCTAAATAGATTGGTCAAGTATGTGCAAAGTAATGGTCCCAACCCTACAAATAATACTTCACGGGGTATCTTGTCAAGTCCAAAGATTACTCCTCCTTCAAATAATGCGGCTGCAAGTTCTTCTCCTTCTACTTCTTCTCCTACTACATCGGAAAGGATCGAGCCATTTTATGTATCATTGCTTATCAATGGGTACAAATTGAGCAATTGCATTTTGGACTCTGGAGCTTCGACAACAACGTCATGCCTGCCAAAGTTGTTGATGCCTTGGGTCTCACATTGACAAAAACCATCGGAAGATGCTATTCAATGGAAAGGCAAGTTCCTCTTGTTGGGAAAATCAAAGATGCACAGGCAGTACTTGCTTCTTTTCCTAAAAAAGATTGAAAATGACTATCCTTGTAGCAGACATCCCAGTCTCTTATGGCATGTTGTTGAGTAGAAATTTCTGTAAAGAGCTGGGTGGAGAAGTCAAGATGGATTGGTCTTGTGCACACATACCAATCAAAGGAGTTAATCAAAAGTTAGAACCTGAGAAGAAATCCAAGTACATAGTATCAAAGTCTGAGGATCCTAGATCTCAGATCTTGTTTCAAGAATCTGATCACGAGTCTATTATCTAGAAATGGATAAAGAAGAAATTCAACCTGTGATTCAAGAACCACATCAACTTGACAACAAGGTTTGGTCTCTAGAATTTGATGGCAGCTGTTGTTCATTTGGATCTGATCAGTGCAGGCGTTGTTCTTATCTCTCTGAGGGAAAAGTGCATGCACATTCCTTCAAATTGATGTTCGAAAATACTAACAACACAGAGTATGAAGCATTGTTGTTAGGTATGGAGCAGGCAAGAACAATGGGAATCAAGCTCTTACATGCAAAGGGAGATGTTGAGCTGATTGTTAAGCAGATAAGAGGTCTCTATCAAGTAAAAAAGGACAAACTTCGGCATTATAGAGATCGAGTCTACTCTGCTATCCTGGATTTTTCAGCTTTCTCGGTATCTTACATTCCGAGAGAACAAAATTCAAGAGCTGATTCACTTGCATGATGTTGCTAGCTTTTGTTAAATCCATAGATCAGCCTCCCACATTTTTTAGATAGGGGGGGATTACAAAGTTGAGATGGTCTTCCACCCAAAAGTTCTGACAACGTCCAACAATGGCAAGTTTTTAACGATGACAAGCAGATTGTTGCATTTCTCCAACAAAAGGACAACTTCGAAGAGATCTACTATGAGGGAAGCAACTCACCTCCGAGACAAACTACTGTGGGAGAAATGGATGCAGATGTCTCAGGAAGTCAGGAGATTATCCAGCTAAAGGGAAATAAAATTCCCAAAGGCTTGGTATCTCTTGAGGAAATGTTCGACAAGCATGATCAGATGCTTAAAAAGAATGAAGAAAGTGGGGAAGGTTCTTCCTCCGATACACAGTTACTAAATTTGGGAGCCAACAATGATCCCAAATTAGTAAATCTGGTAAGTGTTGTTCGAGGCAGAAAGAGAAGCTTTTACAGCTTCTTAAGAAATACATGGATGTTTTTGCCTGGTCTTACCAGGATCTGAAAACATATCAGCCTGCAGAAGTTCAACACTACATCCCATTAAAACCAGAACAAAAGCCTTTCAAGCAGAAGTTGTGGCGGCATAACCCTACCATTTTCGGAAACTATCTTTGCAAAAATCCAGAAGTTGTTAGATGCAAAGATAATTTATCCCATACATCACTCTGAATGGTTAGCCAACATAGTTCCTGTGAGAAAGAAGAGTGGCGAGATTAGGTTGTGCGTAGATTTTCGCAACCTCAATCAAGCCTCATTGAAAGATAACTACCCCATCCCCATCATGGATCACACTCTGCAGGTGGTCACTGGATCTGAGATGCTTTCCATGCTTGATGGTTTCTCAGGCTACAATCAGTCAAGGTGGCTGAAGAAGATCAATACAAAACAACATTCATTACACCTTGGGGAACTTTTGCTTACCAGAAAATGCCGTTTGGTTTGATCAATGTTGGAGCTACATTTCAAAGAGCTATGGATTTAGCTTTTGCTCATCTCAAGGATATAAGCATAGTGGTGTACCTTGATGATCTGACAGTCTTTTCCAAGAATAGAAGCACACACATTTCAAATCTGGAAGAGGTTTTCATACAATGCCATGAAACATGGTATTTCTCTGAACCCTAAGAAATCTATCTTTGTTGTAACAGAAGGAAAGCTACTAGGGCACATTGTCTCCAAGGAAGGAACCAAGATAGATCCGAACGTGTCAAATCCATTCAGACTTTGCCATTGCCAACATCCAAAAAAGGAGTTCACTCTTTCTTTGGAAAAGTTAATTTTCTCAGGAGATTCATCCCTGACTTTGCTGAGCTAACCCGTCATATCTCAAATATGATGAAGAAGACACAAGATTTCAAATGGAGCAGCGAAGGGAAGGAAGCTTTTGAGAAGATTAAGGAGGCCTGTCAAAAGCCCCAGTCTTGGTTTCACCTGACTTTAGTAAAGAATTTATTCTTTATTGTTATTCCTCCAAACACACCATGTCAGCAATCTTGATGCGAAAAAATCAGGAGGATGTAGAAGCTCCGATTGCTTTCATGAGCATGCCTCTCAAAGCTTATGAGTTGAAATATACTCCAATGGAAAAGCATGCATATGCAGTGGTGAAGGCGTGTAAAGCATTCAGGTACTATATTCTTTCCTCACATACTGTGGTCTTGGTTCCAGATACTGCAGTGAAATCTATCCTCACTCAACAAGAGTTAGGATTGTTAAGAGGCACATGGGTGACGAAAGTTCAAGAATATGACCTGGATATCAAACCTACAAAGCTGGTTCGAGGAAGAGGTCATGTGAATTAATGATGGAGATGAAAGCAACAACGCCAGAGGAAGATCAAGAAGAGGTAGATGAAGATTTGCCTATGGTACTTTTTATAGATCTGGTGGAGGAGTGGTACAGTAACATTGCCTATTTTCTGACGTATGGAGAATGCCCGGATCAACTTTCTCGAAAAGAGAAATGAACTATTAAACTAAAATCCAAAGACTTTGTTCTTTGGGATAATGGTTTATACAAAAGAGGGATTGATGGCGTATTTCTCCGATGCGTGGATAAAGCTCAACAGGATCAGCTCTTACAAACAATTTCATGACATGGCTTGCGGTGGTCATTTCTCAGCCCGAGTCACTACACACAAGATCCTCAGAGCAAGGTATTACTGGCCCACACTTTTTCAAGATACTGCAGAGTGGGTATCTAAGTGCCAAGCGTGCCAACACTTTGTTGGGCGTGTAAAATTACTGCATTACCTTTAAAACCAATTGTAATTGAAGAACCTTTCCAGCAATGGGGAATGGATTTTATTGGTATGCTCAACCCGGCCTCCAGTGTCGGCCATCACTATATTCTGACAGCTACTGATTATTTCAGTAAGTGGGTAGAAGCCATTCCTGTGAAGAACGCCACTTCCGCCGAGGTGTGCAGTTTTATAAAAGAAAATATTGTTGTTAGGTTTGGTGTGCCCAATAAAATAGTAGCAGACAACGCTCCAAATCTATCTTCTGAGGAGCTGGTTAATTTTTGCTACACTCATGGGATCCAGCTGGTACATTCCTCCAACTACTATCCACAAGGGAATGGCCAAGCTGAATCAAGTAACAAAAACTTGGTGACTATCGTGTGAAAGCTAGTAACGGAGAATCAAAGAACTTGGCATAAGAAGTTGTTTGATGCATTATGGGCCGATAGAATTACACCAAAAGGGCTATAGGCATGTCCCCTTTTCAGCTATTATATGGAAGAGACACGAGCTGCCTCTTACCTTGGAACTGCCTACCCTACAACTTTCTAGAGCCCTGGAGGATTCTACATTCACTGATGTTGTTGATAAAAGGATAATGTACCTGACTGAATTGAGGGAGGTACAAACTCAAGTTGCAGATAGATTGATAGAGCATCAAAAGAAGGTGAAAGTCATCTTCGACAAAAAAGCCAGGGAAAGAAAGTTTGAAGTCAATGACTGGGTCCTTTTATGGGACAAAAGAAGAGAAGCAAAAGGCATGCATGGAAAATTTGATTCACTATGGAAAGGGCCTTTTGTGATTAAAAAGATCGCCGGAGCAGATAGCTTCATTCTTGCTCATCAGGATGGAGTTGAATTGCCGTTGCCTTTCAATGGGCAACACTTGAAGTTTTCGGACATGAAAAGCAGGGTAAAACCTGTATGTATATAAATAAAACTTTGTTTGTTTTTCCTTGTTTTGTTTTTGTGTTGTGTTGTTTTTGTTTTCCTGACCCCATGCCCAAAAGACAAGATACGAAACTAGAGATGTTGGGATCTCATCTTTTCCCTTGTCATTCTGACAAGAGAAAAAGATGTCCACAGATGGAGCCAATTGGTGTCCCCAGATTTCACCCTGAAATCTGAGACTACCCTATTAAAAAAAAATTTGTTTTTTAAAATAATGGGTCGTTTTAGTGTTTTTATTGCCAAAAGTTCTTGTATTGTGTCAAGATATTCCCAAGGAGCCATATAAGCCATTTTCACCAAATACCCAGATGCCCAAAATTGTTTATTACATTGTCGTTGGGGTTTGCTGCGAAAATTTGTATTTAATTATTTTGAGCCCGTTTGAGGCAATTTGTGCTCCGGTTTAACCTGTTTGTGATCGTACATATCATTATTCCCATATACCAGTAGGGTTTTAACCAGGAATGAATCTTGGGCTTTATTTGTGACTTCTGGCAACGTTTTGTGTTTTTTGTGTTTTCCGTTTCATTTTCTGTGAAATTTCTCTGGATCAATTCCTTTGCTGGTTTGGCCTGATTCTTGGCCTGGAGTATCTGGAGATCACATATGCACGTTGTGCCAGAAGGAATTCGCCATCGGAGGTCTGGTTCTCTTGGAAAAGACGAAGTCGTGCACCAAAAAGCTTCTTCTGGGCTGGCCGCATTTTTGGAAAAAGAGGGTTTGAAGTGGATCATGGGATTTTTGGAAGCAGCAGGCAGGTGGGAATTTTGTACCTGCCTAGCAGGGTACTTTTTCCCATGGAAGCAACGCCACTTAAGTCACAATGGGAAAATTAGAGGCAGGCAGGCGGGAATTTCTTACCTGCCTTGCAGGGTAAAAATTCCCATTGTGGAATAAAAGAAAAATCACTTAAGGCATTGATGGGATTTTATTGCACTTGCCTTGCAGGGTAAATAATCCCATTATGAAAGTCAAACAGCTTAAGTGAATCATGGGATTTTCAGGGCTGCCTTGCAGGGTAAATAATCCCATTGTCATCTGACTTTTAAAAATAGAAATCTCTTATGCCAAAAAGTGCGACCCCTTTAGGGAAAGAAAGGCAGCCTTAAATTAATTAATTTAATTAATTTCTTCTCCAATTTTGGCGCCCAAGCTTGTGGAAAAGTCAACAAAGGAAAGTGGACAAAGGAAGTTGGAAATAGACTAGTTCTAAAATTAAATAAATATTATTTATTTAATGCAGCCCCTTCATGTCAAAAAGTGCGCCCCATTTGGGAGAGAAATAATACTTTTTAAAGTATTAAATGATTAAATTAATTCCTATTTTCAGTGGCTAAGGTCAAAGCATCTTTGTGAGGCTTGAGTTAACTGGAAGCAGAAGTCTAAAATTAAATAAATTTAATTTATTTAATGGCAGCCATGAGCATGCACAAAATAGGCGCCCCATTTGAAGAGTAAAGCTTATTAATTAATTAATTAATTGCCAGGAATAGGAAAGGCATTAATTAATTATAGAATCATGAGGATTATATAAGCAGGGGCTGCCATAAGGATGAATTAATTAATTCAAAGCAGAGAAGTGCAGCCCGAGGAAAAAAGTGCGCCCCATTTGAAGAGGATTTTTGCTCAAAAGAAGGTGAAATTAATGCTAAAAGCTTCCAATTTTGGCGCACAGGTTGAAGGAGGTTGATTTGTGTCTGGATAATTGTTTGCATAAGTGATACAGGTGCTCAGGTGAAGTTGGTAAAATTCATGCTTGCTTTGCATGCAAATAAAACATCAAATTTTGGGGCAGCAGAGCTTGAATTATGCAGATTTTTATGATTAAAATCCACTGTTCATGTTCGGTTGCCATCTTTGTCTGAATTAATTGCAGGAATTCATTACAGGTGCTTTATAAGAGAAAGGGAGCTTAAATCAATGTCCAATACATTGAATATATCCTCTGAATCTGAAGAATTATCCAGATCTGCACCAGTTTTGAAGAATTCCGGCCGAATAAGAAGAAAAAGAATTGTTCAGACAAAGATAGACACAACCATGGCAAAGAGGGATGAAAAAGAGAGCACAACGGAATCATGCATCACTTCCAAATTCACAGACATTGGAGACACAGATCTAGGTCCGGAACCTCTTTCCGAATTGATTGATAGATCCAGAGCAGGAAAGACTTCCCTCATGCGTGCAGTTAAAAGCAGTGGAATTATTCGAGCTGCAGCATTTCCATACACAACCCAGTTGCCAGAGTTCGTTATGGAGTGTGCTAGGTCTTACCATCCATCATCCAGATCAGTCCGAGATGCTACGGGGAAAACAATAATCCGGTTGGATGCACAGTTCATCAATTATTGTTTGAAGATTCCGGCACGAAAGGTGGTGACTTCTATTAGCATTCAGGATGCGGCAGCAGGTGGGAGAAGCATAGAGTTGAGTGCGTGAACATAATGAACAACAGATACATGAAGAAGCCCAGATCTCCTTCCAAGTTCCCAAGAACTCTTCCGCGGTCCAATCTGGTACAAGAGGTAGATGATATTGCCAAATTGTTATGCAGGATAAATGGCGAAGCAAAACTCACACTTTCCCACATGGATGTATGCTTTCATCAGGACCATTGAAATCAACAAAGCGGATTCAATAATCAATTGGTCAAAAATCATTAGCGAAAACATTGGTGAGCAACTCCGGAACGTGAAGCGTACTTTCAGCTTCAAAATGACTTCTTATTTGGTATATGCAACAACTTCACAAGGCATCTTCTCCAAGCTGGATAGATGTGGTGTTCTTTCCAAGGACCCCATTTTCGAGTGCTACCCACAGCTTACTGTACCTGCGTGCAAGAAAGATTTCAAAGTGGTCAATGATGGATTCTTCTACGAATTCATTTGCAGGCTGGACAGGACCTAAAGGCCAACAGGGTGAGCAAGGAAGCGTGGGAAGTTGTGTCCAGAATTGGCAGTCTCTTCATTCAGTTTGCGGATTTCACATACCTCAGGGTCACCGGCTTTTCTGGAGAACCGGTTAAGTTGCCCAGATATCCGAATGATAGATTGATCACCATGGAGTGAGCAAACAACTTGTGGAGATGCACGACCTTCAGTCGAAATGGCACAAGTCTACGGGCTTCTTCCCGATCACTTGTGGGCCATTATAGCTGCCAGAGCATTCATAAAGCTCGAGGAATGGAAGCGAAATGTTCTCTGAGTACGAGCAAGTTCTTCTTCCAACACGGCTGAACTTTGATCCATTTGGAGTAGCCAGGAAGATGATCTCCCAGGAGTACGCACATGTGCCTTCATTAGAAGATTTCTGGATGAAGTGCAAAAGTGAGTACGAGGTTAGAAAGAAAGATTTCAGCAGGCTATCAACACGGCAAGTGTTTGACTTTGGATTAGCACGGATACCTGCGGATCTTAAAGATGATGGGGTTGTGTTACTTGACACATACCATCAAATGGGAGGAGATAGAGCCATACTTCAAGAGAACGTAGGGGGCTGCCATACGATTGAGAAAGGTCTGCCGTTGTTCTGGTGAATACTTCAAATTGGTTGTTGACGAAGGGATATTGCCTTGATGAAGCATTGATGAATCAAGTCACGGGCAACTTCGGCACAGGAGATTCCCTCAAGAGGAAGCACGGAGGAGAAAGCAAGCGAGAGGCCCGAGAAGATGAAAGTGCACAGAAGGTCTCAATCAAAGGAGAAGATCACTTCCACGGCTATGACGTTAGTTCGGCTTCTCCAGCATCCAGTACTTCACCGATTGTTGCACCTCAGCAGGACACTTCCATTCCTCCATTGAATCCGGCAACATTCATCTTCTCTCCTCAGCCACTCCGTTCAGCACCTGTTCCTGAAGAAACGTTGAAGCTGCAGATGGCAGAGTTTGAAAGAGCTTTGTCTTTGGATGATTCAGAGGATGGCAGCCACAACACTGTAGCGGTTTCTGATGGAGAGGAATCAGAGCGGGAGATAGTAGTACACTCAACAACTTCTCATTCTCAGAAGTAATTTCTCAAAATGGTTGACTTCACAGTTGGTTCCAGAAGCTAGAGTGGAAATGAACTTGGAGGAACACGACTTGCAGCTTGCTCCTGAGTCTAGGCGGAAAAGATAGAAAACCTAAAGTTGCTAAGGTAACTTCAAGGTTGATCATCGAGGAGTCGGGGCAAAAGTTTGCTGAGATGTCAGTTCCGGAAGGAAGAAAGAGGATGAGCTCATGGCAGAAGACATAATAATAACCAGAGTACCTATCGGTCAAGCCACCACAGAAGGATTGAAGCAGGATACATGGACATTGATAGATGCTCTATTCCTTAGGCTTGACAGAGAAAAGGCGGAGAAAGTTGAACTTCAGAAGCAGGTATCTCAGTTGTGCGAGATCATTGCCAAGGTTGCTAAATCTTCCACTCATCCCATTTCAGCTCAAAAGTAGGTGAGTGATCATCTGATGCAGGAGATGGAAGATGCAAGCAACCAGGTGAAAGCTATCGATGAATGGAAAAGTCTGATTATTCGTCAAGCTTCTGTACAACTCGGAGAGGTGCCAACCCCTTTGAAAGGTTATGAAAGATGCAGCAGATCAGCTGAAAGCAACTGGTGACAAGCATAGTAGATATGAACACAGTTGTTGAGAGTAACTTGAGTACTTTGGCCGAAATCAATAAGCTGCGAGAGAAGTGTTGATTGCGGAACAGATTGTACCTGACGGATCAGTTGAGAAGGGGAAGCAGTTGGAGTTTGCAGTATCTTTCCGTTTGGAGATCTGCAGAATTATCTGAAGAGGATGCAGGCACTTGAGAGTATGGCATCGTCTTTACCAGACAATATCATTGCTTTCACTCATGAGGAAGTGGTCGGAAATGTTACTTCATACATACGGATCATTCCTAGCAGAGTGCCTAATTCCCTGGAAGGGTCTCTTCTGATGGTACAAGGGAGAATTGATGGAGCTACTAAGCCTTTCACGATGAATTCCATCAGCAGACTGGTGGCACTGCAGTCGGATATTGTGAGGTTCGGGCCGAGCTTGGAGGATGTGGAAGCATGTATCAAGGTGTTGAATGAAGGATTGCTGCAGTTCAGGACAGAAAAGGAAGTTGTGGCTAAGACAGATGATGGGAAGATGCTGAATTACATGTTCGATAAGTATATTCAGTATCAAAACAAAAAGAAGATATAAATGTTACAGCTTGGCTTGACTTTTCTTCTATTCTTTCTTCTTCTATTTTCCACGTTCTCGGATGAAATTGTAAAACTTTAAAGTTATTGGTTTTGAAACCATTGCTTTAAGTTATGTGGAACGATTCTATTAGTTAAGTGATAGATGTGTCACTTGAGGAGAAGTTAGAGGAGGATGATTGCCAGATGTCATCTTTACTTCTTGTTTATGTTTCAGTTCAATTGAGTTTCCCATTTGTACTTTCCCTTCTACATTCTATAAGTAGAAGAAGAACCTCGGGTTAATGATCAAAATTTGTAAGCAACATTCTTGTGTTCCAGACTTTGTGCTGAAACCCTTGATAGCCACTTGAAGCAAAGGAATATAAAGGAGCAGATTTCCGGAGAACTTTGTGTCACGGTGCATTTTGTTTCTAGCTTTCTATCTTAGATCTTCTAATAAACTTTGTGTTATTTTAGATCTAGATCTAGAGTTGCCTTTGCTTATAATTTTGTGTTGATATCTATTGGTTTCTTCTATGTGCATGCAATCAACTCTGTTATCTATTGATTGGGTTGCACATCTTCCCCATTTCTTCTGTGTTTTATATATTTCCCTTCTATAATATATAAATTTTCCTTTCTTAAACAAGCTTTATGCTTACTTGCTTTTCTTGAGACTATACTACTATGGTTCATGAGCTTTGAATAGTTAAAGTAAAACCCCATATAGATACTAGCAAAATGATGTGATATATATGAGATGATATGACTTGGATTATAATAGATGTGATGGGTTTAGATGGGATATGTATATGTTAGATTATATGTAAATGTTAGATATGATGACAAGAATTATGTGGTGATATGTTTAGATATAGAGGATGATGAATATTTTGATGAGGAGGATATTAATGTGATGATGTTATATGTTAGGCATGATGATGGTTTATAAATTTGGATAACTAGGAATATATGGTGGATTTAGATTAAATGATAGATGTAGATTGGATGTGATCAAAATTAGATTAGGTGTGATATGATGGATTGGATATAGATGTAAAAGTTAGGATAGTGAAATTGGATAGGAAAGACCCTAATAGGGTGATCTAATCGTGAAAGAGTACACTTCATCATAGGAGGAGCATATGTAGAAAATATTCTCTTAGACTGGATCGGAGGTAAAGCATGAGAGGGAAAATGTAGAGCAATGCACTTACAACCCTTGATAAGTGTTAACACATAACTAACGATAATTAGTCACATTTAAGATCATAGGGGAAAGATGGAAGGTGTGCTTGTACATCTACTTTAGAAATAAAAAGGGATTATGATGGAGCATGTACAGGGAAAATAGGTTCTCCCCAAGTGTTTTTCCTAGGTCTATACCTCGGCTCTAAGCAATACATCGCAAATTGATCAATATAGGAAGTTTGTTGTAGACAAAAAGTTGATCGATACGAAGCTTTCTAAGGATGCTTTCTTTTGAATTTTTCTTTTTCTTTTTGAGATTTTAGAAGGATGATCAATACAGTAAGCCTTCACTTCCATGATATAAGAAAGTATCCATCCTTTGAGGGAGTGGTCTACGATTAGGATTTTTGTATGGATTTTTTTTTCTTTTTACATGGTAGGATAAGATATACATGATAGTTTTCCATTGAGGGATCGGTATACACTTTTGATAATTTTGTTTTATATGAACAACTATCTTTTAGGAGTAGTCTAATTTTTGGATAAGATAGCTTTTGATACAAGAATCCATAATTTGACTTTAGGATAGAGCTAGGGATAGCCAATTAGACCACTTGGGGTGGGCAAGATAAGATGTACAAGCGAAACCTATGGAACCTTAGCATGGTTTCGATAGGTAGATAAGAAGGTAGTGAATGTAATGATCATGGGGTTCCCACCAAAAAGGAGGAAATTTTCCATGAGGAATATGCTATGGCAGAGTCATGGTACTTATATTCAAGGTCACGAGATAGGAAAGTGATGATAGACCACATAATTCTAGATCATTATGGTGAGAGATGGAAAAGATGAGTGATGGATACAAGATCGTTAAGTGTGACTAGGGTCATGTTGGTAGGTATGTTAACAATAGAAATTCTGCAAGTGTAAGGTGTTGAGAGGTTTTTTTCTAGTTTACCATATAGGGAGGATAAGAGATAGGATCTGAACCCATATTTATGCGTGATAATATATGGTACAATCTAGTTGGGAGAAAACTTTCCATGTTGGCTCCTTTCTAGAGTAGTACGTTTTATTTTATTTCAAGGCAAGGTCACCAATGTTAAATTTGTTCTTTTAGATGCATGTTATAGGCACGTTTGATGTGCTCTTGATAGACATGATGATTTTGAAGAGCAATTAAGTGACGTTTGTCTAGAAATTCAAGTTGGGTTAGACGTTCCTAATGATATCCTCGATAGAGATAAAGTCACAAAGAGAAACAAGTAAAGATGGGATTTAAAATTCAAGAGGAAGAATGATTTAAAATCCATAGACTAGAGAGAATGGAGTGGCACAAGTAGAGGTATGGATGATAGTCCGATAGACCCAAAGAGCGAAAAGGATGTGAAGATTAAAATTACGTCTTGATTTTTCAATAGTTTTAGTGAGAATATTGCGAAGAGTCTTGTTAGTGGATTTGGATTGGCCATTAGCTTGAAGATAGTAGGAAGAAGAGAAGCTAAGATTAATGTTGAAGAAGTTGAAAATATTATTAAGATATTTGTTTTTGAAGGACTTTCCATCATCCGTGATGATTTTATGAGGAACTCTAAAGTGGTAGATGATGTGTTGATAGATGAAGTCAAATATTTTGTTAACTTTGGTGGATGTGAGTGGAATGGATTCCACCCACTTCATGAAGTACCCAATAAGCGATGATGATGCTTTGTGAAGAGCATGGATTAATGACACCAATAAGGTTAAGGCCTCATTATGATAAATTCCAAAGATCTTGAGTCGGTTGCAAGGCCTAGCTAGGGATATGGATGAGGTTGGAATGCTGCTAGAATTTGACACACTTTTTAACAAATTCACATCAGTTTTGATTAAGGGTGGGCCAATAATAACTTAGGCAAAGAACGCTCTTGGCGACATCCAATCCATTGAAGTGTCCACCACGGATGCCATCGTGAACTTCATGGATGACATGAGTAGTCTCATTGGATTTAAGGAAATGAAGTAGGATACCATTAAACCTATGTTTATAAAGGATGACACCAAGGATAACATAGCGGTTAACACGTTGAAGGAATGATTTCCTACCATTTTTGGATAGGTCGGAGTGAATTTTTAATACGAGATAGATAGTCAAAGATTTATGAGTACCGGATGCTAGATTGATTGGTGTCAACATGATTGACATGAGGAAGATGTGGTGAAAAACAATGAAGAGTTTGGATTCTTTGGTTTTCCAAGGGATGAGGGATGTGAGAGACACCATGGTGTCTCCAAACGATTGGATGAATGAGGGAAAAATTAGAGGCTATATTGGTCAAAGGCCTAAAGAAGAAATTCAATGATGTCCTTATATTTTCGAATGAATTAATTATTGCCGATAAGTTCCCTTGAATTTATTAATGATAAGATGAGAGTCACCGCACGGATGAAAACTGATATGCAACCTTCAACCGCACTTGACCCCCCAAGGTCATGTTAGGGCAGCCAATGTGGAAATATGTGTAGATGGATAACTATAGGAGGATCAATGACTAAGATATGGTAGTGTGATCTCCTAGTAGCTGAGTTGGAAAAGGGAGATTTAGAGGCTATGAATGGGTAACGTAAATTCCCTATGGTTTGTCTAACTGAATCTCAATGTTGAACTAGTTTGAAGTGTCCAAATTAACTAAGATGAAACTAACAATCTATGCTACTGTTGAAAGGAAACTAACCTAAATAAAACAACAAAACTGAAACATCATAATTACAAACAATTTTCTTTTATTCTAAATAATCTAATATAATTCAACACTAAAACTAAAGAAGCAAAATAACCCGGTGTGTTATTCACCCGTGTGTTGAGTGTATTCTAAATAATGCTAACAAGAACTTTTCCAAATAATCTATGATATGCAGACAACTTCCTACAAATATTCTCTCCTTCAAATCCATAGGGATAGGAAGAAGATCCATCATCGGGAGCTACTATTAATGATTTAAAACCTCTTAGAAATTAACTAATTACTTGCAAATGAAAGAATATTGGTTTTCTACTCTATTTGATATGATGTAACAATAATAAATTGTAGCAATGAAGAAAAATCAAACAAAAACCCCAACTTGGAATTTAAAGAACAAAGATAAATCCATTTGTGTGATGACTTGTCCCCTCAGTTTATCCTTTCTTTCTTTGTGTGTCCATATGATTCCAAGGAATTGGGAATGCAAAGGAAACAACAGAGAAGGTGCTTGAGCAATGGTAGCTTAAAGGAAATTTGGTTGCAATGCGGGTGGAAGAGAGATAACACAAGTGAACAGAACTTTGGCTATGTAATTTCCAGCAGGATTGTGGTAGTAATACTATGCAAGATACACAAAATTATCATGACAATTTTCTTGAATACAAGCATTAAATATATAGGAATTTCTCAGGATGTGCCTTCATACACAAGGAAGCCTTGGAGTGACAAATCATTTGGTGAAGAGGCAGTTCAAAATAATTAAGTCTATTTAGAAATAGAAGAGGGAAGGAATACCATGCAATCAAGACTATTTTTAGGCAATTTGGTTCACAAATGCACCTTAGAAGTCAAGTTAAGTGAAATCACGCATGTTAAAACCACACATGAAGATTTCTTGAAAAATCGCGAAGGACTGCCACCTGCGCAGGAGGCGATCATGACACTAAAGGCCAAAACATGCACAAAAATGAGCGGGGAAGAAAATGTGGAAAATTTAAGTACAAGAATCTAGAAGAGCTATTGGTCCTATCAAATCTAGACCCCACGTGGAAAAGGGCCATGGTGTCACAATCGAGTTATAGAACTTGTGTGCCGGTATGTAGATATCATGGGATAAATCTTGACATTTATGGAATTTATGCACAAACTCTCTTTCACGTCATGTTCTAATGTGGGCCAGAATTAGCCCATTCGATGTATATTTCGAGTAGTGGTGTGGCCTCCAAAGTGACCTCCACATACTCCACTATGCGATTCATAAAGAATATTCTTGAATTCTTCTTTGTCAACACATCTTAACAACATTCCATCAAAGGATCTACAATAGATCATTTGTTCCAAGATAATGTACTTAGCAAGTATAACACGTAATTGTCTTCTTTGATGCGATGTCACCCCTTCCGAATATGTATGATCCACTATGAAATTAATAATTTCAGTGTACCATGGGCATACAGAAATGGGAGGCTTGGTTTCAAAAAAATACACACATTCGTCGGGAAGTCCAAATTTACTAGATTGCCTCCATCTAATGGGTTATCAACCAACCAGTCCATAATGATTTGTCCTTTGACGGATTTCTAATTAAAAAATGTTAACTCAAACTCACCCATCAGAGTTATGAAGTGTCCAAATTTCTTAGATAAGGACCCTTGTGTGAGAAACATCTGCAGATGATTCGTTTTAACAATGAACCTTGTTTCTTGATTTAGCATGTAATGTCTCAAGCACTTTGTTGCGAAGACTATGGCAAGTCATTCCTTTTCTGACTATGCAACCTAACATGCAACCTTCAACCGCACTCGACCCCTCGAGGTCGTTCCGAGGCATCCAATGTGGAAATATGTGTGGATGGCTAACTATAAGAGGATCAATGACTAAGATCTAGTAGTGTGATCTCCTAGTATTTGAGTTGGCAAAGGGGAGATTTAGAGGCTATGAACAGGTAGCATAAATTCCCTATGGTTTGTCTAACTAAATCTCAATGTTGAACTAGTTTGAAGTGTCCAAATTAACTAAGATGAAACTAAAAATCTATGCTACTGTTGAAAGGAAACTAACCTAAATAAAACAACAAAATTGAAACATCATAATTAAAAACAATTTTCTTATTATAAATAATCAAATCTACTTCTACACTAAAACTAAACAAGCAAAATAACCCGGTGTGGTTATTCACATGTACTACTCAGTGTATTCTAAATAATGCTACCAAGAAATTTTCCAAATAATCTATGATATGCGAGACAAATTCCTAAGATATTGTCTCCTTCAAAGCCATAGGGATAGGAAGAAGAAGATCCGTCACCTTTGAGAATTCTTGCTATTAATGATTTAAAACCTCTTGGAAATTAACTAATTACTTGCAAATAAAAGAATATTGGTTTTCTACTCTATTTGATATGATGTAATAATAATAAATTGCAGAAATGAAGGAAAATAAAACAACAACCCCAACCTGGAATTTACATAATAGAGATAAATCCATCTATGTGATGACTTTTCCCCTTAGTTTCTCCTTTCTTTCTCTATGTGTCCATATGAGTCCAAGGAATTGGGAATGCAAAGGAAGCAACAGGAGAAAACGCTTGAGAAATGGCAGCTTGAAGGTAGTCTAGTTATAATGCAGGTGGAAGAGAGATAACACAAGTGAACAGAGCTTGGCTATGCAATTTCTAGTAGGATTATGGTAGTAATACTATGTAAGATACATAAAATTCTCAGGCCATTTACTTGAATACAAGCATTGAATATATAGGAATTGGTTGTGCCTTTCTACACAATGAAGCCTTGGAGTGCCAAATCATTGGGTGAAGAGGCAGTCAAACTAATTAAATCTATTTAAAAATAGAAGAGGGAAGGAATACCATAAAATCAAGACTATTTTTAGGAAATTTGGTTCACAAACGCACCCTAGAAGTCAAGTTAAGTGAAATCACACATGTTAAAACCATGCATGAAGAGTTCTATAAAAATCACGTAGGACCGCCACCCTTCGCAGGAGGAAACCATGACACTAAAGGCCAAAACATGCACATAAACGAGCGAGAAGTCTGGAAGAAAGCATGAAAAAGTTCAAGATCAAGCATCTAGGCTAAAAATATATACTACAAATGAGCTTAGGAACTCGAACACCTTCTGAAAGGACATTAATCATCACTTTGGGGACTTATGTAAATTTTTTTCGATAATGTACCACATGTAAAATTGGGTGTTTACAAATCACCATAGATGTTGAGGATCTGGATGCCAAGCATGATAACAGTTTGGAGACCCGGATGAGGGCGCCATCCTCAACCATTTTGTTAGTGCACTCAAAGTTAAGCTTGTAAGTGAAGGGTATAGGGGTATCACAGGGAGGAATGACGATAATGCCAATGCCTCCCACTTTCCCAAACTTAGATCCATTTAAGAAAAGTCTCATTTTGAGGGGACAAAATTCTTGGTCGATGGAATTGATAAGTACATTACTGAAATTTATCATGAGGAATGCGATTTTCTGGAAGAGGGCTTCAAAGTGAGTTGATCAACGATATCTTGGCCCTTGATATATTTATGGGAGATGAAATATAGGTCAAACACGGTCATGAACATGATCCAACGAATGATGTGATCATTGTGATAAGGCTTGGAATGCATGGTTTTAAGGAGATTGAAGCTAGTGATTTTTATCCAAAATAACTCCCCTAGTTTTTTAGACAACTTATATTTCCATTATGGCTTTGAGGTTTCGCATTGCATGTTGCCCATGCTTGATTGTTCTTTTGAACATTCCTTGGTTGTAGTTCCTCACTTGCCCTTGTGTACTCCTCTTCTCATATACCTTCCATCCTTTCCTTCTTCTCTTCTATTTGTTCCATTCTCCTTGCGCCTAATCTCTACACATTCACCTTCTTCCCAGCAGTTTTGCATCTCGTGCGCATGCCTTGGTCATGCTTCCCAAAATTAGCTAAGTCCCTTACATCCTTGTGCACCCCCTTCCTTATTTTTGTAAATTATTTTTTTAATGATTGTGCTTATTCCATATGTACCTCCGATAGGTATTCCTCCTATGGGCATTACATTTGTGTGCACCTTTCCTATATTTCCTTTTGCGCCTCCTTCTCCATGCATATACCTTCATGCCTTGTATTGTGCTATTCTATGAAATGTGGCATCTATCGAGATAATGAGTTTGTTGCATGCACCAATCGAGCATGCCAACTATGTGCCAAATCATTACAATGAACCGATTGTATGACACATGGCATAAAATGACAAAATGAATGCACAATTAGTCCATCTTCCAGTCAATCAACACATGCCACGTGTCTTACGTGTTTAACTTGCACTATAGACTTCTGAAAACCATAAATGTTTCTATAGGAATTTGACACACACACGCCCTATCTCATTTTAAAGTTGGCTACATTCTTGATCATTCAAATTTAATTTCAGCAGGATTTGGTAGGTGAGAAAAAGGGAAACCTCTTTCTAGCCATTAATGAACATATCCAATTGTTCCAACCACCCCATATTCAATTTGATTTTCTCTCCTTTCTTCTTCTACATGCCATACAGATATGGGGAAGCACATTTGATAGATTTTATAGTGGATTTGCAAGCATCCATTTCTTTTTTCTGGTGGTTGAAGTTCAAATCCAAGTTTTCCCTCCTTCTCTTATTCTCTCATTGATTCATCTATAAATGTAAGAGCATGACTCATTGTAAAGGGTCAGACTTTTTGGATCCTCTAGTGTTTGCTAAGGATTTTGTATCTTTGCATTTTGAGTTACAAACCTCTATATCTAGTTCTTGCATGTGGATATCGGCCTTATATACCATTGTAACAGATTTTGCATACTCAAAAGTAATAAAAGCATTGTTTTGTTTTATTCTCTTCCTTAACGTGTTTGTATTCTTATTTATTTCATTTACTTTATATTGTGTGATTTTTGTGCCATTTTAAATCCCTTACAACTTGAGTTTCTTATTGTGTCTCATGAAATCAATCATGTGAATGCATTATGGTCTGTGTTGCATGTGTTTATCCTCCCTTTATGCATTTTCCTTAATTTTTGCTCAAAATAGATTGTGTTCATCCCACTTTTTCTGGTGCTATCACCTCCCTTAGTTTTGTTTTCCATTTTTATGTTCTCCTTCTATCCCTAGTCCCTTGGTATCATTAGCTTAGGATTTCCTTTTCAACATTAGGAGTAGTAGTAGCAGTAGAAATAGGTAGAGGAACCGACCTTCTCTAGAGGTCTATCTCAAGTGCACAAGGTCCCACAACTTGGAGACAGTCCCATTTTGAATCAATGACTCAATTATTTTAGATTTGAGATACAGTGCAAGTTTGATCCCCAACAATTTCTAGCATGCTTGGGAGAGCACCATTGAAAGCTTAAATTTCATCTTCGATAAGTTCTAGTGTGGGAAATTTGTGATTTCTAGCCTTTAGAGGCTTGTTTCAACACATCTAATGACTCCTAACACTTCTAGATCTACTGATTTCTACATTCTTGAGCACCTTTCATGAGAAGAGTGCATATGAGAAAAATCACAACAGATGAAGCATCTTTCGAGTACCTCCAACTATCTCCGAGGAGAATACGTAGCAAAACACCTACGTGCATCCCCATCTCCAATGTGTCATGTGCATTCCACCCCTCCTCATAGAATACTTACGCACCCTACCATGGCACTACAACCACCTCCTCCTATGAGGAAATTTTCCAACTTCATTGGCGGAAGTCTTCTTGTTCTAAACATGCAACATGATATACCAATAGTTGCACTCAAAAGTATTCCATACTTCACTAGTGAGAATCAAGTCACCCTTGTTGAGCACATCCAAGATGTATCAAACACGTGCTCTGTCAATCTGATCACACACGATGATGTAGTAGTCATGTTACTTACAACCTCACTCAAAGCAAAAGCACTTCAGTGGTACAAAGGTTTGTGACATGCATACATTTCCACCTAGGATGAGCTTGGTACATATCTATGCAACTATTTTGAAGACAAGTCAGATCACCTATCACTAGTGGAACAAATGACTACGATAAAGAGGGCACCCAATGAGCAGATGAATGATTTCAACATCAGATTTAAAAAGACTTGGGAAAAAATCCCTTAAGTGGTAAGGCATACAACCCAACATGACTTCTTGTACTATCTTACGGCCTTTGAATAGTGACATTCTAGTCATGATTCAGTCTATGGGGAGGTAGAACCTTACCCATTAATTATAATATTGCAATAAGGGTAGAAAATAGTCTCATTCAGTGGCAAAGCTAACTCCTAGACCACATATGCCCTTATTCCCATAAATGTCTCAGTGCCCCAACCTTTGTTGCTTACCCCTATTCCATAACAGAACGCGTGTAACTTGAGTTACATCCACATCATACTCTATAGCGCAACATAAAGAAGATGAAGAAATGAAGGCCCTGATTAGAAACTTGTCTAATAAGGTTGTATCCTAAGAGAAACAATGCACAAGCCTTCAAAATAATTCAAATCAGGGGCATAACTAAAATAATCAGCCTTGGTAGAATTAGTATGCAAACTAGAGGTATGGGAAAACCAAAAGAATGACAGATGGCATCCTGTCGCACACCTCTCATTACAAGTAGTTCCTCTTGTACATCCTCTTTGAGCACCTAACACAAATCAAGCACTATTTCCAAGTTGAAACAATATGGTTCAAAATTTAAATGCTACTTCCCTTGCAAATATGCATCACAACCAATATCACTGTGCCTATGCTTATATGATCCAAGATGCTTCTATCTATGAGCCTTCAACTAGCACGCTTGAATCAAAAAAATCAAGAGGTGGCAAAAGTCCCTCCTGAGGCCAACCTTATGTTCTTTTGCACCGAAGACTTCTTTATGGTCTATCACGCTGCATATAGCTCAAGTGGGCCACGTGCCTAGGTTGCTAACAACACAAGATACAAAAACATCATACCGCTTGAATATGACATGTAACTTTTAGCTCTATGTCACCCAAAGTGATTCTCAAAATAAGAAAGATCCAGATAAAACATCCAACATTAAAGGTATGTAAGTTCCTGTGTGTGATGTTTCATGTAACACTCCTCCTGAAGTGGCATGTGCTCCTCCCTTGGTAGGTCAAGCCTCTGCGCCCGCTAAGGCCCCCACCTACACCTAAACAACTAAGAAAATATGTTTATATGCCCCAAATGCACAAGTCAATGGACCTTCCATTCAATATTGTGGACAAGATGAATAAGTCAAATGTGAATGTCATAATGTGGGACACCCTCACCATTCAATCTCAACATGACTTGTTGCATGAAGCTCGCCCAACTCTTTGCACACAGATCTAGCTATCCAAAAACTGTGTGTAGTTTTCAATATCTATCAAGAAGATGAGAATTAAGTATTTTCTCAAAACCCCAAACTTCTATATGTTCTTGATCATAGGTAAACACCTTGTGCACAATTGTATGATTAATTCAGGTCCTAGTACTTCACATGCCTAAGAAAATCATTGATGTACTAGGTCTTAAGTACAACCCTTTGTCTAAAGGATTCTAGCAGCTTGATGAATCAACTATTACCACTTTGAGAATCATCAAGGATCTTGATTCAACCCTCCATACATTTCCAAGCCTCACTATAACTCAAGATGTGTCAATCGTTGATCTGCCTCCTTTGTTTGCCTATATTTGTCCAAGTATTTTACTTGCTAAAGTGGGTAGTTAATTTCTTTTGACTAGTCTCATATGTTTAAAGAAAAAGTATGGTACCCATTTTTACCATACAAGTTGAGCCAATATTTTCATATCATGTTGATTCATATGACCCATCTCCTCTCCAAGCCAATATCCTAATCCAAGAAGGCCAAGAGCAAGTTCTGAAGAGTAGCCTATCCCTCCTCCTCTTTCCTGACTTAGTGTTAGATGAATGGGTGGAAAGGCACAAAAAATTTGATCCATATGCTGAAGAGCTTGAAGCTTTTGAAACTAGGCTTATCACTTATTACATCCTTGAAGAATAAGTTGTGTTTCTGCATGCGCTCAAGAAAAATTTGGTTTGTGGAATTTGTACTTTGATGGTTTTAGAAGAAGAAATGGTGTGGGCACATGTGTTGTTCTCATTTATCCCAAGGATGAGAAGTTATTATTCATGCATAGGTTATAGTTCACATGCTCCAACAATGTAGCAGAATATGAAACATCAATGCATGGTTTTCTTATTACTGAGAAGAAAAATATTAAGGTGCTGAAGATCTTTGGGGACATAGAATTGGTTATCCATCATGTCACCAAAAAGTGTGCAACAAAGAATAAGCTTCTAAAATATTATAAACATAGAGTTTGGGATCTCCTTAGAGATCTTTGATGCTCTGAATCTGCAGTGGTGCTAAGAAATATGAACAAAAAGTTGATCGATGGCGCACTCGGTTGACAATTTTCTCCTATGAGGATTTTGTCAAGGTAAATGCATAACATAGAGATGGTAATCGGGATATCCATTCCATAAAACAACACCAATTGGAAATTGTTTGACAGTGATATCCATTCATCTAGTTCATTCAAAATGAAGTTGAGTTCTCCTAAAATATGCAAGTTGACTTGCATGACATCTATGGTGACCAAGTGATACAAATGAAGACAAATAAATTACCTAAAGGGATGGTCACCTTAGAGAAAATGTTTATCCCTAATGATGAGATCAAGGATGAAGAAAACAATATGCACATGGTAATAGAAGATTGTAGTCCAATCACTATCATGCATGGTAAGGAGTTGTTACTTAGTAAATCTTGCATGCACGATGAAAGGAAGGCCTTCATATCTATCTCATCATAAATATAGTGATATATTCTCATGGGAGTATGAAGACCTCAAACTATTTTATACAAGTGTTACTCAACACTCCATTGACCTTGATCCTAGCATCAAGCCCACTAGAGAAAATCGTAGACTAGTTAATCCAAGGATAGAGCCCCTCATGAGGAAAGAACTATCTAAAATCATTAAGGAAAAGATAATTTTTCCCATAAAGCACTCCACACTGGGTCACAAATTTTGTTCTTGTACACAAGAAGAATGGTAGAATCGACTTTGCATTGATTTCAGATATTTTAATAAGGCATCCCTCAAGGACATTATCCTTTGCATTTTATGGAGTAGATTATGTAGATTGTGGATGTTGCAAAAAGATTTTCTATGTTGGATGGGTACTTTGGCTTCAATAAGATCCTGATCAAGGAAGAGGATAAATTCATAACAACATTTACAACCAAGTGGGGAACATATGCATATTAGAAGATGCACTTTTGTCTGTCAAACACATGCATGACCTTTTAGCATGCCATGGACATTTCCTTCAAAGGATATATCAATGAATTCATCTTGGTTTACCTAGATGATATAACTATCTTCTCAAAGTAGGGTATAGAGCACATGTCGCACTGGAGAAAGTCTTTGAGAGATGTAGAAAGTTTGGGGTATCTCTTAACCCCAAGAAGTGAAATTTTGTTGTGGTGTAGGGAAAGCTACTAGGCCATGTGGTTTCAAAGGATGGTTTTTCCATATATCCTAGCATTTTTCTACCATCCTTTCTATTTCCCTATCGGTGCATAAGAAATCCTTGCATTCCTTCCTCAGAAAAATCAACTTTGTTAGGTGCTTCATTCCTAATTTTGTAGGACTAGTAAGACCCATCACCCTCATGCTCAAGAAGGACACAACCTTCAGGTGGACAATAGAAGGAAAGGAAATATTCAACAAGATCAAGCAATAAATTTCTTGTGCACCAACACTCATAAAATTAAACTATTAAAATTATTTTATCCTTTATAGTTATGCAGTGATGTGAATGTTGTTGTTGTCCTGACACAAGAAAATGAACAAGGACTAGAGTAACCAGTGGATTTCTTTAGTCAAACACTAAAGGATTATGAGTTGAAATATAGTCACATGGAGAAATAGGTCTATGCCATCATGCACACACTCAAGAAGTTTAAGATAATTGTCACCACAAATCATGTTAAGGTGTTAGTCTCACACTCTGGTGTGAGAGAATTCATCATGGGAGTAGAAATCAGTGAGAAAAGAGAAAGGTGGGTGACCAAGATCATGGAATATGATATGAATATCAAATCCACAAAGCCGCTTAGAGGTATCGTGCTCTGCAAACAAATTGCTAAAAATGTGTAAGATGAAATTGAGCCTTCATTATTTATAGATGAAGATATCCTGCATGCATAGAGCCTAAATAGAATGAAGCCCCCAGTCCGGGAAATTGGTTGAAGGACATGATCACATTCCTTTCATAAGGTGTATACCCTCCTGGTCCGAACAAAAGAGAAGACATCTAAGGCCGTAATCTACTCCATATGTTCTAATTGATGGTATTCTCTTCAAAAAGAATCTTGACGGTGTGCTTTATGGTGTATTGGCGCTTGACGTAAAATTGAAAGAGTGTTAATAGAATCACAATGGATTCTCTGGTGGACACTTCTCTACCAAGACTACAACAATGAAAATTATAATGAAAAGACTCTTTTAGCCTATCTTGTTCGCAGACACACACAAGTGGGTTTTGAAATATAAAGAATGAGCTTTCTTTTTAGGAAAGAAGAAATTGGCAATGATTCCCCTCCGACCAATCCAAGCGGATCAACCTTTTGCAAATGAGGTCTTGAATTCATAGGCATGATCAATCCTCCTTCAAGCATTGGCCATAAATGGGTGCTCACAACTATGGATTTCTTCACTAGATGGACATAATTTTTCATGCTCAAGGAGTGAACCGATTCAATCATGTTGGACTTTCTCAAAGGTATTATAACAAGGTTTGGCATTCCTTAGACAATCATTTTAGCTAATGAAAATCCTTCCTTGGTACTAAAACTATTGATTGGGCTCTTAGTCTTGGTATATACTTGAAGACCTCAAATTATTACCCTCAAAGTAATGACTTGGCATAATCTACAAATAATAACTTGTTCATAATCATGAAGCAAATATTAAAAATCGCCAAAGATAGTGGCATACAAAGCTCTTACACACCGTGGGTAGACATAATCACAATAAAGAAGACAATAGGAAATTTTCCTTATAATTTTTCTATGGAAAAGAGGCTAATGTTGAGCAAATAACATATTTCTCTAAGGTGAGGGCACATAAATGATGCACACATTGGAGCAAGGCACATTTTAGGGTGTGGAAGAATAAAGCAGAATGAGCACGCACTTGAACACTTTGAATTTAGGATTTAGCCTTTTTGTGGATAAGGGCTATTGTGGGACATAGTGTGCTTTGAGCACACAAAGACATGAAGACTTGCGGTCAACACAATGGTATTATGGGAACAAGCAAAATTTGAGTGTCATGCATAGTTTAAGCTAATAATATGATTTCTACTTGGAGTTAACTATAGGAAGTCCATTGTTAGAGAAATTTTATGTTGTGCATCATATTATAAAGGTGCATGTCTATTATTAGCATGTGACCTATTTTGAGAAGTGCATGAGTGGTGAAGGGAAATTCCCCACCCCTATATATATGTATTGATTTCCATGGGTTAATGTGTGAAAAATATGGTAGAATTATGTTGTTAGTTTTTTCACGTGCATGACTCATGGAGATACTTATGTAATGTAAGAAAGCTTATGTGTTTTACAATACTTAATACAATGGTTCATATTGGTTGGATAATGGTGTTGAACATTATTGAATCTGGTTCATCCATGTGTGTCTCTGCATGGACCAGAAAATTGTTTTCTAGTCCGTGCATTTTCCTTTTTTGTTCATTAACTCCCAACCATATAAATCCTTTATCCCTACTGTGCTCTAAAAATGGGCATGAATGATCTTGTTGGTTTCTTCTATGTACCCCATAGCTAGATTCACATAGTCCTCACCTTGGTTTCCTTTCTTTGTCTTCTTTCCCTTGGGAACCCGAGTGCTAGAATCTGCAATGGGTCCTTCACCTTCCTATGTGGAGTGAGGCATGCCGATGGATCGTTGGATCACCCATTTCCTCTTTTGTCTCCTTGACCCACTCTTCATCATCTTTCATTTCCTCATCAAGAGGATCCTTTGTATTTTCAAGATACACTTGGGGTTCTGGCGTGCTTTCACCGACTCCTCTTCATCCTCTTCGAGCTGTAATTTTCTCCTCCTTGTCTTCTCAAGTGCTTCTTTCGAGGGAGATCTCGAGGTGATTTGCATTAAGGTTATGATGGCCCTGCACTTTGAGTCCTTGTCATTCTAAAAACCCTTTTAAATCACTGTTCCTCATTAATTGGGTCTACATCTAAGGCTAACACGTTTGTTTCTAAGTCTTCCTCCTCTTGTTGCTGCATGGGAGGAGTAATCTCACGTTCACTTTCCTTAGTGTCTGAGGGTTTCCTCCATCCCATGTGGATTAAACCACCACTATCCTTCTGTTCATCATCTTCTTCTTCTAATGGTGAAGTGGGATTTTTAGCCGCCAGGCTCCCAACTGTATGTTTCCCATTTGGCGGGCTTGGTAGCATACATTCATTTTTGACATACTTACCATTTTCTAGCCTAGGATTAAGTTGGATATAAATTAGCGCAGCCCCACTATCTAGCCTCATGGTTATATCATTTGATATGAACCTCTCAATATAAGCAGACTTACCTGGGTATGTGTAAGTCTTTCTCAAGGTATGGTAGTCATAGTCTACCTTGTCTGCATTATAGATTAACCTTCGTGCATTGGCAAACTTATGAACTACCACCTAGAATAACCATGTTGTAAAGGTGTAAGGAGTTTACACCAGGGACTCCATGTCCCATCCTTCATTGTAAAACATGCAATGTAAAAGTGTTGGTACATAGCAAATTGTACCGACTTCCCAACTACTGATGGCAACTCCTTAGGAATTCTCCACTCCTCTTCAAAGGCCGCACGAAGTCTATCATACCACATCTCTACCCTTTTCCTGAATGGGCCACTCATAGATCCCTCACATAAATACTTCTCAAACCTCTCTTCTAGAGACTTATTCTCTGCAGATACTCCCAAATCTTGTTCTTTGGCCCATTGGGAACTCCAATTTTTTTGTAAAAACAAGATATAGTAAAATGGTGCCAAATCTTATCTTCTCACCTTTGTGTGCTTCTTCAATGATGGTATCTACTATGTATCCTACCAAGTTGTAAATTTCTCCCTGTGACATCTTCTTAGAAATGTGTAGCCACATGGTGTTCACTTGTGACCACCTCTCCTAATCATTCAACTTGGTGAGTAAGTGTGTGGCCACCTATACCATAGGGTACTTCCTTAACTTGTAAATATACATTCCACGTAGACCCTTTTAGTAACCCATCTCCTTATGGTGGCCAAAATAGCTTCTTTGTTAGATAAGTCACTAGTAATCTATGTCACTATTCCCTTAAAACTTGTTAGGCTTTACAATTAAGGGTGCATGTTGATACTCATCTCCACTGCCCAATAAAATAAAATAAGTCCTCATGGACTCTACTCATAATCCATTGGTATAGTTTCTCAAGTTTTCCAAATTAAGGGAGTTCATAGGGCAGCAAGACCCTAATTTCTTCAACAATTTCTCTCCAAAGATCATCATAGATAAGTATGTCAAATCTATGCATTTTTTTGTCTTTTTCTTAACAAAGGCATCTAACTCTTCCTTATTGTTAGTCGTGTGATGATTTTAGTCGCTTACCTTTCTCCTGCGAATGTGAGAATCCTAGTCACATCCCATGATTATGTCCTCTAGGTACTACATTTCGAAAAACTACTTTTAGGGGCATCCTTAATCTCCACCTCGGCTTCTACCTTCTTCTTCCCTTTTTTCCTTCTCTAGGTGTTGAGTTGTGGATCTCAATTACTTTGGATTAGCATGCAATATTAAACTTGCTGGAAAACATAGTAACCAACATCGATTATGGAGGGACCGGCATCGGTCACCTATGATTGACATCAATCATTCAAGGAGGAACCAACATCGGTTAGGGTTAACCAATGTCAGTTACCCATGTGTGGGTGTTTTAATTAACTCATGGGAATTAGATCTATTTTTAGTATTAAATAAGATATATTGATTGTAATTGCATGGATAAGTGCCCTAAGTTTGTATACACCTATATAAGTATGAAATCTAGAGTTTAGAAGTAAGAAGTAAGAATTAAGAAGAACTTGCAAAATTTGATGATTATTGTGAGAATAATTCTGAGAGAGAATTCTTGGAGAAGAAGAAAAACCTTGAGGTAAGACAATATTGTACATCTTAGAGGTGTGGAAGATTGTAAATCTTCATTGATATATTGTGAAAGCTTTGGATAATAGATTAGCTTGTTTCTTGATGGACATAGCCCACATTGGGTGAACCACGTTAAATCTGGTGTTGATTCATATCTCTTATTATGTATATTTCTTCTAGTAGAATATCCACTTTTATTTACATGTATGCTTAGATCTGATGTATTATCTATACAATCGGTGTGCTAACCCCTATAAATGCGGTATCGAGATATTTGTTTGAGGGTTTTGTGTGTTGAAATATTTACTCACGAGAGGGTTTTCTGATTGAGTGGGAGCTACAAAATGGCGGAAGAAAAACAAATACAAGGTAGAGAAATTTGATGGCTGAAATTATCAATTATGGAAGATGCAGATTGAGGATTATCTGTATCAAAGAGATTTGTATTTACCATTGGATGAGAATTCTAGACCTACGAAGATGATTGATGAAGAATGGAATATTCTTGACAAAAAGGATTTGGGATCTTTAAGATTGAGCATGACAAAGATCCGTGGCTTCATATTACGAAGCAACTTCTACGGTAGGGTTAATGAAATCTCTTGCTAATTTATATAAAAACCTAGTGCTTCAAATAAAGTTTATTTGATGAAGAAACTATTTTGTTCTAAGATGCATAAAGGTGGATCTACATCTAGTCATTTGAATGATTTGAGAGATATTGTAAATCAATTAAAATTGGTTGATATATCATTTGATGATGAAGTGAAAGAACTTTTATTATTATGTTCTTTTCTGATAGTTGGGATAACTTGGTAATGGTTGTTATTAATAAAACATCTGCTAATAATATTTTGAATTTTGATGATGTGGTTAGTATAATATTGAATGAAGAAATTCATAGGAAGAGTACAAGAGGAATCATCATCTAGGAATGCTTTGAATGTAGAAAGTAGGGGCATGCAGAAGGAGAGATCCATGAGTAAGAGTAATGGGAAATCAAAGTCAAGGGATATTAGATCTAAATCCATAGGTAAGGGAATTCCTTGTTGGAAATGTGGAAAGAAAGGACATGCAAAGAAAGATTGTTGGTTAAAGGATAAAGAGAACCAACAACTAGACAAAGGTAAAGAAGAAAATCTTGTTGCAGCAGAGGTAATGCAAGATGCTCTTATTATTTCTTTAGATAATAGAATTGAATCATGGGTTTTAGATTCAGGAGCTTCTTTCCATGCAACCCCTAATAAGGGTTATTTTAGAAGTTATGTCTAGGAAAATTTTCAACATGTTTATTTGATGATGATGAACCTTGCGGTATTCGGTAAAGGGAAGTTCATCTAAAATTGCATAATGTAAATACATGGGTATTGAAATATGTGAGGCATGTGCCAAGCCTCACGAGGAATCTTATTTCTGCAAGGAAACTAGGCAAATTTGGTTGCATGGTTACATTTATTGAGACTCTTGAAAGTAAAAGGTAGGAATGTTAGATTTATCTACATGTGTTACTAATTCATTTTTTACATTATCTACTTCATATTCATATGCTTTTATGTGGCATAATCGGTTAGGCCATATGATTCAAAAAGGAATGAAGATCGTAAAGGCTAAGGGTAAGTTATTAGATTTGAAAGATTTAGATATTCATTTCGTGAGCATTGTATTTTTGGAAAGAAAAAGAGAGTGAGATTTCTCAAAGTTTGGGAAACTAAGAAGGACTCGAAAAATGCATCTTGTACACTCGATGTGTGGGGACTAGCATCCCAAGATTATGTTACTTTCATTGATGATGCAACAAGAAAGGTATGGGTTTATTGTATTAAACGTAAATCTGATGTTTTTGAGACTATTAAAATATGGAACCCCTTGTTGAGAATGAATCAAATTCAAAGTTAAAGCGCCTTAGATTTGACAATGTGGTGAATATTGTAGAAAGGATTTCAATGATTATTGTTTAGTGAATGGGATACGTAGAGAAGGAGTGGTTCCAAGAACACCACAAGAGAATGGTGTTGCAAAAATAATGAACAGATAATCATGGAATGTGCTAGAAGTATGAGAATACATTTTGGATTGCCTTTACATTTTTTGGCATAAGCAATTGATATAGCAATTTATTTGATTAATCGTGGGCCTTCAAGTTCACTAGATGGAGGAATACCAGAGGAAGCTTGGACCGAAAAGATGTAGATCTTTCTTTTCTTAAAGTTTTTGGTTCAGAAGCTTTTGTGCATATTGATAAGGAAAATAGGAAAAAGGTTGGATGCAAAATCCAAGAGGTGCACTTTCATTGGTTATGGATATGGTGATTTTGGATTCCCTTTTTGGGATTTAGAGAATTCTAAAATTAATAGGATTCATGATATTGAATGGAATGAAAAGAGAATGTACAGGATCAAATTTTGGTACCCAAAGATGAACTCAATGTTGAGAAGTTTGTGAATGAAAATGAACTCTAGAATTTAAAAATAATACTGAACAGGTTACATAGTAACCAAAGGTGTCGATTAACTCCCAAATCCGACATTAGTCATCGAAAAATTTAGGAATTAATATTGTTCCGGTATTGGTTAGAGAAATAGATGAACCCACATAAAGCATGATGAGGAGATGAAATCCTTGTATAGTGGGATGAAATTGACGAGAGCAAGTGGATTTACAAGTATGTAAAGAGGGTGACTTGTGGACGGGATAAAGAAAGTAGAACCACCATCGATTAGTAGAATTGACGTTGGTTATAGGTGACCGGTGTTGATCAACCAACAAGCTTCCTACAAACTCTATTTGGATACAAATTTTTTACAGAGGTGCAGAATGATCCTCTAGGACCCCAAACTCCCGTGATAATTTTACAAAGGGTAATTAAACCTCCAAAAATATTTACACCTTCTCTATTTTTTTTATTATTGACTGATAATGGTGAACTAGAGAGTTTTGAAGAAGTAATGCAAGATGAGACCCACATCCAGTGGGAGCATGGCATGGATGAGGAGATGAAATCCTTGGAATAGAACCAAACTTGGGATTTGGTTAAGTTTCCAGCATGTAAGAGGACATTGCAGAATAAGTGGGTTTACAAGATCAAGGAAGAAGAGGGTGAACATAAAAGTTATGTAAAATTATGAATGGAGATAGAAATAATGTTCCTTGTAGTAAAGGGATTTGTAAAGAAAGTAGGTATTGACTTTGGTGAAATATTTTCTCCTGTTGTAAAGATGACTTCTATTCGTATTGTATTGAGTTTAGTTACAGTACATGATTTGCATTTAGAGAAATTAGATGTGAAGATGAATTTTCTTCATGGTGATTTGGATGAAGAGATTTATATGCAAAGAAAGCACCACTTGGGTATGAAGGCAAAGGGTAAGAAGAAATTAGTTTGTTGAAAAAGAGCCTATATGGTCTCAAACAAGATCCAAGGAAATGGTACATGAGATTTGATAATTTTATGCATGAGCATGGTTACTTGAGATGTGAATTTGACCATTGTGTTTATATCAAGAAGCTTGAAATGGCAGCTATATTATTTTGTTAATGCATCTAAAATATGTGGATGATATGCTTATCACGTGGTGATCTAGTATGCATGGACATTGGTGAACTTAAGGGAAAGCTACCTCACACATTTTATTTGAAGGATTTAGGAGATGCAAAAAAAACTTGGCATGCAATACATAGACAAGAAGATAAATAAATTGTATTTGTCTCGGAGGATTATATATATAGGTGTTAGAAAGGTTCGAGATGTAGAATGCAAAACTGTTAGTACACCTATGGTGGACACTTCAAATTTAGAAAATATTAGTGTCCATCATCACATGAGAGGTCAAATACATGACACGAGTGCATCATATGCTTTAATAGTTGGAAGTCTCATGTATGCTATGGTTTGTACTTAAATACAAGACATTGCATAAGCAAAGTATGGGAATTATGAGTAGATATATGGCCAATCCATGTAAAGATTATTAGAAAGTATTCCAATGGATACTCGTATATTTGAAAGGTACATCTAGCATACAATTATGCTATGGAGGTTTGGATATTTCATTATGTGGCTATGTTGATTTGGATATGGCTAGAGATTTGGACGATAGAAGGAGAACTACTCGATATATTTTCACGTAGGTGGATGGAAATTAGCTAGATTTCAAGATTACAAAAAGTTATGGCTTTTTGTCTACTACGTAGGTAGAGTATGTTGCAGCCGAGAGGCTAGCGAGGGAGATGATATGGATAAGTAGGTTCATGAAATAGTTGGGAATGAGCAAGATGATTGCAAAATTGTTCAATGACAGTTAGAGTGAAATTCATTTGGAAAATAACTCAAAGTGGTTTATTCAAGAATGAAATACATTTAGTTGAGGTATCACTTCATATGATAGGTATTGGAGGATGGGAAATAGAATCTGGAAAATATTCATACAAGTAAAAACCCTTTAGATATGCTAACGAAGCCATTGACATAAAGGAGAAGTTGGAGCTACACTCCATTTTTTCTTCGAGTTTGAGACTTGAAGAGGAAGAAACAAAGCTAAATAAGGATCCAAGAATGACGTTGTATAGGTATAGTGTAGTAATTAATCTCCAAGTGGGGGATTTTTGAGTTATGGAGCTCAATTGCTTCAAATTAGCATGAAATATGAAACTTTCTATAAAACACGACAACCGACATCGGTTATGAAGGGACTAACATCTATCACTTATGACCAGGGCATTGGTCAAGAAAGGAGGAACCGATATCGCTTAGGGTTAACCGACGTCGATTACCTCTGTGTATGGGTGTTTTAATTAACTCACAGAATTAGATCTATTTTTATTATTAAAGCAGATCTATTGATTGTAATTGCATGGCTAAGTGCCCTAAGTTTGTATATGCCTATATAAGCATGAAATCTAGGGTTTAGAAGTAAGAATTAAGACGAACTTACAAAATTTGATGATTATTGTGAGAATAATTGTGGAAAAATTCTTGGAGCGTAAAGAAAAAGCTTGAGGTAAGACAATACCGTACATTTGAGATGTGTGGAAGATTGTAAATATTCACCGTATATCTTGTGAAAGATTTAGATAATAGATTGGCTTGTTTCTTGGTGGACGTGGCCCACACTAGGTGAACCACATTAAATCTGGTGTTGATTTATATCTCTTGTTATGTATATTTCTTCTAGTAGAATATCCACTTTTATTTGCATGTATGATTACATATGATGTATTATCTCGTACAATTGGTGTGCTAATCCCAACACCGTGTTCTTTCCTTGGTCCCATGGTAAGACAAGGTTGCACCTTTTACTTACATCGAGCAAATTCTCATGCCCTAGCTCAAAACCATGTGCCCTAAATTGAAATCACATGCCCTAGCTTCTTCTCAAACCATGGTGCTCTATTTATCCTCTCTACATGCCTTTGTTTCGCTCAAACCATTCTCCAATGGGGACGCAAGGAAATCTCGTGCACAAATCTATTCTCCTCACCTTCTTTCACAACTCTCTACACCTCAACGTGTCTTACTTAGCTCACTCATGATTAGCTCACTCAAATACTCATGATCACAAAGGTAGAAATGAACCCACATCACGTCCTTATATATATTTGGAAAAAGTTATCACATTTATTGCTCCTCCACCTACCACCGATCCTCTCATTAATTGACCATTTACCAAATTTTGCAATACACCTGTGTGCCACAATAATAACCTTCTAGTGCACCTTTCTACCTTTTGGATACAAACCTCCTTTCACACGCTTCCATGCACCGAAGTACCTCACTATTGTGCCTTCCTCTAAGTAGTTTCTACGGCCGCAACTTACCTCGCGTTACACTATGCATTCATTTTTTCCAACTATGGTCTTCTTTAGGAGCAATTTTCTTTCTAGTAGCACCTTTCCATACTATCTGCACTTTCTAACAAGAGAAATCACTTACACAAGTATTTCCTTATGCATACCCATGTTTGAATGACAACCACCCCACACTAAGGGTATGTGCAGTCCTCTACACATAAAAACACTTTAGATTGCAATCAACTTCTAGCACGTAAGCATGCTTATTACACAAAACACTAAACTAAATTGACAAAGCATAGCGATGAAGAAGGAAACACACTAAGGAAAAATACAATAAGGGAAATCTATTCTAAATGGCAATATTGCCTTATTAAAAAAACCAAGAAGGATTATTTATAGTAGGGCTTTATCCTACTTCCATTGAAGTAACTAGGTAACCATGTTCCATTAAGCGCCTCTAACTGGAAAGTACTTGATTTAAGTATGTGAGTGATAACATATGGTCCTAGCCAATACACCTTAAGATTGCCCGGTGGTGCAAAAACTTGGAATCATAAAGAAGTACCATTTGCCCAACCTCAAGCTTCTTTTCCTTGATGTGATTTTCATGTCATGCATTAGATGTAGACCCAATCAATGAGGAACACCAATGTAAAAGCATTTTCATAAGGATAAGGACTTAGAGTGCGGGGCCATAAAAATCCTCAACGCTGATCACCTCGGATAGAAAGAAGTACTTGAGAAGAAAAGGAGAAGAAAGTTAAATCTTTGAGAGGATGAAAAGGACAAGTCCGGTGAAAGCGTGCAGAACCCCTGTAGCATGAAAATATAAAGAAGCCTCATTATAGGAAATTAAAGATGATGAAGAGGGGGTCAAGGAGACAGAGAGGAAATGGATGAGTCATCTAGTGTGCCTCACTTCACATAGGAAGGTAAAGGACCAGCACTCGGGTTCCCAAGGGTAAGAAGACAAAGAAAGGAAATCCAAGTGAGGACTATTTGACTCCGGCTATGGAGTACATAGAGGACACCAACAAAATCATTTGCACTAGGTTCCAGAGCATGGTAGGGCCGAAGTATTCATATTATTGGGAGTTAATGGACCCAGAAAAGGCCAATGCATGGACTAGAAAACAATTTTCCTAGTTCATGCAGACACACATGGATGAACCAAATTTTGATGTGTGTAAGGAGTCATGTGTCTCGTACTTAGGTAAAGAAGTAACCAAAGATTAGGAACATCAATGTCAAGCCTCCTGTAATTTCTAATGAGAAAGTAAGCTATGCCTTGGTCAAGGTATTAACTAAAGTGGCACGGAGGAAAATTGATAATGCCACCACCATTCGAGCGCTACTTAAAGATAACAAGGATAAGAATGCAAAAATAAAGCGCTAAAATCAAAGAAGGAACGAGAAGAGGCAAAGAATGAGGCATTTGTTAACATGGCTAGGAACTTGGTGATCATATTATTAAGGTAAGGCCTCATTTAGATTTTAAAGTTCCTCAGAAGTCTACCTCTGCAATGCATTATTTGCACACTCTGGTGGATCTAGTTTTGAATGAAGAGCATGTTGTTATGGCCACACCAAAAGATCCTACAAAAGAAACAACAAGAGCAAGGGCTACCATTGTTTTTAAAAATCAGGTTTTGAGGCCTTGCTCCAAACATTGAAAGATGAGATAAAGAAAGTGGGTCAAGCTTTGAACATGTGTGAAACGTCGGACACCATAATAAGAATCAGAACTATAGCAGAGGATAATGAAGTGTTGAAGGAAATGAAGGAAGAAACACTTGGGCATGCAGAGAGGTTAGCCCTAGTAAAACAAAAGTGTGAGGCCCTTACAGTAGCCCAAGATCTACACAAAGATAGGATCAATGAACTTGGGAAACTTATAGCACAAAAAATGGACTCCATGGAGGGAATGGTCTCAAGTATGGCACATGTTGTCCAAGTACTATAAAATGAGAAGGAAAATATCACTCAGGATGAAATGGACGCCATAGTGATAGACATTCTAGAAAAGACAAGGAGCGTTGTCAAGTAAGTGAGAAGGAAAAATCACTTGGAGTATGAACTCAAGAATGAATATCCCTTGAGTTAGTCCAAAGTTAGTCCTGAGGAAGAGGGTATTGTAGAGTAAACTTCATTCTTTTGTACAGACAAATGCTTCATTCATTATTTCATTCCTTACTCTTTAATCTTGGAGACATAAAATGGAATTCCCATTATCGGGCGGCAATGTACTTTAGTGTGGGGTAATGTTGAGTAGATAACATATTTCTCTAAGGTGAGGGCACATAAAGGATGCACATATTGGAGCAAGGAACATTTGAGGGCGCGAAGAATAGCGGAATGAGCGCGCTCCAGAACACTTTGAATTCAGGAATTAGTCATTTTGTGGAAAAGGGTTATTCTGGGAGATAGCGTGTTGAGAACTCAAAGACATGAATACTTGCATTCCATGTAATGGTATTTTGGGAACAAGTAACAACTAAGCACCATGCATAGTTTAGGCTAATAATAGGATTTCTACTCAGAGTTAACTATAAGAAGTCTATTGTTAGAGAACTTGCATGTTGTGCATCCTATTGTAAAGGCACATGGTTATTATTAGCATGTGACCTATTTTGAGAAGTGCATGGGTGGTGAAGGGAAAGTCCCCACCCCTATATATATGTATTGATTTGCATGGGTTAGTGTGTGAAAACTATGGTAGAGTTATGTTATTGGTTTTGTCATCGCATGACTCATGGAGATACTTATGTAATGTAAGAAGCTTTTTTGTTTTATAGTACTTAATACAATGGTTCATATTGTTTGGATAATGGTGTTGAACATGACTAAATTTGATTCTTGCATAGTAAATCTTGTTAAAGTCATTATTTAATTCATTCTATATCTATTCTAAGAACTAGATCTGGTTTATGCATTGTGTGTTGTTTACTATTGATAATGAATATGGATATCTATATGCACCATCATGCTAAAATTTTGTACAAGCAAATCTAAATAGGGACATGGTTCCTTTGCATGCTTTAGACGAGCACTCATCTCAGGCTTAGTGATCTTCCATCGCGCTTACATTATTCATAGTAAATACTAGGCTGCATCAACTACACTTCCTCCGATACTTGAGTTGAATCTATTCACACTTACTAAACAACTTGGAATTCAAAGGCATGGACTAGAGAGAAATTAGAATGGTAGAGATGGTTCAAATTGAAGAATAAAGGAACTCTACCATGATCAAGTTAGAACAACATCAAAAATCAACAAGGAAGTGGTTTGATAGAAAGGCTAGGCTCCAAGCTTTCAAAGTTGGTGACTTGATCTTAAAATGGGATGCTAGGAAAAGCCAAACTAGGATGACATTCAAAGTTTGATGCACTTTGAAGTGGCCCATACACTATCACTTCCTGTAAAGAGGCTAACTCTTTCCAGTTATCTCATCTTGATAGAGGCGCATTATCAATCCCAGTGAATGGGATCTATCTCAAACTCTTCCATTAAAATTACTTGCACCATTTTGTATATATTAGAGTAGCTTCAATTCCTCCAAGTGCACTACGCGAGCACTTTGTCTTGTTTATATATATTTATTTCTTTTCGTGTGCTTCTTGTGCACACTCTTTTGTTGCTTTCTAGGATGCTAGTCATTTTCCAAAAAAAATCAAGAGTCTTGTAGGATTCAAAACAGAGTTCAAAACATACTTTAAGTGACTCAGGGGTAGTTCTTCAAAGTTATAGATTAGAGGTTTATATATATCGCTGAATCCATACCCAATGAATGATACAAAGCTATGGATATCCTTCATCTACTAGGCATATGGCCCCAAAATTGCCAAACTATTATCCAAAGTAACTCATTATTTGGATAACTTATATTTCCATAACTCATTATTTGGATAACTTATATTTCCATTCTAGATCGAGGTTCTACATAGTAGGTCATGTGCACACTTTAGTTGTTCTTCTAGAACATTACCTTGGCTACATTTCCTCACGCACCCTTACATGCTCCTCTTCTCTAGTGTCATCCATACTTTCCTTTTGCTCTTATATCTATGTTCCATTGTCCCTCACACCCAATCTCTATGCATTTACCTTCTTCCCAAAGAATTTTCACATCCCGCATGCATGCCTTGGTCCCGCTTCCCAAAATTAGTAAGTACATGGAATCCTTACATTTCCCTTCCTTATGTTGCACATTAATTTTGTAATGATTACACCTTTTCTATACGTAGCTCCGTAGGTATTCCTCCCATGCGCATTACATTTGTGCTCACCTTTCCTCTATTTCCTTGTTGCGCTCACTCTTCTCGCACTTATACCTTCGCACCTCCTACTACACCATTTTGTGTTATGTCGCAACTTTATGACATTGATTGTGTTTCACACAACCAATCGAGTGCACCAACTATGTGCCAAATCCTTTCAACAAACCAAGGTATGACATGTGGTAGAAAATGACAAAATAGATGCACATTTGGTCGATCTTCTAGTCAATCAACGCGTGCCACGTCTTGCATGTTTAGTTTGCATTGTAGACTTCTAACATCCATAAATTTTTCTATATGGATCCGACACATGTGCCACCGTATCATTTGAAAGCTACTTGATGTGGGATACACTCTTACCATTCAAATTTAATTTCAATAGGATTTGGTAGGTGAGAAAAAGGGAAACATATTTCTGCCATTATTGAACATATTTGATTGCTATAGCTACCCCATATTCGATCCGATTTTCCTCTCGTGCTTCTTCTACACACCATATAGATATGGGGAAAATTTGACAAATTTACTAGTAGATTTATTGGAATTTATTACTTTATGTTGGTTGTTGAAGTTCAAATTCACGTTTTCCCTCCTTCTCTTCTTCTCTCATCGATTCATCTATAAATGTAAGGGCACAACTCATTGTAAAGGGTTGGGCATTTTTTGATCCTCTAGTGTTTGCTAAGGATTCTGTATCTTTACATTTTGAGTTATAGACCTTTAGATCTAGTTATTTCATGTGAATATTGGCCTCATATACCATTGTAACAAATTGTGCATACTCGAAGTAATAGAAGCATTGTTTTGTGGTTATTCTCTGTCTTAACGTGTTTGTATTTTCTTTCTTTCCTTTCCTTTATATTTTGTGCTTGTGATAATTTAAATCCTCAGAACTCCGTTTTATTATTGTGTCTCATGAAATCGATCATTTGAATGAATATGTTCTGTGCCACACATGCATAGCCTCCTTTTATGCCTTTTCTTTCATTTTTGCTCAAAATAGATCATATTCATCCCACTTTTTCTAGTGCTTATCGCCTCCTTAGTTTTGTTTTACATTCTATCCCTAGTCCCTTGGTATCATTATCTTAGGATTTCCTTTTCAACATTAGGAGTAGTAGTAGCGGTAGAAATAGGTAGAGGAATCGACCTTCTCTCGGAGGTCTGCCTCAAGCGCGCAAGGTCCCACAACTTTGAGATAGTACCATTATCGACTCAATGACTCTATTCTTTTAAATCTAAGATATAATTGCAAGCTTGAGCCCCAATAGTGATGAAGAAGGTTTTGTGATTGAGAAGGTATTGATGAAGCTTGAAAGTGGCAAAGAATATATTACAACCCAACTTTTCACCTTCAAAGGTGATAGATTTTCTAATTGTGAAGGGTGTGGCTGATATAATAGATGGATTTCTCTCTTCCTTTCTCATCGTGGTTTGCCAACATGTCACCTAGAGCATGATCGTAGGAAGATATTTATAGTTATAAGGAAACCCCCTCATATGGAGGTGTAGGAACAGTTGGTGATAGATGATACTACTTTAGGTCATCGAAGCGCTTTTGAAAGTTGGCACTCTAGTTGAACTAGGTGTCTTTATAAAGGAAATGATGAAAAGGTTGACAATGGTTAGAAATCAGAGATGAAGTGATATACGATTGAAGTCATCCTGAAGACTACAAATCTATTTAAGATTAGAAGGAAGAGACATCTTGAGAATGGATTTAATTTTAGTAGCTTCAAATTTAATACCCCTAATAGAAATGATGAAGCCAAGGATATTTTAGCTAAAACTCCAAACACGCACTTGGAGGGATTGAGATAAAAGAGGAATTGGATAAGATGAGAAAATAAGATATTAAGGACAAAATATGGTCTTGTCGATGCTTGGATTTACCCAAGAGGACATCAACGTATCCCTCTAGAGTTTTATGGATGAGTTCATGGAATATGTAGGTCATGGCATGCTAATAGGTGGCCCATACATTTTTCAAACCAAATGGAATGACACGGTAGTAGAAGGTTCCCCAAGGGGTAATGAATTAAGTATTATGTTTGTATTATGGTGCGATGAAGATATGATTATAACCAAAGAAACCATCCATAATAGAAATCATTTCATGGTCGGATGTTAAATCGACTAGTTGATTGATGTTAGGAAGGGTAAATTCATCTTTTGGGAAAGTGAGATTTAAATCTCAAAAGTTGGTACAGATGCGAAGATTTTCGGAGGCTTTAGCAATAGGTCTAATATTGGAAACCCATTGTGGAAATTTGATGGGTTGGATGAAGTTTTTGGAGAGAAGGAATTGTAATTCCTCTTTAACAAGGAGGGAAACGTGAGGATGCATTTGTCACACCTTACTCTCGCTTAACCGGCTTAATGTTAGGGATTGTGATGATATTGTGAAAATGATGCTAGGATCGATGACTAACATATTGGCATATGACCATTGATCTAAAATGGATAAATAAATACCCAAATCTATGTATTCTCCATATTTGGTACTTGTTATAAATGGTACCAACATATTCTTTCTTCATGAGATGGTTCAACAGTCAGGGGTGATCTGGACACCTTTGAATGACGTTCTAGGCCATTATTGTTCTATTTTGGAGTTTCTTAGTTGTGAGCTTATGCAATCACCTCGAGGTTACGTAACTGCCACTTTGTGTAGAGTGGTAGTTACATAACCTCTGCAATGGTTATGTAACCTCAAGTCTACGTTAAGTTGTGGTCTTATGCGAGATAGTTCTAGAATTCAAGATATCAATAGTTGCAAATGTTTGAGATTCCCAATTGATTTTTTTGCATCTACATGCATCCTGAGCATAAAAATATAAATATAATGTTTTAGAAGCATTCAAGCAAGTTATTTTGGGTGAATTCTACTGTGAGAAAAGTTGGAGAAGTTGGAATTCTTTCTTGTTTGTTCATTTGAGAAGAGTTCTTCATTTGTTGAGAAATTGTGAGAAATTGATACAATTAGTGGGGTGTTAATCCTTCTTAAAGACCAATTATTGGCAATAAGTTATATTATTGGAGAATTACGTAGTGAAGGGGAGATAATTTTCTTACCCACTAGAGTTTTTCCCACATTGGGTTTCTCCAGTTAAACCTTGCCTCCTTTTTCTCTCTTTTCTCGCTTTAAAGATAATTGTGGTTTTTCATTACACATTATATTAGTTAACAAATAACTTAACATACTTCATTAATTTTTTATGAGCATAGTGATATGTTTATTGTTAGAATTCGGCAATTTATAGATCATATTGGTATCAGAGTAGTTGAGATTTCAGTTTTGTGTGGTTAACTTTTGTTGAGATTGCAATTAGATGCCCCTTACCCGAAAGGGAAAAGAAAGTGGTGAAGGTAGCATTATTCCTTTTGAAGAAGATATTTCTACAAGGAATTGGAAGAAAGGAATTCAAGAGATGGCTCATAGAGAAGATGTAAATGATAGCGGTGAAGAGATTTTCGATAAGTTGGAGGTAAATATAAATTTTTTGTCAAAATATGTGGGAAATATTTCCTTTCCATAGGGAAATTATATTCCATCATGGGACTACTCATGAATAAACTTGGTGTTCTAAACAAGACACCGAAGACCATGAAGAAGAAGAGGTTTGTGAAAAGAGTCATCCCATGCCATTCCCACCTCCTCCATTCAAAGCAGAGGACAAGATAGAAATTCAACCTTATGATGGAGACGTGAATGTTGAGAAGCTAGACCATTGGCTAGCTCAACTAGAGGTATATTTAAGTTTGTATCAAATTAATGAAATTCAACAAATTTCCTTTTCTTAGTTAAAATTGACCAAACTTGGTTTGAAAGCTATGTTCATACATTGGTTGTTAATAAGCTTCCTCCAATTACTAAGTGGGATGTTCTTAAGAAGCTAATCAAAAAGTAGTTTTATCTTATTTGTTATGAGTAAGAGAGGTCCATGCCTTGGTAGTATCTTAGGTAGAAATAAGGCCGAATGTATAGTATTATACCAAAGTGAGTTCCGAAAGAAATCTATTCAGATGGGAAATGATGTAGCAGATCGGGACCTATTGATGAAGTATATTGGTGGACTCCATAGCCACTTAAGAGACCTGTTCTCTTGGCAAAGACGGTGGATGTAGATGAAATTTGTATACAAGATCACTACTTACAGATGGACAAGAAAAAGAGTTCATCTACCTCTCAATATGCTTCAACAAACAAGGTGACACCAAGCAAAAGGATAAAGGAAAAGGAAAGGGTAAGAAAAATGCTACTTCTATTTCTAAAAAGGATACTAAAGTTCATTATGGGCATTGTGATGTTGAAACTCATTTTGAGGAAAAATGTTGGAAGCTCCACTCGAATTACATCCCTTCAAAAAAAGAAAAATAAGAAGAAGGCCATGACTGCCCTCCAGGGAGAGGAAGTATTTTGTAGTGAAGAGGTGGATGATACTATGTGTTGTGCCTCCATCCACAGAGAGGTATGTTTGGGTAGTAACAATGTTGCTCAAGAAAATTAACTAACAAATATTTTTCATTTAAAAATTCAAGTGAAGAAAACTAAGGTGGATGCTCTTTTGATACATGTTCTCAAGCTAATTTGATTAGTAAAGAGTTAGTGGAAAGGATAAAGTTGGAAACTTACAATCACCCAAGTTTGTATTCTTTGGGTTGGGTAAAGAAAGGTGTAGACATCAAGGTTACTAAGCAGTGTAAGATCACTTTTGGTATTGACAAAAAATTTATTGATGAAGTTACTATGGATGTTGTTCCCCTTGATGTGTGTGGTGTAGTATTTGGCATCCCATATTTGTATATCATGGATGCTATATTCATGAGGAGAGACAACCAGTACCACTTAGTAAAGGATGGTAAGAGCTATTTCATTTCATCCTATCAAGGAGATTCAAGATCTCTTTGGCAATTTCCAACAATACCGAAGTTTATTAATGCTAGTGGTAAATTTGCATGACTTATTTGAGGGATATTTCAGATGATGAGATTGTTACATGTAAAACCACTTGTAGCATGTATTCTAATAAATAGAAAACAAAAAATAGTATATTTGGTTCAGAAGTTTAGAGATGTATTTTAGGAACCTACAGGGCTACCCCCATCAAGGAGGGAAATTGAGCATGAGATCCATTTGTTACCCGATAGTCCACTTCCGAACTTGGGATTATAGAGGAAATCTTTAAAAGATGCCAATGAAGTAAAGCAGTAGTTGCAGTATTTGATTGAACAAAGTATAATATGTCTTATAACTTCTCCATGTGGTTATCCTCTTGTTTTAGTAACTAAGAAACACAATTCATGGAGAATGTGTGTTGATTATAGAGCTTTAAATAAAATAACCGTCAAGAATAGGTACCCTCTACCTCACATTGATGATTTATTATATCAGTTACAACATGCTAAATATTTTACTAAGCTTGATTTAAATTTTGGGTATCATCAAGTGTGGATCAAGGAAGAGGAAAACTGGAAGACATCGTTCAAGACCAAGAAAGGGTTATATGAATGGTTGGTATTACCGTTCGGGTTATGCAATTCACCACCACTACCTTTATGCGATTGATGAATGAGGTAATAAGGCCATTTATTAATTCCTTTTTTATTATGTACGTAGATGACATTATGGTTTTTAGCAGAACTTTTGAGGAGCATATTGATAATTTGTGTCAAGTTTTGCATGTTCTTAAGAAGAACGGACTTTTTTAATGAAAAGAAGTGTGAGTTTGCACAATATTTGCTTGTCTATTTGGGACATGTGGTTGGCTATGGAGAGCTAAGGATTGGTCTCGAAAAATATAGAGGTCATTCAGAATTGGCCTACACCATCAAGTTTGACAGAGACTATGAGTTTTATGGGATCCGTTTCGGTATTTACTGGAAGTTCATTAAGAACTTCTCTTTCATCTCAAAGTGACTATAGTTAGTGACAATAAGGGGTAAGACATTTGATTGGGGTAAGAAACAATAAATTGATTTTGAAACATTTAAATATAAAATTAGTCATGCTCCATTTTTGGCCATACATAACTTACAATTGCCCTTCAAAGTGGAAACCAATGTCTAGTGACTATGTTATGGGGGATGTCCTACTTTAGGGAGGTAGGCCAATATGTTATCACTCTGAATTATTTCACGGTGCAATTATGAATTATTGTACTTATGAAAAATAATTGTATGCTCTTGTTTAAGTAGTCAAGATATGGAAACATTATTTGATGGGTAAGGAAACTATATTTCACACGGATCGTCAACCTCTTCAATATCTGAAAGCTCAAAACAAACTTAAGCATACTATAAACTATAAGTGGATGGTTTTTTTACAAAAATTTCATTTAATTATTAAATATAAGAAAGGTGTGACTAACAAGTTAGTTGATATGTTATCTAGACCTCATTTTATTTCAGCTATGGGCACGTTAACTCTTCTTGAGCCTTTTTGTGTGAAGCATATCAGGAAGGTTATGAGCAAGATCTGCATTTTGCAGAGATTTTTCAGCAAAAACCTCCAAGTGAGGGATTTACACCTAGAGGAGAATACTATTTCTAGGATGGTTTTATGTACAAGAATGAGAAACTTTTCATGCATAAGGGCAAAATATTGTAGTTGATGAGAGAAATACACACTTATATGGTATTTGGTCACTTTGGTGTGACAAAGACTGCATCATGCACTTACATAGGTATGTTTATTATCCAAACATGCAAGACAAATTTTCTAAATTCATTAGGGGTTGTGTTTTATGTAGTACAATCAATATCAATAATGGGAATTTGGGGTTATGTATGTCATTGTCAAGGTTCCTTCCCGACCATGGGAAATTATCTCCATGGATTTTGTGTGTGGTTTTCCTAACTCCAAAAAAGGTCATGATTATATATTTGTAATTGTATATAAATTTAGAAATATGTGTATTCTTATGGTTTGTCTAGTTCTATTATGTCGATAGGGACTCACGGCTCATAGGCAATTTTTGGTATATATTTTGGGAAAAGATGGATATAAAGCTGAAAAGGTCTATCGCCTTTCATCCACAGAAAAATGAGAAAAATAATGTGGTGAATCGTACCTTGGTCTAGCTCTTGAGAGGGTACAATAGGAAACATCTAAGGACTTGGGATGAGAACTTGGTGTATATCCAACATTCTTATAATAGGGTAGTTCATGCTTTGACTAGTAAAACTCCTTTTGAAACATGTTTTAGTTATTTTCCTAAGAGTAATTTTGATGTTCTTTTAATATTACTATGTAGAGAAAATGGGAAAGTGGAACTGGAGGTCCACAAGGCTGAGAATTTCATTAAGAAAATTTAGCAGATACACCTTTAGGTACATGAGAGAGGTTGATAGAGTCACATGCCAAGTACAAAGAACAACATGATCAACATAGGACCGAGCATTCCTTCCTTGTTGGAGACAATGTATGGTTTTATTTGAGCCCATATAGGCTAAAGGTAAAACGTAAGAAACTCAAGCCTCTTTGATATGGCCCATTTGAAATTCTAGAACAAGTGGGTAAGAATGAATTTCACTTGGATTTTCCTCCTTATATGAAGATCTATTAAGTTGTGAATGTTGAAAACTTACATATTTTTAGCCCTTCATGTTGGATAATGAAGAAAGGGAGTATTTATTCCATCTATTGATTATCACTCCCTAGATAGTTAGTTGGAATTGGAGGAAGATGTGGTTTTATAGTGGAAAGAGAGGACAACATAGAGAGGAGTGTAAGACAAGTGGTTGATTGGGTTGAAAGGCCAATTTCCTACCAAATCCAAGTGGTATTCTAGAGAGGATATGGGGAAGAAATTTCCTCACCTCATCAGTCCTTAAAGCTTTTAGGGACTTAAAAGCATCAAATTGGGGAGGTATGATCCAAAAATGGATATGTAAATACCCAATTCTATGTATTCTCCATATTTAGTACTTGATCTACAAGGTATCAACATATTCTTTCTTCATGAGATGGTCTAGTCATCCTAGGGGTGATCCAGACACCTTCGAATGACTTTCTAGGAAATTATTGTTTTGTTTGGGGGTTTATTAGTTGATGGTTACACCACCATCTCGATGGTTATGTAATCAATTATCTCTGTGATGACGGTTACACAACTATTGGTTTGCGTTAAGTGGCGGTCTTGTGTGAGACAGCCCAAAATTTGGGATCTTAACACTTGCAAATGTTTGAGCTTCCCAAAAAAATTGTTTCACTTCTCCATGTGTCCCTAAGTAGAGCAACTATAAATATAATGTTTTAGAAGAATTCAAGCAAGTGATTTTGGGTGAATTCTATTGTGAGAAAAGTTAGAGAAGTTGGAATTCTTTCTTGTTTATTCATTTGAGAAGAGTTATTCATTTGTTTTGAGATTGTGAGAAATTATATACAATTAAAGGGATTTTAATCCTTCTCAAAGGCCAATTATTGGAAGTAAGTTATATTATTTGAGAATTACATATTCAAGGGGAGTAAATTCACTCACCCACTAGAGTTTTTCACGCATTTGGCTTCTCTAGGATAAATTGTGTCTCCTTTTTCTCTCTTTTCTCGTTTGTAGTATAATTGTAGTTTTTTATCGCACATTATACTTGTTAATACAGAACTTAACATACTTAGTTCATTTTTCATGAGTATAGTGATCTGTTTATTGTTAAAATTCGGTAGTTTATGGATCAACCATACAAAGGCCTCAAGGTTATACTTAGATAGGAAAGAGGTAAACACCTCAATTTCTTGTGGATCAAGAGACTAGCCAAATTTGAGGATGTGGGGTTCCCACTGAGTCCCTACATTGATGTCGATGGTGGATTTTTAAGAAGGGTGGATGTGTCACGAGGTAAGGTCTTATGAAGATAGAAATATTTTGCACCCATGTAGGAAAGAATGGATTCATCATCGTTTCATTGAAGAATGCCAATGGTAGGGGAATATTTCACTGCCTTATTTGGAAATATGAGAGGAAGGGACCTAGATTCACCTTTAACTTGATAAGTGAATGGTCCCAAAGTGATCATGGGGATTCAAAAAAATTCAGAAGAAAGGGACACGGTGTCATCCATGTCCATGGGATTGACAGATGGAGAAGGAACAGGTCAAATCAAATCGGTGAGCCTAGGAGGTTTAGATGAAGAAGGCACAAGAGGGTTGGTAGGTTGTTTTTAAAACCCAACCCAAACTTCTTGTGAGGCTTCCGAGATGGGTCAATGATAAGGTCATACATACCTTGTTCATAACATCAAAGACCGAATCCCTTCCATCCACACCAATCGAGGTAGGTATAGGCAAAGGATTTGTTATAGAGGAATTCAAAGCCATTGGTGTATGGTTTGGTGTGGGGATGACTATCGATGTGAGAGGAAGGGTGATCGATGCCACCATAGGTAATATTGGTTTTGAGATGGGTTGGAAAAAGGAAATGATATCCCTAGCATTAGGTTTATACCTATGAGATTTTTGGTCTACCAAGTCTTTTAAGGGAGGGAAGAGAATTGATAATGAGGAGTCGCTACTCCCATAGAGAGAGACACTTGCATCACATTATTTAGAGATTCGTTATTAGGTAACTTAAATGTAGGTACAAAAGAACTAGTAGATGCTTCAGAGGATGAGTCTTGATTTGGGATGAGCATGTCATTTGGACGATAGGTCATATGACATGCCTTGAATGGAAGAATGTCGAGGGGAGCGTATGTATCTTCCCCTTATGTTCATATTTTATACATCGATGGAGAGTAGATGGGACACAATGCATAACATGAATCCATGGGTGTCCAAGCAAGATGTTATATTGAAACTACCCCTCAACGATCTATAAGACTTGATGGAGGAGTTTTTCACGAGATGCGAGATATGGAGGATAACTTTACACAAAGTGGGCACAAGTTTCATTAAAGGTATGAAGAAGTGTGGGTGATTGAGAAACAATGGATTTGGGAAGTTTAAGTTGGTTGAAGGTATGAGATGAGATGATATTGATGTTAGTGTCATTGTTGATCATAGAGTGGTGGATAAATGTTTCATTGATACAGATAGTGATGAAAAGAGGAAGGTCATGATCTTTAGGTAAGATTTAGGGATTTTAGAGTTGTCAAAGGAAATGGTAGCGCGAACCGATAAGAGCTCCAACAAGAGCCTTGAATGAGCTTCATTAGATGAGACTGGGATGCAAGCTTCAATAAAGTCTAGATAATTGTGAGAGCTTTGGATGATATCGTAGAGGGATATCTTAACGGATCCCCAGTACAACTATTTTATGATGCTCGATTTAATGATTGTGTGCTTTTGGTTTTGCAGCATGGATAGGATAGATACCTTAGCTTGGATGAAGAAGGGAATGGAGCGGGATCGTTGGAAGGAGAAATGATGAAATTTTTTTATTTGGATTGAGTCAATAGTTGAGACTCGTGAGGGTGATAATGAGTGGTGATGCAAATGAAATATATATAAAGAGGAGGAATTTCCTTAAAAGAGGTAGAATTTGGTGGTGGGGTAATGCCGAAAAGGGTAGATGAGGAAGTATATTTAGATTTTTAGAGGTTAGAGAATTGTTTTGAGGATTGAGATTATATTAGATGGGATGGTAGATGGGAGAGGATGGTATTCTTCAATGAGAAACTCATTTTCTTTGATGATATTGTTGATGAGATTCTTGAGGGACCTACAAGGTGCTTTGAGTCATGTCCAAAGTGGCACAACATTAGGAACATATGGTGTTGGAATCGAACCATGTGGGTTTTAGCTTGTGTGGGTCAAAGGGATTGATAGGGAAGCGCGATCATAGATGATTGGATGAGACATCAAGGAATTATGTATAGAACCTGATGGGAGTTCCCGAAGATGAATTCTTATGGACTTTGGGTGGATTTAGTTTTGGGGAAGATGATGAAGGTAGGATAGGTGCCTTACCGTTATGGGGTTTGATGGGGATTTTGGATTCTAATTTTTCCTTAGATGCTTGTGTGCTTCGAGACTTATGGGAAGATGTGGAAAATTTCGATTAAGATTTGGAAGAATAAGTAGGTAGTTTAGATGTAGATTTGGGAGTGACGAGGGATTTGGATGAAGGGCCTGGTCCTAAAATAGATGGGTGAGGTCTTAAGATGGAAGATGAGATGTTGAGTTGTTTAGGTTGATGGGGTTTTGAAGAGGGAAACACCAACATCTTATGCGGATGGGTGAGGGATTTTGAGTAGGAACACCAAGGTTCTTATAATTTTTATGAGGCTTTACACTTGGTGGGGATAATGATGATTTCAGCTAAGATACCCTTAGAGCTAGAATTAAGTGATGCAGATGAAGGTTTTCTTGAATATGTCGGGATTGAAGATGGGATTGGTTTATGGATGATACACTTGATGAAATCAAAAGGAGTTGTAAATTATGTGGGCTTTGAAGGTGTTGATATAAAGGTGGTGGTATTTTTGAGGATGAAGGTGGGATTGAGACATATTTTGCAAACGCATCAAAGCAAGGGTGTCTACTTAGTATATGTTTGAAGGGATGATGTGGATATGGGAGTATGTTTAGGCACTAATATGGATATAATTAGAGGTGTGGGTATAGGAGGATTCATAGGCATGGCTGTAGAAATATATTTTGAGATAGATGTGGGGATGGGCATGGTCATAACAAATGTAGGTGTATAATATGTAGATGTAGTGGATGAAGATGTGATAGATGTACATATAAAAGAGGTGGGAATAGTATATGCAGATGTGGTAGATGTAAACATGGGTGTGGATACCGATATGGTTATGGATGTGGAGATAGATGTCAAAGGAGTAGAGGTGGGTAGGGTGGAGGAAGGGATGATAGGAGTAAGTGATGGTGCTAGATCTCGACTCAAGATATCTATCATAAGAGCATTGGATGCTTGAGATATAGGTGGATCAGTTTATTTATTTAGTGAATGGTTACGGAAAGGATGTTTGAATGCATATAAGGGATGGTTAGGTGGAGCTTTAGGATTATCCAATTGAAGGTCCCCATGATTAGTAAGGCATTGGATGAGGTATTTAAAGGTACAAAAATTTTCAATATTGTGGTCATGGACTTAATGGTGTTTCGCAATAGTGATCTTCACAAGTACCACATGGGTTTAGGATGCGTGTCATCGACAGGCATATAGGAGGGAGTTGGATAAGAGGAGAAGTCATGAGTTTATCAAATATCAAACTATATGTTTCTCTAAGGGGAGTATAGTTAAGAGTAGGTCGTGGAGCATTTTGTGGAGGCTCGATATGAGAGGTGGATGCGTAAGAAGTTTTAACAATGACGAAATTGGCTATATTTTTATATTTTTGATTGTGATTATAGGACTTGGTGAATTCATATTCTAGCTTATTGGATCTAATTTTGACATGGCATTACTCAAGGTCACAGAGATCCTATTTATGAGCCATGGTGAATGCTTCTTCGGAGGTCTTAAAAGAGTGCATTTGAAGTGTAGATGAAATATTTTTACACACGATCGAGATAATAGTTTGATAAGCTCATCTTCAGGAAGGGAGAAGGATAATTGATTAATGATGCCATGTCATCAAGTGATGAAATGTGTGATGGATTCGATATCAAACTATTTAATGGCATAAAGTTTAGTGATGGTGATTTCACTTGAAATATTAATGGAGAAATGTTATAGAAAGAGTTGCGTGAGTTGGGTAAAAGAGAAAAGAGAGTATTATGGAATGTTGTTGTACTAGTAAAAATTGGTCATGACCAATGACATGGGAAAAGCATGGAGCATAAGGTACCGATCATATGTACTGAGATAGCATGTGTGTCTAAAGGCATGAAGGTGTTATTGTGAGTCCTCCTTACTATTGAATTTAGAAAACTTAGGGATTCCTAGTGCGAAGGATAAGGTTTGATAGGAATTGATGAATGCATGGGATCATTAAGAGAAGGTGGTTTTAGATCCCAAAGTAGTGGCTTCAAGATTGGCCACCCTACTTAAAAATTCCTGCATAGGGTCATTGGAGGTATGGAGATGAGAAGCTGATGGATGAGGTTTTGGATTTTAAGAAGTGGATGGATTGGGTTGAGAGTAAGATTGATAGTGTTGAGGATGAGTAGGTGTTTGTGGGGGTGGTTGATAAGGGGAAGATAATTGAAGGGTTATGATTGAATAGGTTGGGAAATAGGTTATGGTTGAGAGATGAAGACATAATTAGATGTCTATGGTTACATATGTTGTTGAGAAGTAGGGACATTATATTAGTTTTACATGGGGTGAGTTGGAATGTAGGTATGGTGTGGCTGGGTAGGTTGATTAAGAAACATATGGAAAAAGGAACTCCAAAGAGGAGGTTGATGAGTTTGGGTCAATTCCTAAGGGTTGGGTTGTGATGTAGGGATAGGAACCAAAGTTTAATCCTTGTGTTCGGGTGGTGGAAGAAGTAGATGGGATTATTGAAAAAAATTTGTAGCAAGGCTAATGAAAAGAGTGGATGAAGAAGTGATGGGGATGGAAGAAGTGGGAGAGATGTTGATATGAGGTAGGTTGGGTGGAATGGGAACCACCAATTGAGTGGATTGATGAGCTTGGGGGATCATAGTGGAAGATTCATGGGAGCCATGTTCATGTTGGGCTATGGTAAGCTCATTCATGGCTCTAGGAAAGAAGACAATGAGTTGAGAGGTGAGGACTTGATTGGATTTAGGTTGAGAGTGATAAGCATATATTTTTAAGAGGGGATCTGTTAATGGGGAGATGGGTGAATTTCTAGATAAGATTTTCATGAAGGGAAACATGGTTAGTGTCCAAGAGTTCCTAAAACTCCAAGCATCTGTGAGGGATAATGGGAGGCCCAAAGGTCTCTAAGGAAGTGGAAGATGGGGGTGTAGCTGGTCTAGAAGGAATAAAATGGTGGTAGATGAAATGATTAGTTTTAACATGGGAGTGGGTCTAGACCATAAAGGGTTCACTAGAAGGATTCATAGAAATGATAGGTTGGGAGACTATAGAGGAAGTAATCAAATAAGTGGAAGAAATAGTGGCAAGAGAGGATGTTTTTTGGGAAGTATTGTTAGAAGTGGGGATGTTGGATGAGATAGCTTATTCTATTTTTATAACTTAAATATTGAGTAAGAACAAGCATGAAACAAACAAAAAAGAACTGATGCTAGTTATTAATTTGACAATCAAATCACACAACGAAGTGTTAATTATCTTGTTTATTACAAGAGTGTGAAAAATAAAAGGAATGGGCTCAAAGGGAACCTAGGAAGTGGCTAGTCTATGGATGGTTTCAGGATGTTTTGGATGACGTCCTTGATATACTCAAAGGTACGTGAGGAAAAAATCTGTGATGACTACTAGTATGTGGCTTAATATATGGGCATGCCCCCACACTTCATGCATCATAGAGATAAATGTCTCGGGTGCTTAGACGATATACCGATAGTCAAAAATTATAATACGACAATAATATTGTGGAGGCTTTCCTATTGGGTGATGAAATCCCAATAGTTCCACCTGGTAGGATATGTTTTAGATGTGTAAATTTGATTTGTGAGTTTGGATGTGCACAAAAGAAGTGGATGGAATAACTTAGCTCCTATGTAAGAACATATAAAGATGTTCCTTTTAAATCCAAAACCCAAGTGTTATATTCGATGAGTGGAAGTAGAAAAAGAAGGGAGAGAATATGAAAAAATATAAAATAAGGAAAAAATGAGGAATACATAAATAAACATTTTTTCCTTATTTTATTTTTATTATTTTAGCAAGCATGTTGTTGATCCAAGCAAGCAATCCACCATGCACATAAGCAAGTGAAGCTCTCACCTACCATGTTAGTAGAAATAAAGAAAATAGGAATTTGAAAATGAAATAATGAAAGAAATCATGAAAGAGATAAAGTGGGTCCCACCATGCATGCTGGAATGTTTGACAAGATTTCCCTCTCATGTTACAATTTAATGAAAAGGACACAAGAAATAAAGACACTCAAAAACTATGGGAGTGTTTAAGGCTACCTCCCGATATGTGATATGGAGATGAATATGAAGGAATAAGTGAAACATGTCCTCTCTACGACGATCTCGATAAATTACACAACAAATATAAACTCGAACACAAAAATAATTAGTAGATAAAATAATGGGTTTCCCGACAAGGTCAGTCTTGAGAACTTCCTAGATGGATGTCAACCAAAATTTATAAAATGATAATAGATGAAAGTGTAGATCAAGAATTTCACACTTGTTACTCCGTCCCAAGTTAATGTAAAACTAAACACAAAAACCTTAAAACTCAAATGAAATGATAATGGACAAGATCCGAAGATGCAGATGTACGCATGGTAGATCCGATAACATAGATCCACGTTAAAAGATTTAGGTGGACTAGCGGGTCCTAAGCGTAATCGTCCTCGGCGGATGTCAACATTTTCAAAAAGAAGCCTGATAAAATAATGTAATTTTCTTCGATCACAAGTAAAATAGATAAACAAAATCAAAACTATGAAATAAAGATGGATTTGTGTTACGTGTCCTTTTACCTATCTCTCGCAATACGATCGGCGCCGACGATGTGGATCGGCGATCGATTGGATCGGCGTTGATCTCGGGGCAGTGATCAAATACTAAATTATACCTGTGGTCGAGAATCAATGACTATGATGTGAGAGTTTGTCCAAAGATAAACCAAACGTATCTTTGGAACCTAATTTGAGATACTAAGTCTGATATTGGGATAGTGGGGAATAGAGTGATCCTAGACGCGAGATTGATGATGTGACGATGGGGATATTGGACAGATTCGATGATGATTTAAACTCAAAATTGATGGATCTCTGCGTTCTCTCTTACAATTTGTGTCTCTTTCAATCAGGGTCTAACCGTAATCGAGACCGACCGAGATTAAGGTAATACCCGATCGGAACAGATTAAAATGGCCAAACGGGTGATTTCTCGGGTGATAAGTGATCCTATCATCCCAGAGGGAGATATCCCGACTGGATGTTAGGAGGAGATGGATAAAATAGAGGATAAGGTTAGGTATATGATGTTTAAATAGTTAATTTAATTACTCATGGTACACAAAATGGGGGTGAATTAAACTTAGGATAGGTGTTTAAATCACAAAATGATTAATATCCAAGGGGGTAGTGGTGATATAAACGTGCCCAAAAGTACCAGAAGATAATAATGTGATGCATAAATCAATTTTAAGTTCACATGAAGTAAGATCTAAGATATACACATGTTGAAACAAAAACCTAATAATGTAAATGTAGATAAACAAAATCAAACCTGCTCAAGTTGACAAATACTAAAGTATATGGTCGACAATGACCAGTTGGAGTTTGTCCAAAGATAAACCAAACGTATCTTTAGAACCTAATTTGAGATACTAAGTTCTATTGGGATAAATAGAGCTACAATGGGGATTTGATAGTTGATGACTGGACAACTCAGACAAGAAGGTACAAAGGAAGATGGGTGAGAATCAAGTGTACCTATGTTGAGATGTGAGGCTAAGGTAGGTGATGTTAGAAATTTGGACAAAAGGGGGTCAATTAGTGTCAATTCAAACATTTCAATATAATTCAAGCACCTTAATTTGCAAAATTTTCATGAAGTAAGCTAAACAACTTAGACTTTTTTTATAACCCAAAATTTAAACTATCACTATTCTCACAAAGGCTACAAATTAGTTGAACTACAACTCAACATGAAGCAAAACTTCAAGAATCAAGATCCTTAATTTGGAAAGCACCTAATTTCAAAATCTTTTAAGCTACAAATTAGACTTTATAACGCTTTTTATCACTATCATTGACTTAGTTGCTAAAACAACAAATTGTGATCCTTAATTTGCACATAAATCTTTTCATCATCTCTTAATTTGTCATAGTTTCAACACATTTACACTCTTCTCACTCTCTTGGACTTGCATACAACTCTCATGAATATCAATAACAATTAAAACCTCAAAACTTTGTTTTGTGTAGAAAAGACAATATCCTACACTTGGCTTTTCAACTTCACATTCAAATCCTCTTCACTTTCCTCATTTAATACACGTATAAGGGAGATGTAAATTTATTCATAAAATTGTCACAAGGAGTCATGATAACATCTATTCAATTTAATTTACTTGCATGGAATTATCAGATCTATTAAGATACCTTGAGTTTGACCGATGACCAATGTCAACCTTAACAAACACCTCTCGACAATTGAAAACAGATTCCCCGACCCTCGCAAACTATCCTTTTTTAGCTGACAAGTCTTTCTTAACATATGATTTTGCAAGTACATTATTCAGGCACCTTTAGAACTTCAACCTAGGTAACATAAACATGCTTATACATTACAATATGTTCTGAAAATCTTTATTGTCTCCTTATATTCTCCTTTATTCGTAAAGCAACCTTCAAACTTCATTTGAGCATCCATGAGTGTATTAGGAGCTTGAGATAAATTTATAGTCTTGAACATGAGCTTGAATAAGAACATGACATCAAATTTTTCCAAAATTTTGTGAGTTCGAGCTAGAGGTGTTTTTCATAAGATAATATTGGTCTTAAAGTAACATAGCTTGAAGTTAATCGAAAAAAGCTGTAAAGATATTAGTTCACAAAAGATTGTGTCAAGAATTTACACAAATCATGTGTTCATGTGATTTCTAGCATGAGTGGGCAAACTAAGGACATATTTAACTACAAGGAAACATGGTAAAGAAAACATTGATACGAGAAAGGAGAAGTTTGTACAACCCCTTTTCACAACCATCAACACTTAGTGAAAGCCATAAATAGAACAAGTCACTAGATTAACATAGTTTTAGCACGGTATACAAAAATTTGAGACACTCTTTACTTTCAAGAGGAATTATAACATCTTTAATTACTTCATGGAATGAGCCAATGAATAAGAAAACCTTTGAAATGCATGCACAATACCATGTTTTCATGTTTTATCTCCATACTCGCTTTCGACATGATTTCTAGACACAAAACCTAGTCATATATTTTGAATATTTTCACACGTTGTTCTTCCTTTTCATGCCAAGACAAGTGAATGACACCTTCATCGAGAGGTTCTCCGAACACTTTCAAGATTTCTCATGCATTTGTTGAAAGGATAATTTCATGACATAAGTCATAATCACGATCTTTCTTTATTGTCACAAATGTTTGAAATTGCTCGTTAAGATAGAGATTTCCTACTAATGCAATCCTCTATGCATTTTCACCTAGAAATTTTTTTGAGAATATTCTATGTTGAGACACCTTACTACACTAATTTCAATCACCAAATAAAGAAATGTTGAAATGAGAAGTGGGCGTTTTGGTTCTAAGTTCACCACAAGATAGTATGGACTCATACACTTATTTATACCATTACTCCACTCATGTGATCAATTTTGGAATGTATACTTCAAAAGGAGCATATACATAACCTCCATCAACATCAATTTAGATCTTGTAGAGGGAAATTTGCAAACACAACCTAGAAATCAGTCTTCTTGACAAGAACTTTACGTGGTAGTTTATGAGAAATACAAACTAGAATTATAAATACTTCACCAAATCTATTAGGAGATCCAACATGTCATATTGGACCTATATAAGGTGGCCACATCTATTTCTTATCTCAAGTCTCGACTAAATCACAAAGATAACCTTCAAACACCTTGTAACCCTTCATTGACTAGATTGACATGACACCCTTTTTATCGGTACGAGAAGAATAAAGACTAAGTCCATATTAAATGAAAAATTATAATGTCTTAACCTCTTTGATAACATGGATTAGACATCAAATACAAGGTTTCACACCTGGTGGTTCACCTTGGATCCTTCAAAAAGGATTGTATATGCAAAACATGTAAAAAAGAGGCATTTTTATGCAAGTACAATCATGCTTGGATAGTAAAAATACCACCATATTGACCTATAAGGAGTATTTTACAACCATGAGAAGTTTCCACAACTTGCACAAGTGAAATGATGACCAAAAACTTCATTTCTTTCCTATCGCTTTAGGAAGGAGGTTTGGAGAGAGAATGAACAATGTTAGAAAAACGAAGAGAAATTTATTGTTCTTCCACCTTTTGTCCTCAATTTTTTGAAAAATTTCAGTCTTAGAGTGCTATTGAAAAATAAATTATATTAGTTTTGTAAAGGAGGCTTGATAATTTAGTTTGGATGCTAAGAAGATAGGTCACTATTTTAGCCCTTCTCACTTTACCTAGTTTTGGTAAAACTTGAATATCTTCAAAATTCCTCTTCAAATTTTGATGAAATTTTACCCAGATCCCTATAACACATCCCTATACATTATTAATATCTTGGTTGATCATAAATGACTCTTTATAGTCCAAACCAATCTCATTTGTCAAAGATTCCACTACTAGTTCTCAAAGATAGTTTTAGTGAAAACTCCAAAATTTCCTCCATAAGATAAAGTAAACCATGTAGATTCTCATGCATACTCTAGGGGTTCTTCCTAGAATTATATCATGCTTACCTAGGCTTTTCATGGCATGATTTAAGCTTGTAAACCTCATTAGGCTTTAGAACTAGGCCTAAATGGGCTAGTTCTAATTGTGATTTGCAACACCTAACCTGATGCTCACCCTTGAAGCTCTTAAACATCCTAGAAACATCATTTATGACATGTGGGACACCTAATCCAAGCACACTAGCCATCTACATACCTCCAATGGCCACCAACCACACCGAACAAGCATGTAGCACCCAAAACCATCCCAATGTTCAAGAAACCACTTTATGACAATAAAAAACCATTAAGAAGGCACCAACCTACTTGAAATTTCACTCATCCTTTACCATAAATTCCATGTGACATCAATGAAAACACCAACCAATGCAATAGGGTTTAATAATATCTCCCTTTGTTATTGATGGCAACAAACTCATAAACCTTGATGGAAAACTAGTACACCAACATGTTCAAAGCATTCAATCCTTTTTAATGACATCAATCTCTCCCCTTTGGAATCTATGATAAAGGTACACACATCCAAAAACATGAATAAGATGAAAGAAAACAATGACAAGGGATGACCTTACCTCAAAAAGCTCCCCTTGAATGATACCACTCTTTTGACAGTAAGAATTAACCAACAGCATGAATTTATTCATAAATCGATGAAATTCTCCCCTTAATTCTATTCTCTTTTAAATTATGCCTTTTCATCCTTTTTATGAGGCTTTGTTTGGTCTTCTTGACTTGTGCCTTGAACTAGTGAACTATCTCCCATATCTAGACTCATCTTGAGCCTTCTTGGAGCAACTATGGCACTTCGCTTACACCACATGAATAAGAAGAATCAGAGGGAATTTTTGGGTGGAAGGATCCTAGAAATTCTTTGTCCAAACATTATCTAACTCCCTCCATCCCTCCATTTCATTGGTTTCTTCATCAGCATGGCATCGACAATGTAAGACACCTCTATCGGAGTTAGCTCATCAATCTTCCCCTTCAGCCTACACGATTAATTTCTCCAAATGTTTAGCTATATTTTCCAACACATCCATTCTACGCATGACCAGGGGAAAGATTTCCTTCAGATATATTTTAGTGTGGCCTTTAGATTTGTTATCAAATTTCTCTTCTTCTCTACTTCAACCATCATCTTTTTCCTTATGACTTGTTGTTCTTCATTTTGGCCTCAATTTCCTTCAAATATGCCTCGTCATTATGAAAAAGTGCACTCATAACCTAGTCAATGTATTATAATTTTTCAAAAAAAATTCCACCCTTTACGCATCCTTCTTATCCTCTCCAGGCTAGTGCCTTGTACTACCCAAGATGTCCTTCTATTTGTTCCCTATCGATTTCTTCTACAATGTTATCTCCTTGGTTATCGGTCATGTACCATTTCCTAGCTCATGTGAGAGCATCCATGCCAAGTCCTCTAAATAAAGTAGTGCATTTTCATATTCCTCCTTGGAATTTTCACCAAGGCTTGAGTACATGGAAGTGAAAATGTCCATGATGTACTCTACTTTCTTGTATGCCACACACATAATGCCCTTCTCCTCTCTTAGCTCCTACTTGAGTTGTTCAATCTTGTTATATTTCTCTTGGGATTCCTCACACATTATTTTGTTGGTGGTATCCTTGTTAAAATCCTTACCCTATCTTTTATCTCCAACATTTTTAGTGCATTGCACACTTTCTCATCTATGAGGATTTGAGATTCAAGCATTGGGAAGGCCTCTCCAGGCACAAACTTAAGCTGAGTTTATGATAAGGATGTTACGTTCACTTTGAACACCAACTCTTCCATGTTGGAATAGAATTCCCAAGAGAGAATATTTGTAGTGTGTGGGAGGGATTCATTCTTATCAAATAATGACCAATAGAAAATATCTTTTGTGGCCACCGAGATTTGGTACCTTTCTTGTCGGAACTTTTCATGGTCATCACTATACTACAATACGGGGCCCTAGGGATGTCCCTTCAATTTATTCCCTTTCCTATATGCATGTTTAGTACCTCCTATGCAATAGATTGAAGCACGCCACTCACTTCCCCTGTGCTTTTATCCTCTCCCCAAGTGTGTCCTTAATTATCTCTTCTTCCTCCTCATTGCGCTTAGCATCAAGCTCTTCGTCAACAACCCTATCTCTACCTATTCTCTATAAAGGGCTCACCATGGCCTTCATCCTCATCACTCTTCCTTTTCCATTCTTCCTCATATGCACCATGCTCCACTCCATCTATGATCTCTACATTATGCATGATTGGTGGCATTTTCTATATATCTTCTCCACTAGACTTCTCGGCTTCCTCTGTTTCATCACTTGAAACCACTGGGGTTTCTTCTTCACTAGTGTCTTATTTTTGGGACTTGTTTTATCTGGTGAATTCTTGGTCACTCTAGAGGTACTCACACCTCTTCATGCTTCCCTATGCTTTTTTTTCTTCGTAACCCTTGGCCTCTAGTCAAGAATGGATCCTCTTCTCCTTAGGCCTCCTCTTCGTCACTCTTTCCTTATTCTTCTTATTCTTGATGAGGCGGGGTATCCTCGTGCACTCTCTTTATTCCCATTGTTTTATTTTCCTTAGGTGGCCCTAGGAGCTTAAGATCTTCCACATCAACAAATTTACCACCACTAACTTAGGCTTTAAGTAAATGTATAATTTTTTACTTCTTCATTTATTATTACCAAATTCCAGGAGTTAATTTTGATATCATCCAATTCCATCATCTCCACATATTATGTCTTCCTAGGGTACACATATTTCTCGCACAACGTGTTGTGATCAGCATCCACTTTTTCCACGTCAAACTTTAACTTTCACGCATCGAAAACCTATTCACAGATGCTTAGAAGTACTTTGTTGTAAAATCAAAAGGGATTTTATACCAAGGGCTCTTATCTCTAGACTTTATGTAGAATGTTCCTAAGGATAAATGATGATATACCATGAATTCTTCCTTTCCTTCCAATCTGGGAAAATACCTTGGAATTTTCCACTCATGTTTAAATTCCTTATGCATTTTCCTATACCATTTATCCCCTCGAGTTTGTAGGAATTTTTAATCCCATTACAAAGTTAAGATTCAACCACCTATTAATGTTTTCCACCTTCTTCTTGTTTCTATGTCAACAAATGATGAACTTATTTCTCAAACTCGCCATGGTATGCTTCTTATTTTATCTTCTCTATATTCTACTCTTCTTCTTGGTCAGCTCTCTATCTCTCGATGTATCATCATGCTCTTAGGCCTCTTAAACATATTTTGATCCTCAACCTGTTTTTCTCTACCCTTGAGCACTCTCAAAGATATTTGGTTTTCTTACTCACTCTTCTTCTTTTTCACCTTCACTAGGTCATGGATAAACTACCTTATCTAAGTTGATCATCTTCAAATATTCAATGTAGATACATTTCCCATGGTCTTTAAGACCTCATATAACCCTTACATGTCCTTATAGGACACTCATTACATGCACAAGACATTAGGCCTAAAAATACCTTTATACATGTGTGTGTGTGTGTGCACGCATGTCTCAAGACACAAACCAACACTAGGTTGGCCATACATCATCTAGGTCATCCATGCCAAGACCTAAAAACAACATAAAAATAGACAAAGTAAATAGAGAACACCTTACACCTTGGTATATTTAAGCTCTTAAAAATACATGTTTGGTCATTTTACATGTGTTTGGTAATGGTTTGTTGTAGGAACTATTTTTCTAAAGGTACAAAAAGTGCAAAAAAAGTGGGACACAATTATACACTTTAACCCCTAGATTTTTTCTCCTTTTAGGACTCAATATAACCATATTAACTAGGTCTACAAGCACAACTTTACAATATGAACTTCTTGATCACCCATGGCCTTCTTCAAATATAAAAACACTTAAAAACATTTTCCAAGACCTCGTCTAACCTTCTCCATGCTTGGAAATATCTGCACCATTATTTCACACTACGAAACCATCTTGAAAATGCGATTTTCCTATTACGACTACATACCTGTAAAAATTGCCTTGCAAGATGAATTGTTTACATCCTTAGACAACTCAACCATGCCAAATAAAACACATGAACAGTACTACATGACCTCAAAAACATCACCATGTTCATTAGACACTTCAACTTAGAGCATAAGGGCTCAAGAAAACATCTTTTACAAGACTACTCAAACCACATATCGCCCCATAAAATACAAACATGAAAATATTGACTTGGTAGGCATATTAAATGATTGAAACTTGTCTAAAAATGATCATAAAAAAGTGTTGAAATTTGAACCAGTTTGCACAATAAGAATAACACATAAAATTAAGAATATATTTCATTTGGGATATTTTTATTGAATATTGGAAGGATACTTATACAAATGCTTACTCCTATGAATAAGGAGTCGAGTCTTATCTGATTTACTCTTATCTCTCCTCTACTCCTTAGTCATATTCCCACACTCTTATCTATATGAGTTGTGCATACAACTCATTTTTGCACACTCATAAAATATTTAAGATTTAAATAATTCTACCACTCCTAAATGTTAACATTAAATCTTATCATTTTCCCCCTTAGTATGAACACGGGGTAAGTTATATCATGTACCTTCTCATGTTTTACATATGGTTTTACAATTTGATTAACCACCAACCACAAGAAGGTTTATGAGGTCAACCAACAACATTAGCAATAAGGTTTTCAAATGGAACCAACAACCATTTTGTAGAAGGTTTTCTAAGAGAACCAACAACCATTTCATAAAGCAGTTGTATCTTGTTTGCTTACATCATTTTATTACAAAAAGGGAACAATATAGGAAATTTTGATCCTTATTGAAAAGGAATTGTAATTCTATTTGTATTTACTACCACACTTGCACATGAAATAAAAAGATGAAAAAATAAAATATCGCCATTACAATTACATTAAAGCAATCTCGTTGTTGGTCACTAAAAGAGATGTTATTTCTCCTCCATCCTCTTATGCCTCCAGACTCCATGAACCACTACTTAGAATAGGTATTCATCTGAATTATACTCTACTTTATTTTCTAATTCTTCTTCATGATTTGAATTTGCCTCAGCTTACATTGGCCTCATCCATTTTTATCTTTCCTTTTATAATGTCTTTATCACGAGTAATACAAAAGGAAGATTTATTTCCTCTTTTCTTACAAAAGTAACATACAAATTCCTCTTTATCTTAGGATGAGTTAGTATGATTCATTTTTACATGAAGTTCCATTTCCTCCTCAATGTATTCTTTTTCTTTCTCTTCAACTAGGAGTGTTGAAATCATACCTTCTATTGATTGGGAAGGCATTTGACCAAGAGTAAAAACAACATTACTATATTTAGGAGGTAGGATATTAGTGAGCTTTTACTTATGTTAATTATCTCATGAGAGATCTTAGTTCTTTAATGTGACTTGACATTGTTGCACCATCATTCATTCTTAATTTAAATAATTGGAAAAGTGTGAATTTAGCACTCAAGGCTTTACCAAGGTTGATTTAGAAATTCTTTTCCGAGAACCTTTTCATCCCCTGTTTTTCCATTCCAAGAAAAAGTTCTTTCTCTTTCCCACATAATCATGGGAGGACAATTACATTTGTATTTTCACTTTCCATGTGTGAAAATTTAAACCATCGGGTCTCAGTGGAATATCCATTTTGGGTGTCTATTTAATATAAATACATTTAAACCTTAATTTTAGATTTGTAATTATATTATGATGATAAACTCCAAGAAGAAAAATCATAATCATGCAAAGATATAAAACCATAAGATAGGGTTCTTTTGTCACTCTAGTTTGAGCTATTGGAGCAATGTCTCTCAAGGCTCACCAAGGGTTCTCGTACTTATAACCTAAAAAAAGATAAGGACTAGTTCGAGCGCTAATGCCCGAATTGGGTGCTACCACATCTCAAACCTAATAAAGAAGATCTTCAGAATGGGTTTCGCCAATGTCGGACTTATAACCTAAAAATAGATAACTAGTTCGCCTAGAAACCACATGATCTAGAATGGGAGCACCCGAAGAGTGATCATATGACTAGCGTTGCACTACATCTTAGATTTGATGTAGTTATGTGTGTATGTGTGTGTAATGATTCCTTAGGTTTCTCTTGTGTATGTTGCACTATGATAGCGAACTATATCTAGATTGCTCCAAGTATGCAAGATGTGTGTGATGGAATAAAATGAACTTCCCCACATATGTTGTGTATGCAAATTGATGCAACATGTTTCCTTTGTATGAATGTGCTAGATGAATATCTTTGAAATACTCCTGTGCCTTTGTGCAAGTCTAGGTGATGATACTATCTCTAATTGTTCTTTTCCTTAAGGTCTTTTACTTTACACAATCATGTATTTATCAATACTTCTCTTAGGTCCTATTTGGCATACATCACTACTATGATACCACTAGCATTTGAATCATCTTCTTTAGAATATGTTACTACAACATTCTTGCTAGAATTTTCATCACCACTAAGGCCTAAATATCCATCTTATGTGGCGGATGCTTCACCTACTTAGAGTTTCTCATTGGATAATCTCTCTTGTTATCCATATTTTGTACATAGTTATGCATTGTGATAATACAAAAACACTCAAATATTTGTAAAAATATAAATTCGTGACTTGTGCATCTTACTTGCATTATTATCACTTTATATTGCATGTGTTGTTTTTCACTTTAGTTTGATAGATGGGATTCTTTATTTCCTTACACACATGCCTTCACTAGGTATATTGAGTTAGGTGTGGGAAAATAGATCGATACACACTTATAGGATCACTCTTGCTTCCTTATATTCTCATCATTGGGGGAAATGCCTCCACATTTTGTAGGTGATAATATTCTATTATAGTTCCTTTTCACTTCCTCAATTATGCTCAATTGTATAATTGCGTACTTTCTTCTTTTCATATTAACAAAGCTAACACATGTGTCTTGTACATAAAGTGTTGATATATCTTATTTTTATTGCTATTTTTATCACATTCTAACATTCATAGTTGTTAAACATTATTGATAGTTATGTATGTTATTGTTTGTTTACTTCATTGATTATAGCCTAAGTGCCTTGATTTTCTTGTGACATTGTGGGTGTCCCATATTTTTGGCTTTATTCTTCTTTTGTATGTCATTGATGGCTCTTGTTTGTCAGAATAAGGGTCTTGATTGTCTTGTGACAATGTGGGTGTCTCATGTTTACAGGTGCCCCAAGCCTTTTGTATGTCATTTTATCGAATTGGACCCTTTGATGATGTTCTTGTTTGCTCCTACATTTGTTGTTCCTATTAGTTTCTCTAGTTTCTACTATCATGGTTTGTTGATAGCATTATTTTTTTGTGTTCCATGGTTGCCACTATGTGAAAACACATTTCCTTTTTTAGGTATAGGCTTTCTAAAGTGGCCACCTCTCCAACACTCTACACGCTTTCTCGGAATCACCTTTAGCAATACACACCTATTCTTACACACCTATTTTTTGAGTTGCATCCTCAACGTGGTTTTTGTACATGTCTCAAAAAGAGGTGGCATCTATCTAGAATTATTCTACATTTAACTATATACAAACATAATTAGGGAGGCATATGCAGGTACGTAGAAGGGTACATGAACCCATAAATATAGTCATACCTATAATTTTGGCAAAATCAGCACAAGGTGTAATGTCCCCATTTTTAAGACCCTTAGCCTATCTTTCCCGTGGGCTTTGGGATGTTGCGAGGGGAAAATTATATTAAATAATTACATATTATTTCCCTAGAGAGTGATTTTTATCACTTGACATTATAAATCAATAATTATTTAATTTGAATTCCCCCACAATGCAAAATTAAAAAGGGAATTAATTAAACAACTTTTGGGTGGCTTTTAATAATAAAATCACCCTTGAAAGGGGACGCCACACCTAGGAGGATAAACTATTTTTATTTAATGATTTCCCTCTCCTATGGATTTCAAATTTTGTGCCTCCTTGTTTATAAAAGGAGAGCTTGGAATCATTATGAGACTTATGTTTGATGAATCTTTTGATTTCACTCCATGCCTCGAGTAATGGGATGTATGCTCTCTCTCTCTCTCTCTCTCTCTCTCTCTCTCTCTCTCTCTCTCTCTCTCTCTCTCTCTCTCTCTCTCTCTCTCTCTCTCTCTCTCTCTCTCTCTCTCTCTCTCTCTCTCTCTCTCTCTCTCTCTCTCTCTCTCTCTCTCTCTCTCTCTCTCTCTCTCTCTCTCTCTCTCTCTCTCTCTCTCTCTCTCTCTCTCTCTCTCTCTCTCTCTCTCTCTCTCTCTCTCTCTCTCTCTCTCTCTCTCTCTCTCTCTCTCTCTCTCTCTCTCTCTCTCTCTCTCTCTCTCTCTCTCTCTCTCTCTCTCTCTCTCTCTCTCTCTCTCTCTCTCTCTCTCTCTCTCTCTCTCTCTCTCTCTCTCTCTCTCTCTCTCTCTCTCTCTCTCTCTCTCACACATTGACTTGGAGCCATTGTTGAAGATATTGAAGAATGTAGTGTTCTCCTTTATTGTGCTCTACTATGTTGAAGTGTGTTTAATGTATTTTTTCTCCAGTCTAACATTGATGACTTGGTTTATGTGTTGGTGCATTAATTTTCCAAGTTAAATTTGCATGTTGGGGTTCCATTTTAAGTGCTTTTAGAAGGATTTTATAGTGCTAATGATCTATTGTTAATGTTGAATTAATTCAGCCATAACGACTTGGAATGGTGATGGTTTGATCATGTTTTGATGCCATAAATGCTAGATATGAAATCTGCCATGTTTTATTAATTATTTTAGATCAAGGAGTTAATAATTTGGTGTGTTTGGAGGCTAGCAAAGTGGTGGAAATAATTTAATAAATTTATCCTAACCCTAGCTGATGGATTTATGATTTTGAGGGCTGTTTTGGAAGGGTTGCAGTGCTTCAAAAATTCAGAATGATAGCTCTTAATTTATAGAAAATTCTGCAATTTATTTGAGGGCAAAATATGGAGTAATGAGCAAGTTATGAATTTTAGAAGATTTCAATTGTCTACAAGCTTTCTGGTTGTTACAAATTAATATTTATTTCAGATCTATTGTTTTGGGGTCATTTTAATAGTGAATTTGATTGAGGAAATTAGGAGAAATAAGGGGGAAATGATTTTATAATTTTTGGGGTTAATTGGATGCCCTAAATGTGTTGGGAGACCTATTTTTAGGGAAAAATTAGGGTTTTATGTTGGTTGTGCAAAAACTAGTTTTGGGATATTGTTCTTCATATTTTTGTGAACCAAAATCCAAAGTTTGAATATTTTTTCTTGGATGGTTAAGCGGGAATTAATTTTGGAAAATTGCAGCAGTTAGGGTTTGAATTTTGATTAATTATCTGCTATTAAAAATCGATCTAGGTAAAATTAGCATTCTAAATAGTTTTCTCATCTAACCCACCACCTTGGCATACTCCAACCCCACCTTGGGTTATATTATTGCCAACATTGAGTTATTTGAGGTCAAACTAAGAAGATATAATCTTCCTAGGGTGATCCAAATAATTAATTTTTTACAGATTTGCATAATATCCCAAAAGGGGATATTACAAAGTGGTATCGAGCATGTAATTTTGCACTGTGTGGTTTGACATTGCCTATGATTTATTAATTTATCTAGTGTAGGTAACGTGAAGGAAAATTTTTGGAAACTAGGTAGAGCACTCAAGCACCTACCTCAATCAAATGATGAGTTGCTCAATATTATGAAAGAAACAACAAGTTGCTTGGAAACAATAGAACAAGATGATTATGGATCCATGCTTCTTACAAGGTATTCATTGGTGATGCAGCTAGCTAAGCATGAGTTGTTGGATCACAAAGATGGGGATTCAGAATTATGGTCATCTTTTGCATTAATGAGGTCATAAGGATTACAGCCCCAAAATTGTCATATAGTGATGTCAACATGGAGGACATATTTGAGGTCATGGTGGGAAGTTTCCAAGGCCTTTGGGACCTCACAAGCCCTTGCTTTGGTAAGAGGGTTAGCATTTTGAACACTATGGAAAAATTAAGATCTTGTGTGATAATGATGGATCTAGAATGTAATGATCTTATTTCTCACATGTTTGAAGTGTTCTTTGATGTTATACATAATGATCATACTCAAGAGGTAATGGTTTCCATGCAAACCATTATGTCTTTGGTGTTAAATGAATATGAGAGTCCCCCACCACAATTGTTATCACTTCTTGAGGAAGGATTGAGTCAAGAGGCATCATGTGTTGCTCATACACTTGCCAAAGGTGTTCTAGAGCAATGTTCAAGCAAGGTGAAGGCAAATATGGCAGCCAAGTCTATGATTCTTCAAGGTATGAGTTCTTTGGTGTTTAATGATAAAGATTTGGTATCTAATACTTATATAGAGTTGGTAGCTCGCATAGAAAAATAAATGTAGTTCAAAGGGAAGAGAAGGAAGAAGATCCCCTAGATGCAAATAAGCAAGGTAAAGATTCATTATTGATTGAAGAGGTTTCTTTGCTTTTGTATGATTGCATGCATAATGATAAAATTATCATGGGATATGAATCCAAAAGGAAAGAGAAGGATGTGAAAATTGGGTGCATGATCCATATGATTTGATTGGGCATGACTACATTGTTGTAAATTCAAGCCCAAGCTAGGAATTAACGGACATCCATCTCAATGTGAACGTATATAGGAAAGTTGAGCAAGGAAAAAAATCTCCCAAGACAAATTATCAAGGTAGTGAAAGTGTTTTGTAGTATCTTAAATAGATGGAGAATTATATACCCTCGTAACAAGCATGTATAAATTGCATGGTATATATAATTAGGGGTACAATGACAAGATGGTGGGAAACTCACTAGCCAAATTTAAGGATGTCAAATCAAGTCAAATGAAGCCATGAGCATCATATTTGAACAAGGGAATTACATGTAAAGACTCCCTAGTTATAACAGAGTAAAAAAGTTAGAAGAGCACTTAAAGTAATATGAAGAAGCTTAGAGTTTAGGCGGCATAAGCGCTCAAACAAGAAGTATGGATTCACGCTTTCTACCATACCTTGCGAATTAAGGAGTGTGCACGGTATGTGGATTTCAAATAGCATAGAGAAACATCAAGCTGGGAGGACTTGAAAACTAATTTTGTGCATACATTATCTTACATCCAAGGTACCCAAATTAAACCCCTCATTGTTAAGTATCAAGAATGCAATTTTTGGAAATGAGGCCATAATTGAAGCTAGAATGTTAACACTTCACAATGACAAAAGAATGGTGGTACTAAAATGTTTAAATAATAAAGCAATAATAGTTATTCCAATGATGAAGAATAAGCTATTTGGATGACACACAACATGCAATGTAAAGGAAAACAAAATATGGTTTGTTAAATTGATGAAGAAGTGGGCACAAACAATTTAGATTTTAAAACTTCACATGGATCAAGGGATGTCATCAACAAAAAGGATAAAGTAATGCACCACATAATGAGCCATTAAAGTCTAAGAAGATAAACATTGGAACAAAAGAAGCATCAAAAGTTGTAACTATTGGAAATTGTTGATCCGAGGTTGAAATATCGAAGATTGTAGAACTTTTACACGAGTACAAAGAATTATTTCCAAGAAGCTACCCGACATGCAAGAATTACATTCGTAATTGGGTAAAATTCACATACAATTGTTTGAGGGCTCCAAACTAGTAGGCATAAAGTCATATTGAATGAATCCAAACTTGCACACCAAGGTCAAATAAGAGATAGGTGGAATGTTGGCCACAAGAATCATTGTCCCCATATAAGAATCAATGGACAATCCCAATGGTAATAAGCATCAAGGAAGATGTGTGCATCAGATTCATGTTGATTACGATGCACCGAATGTTGTATTTGTAGTTATTCTATTTCTAACACTTGATTATGAAAGAGTGATAGGAAGAGAAATCTACATGTTCATCAAGTAAACGTAGTTGAAAAGGATCATGTAAAGACAACCTTTGTAGCGAAACGGTGATATTTCACTTATACGGTAAGTTTTTTTGTTTAAAGAATGTGCCAATAGTTTTCTTGTGCATTTTTGTGGACACATTTGAAGATTTCATTATCAAATTTTTACAAGTGTAGTTAGATGATTAGACCATTTGTGGACTGGTTAAGGACCATTGTGAATGTTTTGGCCTTATGTTTGAGTATTGTCGATAGTTTCATATCTCATTGAGCATGAAGAAATGCACGCATCTCCAAGGAAAAAAATATATCCAAGACATGGAAAATAATTAAAACATTAAAAGTTCCTCCAACTATTAAGGAGCATCACACATAATGTGAGAAGGAAGAGGAGGAACATGACTCGATAATATACCTTTAATAAGAAAAACAAGGCGAAGGCTAGATACAACAAGAATTCCCACCCCCGACATAGAGTCAACTAGCAAGGCAGGGATAGGAAGAGAACCCCAACTAAACCCACGCACTAAAGGAAATTGAAAATGACATTGAGGTCAAAGTGAGAAAGATGTGCATACCTCATAAGAGGGAGAAAATACAAGCACAAGTATGCCATCAATAACTACTACTCCAAAGGCCCAATCTCCTCTCAAAAGTCTTGTGCATACATAGGTTGGTCGGAAAAGCAACCAAGATCCTAAGGAATTCAACATGAAAACTAATACACCTCCAAAAACCTTCCAAAAATAATTGATGTGGAAGATTAGGGTAACAAGAAAAGTCTAGCAAAGGGGAGGAGAACAAGGATGAAGAAGATGAGAAACGTGATGAGAAAGAAGAGGAAAACCAAGAAGAAATGAGTGCCGAAGATGAAGAAGAAGATGCAGAACGTGGTGAAGACAAGTGCAAAAGTATGAAAGAAGAAGAAGAGGATGAAGATGTTAGGATATAAGGGATAAAATATGTGGAATAATCCCTCAGAGAATCGCAACAAAGAGAAACTAATATGCGTAGAAAATATTATAGATCTCAAATAAAATTGCGAATAAAATAACACAACACAAAGAGATAGTATTTAACGTGGTTCACCAAATTTTGGCTATGTCCACCAATAATTACTTGCTCATATTTTATTACAAGCCACCTCTCTCTCAATACAATACCTGATCTATTTAGAGTTATGCTCAACAAAATCTACATAATTCACACTCCGAATTAAAAACACATCTACAATGTTACATTATATCTACCATGTGCATAAAACCATATAAGTAGACAACTGCTAAAGTAGTTTTTACAAAACATTTGGTATTAAAACCATGGGCCAAAACCGTCTCATAAACCTATGGGTCAAAATCCTACCCATATGAGAAAATCACGTTTCCCGGTATATTGGGCACGTTTTAAGGCCAAAAAATGTGCATGGTAATCGTGGAAAGTGTAAAGTGCTCTTAGTGTATAGTTTTCAACACTTTCACACATGAAAACAGGCTCCACAACCTAACAATCTCCCACTTGAGACTAGGTTTCCTCTAGCAAGCTTCTCAACCCTTCACTAGTTTCCATGAAGACCAACCAAAGCTAACACAGCTTCAGCTTTTCCTCAGTGACCACCTTGGTCATCATGTCTATAGGATTCTGACTGGTATGAATCTTCTCCAGCTTCAACTTCTCTTCCTCCAAAGTTGTCTTGATGAAATGGTACCTTAACTATATATGCTTCATCCTAGAGTGGAAAGCAAAGTTCCTAGCTAGATGCATAGCACTTTGAATATCACTATGCAACTTTCCTTCCTCCTGCTTATACCCCAACTCCTCAAGCAATTGTTGTAACCAAATCATTTCTTTTCTTGCCTCTATGTTAGCAACATACTCAACCTCCGTGGTTGACAAAGCCACCAACTTCTGTAGTCGTGAAATCCAACTTACTATTGTCCCACCTACAGTGTAAACATAACCTGTCATGCTCCTCCTACTATCTACATCTCCAGCCATATTTGAATCTACATAACCACACAAAGTGGTTTCGATCCACTTTAACACAAAACTGTCCCCATGGTCCCTCTCAAATACCGAAGGATCCACTTTACTACCGCCCGCTGATCTCTACCTAGATCACTCATAAATCTACTCACCGCTCATGGGTAATATCAGCCCTGGTGCACACCATGGCATAAATCAAACCGCCAATCACTGATGAGTAAGGTACCTTAGACATTTGGTTTCTCTCATGCTCTGTCTTGGGACACTTGATCCTTTAATAATTTGAAATGGCCTGCCAAAGGAGTCCCAACCGGTTTAGCATCTTACATGATTAAACCTCTCTAAGACCTTCTTAATGTACTCTTCCCGAGATAAATTCATCTTTCGTTCCTTCCTATCCGAGATATCCTCATACCAAGGATTTGTTTGGCTACCCCCAAATCCTTCATAAAGAAAGGATTCACTTAGTTTCTTCTTGAGTACTTTTATTTCTTGCATGTTTTTACCTGCAACCAACATGTCATCCACATACAAACACAGGATAATATAACTTGCCATCCTCAAATTTCTTTGTATACACGCAATGGTTAGAATGACATCTAATATAACCTTGCTCCATCATGAAGCTATCAAATTTCTTATACCATTGACGTGGAGCTTGTTTCAAGCCATACAAACTCTTCTTCAGTTTGCACACCATCTCCTCTTTACCTTTGACCTCATAGCCCTCTGGTTGCTGCATATATAGTTCCTCCTCCAAATCACCATGGATAAATTCAGTCTTTACATCAAGTTGTTCTAAGTGCAAGTCTTCTGCTACAACTATTCCTAGAACAGTTCTAATAGAAGTCATTTTTACTACAGGAGAAAAATCTCATCAAAATCTATACCTTTTTTTTGTGCAAACCCCTTGACCACCAACCGGGCCTTGTATCTTTTCTTTCCTCCTTCCTCTTTGAATTTGAACACCCACTTATTTTTTAATGCTCTTTTGCCTTCGGGTAGCTTTACCAAATCCCATGTCTAGTTCTCCATGAGATCCTGATGCTCCTCATCCATGGCTTGCTCCCACTTCTTCCTAACATCTACCTGCATTGCTTCATCAAAGCTCTCTGGCTCTCCACTATCAGTGAGTAATAAATAATAAAGAGAAGGAGAAAAATGTTCAGGCTCTCTTCTTACCCTAGAAGACCTCCTCAATATAGGAGTTTGGGGTTCATTGATTCATGTGTCACTTTCCCATCCGGAAGATCCTCTACCACTACATATTATTTCTTGGATTCTTCCCTATTTTCCTACAACTTCTGCTTATACATGACTTTCTCATTAAAGACCACATCCCTAGATTGAATGATTTTCTTGTCCTTAATACTCCAACATTTATATCCAAAGTCATCACCACCATAACTAATGAAAGTACATTTTTTCTAATTTATCCTCTAGCTTGGTCCTATCATCCTTGTCTATATGGACAAACACCTCACATCCAAAGACTCTAAGAAATGAATAATCAACTTTCTTACCATACCAAGCCTCCTCAAGTATGCCTCCATCCAAGGAACTTGAAGGTCCTCTGTTTATCAAGTACATAGTTGTGCTCACCGCTTCTACCCAAAAAGAAAGAGGCAGTCCTGCATGTAACCTCATGCTCCTAACACGTTCCATTATTGTTTTGTTCATCCTTTCTGACACCCCATTCTATTGTGGAGTTCCTGAACCATATTTTACCTATGGATTCCATTCTTAGAACAATAATCATCAAATTCATTGCTGCAATACTCCCCTCCATTATCTGACCTGAGACATTTTAGCTTAAGACCTGTTTCATTCTCTACCAAGGCTTTCCATTTAACAAAAGTGTCAAATACATCATATTTGTTTCTAATACAATAAACCCAAACTTTCCTTATTGCATCATCAATAAAAGTAACATAATAACTTGAACCCCCAAGAGATGATACCTGAGTTGGCCCCCACACATTAGAATGCACCAGCTCTAACTTACTCTCTTTCTTTATAGGTCCAACCTTGAGAAACCTTACTCGCTTCTTGTTTCCCATATATGCAGTCCTCACATAACTCCAAACCTATTTCTGTATATCTAGAAAATCCTTCTTTATGATCTACATGCCCTTATGGCTCATATGACCGAGCCTATAGTGTCACAATGTTGTATCTACTTATGAATCCATAAGATTACAAACATTAGTGCTATAAGTGGTTAAATACAAGGTTCCAACCTTCTTACCTCCTGCCACCACAAGAGCACCCTTGGTAACCTTCCAAGAGTCCACTGTAAATATCACAATACAACCATCACTTCCCAACTGCCCTACTGATATCAAATTACATCTTAATGTAAGCACATGTCCGACATCGTTCAATAGCCAAGTATTCTCATTCTACATCTTAACCTCAAGAGAACCTTTTCCAACTATGTTGCTAGGTTCATCATCACTAAGAAAAACATGCCCAAAATCTCCTTGAACATAATCAACAAAATAATGCCTATGTGGAGAAGCATAAAAAGAAGCCCCAAATCTAAAACCCAAGATTCAAGAATATTCTACAAAGAAAGAATCAAAGCATCCCGACATACATTACTCATTGCCACATTTGCCTCCTTGTTTTCATCTTGTTGTTTCTTCTTTCCCGAAGCTCCCAATAGTCCTTCTTTGCGTGCCCAAACTTTCCACAATGCCAAAGATACTATCTTTCTTTTGGATTTTGACCTTTCCCGATTCTTTGATTTTCCATGGTTTACTCTATTTTTCTATCTCCCTCTAGTTTCCATCACAAAGCATTCCTAAAGTAGAAGATTCCCTAGAGCTTTTTCTTCACATTTCCTTGCTTAGAATCACCCCTATAACATCCTCAAACTTCAACTTTGAGTTATTTGGAACCGAGTTGCTTACCGCCATTACCATGCTATTCCAACTCTCAAGTAAAGAGCACAGAACTAATAAAGCCCTAACTTCTTTATCAAATTCTATTGAACAAGATAGCATATTTACAACCACATTAAAATCATTTAAATGATCTACTATTGAACCATTCTCAGACATCTTCATATTAAACAACTTTTTCATTAAAAATATCTTATTTGAGGTAGAGGGTTTTTCATACAACTTCCCTAATGCATCCATCAGTTCTTTTGTAGTCTTTTCCTTTGAAACATTAAATAATACCGAAGATGCAAGACACAACCGGATTGTCCCAAGTGCCTTCCTATCTAGCAAATTTCATTTCGCATCACCATGCTCGAGGTTTAGTCACCTACTGCTCGACAACGGAATATAAAGATCCTTCTAATAAAGGTAATCTTCCATATGCATCTTCTAAAGACTAAAATTCTACCCGTTGAATTTATCAACCCTTGATCTTCCATCATCAACCATAGCTCCTACTCAACATAAAACTTTCCCTGCGATTCAACACTTCAGAAACCAAACCAGGATCTGATACTAATTGTTAGGATATAAGGGATAAAATATGTGGAATAATCCCTCATAGAATCGCAACAGTAGAAACTAATATGCAGAAAATATTACAGATCTCAAATAAAATTGTAGAATAAAATAACACAACACAAAGAGACAATATTTAACGTGGTTCACCCAATTTGGGCTACGTCCACCAAGAATCACTTGCTCAAATTTTATTACAAGCCACCGCTCTCTCAATACAATACCCAGATCTGTTTGGAGTTATGCTCAACAAACTCTACAGAATTCACACCTCGAATTCAAAACACATCTGCAATGTTACATTATATCTACCATATGCATAAAACCATATAAGTAGACAATCACTAAAGCGCTTTTACAAAACCATGGGCCATGGGCCAAAACCATCCCATAAACCTATGGGTCAAAATCCCACCCATATGAGAAAAGCACGTTTCATGGTATATCGGGAATGTTTTAAGGCCAAAAAAATGTGCACAGATTGTGGAAAGTGTACAATCTTCAACACTTTCACACATGAAAAAATGTTCCACAACCTAATAGAAGAAGAAGAAGAGATGGAGTATAATGAGAAATGACCATCGAACACTCTTCTCTAGATTCTAATAAGGGAAACCATACAAACAATTATTTTATTGGAATTACCTAAAAGATATGGTTGGAACAATAAAAGGAAAGAAAACATTTTCATTTACCCTTGATGTTGCAGACAAAAGAGACGGTGTTTGGAATCCCCTACTCAAGCTTGTATAAGCTTCTAGATGAGGTCGAGGATCAAGTAGGAGTGACCCTCACAAACACCTTCCAATTGTCAAAAACCAAAGCATCGTGGATGCGCTTTTGAAAATTACATGAGAGGTTGTATAACAAAACTTCATTAATAGTGTAGAAAATCACTTACGATGAAAAAATAATAGTACGAAGATCAAAGAAATGAAGAAAAAACTAGAGAAGTTGGTTGAGCATAAGGACTTAATTGAGAAGCATACGCACTTAATTGAGAAGCATACGCATGATGACCTAAAGGCGTTAAAACTATGCCAAAGGATAGTTACCAATGAACCTTGTTTAGTTAAGGCACTACCATGTGGATCAAGGAGGAGGTGTAGATAAGCTAGAAAGTTTGATCGCATGCTCTTGAAGCTTCAAGAAGTGGAAGGGGAAGGCCACACACAACAGAGCAAAGAGGAGCAAGAAAAAGCTAGAGATCTTTGTGCAAAAAAATTAAAAAAATCTTGTGCAAACCTGGTTGCCAAGCTTGAAGAAAAGCCCACAAATGCAGATAGGGTAATCGGATGACTCTTTAAGCAATCCAAAATAATTTGATGCAGAGATACTCCCATAGGTCCAAAAACAAAATGCCTATAAAATACAGATAGATAGAAATGACATTGACAAGACCGATCACGATAACTCTGCAAGACATGAAAATCTAGAAGAGGAGATTAGCACAAAGAAGGATAAAATCAAATCGCATTTAGAGAGTTACAAAAAATAACCTCAAGGAAGAAAGTGTGTTAGATGTAGCAAAAATTTAAGAAAAACATTACAAAATTTTCAAGATAAGGCGCAGGATCCAAATAAATATGTCAAAGCTCAAGGACCTTACTACGTAAATTGAAAAGATGGGCCCCCTTGTTCGAAGACCTTATATCAATGGAAGGTGCACAAAGATTTTATAAGGTAAGAGGTTCTAGAATTATTCAAAGAAACGACTAAAGGATTACCCGATGGTGGGCGGGATGATGTCGGACCTCTAAATTTTCATACATTATTTTGGCTAAGTCCCAGTTGGGCAACTATTGTATTTTTATTCTTCATTTTTTCCCTATTCTTTGGCGTGCACATACTTGGGGGATGGATAAGGAAATTGTGTGTAAGTTTCTTATAGTGGAAAATGGAGCTTGAGACAAATAAAGCATCATATGGGATAAAGATAGAAAAGCAACTACATATCTCGATGTGTACATGTTAAGGAAGAACAAGTGGTGCGTGGAAACACAATTGGGTTGAAAAATAAAGATCTTAAGAGTAGACCAAAAAACCAAAGGGAACAAAGGAGTAAACATCTAGAAGAGGTAGAACTATCATGCAACAAAAAAAAGACTTCCATGCAAAATAGAGAACTATGATAAAGAGACATACGGCCTAAAATTTTCCTCAATGTAATAGCTAGATGATAAAAATAGAACCAAAGGGCTATTTATAACTCTTGTTCGACTAGTGAAGGGCAAGTCATCACTAGTATATATATATACCCCTAAAAAAGTGTACAGAGGAGAGAACATAACATTAATAGAATCATTGTAAACAAACACTATGAAAAGGATTGTTACTACCACAATCATGACAATTTTGATCACTAGTAAGAATTTGTAAGATAGAGATGTTTTGATTATCAATATGGAGAAGAGTGTTATTGAGTCAATCTTTGTGTGAGTATGGATTTGATTATCTTCTTTGTTACTATAGTATGAATGCCTTTTTAATTTGTTTATCTATACAATCACTTCATATCAATATAATGAACATGATGAGGACCGAAACTCTATCACATCTGGGTCAACACATTCAGATTTCTTGCCTTAGTGTGATAGGCCGACGCGAGGAGATAGCTAGCTTGTGCACCCTATAATGATAAAGGTTCATAGGGTAAAAAGAGTCCCATCTGGGGACCCTCATTCTACCGAACGAGTCCCTCCACTCCTCTTGGTCAAGACCCGGATACTGATCTCTATACGGGGTTACTCGATGAGGAAGGAAGAACAAGTCCATTCTCTCCCGCTTAGTTAGGACCCAAATAGTCAAATATCTATATAGGGCATCAAATGATGAAGGAAAAGCATTATATAGCTTATCTCGGAGGTGTAGGAAAATCATGAAGTACCCCACAATGATCCCTAGTTGAAATGAACAAAGCAACAATTCATTGCATTTAATTTAATAGAGCACATTCATCCTTTCCTCCATTTCCTTTCATTTCTCCATTTTCTTGCTTTCCTATCAAATTATTCACTTTAACTTGATAATTTATTCTTATACCGACACATTATTTATTGTAATCTATTGTATGGGTAGTTATTTGAAATGTAATTATGAGTTTCTATAATAAAGTAAAACTCAAGTTGTGTGCGTGTATTTTTCGTAAGCTAAGTTAGATGAATGAGAACTACCACCTAAATAGTTCTATAACAAAGCTAAGTCAAAATCTAGGCACCATCAAGATGAGAGCTAAACAAGATCAATACTAAGTATAATGCATTCACTTTGAACTAAGATCAAATTAACATGCTAAAGTATTCAAAACCTCTACTTCTCTAGATTACCAACAAAAGCAAATGGACCTATGTAGACTCCATGGCAATCAAATTGATTGTTTTGATCTTCAAGAAACTTAGGAATGGGAGCTCATCAAAGCTTGGCTACAAGACCCCTTTGACTATTCGCATATGACCCAAGCACTTGGCTAGAAAATGCAAGAAATGAAGCTTAGCTCTTCAAATGGTGAATTTCTCAAGAATAACAAAAAACTTATAGTATATTTTCTATGTGCTTTGCTTTTTTCTTTTCAAGGAATTAGGTGTGAGTGTAAAGGTAGGATGAGGGCTCTTTATATAGCCCAATGGATAAAGGAATCACTATATCCCTTTGCATGTGGGATAATAGAGATGTTGAGTTAGTTGTGGATAAGGGGGGTTTATATAGGGTTGAGTTTACTTTAGAGAGTTTAGCTTGTCCTTTAGTGGCTCATGTGGATAAAGGGGCTTATTAATTAATCAAAATGATTAATTAATAGATGTGCAAACTTATAAAAAAATTTAGAGGAATATTAGCATGATTTAGACTATAGAGAGGATTAAATCAATTAAATATTGATTTATTGTTAATTGAAAGGGGAGGCTAATTAATAATTAGTCTAGGTAAAAGGGGATTTATTAATGTAATGTCGTTAATTAGGGTATTTGTTAGATAGGTGACTTAATTAATTATCGTAGTGTAATTAATTAACGATAATAGGAGAGAAAGTGAACACTTTTGATGATATGTCGCCAATTTGTGGGAAAGGAGATAATTAGCACAATTTAAGTATTTAAATTGCTTGGGCATAATTATAGGTGTTTACATTTGCCCCTCTTTGGGGTGACGTAAGTGACTCCACTTCAAAGATAGCAGATGGATAAAATTTTGAAGGGGTAGAAGAAAAATTAGTAGAAGCGAGAGATGCCCCCTCGAGTGTCAATGGGGTGATGAAGGAAGATGATCAACGATCGAAAAAGGTGAGAAATATATAAAGAATGGGTAGGGACAAAATGCCTAGGTTAAACGGAAGATTAGGGGTGAGAGGAGAGTGATGCAAAAGAAATATGGAGAAGCGGAGAGAAGAACTTAGCCTCTACCCTTTGTATTGAAACAACTTCAGTGTCATCATATTGCCAAAAGATCTACGTCATCGGTCCTTATGAAAAATATAAGCATACAACAAAGTAGAATGACATGAAAAGCCATACTACGAAAAAAATCCATTAGGATTAACATACAACATCCATGTAACATACAAAATGTGTTAGGATTATACCAGTTGTACATATAAACAAGCATGCAATGAATAATGTAGAAAATGTAAAATAGAAATAAATGTAATAAATAGAGACACAGATTTAACATGGTTCACCCAAAAAGGGCTACGTCCACCAGAAATAGCCAATCCTTTTATTCCATCTAGCTAAAACTATCTCACAGTGCCTCCACTGATATAATGAGCCTCACACATAATGACCCTTTACAAATATTAGGATTTTTTATCATTTCGGGGAAACATATAAAAACCACCCGTTAGATTTGTGACCTAATAAGGAATGGTCCAGATTTCACAATGCATAAATACATATAAAATGTGGCTTACGAGGCACTACCCCGAACCCCATCTAGGTGCATGGCCCCGACCCCACAAGGGGGAGAAGCCCCCCTTGCAACCCCCATCACTATCAAGCTCCACAACCAACAATCTCCCACTTGGAGACTGATTGTTGTAACTCCACCACTACAGCTCCTGCTTGGAATTTTCTTCTTGGCTTGTTTCTTCCACTTCAAGATCAATCTTGAAGACCCAAAAAGTTGAATGCAAATCCAACTTCTCCTTTTTCATTGGCTTAGTAAACATATCAACAAGATTATCATCTGTATGAATCTTCACTAACTCAAGTTGCCCATCCTCCAACACTTGTTGTATGAAGTGATATCTTAGCTGAATGTGTTTTGTTCTTGAATGGAAGGTTGAGTTCTTTGCTAGGTGAATTACACTTTGACTATCACTATGTAACTTACAATCCCCTTGCTCCTTACCCAACTCCTCCATGAACCTACTCATCCATAACATTTCCTTACTTGCCTCAGTCGTTGCAACATATTCTGCCTCTATAGTAGATAGGAAACTACCTTCTGCAACTTTGAGATCCAACTCACTACCGCACCACCAACTGTAAACATGTATCTAGTAGTGCTCCTCCTGCTATCCATATCTCCTACCATATTTGAATCCAAAAATCCATGTAAAGTATAATTTGACCCTCCGAAGCACAAGTGCCTACTAGTGGTCCCTCTCAAAATCTTTCGGAGGTCTACCAATACGTTGTGACCTTCTTACCAAAGATGGGGATGTCACAGATCATTATTTTCTTGCTTCTCATTTTCTTGATTTTCCACAAAGGTGCCGATACTAACACTCGGCTATCGTGCTCGGCCTACAAGACTATCAACCTCGGTACCTGTAGGTGGATATTTTCCACCCAAGAGTTCATTTTTAGGAGCTATATCCTCAACCAATTCTTCCTTGGGATTTTTTTCATCCTGTACATGATCCCCGTACATTCTATTTTCACACGAAATAACATCACGACTCCTAATTATATTATATTCATCTAGATCCCAAAACCGAAATCCATAATCACCATTGAGCCATAGCCTATGAATGTACAATGTTTGAATTTTGAATTCATTTTTTCTTGTTTTCTTTATTAACATGCAAAAATGCCTCTAAACCAAATACTCTTAAAAATGAAAGGTCTACCTCTTTCCCGGTCCAGGATTCTTTAGGAATTTCTCCATCTAATGCACTCGAAGGCCCACGGTTGATTAAGTACAGTATCTACGGCCTCTGCCCAAAACTGAAGAGGCAGCCCCGCATGTAATCTCATTGACCGTGCATGCTCCATTATTGTTCTATTCATCCTCTCACTAACACCATTTTGTTACGGAGTCCTGGGAACTGTTTTCTCTTTACGAATCCCATTCAAGGAACAATAATCATCAAATTTCTTACTGTACAATACTCTCTGCCATTATCAGATCTCAAACATTTCAATTTAAAACCACATTCATTCTCAACAAGTGCTTTCCATTTATTAAATGTATCAAAGACATCGACTTACGCTTAATGCAATATATCCATACCTTCCTTGTGGCATCATCTATGAATGTGACATAGTACAGAGAACCACCATGAGATGCAACATGGGCTGGCCCCACACATCTATATGAACTAGCTCCAACTTTTTCTCTTTCTTGGTATTCCCTACCTTGAGAAATCTAACTCTTTTTTGTTTCCCAAAAATGCAATGCTCACAAAACTCTAAGTCCAATTGCTTCAAACTTGAAAGCTTACCTTTTTCCTATAGAATTTTCATTCCCTTCTCACTCATATGTCCCAATCTATTGTGCCACATGTTGGCATCCTCATTTGAAGTAGACAATATGGTAGAAGAATTAGATATACAAGTAGACAAATAAAGAGTGCCTACTTTCTTACCTTGTGCCACTACTAGGGCACCCTTGGAAACCTTCCAAGCATCTAAAGTGAATGTGACTGTGAAACCTTCACCACCCAACTGTCCTGTAGAGATGAGATTTCTCCTAAGACTAGGTACATGCCTCACGTCTCTTAATATCCATGTAGTTCCATTTTGTAATTTTAGGTGTACATTGCCCTTCCCGACAATGTTGCACGGCTCATCATCACCTAAATAAACCTATCTAAAATTTCCCTAGACATACTCTTTAAAATATCCCTTATCAGGGGTTGCATGGAAAGAGGCACCTGAATCTATTACCCAAGATTCTACTCTAGTATCAAGAGAAAGTATAAGAGCATCCTGAACAATATTACCTGTCATATTTTCCTCTTTAATACCTTCAAGTTGGTTTTCTTTGTTTCCTTTGAACCAACAATCCTTTTTAGCATGTCCTCTCTTTCCACAGTTCCAACAAGTAATGCCTCTACTCCTAGATTTGGATCTTCCCATATTCGATTTAGATCTCCCACAAGCCTTACTCTTTGATTTCTCCTTGCTCCTCCCTCTACTCTCCATATTCAACACATTTCCAGAAGAAGAATTTTCCCCTGTACTTTTCTTGCACATTTCCTCATTTAAAATGACACTTACTACATCTTCAAATTTAAGAGAAGTAGATGATGTATTACTAACTGCCATTACTAAGTTGTACCAAATTTCTAACAAAGAACATAGGAATAATAATGCTCTAACCTCCTCATCAAATGGGATATTAACTGAATCTAACTGATTTACAATAGTGTGGAAATCATTAATATGGTTAGATACATATCCACCCTCTTGCATTTGTTGATCAAACAATCTTTTCATCAAATAAACTTTATTAGATGCACTAGGTGTTTCATATAAATTAGCTAGGGTTTTCATCAACTCTACCGTACTCTTCACCTGTGAGATATTTGAAGCTACGGACGATGTCGACTCAATCGAATCACACCGAGAGCCTTCCTATCCAGAACCTTCCACTCCTCATCAAACATGAATGGGGGCTTCACTTCTTCACCTCCCAATGGTAGGTATAGATCCTTTTGATACAAGTAATCTTCCACCTGCATTTTCCATAGCTGGTAATTTTGGTCGTCAAACTTCTCAACTCTAAACTTATTCTCCTTTGTCATTGCTACTTCTCCCACTCAAACAAAAATCCCTCTGTGATTATATTGCCAATAAATAAATCTCAAATGTGCTCTGATACCAGTTGTTAGGATTATACCAGTTGTACAGACATGATAAAGAAGAATGCAATGAATAATGTGGAAAACGTAAAATAGAAATAAATGCAATAAACAGAGATACAAATTTAATGTGGTTCACCCAAAAAGGGCTACGTCCACTAAAAATAGCCAATCCTTTTATTTTGTCCATCTAAAACTATCTCACAGAGCCTCCACTGATACAATGAGCCTCATACATAACAACCCTTTACAGATATTAGGATTTTTTATCATTTCGGGAAATATAGAAAAACCATCCATTAGATCTATGACTAATAAGGAACGGTCTAGATTTCACAATGCATAAATACATATAAAATGTGGCTTCTGGGGCGATCCCCCGGAGCCCGCAAGGGGGCAAAGCCACTCCTTAATGCCCGCACTATCATGCTCCATAACCAACAAAATGCAATGCAATATGAGAAGGAAACAAGCTCATTTAATAGAAAAACAAGTACGAACACACATATCCAACCCAACAATGGTCAAGACAGTTGTACAAATGTTTTGTTATCAAGCTGAAGAGGTCCACATGTTCGTGATTGATGAAAAGGGTTAAAAATGATGCCCCGAGAAAGGATACATGCAAGGGGAAATGATAATGGACACTTTGGGTCCAAGTAGAAAGCTTTGTGTACAATGAAACAAAGACATGGAAACAAGATGTGCCCCAGAGTATAGATGAAGCAAGCAACTAGCTTTGTGAATGGTTGTGAATCCGGCGATCCGCAAGTCGTGTTGATCGGGGAAGATGTGAAACAAACCAATAGGATATGGAAAGAATACCATGCGCAAGACACAAGTTTCAACTTCGTAATAAGTAGGTTACCTATTTTTGCAAGTTTTTTACTTGTTTAGGATTTTGTGGAGAATTTTTCTTTTTTTTGGATTTTTGAAGTGATATATATATATATATATATATATATATATATATATATATATATATATATATATATATTTTTTTGTGTTTTCTGAAATGCGGTGGACAATAGAAGAAAATAGAAGAAATAGAATGAAGTGCCTAGATGCAAAATAAAATGCCCCAGGGGAAGAAAGAAGAAACAAGTGACAAATAATGTCCTTGTATAGTGGAAAAATTAATAAAATAATTATTTTTAAAATAAAAAATAATTATTCAAGAGAGTGTGGATAAGAAGAAAAATCACCTAGGAGCAATAAAAATTGTCCTAGTGAGAAGAAAGGGGTACTAGACGGCAAAAAATGCCCCATGAAAAATGAAAGAAAAATAATTATTTAAATAAAATAATCATTCGACGATGAACAGAGGAGAAAACGGCGGTCAAAACGAGCCTCCAGCACCATGGCCGGTGAAAAATAGGTTGATATACCCCACCCGGGGGGTAAATCACCACAACCAATTCATTTGTTACCGACCACTGCTAAATTTTTATCGCAAGACTCGATATAGAACGAGGATGATGGTGAGAGCACGAGACCGATTGAGATGGGTAGACATAGTCCGAGGGTACGAGTGGCACGCAGACGATGGCATCTTTGTGAGTATCCTAACCCTCTCTGTCAATTTTACAATTAATGCCCATAGAAGTAGGAATTTAGGGTTAGGGGTCATGTCACACACATGCACGGGGCGTAGGTGCACTAAATGTGGCGCAGGTGCCCAAATGGTGGTGCAAGACTCACCACCGGTGCATATGTGTGCACACGCGTGCAAAGCACACACAAAACATGCCTATGCGCATGCATATACACCACACATGTGCACACATGCACACACACTACAGTAGCACACATAAAGGGCCCACGCACATGCGCACACACAAAGTATCTATACGATGTCACAAGTGCCCATAAGCGGTTGCACACATGTGCATGCACCGAAAGGATGGCACACATGCCATAGGGTGCACACATGCCCCAAAGGGCATGCATAGGCACACTAAGCAGACAGAGGGACAGATAAAAAATACCAAAAATGATGGCACTTAGAAGAAAATTTAGGATTTTTGGGTTAACCCTAAAATGATAGGTAGAATTTAGAAGAAATGTTAGTAACTGACACATGGAATGATTTTGTAGAGAGACGCTTACCCATGCTTCAGACACGTGAGTGACATTCACGCATTGTAGAGCTAGAGGGGAGCATGTGCCAACGAGACTAGCATGCGGTGGTGATACTCCTAGAGGCGGTGGGCCTAGGCCCCGTATCCCGGATGCCATCTATTACTTTGGATCATGGTCTACTTACTGCATTGGCTGAGGGTGGCACAATGAGAGCTAGTGTTTCAGGCTCCCTACTAGAGAGATGACAGTGACTCTAGAGGATGTGTGGTAGATTCTCCGCATGCCTATCCTAGGCTCGTTGATTGAGTATACTAGTGACCTTGGGTGGATCAGGGGCAATTGTTAGTGACCTGTTTATCGATAGAGATGATATACCGCATGATGGTATGACAGTTGCATTTCATGAGTGCATCGCAGATCCGACACTACACCGGGGCCTTTATACATGATGTCACTTATCAGTGGGTTTTTGCTCACTGATAAGACTAGGACATCCTTCCCTAGGGGTCTGATGACATTAGTGCATGGGATCTTCAGTGGTGAGTGTTATTGTTGGGGCCAGTGCATACTGAGCACATCTGTATTGGGATCTACATCTTATTACCTACCACCATCAAAAGATGGTGGGGCCTGCCTCTCTACTGCAGATTTGGTCATGGGACCACATAGCTATTGGGTGCCCTGTAGGCACATTACATGTCCGAGCCCCAGAGGAGCCATCATATATGGCATGGGTTTCAGTAGGTGACGACATACGAGGTCACCTAGGCAGTTTATACAAATATCGATGAGAGTTTGATGAGTTATTAGACAAGGATATCATATGGAGACCTTATAGGTAGATATAGTGGCTAGAGGATGTAGTAGAGCTCAATGTTTATACAATGGAGCACTTCCTTCTTGGCATTCATAGCTATATTATTGAGTTATACAGGGTAGACAGATGTCAGCGATAACTGGGCATGGTGCAGGGGGTTCCATAGCCAGACTTGTGGTATGCCCACCGAGATTCTGAGAGGCCGACCATGGGGCCACACATACAGTGACCTAAGCTAGGGCCATTTTTTATAGGTGGTTCCATAGGTATGGGATCCCAGCTTGACAGTTAGAAATCCGGGGTACTACTACCACTTACATGGACATGGACTTGGTATGCCACTATTTTACCACGACGCTTGACTATTCCATATGAGGCTTGGGCAGCAAGGTACTCGACCACCATGAGAGCTTCACCATGGCGGTGACGAGAGGGAGGATGTAACATCCCGTGACCCAGCTGATCCATTTGATGGGCTACCACATGATGAGCAGGGTGCAACACAGGTGTAGGGACAGAGGCCACAGGACAGGCACCTGCATAGGTTCCCTAGGCTTAGATTATGAGAGAAAGGACAATCCTCCAGACCGGCATCATCAGCAGGCACACAGGGATAGGCACATGGACCCCGGTGGTGCAACCAAAGGGCACAAATAACCACCTTATAAGCAGCAGCTATGCAGAGGCCCTAACAGAGAGAGACCAGGCCCGGGCTCAAACTTTGAAAGTGACAACAAAGTGGGATCAAGCTCAAGCTTAGGCTTTGACAATGACAGCAGAGCGAGATCAGGCTTGGGCCCAGGCTGGCCAGGGAGATGATGGTGTTATTCACTTTCAGCAGATTTGGTAAATGGCAGCATAGATGGCTCAGGTGACAAGCCTATATCAGTAAACACAGGCCCAGCTATAGCTACAGCGTGATACTGGAGAGAGATAGGCTGAGAGTAGAGCAGAGTAGTGGGTCAGTCCGAGCTTTCCCGAGCTCGAGCATCAATAGAGATAACGTCCTTCCGATGCACATAGATGGCATAGCGGTGACCGCCTGGACTCATAGAGATCTAGCTACAATAGAGGGTAGAGCATCCTACTATAGATCTTTATATTATGAGGTAGTTTTCGGCTGAGCGACGGGCACCTTCCTATAGCCAGCAGTGAGTAGAGGGACCAAGTCAGAGAGGCCTCAGGCCTCAGTGGAGTAGCCACGGGGATAGTCAGGGAGACCGAGTGATGCTCATGCTATGCCTCCACCATGAGATAGACCAGCCACCCCATCTGAGGGCTCGAGTCAGCCTTGATGATTGTATTGATACATATGCCTCTTGATGAAGGCTATGAGCAGCTTGTGCTCGATGTACAACATTCTTTATTTGTATAGTAGTTTTGACATATGCCTCTGATGAAGGCCTTTTGTATTCTTCAATGTATATGTCTTTTTGTATCCTCGATGAAGGCCTTTTGTATTCTTTGATCGATGTATATCATCTTTTTGTATGCCTCAAGATGAAGGCATTTTTGATGTATATAGTAGCGATGTATATCTATTTTTGATACAGATATACCACACACATGTATATATATGGACATTTTTGACATGACACATGTGTTTATGAGATGGACATTGTTTGTTATTTTTGATTGAGTATATGGATAGATAGATGTGTTTATGATGTTAGCTGATTTGATTTCACATGTATATGTATCCTGATTTTTTGATGTATCGCATGTGTTTTGATTTCTAGATGATAGATCTTGTAGAGTATATCAAATGTATTTGCTCATGTGATGTGCCAGACTTAGTGGATGGGATGATATGATGATATGGGTGTGGGGGGATAGATTTTGATATTTGTGATCCCTCTTGCCCCCATTTGATGATACGATATGTGATGATTAGCTTAGCATTCATGTATGATGTATACTTAGCTTTTTCTTGATATATGATGTATAGATGATGTTAGATGTGATGATATTGATGGAAATATGATGATGTGATAACAAAATGATGCACATGCAACAAAAAACACAATCAAATGCTAACAAAGAACATAATGAACCAATACAACAATGTACCATGATTCACTAGCATGCAAAAACACACTTCAATATGCACAAGTAAGAATAAATCTAATCTAATCAAGAAAAGATGAATCCTAACAAAGTATGTCCAAGCAAAAAACAATACAAATGTACAAACATGAAGCAACTATACAAGCAAAATCAAGCAAAGCAAGAAACAAGACAATGCAAGTAAACTAAAGTAAATGTTTTTGTAAGATTTGTTTTGTGAAACAATTTTCTATTGTTTTGATTTTTGTGAAACAATTTTCTATTGTTTAGAGTTTTGTGAAACAATTTTCTATTGTTTAGGGTTTTTGTGAAACAATTTTCTATTGTTTTTATTTTTTGTAAAAAATTTTCTATTTTTTGATTTTTTAAACAATTTTCTATTGTTTTTTTTTATTTTTGAAACAATTTTCTAATGTTTTTGTGTTTTTCTAACAGTTTTCCAGAGCTATGCACAAGTAACCAAGAAAGCGTGGATGCCCCCAACGTTAGATGGGGAATATACAAGGGCAAAATGCCACACACTTATAAACAAGAAGGTGAAGTCACAGAAGTGCCCCAACATGAGATGGGGAATAGAAAAAGACCATGCCTTCACAGATGAATAAAAGGAGACAAATTCGGATCAAGGCTTGACAAGATTGGGCTCACAGGGAATCTCGGAGGCGATGTGGAACTAGCCCTAGGCTAAGTAAAAGTACCCTCCAGATGCAAGATGCTTGTGAACAATGAATCCTCCCAAGGCCGGAAACTGGTTTTCACCCAAGGACTTATCCAAAGTGCCACAATTGTGTGGTTTTCACTTATGGATGACCTATTTTCTCTTTTTTTTTTTCTTTTTTTTTTTTTTTTTTTTGATTATTTTTACCATGTTTTTTATTTTGCTTTTTCTATTTTTGCACCCATGTTTAAGCATAGAACCACTTAAGGTGCATGGCATTCATGGGCTCATGGAGCTCATCACCATTGGGGTGAGCAAGTTTGTATGCTCTGTGCCATACTTGGCCATGATAACATAAGGTCCTAACCAATGCGGTTCAAACTTTCCTTTCTTTTCTCATTCTGCCCTTGTGTTGAATTGATTCTCCTTCATGACCAAATCACCAACCTCAAACTGACGAGGTATGATTCTTTTGTTGTAATTTCTGGAGACTCTATTCTGATACACTTTGAGGTGATTAAGGGCATGGATGCTTCTCATCTAGGAGCTCTAACTCTGCCAGTCTAGCCACTCGGTAATCTTCATCTTTATCCAGATAATCCCTAAGAGAGATTCTTAGGGAAGGAAGCTCAATTTCTAATGGGATGATAGATTTCATTCCAAATACCAGGAATATGGCATCACACCCATAGGAGTGTGAATAGAGGTCCTGTAAGCCCAAAGAGCTGGGTGGATTTGCAAATGCCAATTACGACATGTCTTACTTACCATCTTCTCCATTATTCACACCAAAGTCTTATTAGTGGCCTCGGCTTGTCCATTTCCTTGGGGATAATATGGTGTAGACCATTTTAACCTGATTTGGAACCGATGACAGAGATCCTTTACCATTTTATTCTTGAATGATTTTCCATTATCAGTAACAATGGCTTTGCAGGAATGCCATACCAAAAATAATATGATTCATGATGAACTTGGAAATCTGAGCTCCTGTTACATAGGTTAAAGGGACAACTTCCACCCACTTGGTAAAGTATTCAGTAGCCATAATGATGTGGGTATGGCCATCAGATGAAGTAGGGGTAAGCTTCCCTATTAAATCAAGTCCCCATTTAGAAAATGGCCATGGGGTGGTGATGGGTTGCAATGGTTGTGATGGAGCATGGATGAAATTTCCATACTTCTGACAAAGTACACACTTTCTTACATAGTTACAATAATCGGTTTCCATGGTAGGCCAATAGTAGCCTACTCTTAACAATTTTTGGCTAGAACCATTCCATTAGTATGTGCTCCATGCACACCCCTTCATGCACCTCTTTAGATCACTTGGACCGACTCTGTCATATCGAGACAACGTAATAGATTCCCATCGTAGCCACGATGATAAAGCGTACCTCCTAAAAGGGTATAATGGGCTATTTGGTGAATTAGGATTTGTTTCTCGAAATGGGAGATGTCGGGAGGGAACGTGTTGTCTTTGAGATAGGTAAAGATGGGCTCATACCATGGGGAATTGGGACCAACAACATCACAAGCCAGACATGATTCTGGCATGTCATACGCAGGTTGGTAGATAGATTTTCCACAAAGAATGGCATGTCATTACTTTTCGGTGGAATGCGGAGCATAGAACCCATTGTTGCCATAGCATCTGTAGATCTATTTTGTGCTCTTGGAATTTGTTCAAATGTGATGTGCACAAAATACTCTTTCAGAGTTTCTACTAGCTTCTTGTAAGGGATGAGTTTCTCATCCTTAACTTGTATTCATCATTAACTTGCTTGATAATTAACTGAGAATCACCAACAATCTTAACATGATGAATGTCCCATTTGATGGCGAGCTTCATCCCTGCAATGAGTGCCTCATACTCTGTGATATTGTTCATGCAAGGAAAACCAAGATGAAAATCCTGAGGTATGGGGTCACTAGAAGGAGTAATGAGGACCACACCTACCCCTGAACCATGAAAAGTAAAAGACCCATCAAAGTGTATCTACCACACGACAGATTCTTCAATGTATAGTAATGAGGCATCTAGAAGATCCAGATTCAAAGGTTCAGTGCCTTGTAAAGGTTCTTCGCTAATTGATCAGTGAGTACCTATCCCTTAACCGACTTTTGATGCACAAACTCGATGTCAAATTCACTTAGTAGAATGATCCAATTAGCCATTCTACCGGTGAGGGTGGGTTTAGACAACAAGTATTTGAGCGGGTCAACTTTGGATATAAGCTTGGTTTTGGTGTTCAATAGATAATGAAAAGTTTTTGAAAGGTAAAAACTACAGCCAAACAAGCTTTTTCAATTTGGGGATAGTTGAGCTCATAAGCGATGAGAGTGTGATTGAGGTAGTATACCACTTTTTCTTTGTGACCAAGGTCATATTGTGAGCAACGCGCACACCAATAGAAAATTGAGTAGCAGAGATATAAAGCAGGAGTGGCTCACCAGAGTTGGAGGCATGAGGACAGGTGGATTGGCCAAGTATTGCTTAAGCAAGGTGAAGGCCTGTTGTTGCTCTGGTCCCCAGATGAAGGCAACATCCTTTTTAAGTAGGTGAGTGAATGAATGACACTTATCGGCAAGTTGGGAGATGAAGCGGTGAATAGCCTATATTTTTCCCTATAAGTATGCGTAGTTGCTTAATGTTTTTAGGAGGAGGCATCTCAGTAATAGCAAACACTTTAGTAGGGTCTACCTCAATTCCCCTTCTTGATATAATGAAACCCAACAATTTTCTGATAGCATGCCAAACACACATTTCTTTGGGTTCAGACGGACCTTGTACTCTCGTAGGCACTCAAAGATACGCCACAAAATAATAGGGTGATCCTCCCTTGTCTTAGATTTTCCAAGGATATCATCCACATAGTCTTCCATGATATCATGGATCATATCATGGAAAATTACCATCATTTCCCTTTGATAAGTAGCTCCTACATTTTTAAGACCAAATGGCATTACTTGATAATAGAAGGTACCCCAAGGAGTTGTAAAAGTCATCTTGTGTTGATCTTCATCAGCTATCTTGATTTGATTGTAACCTAAAAATCCATCCATAAGAGATAACATCTCATATCCTATTGTTGAATCCACAATCATATCAATATTTGGTAGTGGAAAATCATCCTTAGGGCAAGGCCTTATTAATGTCTCTAAAATCCATGTGCAGATTCTAATCCCAACAGGATTTTAGATGGGGATGATGTTGGATATCCATTCAGAGTAATCAATGGGCTGAATGAATCCTACCATAAGCAATCTTTCTAATTCCTCTTTAACCAGAGAGGGCCACCCTTGGGTGCATCTTTCTAAGCTTACTTAATAGGCTTAGCGTCTGCATGTACAACTAAGTTGTGCATGACCAAAGTTGGATCTAAGCCTGGCATATCCTTATAGGACCATGTGAATACATCTATAAACTCCCATAGCAGCATGGTGAATGTTTTTGTTCCCATGCCAGAGTGAAGCTCCCAATTTGACTATTTTTGGGTCCTCTTTTGTGCCAATGTTTACATCGATAGTCTCCTCTACTAGTAACTTTGACAAGTCCTCCATATGCATAGGATCGGGAGGAAGGTTGAGATCTTCATCCAAGGATGTCTCCATGAGATTTTCATCCTTGGCATGGTCACTTTTATTGTCCTTTGATTTTTGCACTGTTTTTCACGCGTGCCTCAAAGAGGTTTTCACTGTGTGACTTGGACTTTGATTTTTGCCGAGGCTTTGCATTGGAACTTTTTCCCTCACTTTTTCTTAAGTTTTTGCTGACCATGAAGCTCAACTTCCTCTCCAAAGTAGGCGCATAGGTATCTAAGTCAATATAGAATCCCTTTTTGTGGTCTCCAATGGGAATTGTATCCCAATGCCCATGAACTCTGTGATAGCTTCATCATTCTCAAATAGATCTAGTGACATATGACGTTGTTGGTCCCATTCAACAAGGGAAGGGTAAACGAGGTCAAGTGTAGGTTCCATTAGGGGTTATGGTTAGGACAATGGTATTCATGAATAGGTTCGTGGAGGCAAGATCCTCATATTGGCTACAATGGGAATCTGTATCGTTGTCTAGATAGTCAGAGCTATCCTCACATTCAGAGCAGGTAGCATCTTGATCATTGGGATGTGCCCCATAAGGGAAAATTCCAATGTCATATCTTTCTATTTTAAAATGTGGGAGAGCACTTGGTTCTCATTGTCCTTTGCTCATTCTTCCACATCCTAGGCCCTTATAGCCCATGGAGTACATCATTCTACTAGATTTCTCATATTCAGGGGTTTGATAGTAGGTTGGTTGAGTATCCTCTGGGACCCAAGTCATAGGTGGATCCAACAATTTTTCTTCAGCCAACAAGCCTCCAGGTAAAAATGACCCAATAGTTTGCTCATTTCTAGGTCATCTGAAATGATAGTTGGGTCGACCTCTAGTCTTAGGTGACAATGAGAGGTCTGAAACTAAGAGGGCTTGTTGCACATTATATTCTCCACATCCATATTCTAGAACCTTCATCTCCCATGAATCAAAAGGAGAAGTTGATGTAGAGGCACCATGGGTGCAAGAACTGAGAGAATCTAAATCTACCTGGGACTCCATGGCTTTAGATTGGAGAGGAACAACTATATCGGTGGAGGGACACACATAGGTACCCTTACGTGTAAAACTATTGAGAGCTCTGCAGTGAGCGAAGGGCTCTAAATCTCCTTGTATTGTGATAGTGTGTCCCTCATGCTTCAGTTTAATGCATTGATGGAATGTTGATGGCATGACCTACATGGCATGAATCCATGGTCGGCCTAGAAGCATATTGTATGGAAGTTCTAAGTCCAGGACATGAAACTTTGTGTGATGACAAGTAGGACCGACTTCCATGGGCAACGTGATTGTGCCAGCTGACTCCCTTTCCACATTTTGTCATAAGTGGTTATGGTAATGATGTTTGACTCAGGTCTACTTTAGTATGTCCCAGTTTCTTAACCAACTTTAGCGTGCATATATTCAACCCTGATCCATTGTCCACAAGCACCCATTTGATCTTCTTATGGGTAACAATACCTCAATATACAAAGGGAGATTATGTGTTGGATTTTCAGTAGGGATTTCCCTATGATTGAAAGGTAATGTGTTTAGTTGGTACAATGTTTGCTACTATGGCTAAAGATGTGTAGGATCTACCTCTAGTGGCACTCCTAACCCCTGAAGAGTTTGGTACAAAATGTCTTTATGTACATTTGATATCTTAAGAAGATCCAAGATCAAATCTTGGTAGATGTTTTCTCAAGTTGTTCTAAGAGGTTGTACCTACCATTTTGTGGGGTTGATGGAGAGGGTTCAGGAATCATGAGGCGGGCATGCCTTGTTACCATGGCACAATCCTTTCCCTTGATTTGAATGGTGTTCACATGGTCACTAGGAGAGTGAATACATCCAATAAGTGAATCATAATGATTGTTGTCTTTCTTGGTATATAAATAATTCACTTTGCTTTATAACTCTGGGATGACTCTCCTCGATCCGGCTTTGACTCTTCTGATTTACCATGTTTGGGGAATGGTTCTTTATATATCCCCATCTTTTCATTGGGTGTCTAAGTTTTTCTAGGTTGTCCACCTCTATCTCCCCATTGTTTGATGAGGTCTTGGATATAGTGATGAAGTCATAGACATTTTTCTATTTTATGTCCCTTGACACGATGTAATTCACAATAGTCATGCTCCTTGTACCATGATGGTTTTGGAGCATTGTCATCAAAGGGTTGTGTCGTGGGATAAGTCACCATGTGAGCCGCATCCAATTGTTTTAATATAACCGAAAAAGGCTCATTGAGAGGAGTGAACATTCTTCATTTAGGTGGTGGTTGAATAGGTCCTTTGGTCAGTTTAAAAGGTTGACCAGTTTGAACCATTTGTACACGTTTGGAATCTGTGATCCCATCTCCCACCACGTTTTTGTTTTTGTTAAATATTTTCAGGCTTCTCCATAGGTTTAACACTTTGATTATCCTTAGATTGTGACTTAAGAGTTCCTTTGGCAATAAGGGCTTTCTCTATTTGAACACCTTTTTCAATGACCTCCTCAAAAGTGTGAACACAATGCATTTGAAGGTGGAAAGCGATGTCTGGATTTAGGTTGGGCACAAAGATACTTACCAGCTATTTTTTTTGGGGAAAGCGCAAGGGAAGATTGCTGGCTATCCCTCTCCACCATTGTAGGAAGCTGGAAAATGTCTCATTAGGACATTGTTTGGTGCCACATAAATCTACCATGGTGATATCACTTTCTATATTGTATGAGAAGTGACGCACAAACCTCTCTGCCAATTCTAGCCAGGTAAAAATAGACCCCCGAGGTAAACGAGTAAACCACTCCAAGGCTTGACCTCCTAGACTCTTGGGAAAGAGTCATATGAGATAATTATCACTATAGGACACCTCTTGACATGCCATATAGAAATCCTTGACATGATCTCATGGGTCTCCCTTTCCTCTATATTTGTCAAATTTTGGCATGTCAAATTTTTTTAGGGAAAGGTTGAAGTGTCATAGCTTTGTCAAAAGGATGGGGACATAGTTCTTCATATTGATATTTTCTAATGCTCCCCACATTTCTCTCTTGAAGGCTTGTGAGTGTTTCTTTCATAGATTGTACTTCTTGTGTGAGAAATTGTTCTTTAGTAGGAGAAGCAGGGATATATACATGATGATACTCCATATTGTCTTCTCCTTGATTTTCCCTATGAAGTTCACTTGATTTTGACCTTAGGCCTTGTCTTTTGGACATTCTTGCTTGCTTCCTTTTGTACATGAGAGGTTAGCAAGGCTAATTGTCACTAAGGTTGCTAATTTTTGTTGAATGGTGACTTCTTCTTCCAAAGGTTCCTCTTCTTCTTCATATTGTGGAGGTTCTTCAACATTCTCGTGTCCTAACCTAATTTTACGTGGCACTTTGATAAAGGGTATTCTATGTCCCACTACATTATCATTTCCCATTTGGAGGTAGAAGCATGTCCATGTGTTAAAATATCCTCCATGTTGATAAGAGGTCACTCCTCGTCATTGAGCATTATTTGTAGGTGGGATTGTTTCATGTTTAGTGGGCATTTTGGCCCCCAATTCTACAACCCATGTGCTAGCACCCTATCCTTGTTTCTAAAAAGGAATTCATCTAATAAGGTGGGGTCAAAGTCAAACTCCACATGTGGGGATTCCAATTCATCACCACTATGATCTACCATGTCTTCTATCTCTTTTTCTATGGAAAATAGAGGCCCTAGATCATGACCAATAAAAGGGTTTGACCCTTGTTTGTTTGAGGCTTCCCAAGCTTGCACTTGTTGTGCTTCGTATGTTTGCTTCTTGAGCCCTAATCATGTTTTAGGAGCCATGATGTGCAATAGTTTCACTAAGGTAAGTTGTAAATGTGTTCAAAAATTTGTGATCACACCTAAGTGAAATGCAAAATGAATGTCAAGAATATGAATGAGTATAAATGTTAGAATACCAATGTGATAGAGTGATAAATCAATAGTGACACAATGTTTGGTACCTAAGCCTATCAAATGAATGAAGTACTTCCTAGATTTTTCCTAGATTTTTTTAAAAAAGATGTCCTCTTGTGTCAAGTTTACAGAATGAAGATAATTAACAAGATGTGTCACTTATGCAAGTTGAGGGAATGAACAAGACGTAAGTAAATACAAAGTTAATGTGACCTCCTAACAAGGTATACTAGAAGTAAGCTAAATTCAATTACAAAAGTTAATACCTATATCCCAAAAGTATACAAGCCCAAATTCAATTAATACCTATATCCCAAAAAGTGCCAGTTATAATTTGTGAGTGACACAACAATGTCACCAAGATATGTTAACCAAACTTTGCGAGAAAGTAAGGTATTGATATCAAGATGATATTGATATAACACGCACAAGTGGTAACACGTAGCACTTTTCAAAATCGAGGTAGTAATAGAATCAAACTAAAAGCTTAAAGTATAACTAAGAATTGTTAAAATGTGTATAGCGTAACCTTACAATATAGATATTTAGGTCAAGTTTACAAGAAACAAGACGTAAATACCAAAATTGTAGTGATACGATATAAACAAGGTAACCTTTCTAAGGAAGTTCAAGATGATGAACCACGCCTAACTATGATGATGATCCTGACATGGGTATCAAGATCACAAAGGCCACCAATGATATGAATACGCCTCCACACACTTTAGACATTTAACTTACCCACCACAAAAACATGGATGGGCGTAAATGGACAAAAAAGTGGCAGAAACAATCAATTGGTAATGCAAAGGTAGTCACCCTTCTTTTGATCAACAAAGTGTCAAAATAATGTGAAGGAAGTAGATCAAAATGGGGATGAAAAATGTTGGCTTTACTTTGGCAGAGTTTCACCTCACCTTAAGGCAAGTGAAAAACTAAACAAAAGTAACACTTCCCACATTTTCATGATGAATGATGGCTCACAACTCAACACTATTTTGAAATGGTCAAAGTGGGCTCCTGGCCAAAGAATATCTTCCTAGGTGGTTCTCTCTTCCTAGGTGTTACAAAGTTATCTTAAGTGAGCTGATTTACCCAAAAGTCATAATGACTAAATTGGGAGTATCTTGGCTTTACTTTACCCCCTTCAAGAGCACAGGGGCAACTAGTGCATCTACGTGTACTCTCCACTCGGGGTCACCATATACGACAACTGTAATGCTAACTCACAAGGAATGACTAGTCAAGTAGGTTGTGTGGAGCACTTCCCATTTCATCACAAGGTTCCCTCTTGCGTGGACTACTTTGGGGTTCTGGTACCACCCCCCCCCATTTGTAGCTTAAGGCGTTATGCCAAAGGGGTTATGTTCCAGTTGAGCGGATAGGGACGTACCCTTTTCCGAAACCTGCAATACAATGTTTTGAATATGTTGTTCTTTTTATCTTGTTTAATTTTGATGTGGTTTGCTTGAACACCTTTTGGCAACCTGTATGAAAACTATATTAGTAGTTTGACTTTGTTTTGATTCCACCTTTCTTTGACAAGCGTGTGTTTTGGTCCTGCACAACGAGTTTAGTAATTTTCCATAAAAAGAGTAAACATCATTTCTGATTCTCAAGATCATCCAAGGATGCAAGAGAAGAGCATACGTGATGTTTCCAAAATCCAAGAAGATGCTAAATGGAAAAACACTTAATTCAAACACACCAAGTTAACTCATTCCAATTCAGATATTCTTAACAATTTCAAAGCATCAAAAAGACCTAAGAATCATTTCTGATTCCCAAGATCACCCCAAGGGATGTGAGGGAAGAGCATACATGACCTTATTCTTATAAGAAAGCATGCAAAGTCTATCTAATCTAGCAAAAGCATGTAAACATACCCTACAAAAATAGGCATTAATTAGATAAAACCTGCAAAGAAGTTAGCACTTTAACACCTTAATTTTAAGAAAATTGAAAGACACTATGCCCTCGTTTTAGGCATGTGCACGCGGGTTAGGGTGGATGCCCCTCTGTTTTTTACTTACAGTGCACCTGCGCCACCAAAAAGGCATGTGCACTAGGATCAGGGTGTGTGCGCGGGGGGTAGGTAAACAACAATATTAAGATTCTAATGAGAGAGCCTGCACCACCAGAGAGGTGTCTGTGCCAAGGTTAGGGTGTGCATGTGCCCACAACCAATAAAAATAATAGTACTAGATTACGACAGAGAGCACCTGCACCACCAGAAAAGTGCCTGCACCACCAGAGAGACCGCTGCGCTTGGGTTAGTGTGTATGCACCGGTCTAACAGGTTTTTCCATTGCAGTGAAGGTACAATACGAAATAGCATCTGCACCCGGGTTAGTGCACCTACGCCCTGGTTAGGGTATGTGCGTCGGGGTTAGTGTATGTGTGCCAAGGTTGGAAAATAGAGATTCAAGCTTTGACAGTGCACTGCGCCCCACCCGAGAGGTGCCTACGCGAGATAAGTGTGTGCTGCACCAGTTAGTGTGCCTGCGCCCTCCTGCAACCAAAGTATGGAAAAAACACAAAAAATCTCACAATACTTCAAATTTTAACAAGTTAGCTTGAAATTGGCAACAACCCATTAAAATGATAGCTATAAATGAGAACCTACACATATAATACTAGCAAAAATCCCAAGAAATTGAACATTATTTACTATATGTGCATATCAAAGGTTAGCCAAAAACAATAGAATTCAAGCTAAAAAAAATGCTAAGGGACTAAGGATCCATCCCACCAGGTGCCAAATGTGTGTGTGTGTATTTTTGCTTAAGCTAAGTTAGATGAATGAGAACTACCACCTAAATAGTTCTATAACAAAGCTAAGTCAAAATCTAGGCACCATCAAGATGAGAGCTAAACAAGATCAATACTAAGCATAATGCATTAACTTTGAACTAAGATCAAATTAACATGCTAAAGTATTCAAAACCTCTACTTCTCTAGATTACCAACAAAAGCAAATGGACCTATGTAGACTCCATGGCAATCAAATTGATTGTTTTGATCTTCAAGAACCTAGGAATGGGAGCTCATCAAAGCTTGGCTACAAGACCCTTTGACTATTCCCATATGACCCAAGCACTTGGCTAGAAAATGCAAGAAAGGAGGCTTAGCTCTTCAAATGGTGAATTTCTCAAGAATAACAAAAAAAGCTTATAGTCTATTTGCTATGTGCTTTGCTTTTGTCTTCTCAAGGAATTAGGTGTAAGTGTAAAGGTAGGAGGAGGGCTCTTTATATAGCCCAATGGATAAAGGAATCACTACATCCCTTTGCATGTGGGATAATAGAGATGTTGAGTTAGTTGTGGATAAGGGGGGTTTAGATAGGGTTGAGTTAACTTTAGGAGAGTTTAGCTTGTCCTTTAGTGACTCATGTGGATAAAGGGGGTTTATTAATTAATCAAGATGATTAATTAATAGATGTGCAAGCTTAATTAATAGATGTTTAGACTATAGCTTATTGAAAATGAAAGCTTTTTAGAGGAATATTAGCATGATTTAGACTATACATTTTCATCACGGCAGTTGTAAAACAAATAAATAAATACAAATTTGCTTAGAAAAAACTCCTCATGTTAGTTCATGTGAAATATCTTCCTCATCACCCCCAGTCTACCATTTTTCATATAGTTGCTTGATAACTGGAAATTCAACATTCCACCTCTTTCCTTCTCATCATAATCCTCCTTTTCCAGCCGTTTGATTGTCGTCAAGCCATTCAAGAGCTTCTTTGAGGGCAGCCTCAATTTTCTGTTTATCATCAGAATCAAGGGATTTAAGGTCCACAATGCTGGGCACTTTGTTTAGGTTTGCAAGGTAGTTTTAGCATATGAGAGCACCTCATACTCAGAGTATGTAGGGTGTATTTTACAAACAGGATCACAAGCTTTGGACTCCCAGATACAGAGTAATGACGGAAACTTCCCAAACAACTGATACAAATTCTGATGCTTCAAACCTCAAGAAACACCCAAAATACAGCCAGAAACTGCCAGAAACATTTCTGTCACTGCTACAAATGAATATTTCAGGTAGTTTTCCAACCCTCTGGAGGATATTTGGAATTTCCATTTCCTCTCCAGGATCTTGTGGAAGTTTCCACAAATTTTGGGCTCTGTTGTGGAAGTTTCCACGGTTGAGAATTTTTATGTTACAGACTGGTTGGTTAGAACATAGAAACAGATAAATTACATCGCAGCTGAACTGCATACAGTCATATATCATAAGCATAGAAAAAGTACTTGTATTCACAATTGACAGTATTTCAATAAATAAATAAAAAATCCCGAATTCCGGGGGAAAGAAGGGGATTGAAATGGAGGAGACATGAGAGGCAGGATTATACAAAATTGTTTGAAACAACATCGATCGAGACATGAGAATGGGAAGGGAGTGAAAAGTTGAGAGGAGTGGTGGGCGCCGAAAATGAAATATCCCTTTCTATGCTCTTCAGCGCGGTGACTACGTGGCACATTGTAGGCCGATTCTTTCTCAACACATTCACACATCTACACGCCACTTCCGCCATTCTTATTAGCGCTTCTGCATTTGGAGGCACCGCTAACTTTGGATCAAATATCTCCATCGCTCTGGAGGCGCTTACGAGAGGCACGGCCCATTCCACTATATTTCCTCCGCCTCCACATGACCTTCCGCTAAGCATCTCCAGCGCAACTACTCCGAAGCTGTACACGTCGCTGGCCTTGGATAAATTTAGCTGCGTGTAATATTCAGGATCTGTGTACCCATCCCCAGGCGGAGGCGGGGGCGGAGCTAGAAACGCCAGCCCAAAGTCGGTGACACGTGCCGACCACGTGGAGTCGAGCAATATGTTGGAAGGCTTTATATTGCCGTGGATGATATACGGCGCAGTCCCCACGTGTAAGTACTCTACGCCTTGAGCGGCTTCGCTCAAAATCTTGGCCCGCTGTGACCAGTCGAATACCCTGCCGCCCTCGTGGAGATGGTACTGCAGGCTTTTCCCGGGCAACAAGGGCATCCCTACGATTGGGGTAGTGTCACAACTGTAGCCAATGAGGGGAAGTACGTTGGGGTGGTGCGCCCTCGACAGCCCTCCAATTTCAGCGGACAAGTTGAAGGGGGTGACGTGCGGGGATTTGATTCGCTTGACGGCAACCACGTGGCCATCGGGGAAAATGGCTCTGTACACGGCACCGCCCAGGAGACGCCTGGAGTTGAAGTGGTCTGTAGCCATGTCCACCTCAGCAAAGGTCCACGTGGAAGAACATTTGTGAATCTAAGGGCTTGGGCTAGTGTCATCCTGTGGTGGTGGCATCGTGAGTCGTGAGTCACTTGCAGATGCAGACGAAGCAGAGGACGAAAGAGGCGAGCAGGAAGCATGTCGACGCGACAAGGATGTCGAATTCTACTAATGTTTTATTAGCCATGCAAAACTAGTTCCACATTCGCTCTATATATATATATACATTGCCACCTCCTTTCAACTTGTTTGTAGTTGCGGCACGTAACGAGATTCCCTCTTTGTGCCCAAGAAAATGACCACGCCAATTTCTGCTCTACTTTTCTGGTTTCACTTTCCTTTTGAAGGTAACCGAAAAATGATCTCCCCTTCTTATTTGCTTATAATATTCTAATCGTGTGACTGTGATTTTGCTCATCTTGTCGAAAAGCAGTTGTTGTGAATAAGAAGAAATGAATTTGGTGAAGAAACGTGGCCACCAAGAGATTATCTACATTACGTACGAAAGCAAAAAGGTGTGAAAAATTCTCGATTCTTGGAAATGTGTGAAGACAAAATACTCCAACCACATAAAGAATGACTCGGAGTAGGAGGAAACCTTTTAACGGCTTGTGCAATGTGATCACCAACCTACAAATTTACAATTTTGTAATCAACCTACAAATTTGAAAATAATTTAGGATAATGAAACAGAATAGAGAACATATATCAGCTTGAAATATAGCTTATTTTCTCTATTATATATCTTATTTTCTCTATTACAATAAAGCAATCTCGTTGTTGGTCACTAAAAAGAGATGTTATTTCTCCTCCATCTTCTTATGTCTCCAGACTCCATGAACCACTACTTAGAATAGGTATTCATCTGAACTAAACTCTACTTTATTTTCTAATTCTTCTTCACGATTTGATTCCACCCCAGTAGTTATATTGGCCTCATCCATTTTTTATCTTTCCTTTTATAATGTCTTTAGCACGAGTAATACAAAAGGAAGATTTATTTCCTCTTTTCTTACAAAAGTAACATACCACTTCCTCTTTATCTTAGGATGAGTTAGTATGATTCTTTTTACATGAAATTCCATTTCTTCCTCAATGTATTATTTTTTTCTTTTCTCCTCCGCTAGGAGTGTTGAAATCATACCTTCTATTCATTGGGAAGGCATTTGACCAAGAGTAAAAACAACATTACTATATTTAGGAGGTAGGCTATTCAAGAAGATAACTTTTGTGTCTTCATCTTCCACTCGGAGCTTTTACTTATGTTAATTATCTTAGGAGAGATCTTAGTTCATTAATGTGACTTGACATTGTTGCACCATCATTCATTCTTAATTTAAATAATTGCAATTTTAGTGTGAATTTAGCATTCACATCTTTAGCACCAAAGGTTTGATTTAGAAATTCCTATATTTCCCGAGATTTCTTTTCCAAGTCAACATAATGCAATTCAATGTCCGATAAAGCAAGCCCAATGATGGATTTTACGTTTTCATCCATGATTTTCCATTCCAACAATTTAATGAAATTCTATTGGTTCTTTCTCTTTCCCACCCATAATCCCCTGCAGGTTCTTGTTCATTAATTGCATTTGTATTTTCACTTTCCATATGTGTGAAAATTTAAACAAGTGAATTTATCTCATGGAATATCCATTCTGGTGTCTAATTTAATATAAATAGATTTAAACCTTAATTTTAGAGTAATTTGTAACTAATGATATTATGATGATAAACTACAGTAAGACACAAGCAATAAGCATGCAAAGATATAAAACCCTAAGCAAAAGAAAGAGAGGGTGACTTAGCTGATTTCGTGCAACTTGTAGATGATATAGACTAAGCAACTGTTGGAACAGACTAGGAAAAGTGTCCTCAAATCTCACCAATGGTTCTAGAACTTAGAACTTCATAAGACAAAAGCACACACGAGAGGACAAGAGTGTCGGAGCGCTAATGACGGAACTGGGTGCTAGTGTCCGCTCAGATGCTCAAGTTTCGGGATTTTCTGAGTTGGAAAAGATTCATTGTTGATCTTCTTTTGTCACTCTAGTTTGGCTTCAATGTCTCTAGTCTTACCTAAAACCTAAAATATATATAACTATTTGCACGTGCCCACAAACCACATCAAAAATAATAAAGAAGATGTAGAATGGGGAACCAAACTAAACCCGGCAACACACCTGAAGAGTGATCATACGACCAAGCGTTGCACTACATCTTAGACTCCATGTAGTTCTATGTGTATGTGTGTGTAATGATTCCTTAGGTTTCCCTTGTGTAAGTTGCACTATGATAGCGAGCTATATTTAGATTGCTCTAAGTATGCAAGATGTGTGTGATGGAATAGAATGAACTTCCCCTCATATGTTGTGTATGCAAATTGATGCAACATTTGTCCCTTGTATGAATGTGCTAGATGAATGTCTTTGAAATACTCGTGTGCCTTTGTGCAAGTCTAGGTGATCATACTATCTCTAATTGCTTTTTTCCTTAAGGTCTTCTACTTTAAACACTCATGTATTTATCAATACTTCTCTTAGGCCCTATTCGGCATACATCACTACTATGATACCACTAGCATTTGAATCATCTTCTTTGGAATATGTTACTACAACATTCTTGCTAGTATTTGCATCACCACTAAGGCCTAAATATCCATCGTATGTGGCGATGCTTCACCTCCTGGGAGGTTCTCATTGGATAATCTCTCTTATTATCCATATTTTGTACATAGTTATGCATTGTGATAATACAAAAACATTCAAATATTTGTAAAAATACAAAATTAGGACTTGTGCATCTTACTTGCATTATTATCACTTTACATTACACGTGTTGTTTTTCACTTTAGTTTGATATATGGGATGCTTTATTTCCTTTCCCACATGCCTTCACTAGGTATATTGAGTTGGGTGTGGGACTGACCGATACACACTTATAGGATCACTCTTGCTTCCTTACATTCTCATCATTGGGGGAAATGCCTCCACATTTTGTAGGTGTTATTATTTTATTATAGTTCCTTTGCACTTCCTCATTTATGCTCAATTATATACATTGTGTACTTTCTTCTTTTCATACTAATAGAACTAACACATGTGTCTTGTACAATGTTGACATCTCTTATTTGTTATTGCTATTTTTTATCACATTCTAACACTCATAATTGTTATACATGATTGATAGTTATGTATGTTACTTGTTTGCTTCATTGATTGTGGCCTAAGTGCCTTGATTTTCCCGTGACATTGTGGGTGTCTCATATTTGTGTCTTTATGTCTCTTTTGCATGTCATTTATGGCTCTTGTTTGTCAAGATAAGGGTCTTGATTATCTTGTGACAATGTGGGTGTCTCATGTTTGCAAGCCCCAAGCCTTTTGTATGTCATTTTCTCGAATGGATCCTTTGATGATGTTCTTGTTTGCTCCTACATTCGTTGTTCCTATTGGTTTCTCTAGTTTCTACTATAATGGTTTGTTGATATCATTATTTTCTTTGTGTTCCATGGTTGCCACCATGTGAAAACACATTTCCTTTTGTAGGTATAGGTTTTCCAAGGTGTCCACCTCTCCAACACTCTACACTATTTCTCAGAATCTCCTTTAGCAATACACACCTTTTTTTTTTTTAGTTGCATCCTCAACATGGTTTTTGTACATGCCTCAAAAGAGGTGGCATCTATCTGAAATTATTCTACATTTCACTAGATACAAACATAATTATGTAGGCATATGTAGGTACATAAAGGGTACAGGAACCCATAAATATAGTCATACCTATAATTTTGGCAAAATCAACACGGGTGTAATGTCCCCATTTTTGAAGACCCTTAGCCTATCTTTCCCCATGGGCTTTGGGATGTTGCAAGGAAAATTATATTAAATAATTAAATATTATTGCCTAGAGAGTGATTTTTATCATTTGACATTATAAAGCAATAATTATTTAATTATGTAATTTAATTCCCACAATGCAAAATTAAAATCACCCTTAGAAAGGGGACTCCACACCTAGGGAGGATAAACTATTTTTATTTAATGATTTCCCTCTCCTATGGATTTCGAATTTTGTGCCTCCTTGTTTATAAAAGGAGAGCTTGTGATTAGTATGAGACTTATGTTTGATGAATCTTTTGATTTCACTCTATGCTTGGAGTAATGGGATGTATGCTCTCTCTCTCTCTCTCTCTCTCTCTCTCTCTCTCTCTCTCTCTCTCTCTCTCTCTCTCTCTCTCTCTCTCTGTAAGCTTCACTTAGAGCCATTGTTGAAGATATTGAAGACTTTATTGTTCTCCTTTATTGTGCTCTATTGTGTTGACGTGTGTTTAATGCATTTTTTCTCCATTCTAACACCGACGACTTGGCTTATGTGTTGGTGCATTAATTTGTCGAGCTAGATCTACATGTTGGGGTTCCATTTTAGTGTTTTTGGAAGGATTATATAGTGCTAATGATCTATTTTTAATGCTACAATTAATTCAGCCATAGCAACTTGAAATGGTGATGGTTTGATCATGTTTTGATGCCATAAATGCTAGATATGAAATTTGCCATGTTTTATTAATTATTTCAGATCAAGGGGCTAATATTTTGGTGTGTTTGGAGGCTAGCAAAGTGCTGGAAATAATTTAATAAATTTATCCTAACCCTAGCGACTGGATTTATGATTTTGAGGGTTGTTTTGGAAGGGTTGCAGTGCTTCAAAAATTCAGAATGATAGCTCTTTAGAAAGCTCTTAATTTATAGAAAATTATGCAATTTATTTGAGGGCAAAATATGGAGTAATGAGCAAGTTATGAATTTTATAAGATTTCAATTGTCTATAAGCTTTCTCGGTTGTTACAACTTAATATTTATTTCAGATCTGTTGTTTTGGGGTCATTTTAATAGTGAATTTGATTGAGGAAATTAGAAGAAATAAGGGGGAAATGATTTTATAATTTTTGGGGTTAATTAGATGCCCTAAATGTGTTGGGCAACCTATTTTTAGGGCAAAATTAGGGTTTTGTGTTGGTTGTGTAAAAACTGGTTTTGGGATATTGTTCTTCATATTTTTGTGGCCCAAAATCCAAAGTTTGAAGATTTTTGCTTGGATGGTTAAGCGAATTAATTTTGGAAAATTGCAGCAGTTGGGGTTTGAATTTTAATTAATTATCTGCTGTTAAAAATTAGATCTGGGTAATATTAGCATTCTAATTAGTTTTCTCATCTAACCCACCACCTTGGCATACTCCAACCCCACTTTGGGTTGTATTATTGCCAACATTGGGTTATTTGAGGTCAAACTAAGAAGATCTAATCTTCCTAGGGTGATCCGGATAATTAATTTTTGCAGATTTGCATAATATCCCAAAAGGGGATATTACAGTGGTATCAGAGCATGTTGTTTTGCACCTGTGTGGTTTGACATTGCCTATGAATTATGGATTTATCTAGTGCAGGTAACGTGAAGGAAAAATTTTGGAAACTAGGTAGAGCACTCAAGCACCTACCTCAATCAAAGGATGAGTTGCTCAATATTCTGGAAGAAGCAACAAGTTGCTTGGCAACAATAGAACAAGATGATTATGGATCCATGCTTCTTGCAAGGGATTCCTTGGTGATGCAATTGGCTAAGCACGAGTTTTGGATCACAAAGATGGGGAAGTCAGAATTATGGTCATCTTCTGCATTAGTGAGGTCATGAGGATTACACCCCAAAATTGTCATATAGTGATGTCATCATGGAGGACATATTTGAGGTCATGGTGGGAAGTTTCCAAGGCCTTTGGGACCTTACAAGCCCTTGCTTTGGTAAGAGGGTTAGCATTTTGAACACTATGGCAAAAGTAAGATCTTGTGTGATAATGATGGATCTAGAATGTAATGATCTTATTTCTCACATGTTTGAAGTGTTCTTTGATGTTATACATAATGATCATACTCAAGAGGTAATGGTTCCCATGCAAACCATTATGTCTTTGGTGTTAAATGAATATGAGAGTCCCCCACCACAATTGCTATCACTTCTTGAGGAAGGATTGAGTCAAGAGGCATCATGTGTTGCTCATACACTTGCCAAAGGTGTTCTAGAGCAATGCTCAACCCCAAAATTGTCATTATTTGGGGAAGGATTACAACCCCAAAATTGTCATATAGTAATGTCAACATGGGGGACATATTTGAGGTCATGGTGGGAAGTTTCCAAGGCCTTTGGGACCTTGCAAGCCCTTGCTTTGGTAAGAGGGTTAGCATTTTGAACACTATGGCAAAATTAAGATCTTATGTGATAATGAAGGATCTAGAATGTAATGATCTTATTTCTCACATGTCTTAAGTGTTCTTTGATGTTATACATAATGATCATACTCAAGAGGTAATGTTTCCCACATAAACCATTATGTATTTGGTGTTAAATGAATACAAGATTCCTCCACCACAAGTGCTATCACTTCTTGAAGAAGGATTGAGTCAAGAGGCATTATGTGTTGCTCATACACTTTCCAAAGGTGTTCTAGAGAAATGCTCAAGCAAGGTGAAGGCAAATATGGCAGCCAAGTCTATGATTCTTCAAGGTATGAGTTCTTTGGTGTTTAATGATAAATATTTGGTATCTAATACTTGCATGAGAGTTGGTACTTGCACAGAAAAATCAGATTTAGTTCAAAGGGAAGAGAAGGAAGAAGATCCCCTAGATGCAAATAAGCAAGGTAAAGATTCATTATTGATTGAAGAGGTTTCTTTGCTTTTGTATGATTGCATGCATAATGATAAAATGATCATGGGAGATGAATCCAAAAGGAAAGAGCGGGGATGCAAAAATTGGGCGCATGATCCATATGATTTGATTGGGCATGACTACATTGTTGTAAATTCAAGCCCGAAGCTAGGGATTAGCGGGACATCCATCTCAATGCGAAGGCATATAGGAAAGTTGAGCAAGGAAAACAAAGCTCCCAAGACAAATTTCCAAGGTAGTGAAAGTGTCTGGTAGTATCTTAAATAGATGGAGAAGTATATACCCTCAAAACAAGCGTGCATAAAATTGCATGGTATATATAATTAGGGGTACAATGACAAGATGGTGGGAAACTCACCACCAACTTTAAGGATGTCGAATCAAGTCGGTGAAGCCATGAGCATCGATTTGAACAAGGGAATTACATGTAAAGACTCCCTAGTTATAGCGAGAGTAACAAAACCAAAGACCACTTAAAGTAATATGAAGAGGCTTAGAGTTCAAAGCGGCATAAGCCTCAAACAAGAAGTATGGATTCACGCTTTCTACTATACCTTGCGAATTAAGGCATGCGCATGGTATGTGGATTTGAAATAGCACATAAGAACATCAAGTGGGTGGACTTGAAAACTAATTTTTGCATACATTCTCTTACATCCAAGGTACCCAGATTAAACCCCTCATTGCTAAGTATCAAGAATGCAATTTTTGGAAATGAGGCCATAATGGAAGCTAGAATGTTAACACTTCACAACGAGAAAAGAATGGTGGTACTTGAAAATGTTTGAATAATAAAGCAATAATAGTGATTCCAATGATGAAGATGAAGCTATTTGGATGACACACAACATGCAACGTAAAGGAAAACAAAATATGGTTTGTTAAATTAATGAAGAAGTGGGCACAAACCATTTAGATTTTCAAACTTCATATGGATCAAGGTATTCCATCAACAAAAAGGATGCAAGTAACGCACCACATAATGAGCCATTAAAGTCTAAGAAGATAAACATTGGAACAAAAGAAGCATCAAAAGTTGTAACTATTGGAAATTGTTGATCCGAGGTTGAAATAGCAAAGATTGTAGAAATTTTACGTGAGTACAAAGACTTATTCCCAAGAAGCTACCCGTACATGAAAGGATTGCATTTGTAATGGGGTAAAATGCACATACAACTCGCTTGAGGGCACCAAACTAGTATACATAAAGCCATATCGAATGAATCCAAACTTGCACACCAAGGTCAAAGAAGACATAGGTGGAATGTTGGCCACAAGAGTCATTGTCCCCATATAAGAATCGAATGGAAAATCCCGATGGTAATAAGCATCGAGGAAGATGTGCGCATCAGATTTGTGTTGATTACGATGCACCGAGTGTTGTATGTGTAGTTATTCTATTTCTAACACTTGATTATGAAAGGGGTGATAGGAAGAGAAATCTACATGTTCATCAAGTAAAGATGGTTGAAAAGGATCGCGTAAAGACAACCTTTGCAACGAAATGGAGATATTTCGCTTATACAAGAAGTTTTTTTGTTTAAAGAATGTGCCAATAGTTTTCTTGTGCATTGTTGTGGCCACATTTGAAGATTTCATTCTCAAATTTTCACAAGTGTAGTTAGATGATTGGACCATTTGTGGATTGGTTAAGGACCATTGTGAATGTTTGGCCCTTATGTTTGAGCATTGTCGACATTGCGAGATCTCATTGAGCATGAAGAAATGCACGCGCCTCCAAGGAAAAAAATATATCCAAGACATGGAAAAAAATTAAAACATTAAAAGTTCCTCCAACTATTAAGGAGCATCGCACATAATGTGAGAAGGAAGAGGAGGAACATGACTCTAATAATATACCTTTAATAGGAAAAACAAGGCGAAGGCTAGATAGAACAGAACTTCCACACTGACATAGAGTCAACTAGCAACGTAGGATAGCAAGAGAACCCTAATTGAAACCCACGCACTAAAGGAAATGGAAAATGACATTGAGGTCGTGTGACAAAGATGTGCATACCTCATAAGAGGAAGAAAAGACAAGCACAAGTATGCCAACAATAACTACTACTCCAAATGCCCAATCTCCTCTCAAAAGTCTCGCGCATACATAGGTTGGTCGAAAAGAAACCAAGATCCTAAGGGCTTCAACACGAAAACTAATACACCTCCAAAACCCTTCCAAAAATAATTGATGTGGAAGATGAGGGTAAGAAGCAAAATCCAACAAAGGGGAGGAGAACAAGAATGAAGAAGACGAGAAACGTGATGAGAAAGAAGAGGAAAACCAAGAGGAAACGAGTGCCGAAGATGAAGAAGAAGGCACAACGTCGTGAAGACAAAAGCAAAAGTATGCACGAAGAAGAAGAATAAGAAACGACCGTTGAAAACTCTTGTCCATATTCTATTAAGGGAAACCATACAAACAACTATTTTATTGGAATTATCTAAAAGATATGGTTGGAACAATAAGAGGAAAGAAAACATTGGCATTTACCCTTGATGCTTGCACGAAAGAGACCGTGTTTGAAATCCCCTTCTCAAGCATGTATAAGGTTCCGGATGAGGTCGTGGATCAAGTAGGAGTGACCCTCACAAACACCTTCCAATTGTCAAAACCCGCATCAGGGATGCGATTTTGAAAATGACAGGAGAGGTTGTCTAACAGAACTTCATTAATAGTGTTGACAACCGGTTGCAACGAAAAAATAGTGCAGAAGCTCCAAGAAATGAAGAAAAAACTAGAGAAGTTGGTTGAGCAGAAGGACTTAATTGAGAAGCATACGCACGATGACCTAAAGGCGTTAAACTTATGCCAAAGGATAGTGACCAATGAACCTTGTTTAGTCAAGGCACTACCATGTGGATCAAGGAGGAGGTGTGGATAAGCTCGAAAGTTTGGTCAGTATGCTCTTGAAGTGAAAGGGGAAGGCCACGCACAACAGAGCAAAGAGGAGCAAGAAAAAGCTAGAGATCTTTGTGCAAAAAAATTAAAAAAATTGTGCAAACCTGGTTGCAAAGCTTGAAGAAAAGGCCGCAAATGCAGATAGAGTAATCAAATGATTCTTTAAGCAATCCAAAATAATTTGACGCAGAGATGCTCCCATAGGTCCAAAAAAATGCCTAGAAAATAAAAATAGATAGCAATGACACTGACAAGACTGGTCGCGATAACTCCTGCAAGACATGAAAATCTAGAAGAGGAGATTAGCGCGAAGAAGGATAAAATCAAATAGTAATTGGTAGACTTACAAAAATTAACCTTGAAGGAAGAAAGCGTGTTAGATGTAGCAAAAATTTAGGAAAAACGTTCCAAAATTTTCAAGCTAAGGCGCAGGATCCAAATAAATCCGTCAAAAGCCCTGAAGGACCTTACTACGCAAATTGAAAAGATGGGTCCCCTTGTTCAGAAGACCTTATATCAGTGGAAGGCGCACGAAGATCTGATAAGGCAAGAGGTACTAGAATTATTCGAATTACCCGATGGTGGGCGGGTTGATGTCGGACGTCTAAATTTTCATACATTCTTTTGGCTAAGTCCCAGATTGGGCAACTATTGTATTTTTTGTTCTTCATTTTTTCCCTATTCTTTGGCGTGCACATATTTGGGGGATGGGTAAAAATAATAATAATAATGGTTTTTACAGTCCACGATGCCGGGCGGCTTGTTTTTGGGTCTACAAGCGGCTTATAGCATATGGGACTACCTTGTACTCACATGCGGGAGGCAACTAACTTTGCTACAAACAAGGCGTACATACCCTACCCCCTGCAGGATTTGAACTTGTGACCTCTATTTCAAGAGCACATGTTCTTCACCATTAGGCCAACTCAAGGGTACCAAAAGTTCTTTGCAAGTTGCTTGTAGTGGAAAAAGGGAGCTCAAGACAAACAAAGCATCATATGGGCTAAAGATAGAAGAGCAACTACATATCTTGATGTGTACATGTTAAGGAAGAACAAGCGGGCGTGGAAAATCAATTGGGTCGAAAAATAAAGATCTTAAGAATAGACCAAAAACTAGTGGAACAAAGGAGCAGACATCTAGAAGAGGCGAACTATCATGCAACAAAGAAAGACTTCCATGCAAGATAAATAACTATGATAAAGAAATATACGGCCTAAAAGCCGCCTCAATGTAATAGCTAGATGATAAAAATAGAACCAAAGGGCTATTTATAACTCTTGTTCGACTAGTGAAGGGCAAGTCCTCACTAGTATATATATACCCCTAAAAGTGTACGAGGAGATAACATAAAATTAATAGAATCGTTGTAAACAAACACTATGCGAAGGATTGTTACTACCACAATCATGACAATTGTGATCACTAGTAAGAATTTGTAAGAGAGAGATGTTTTGATTATCAATATGGAGAAGAGTGTTATGGAGTCAATCTTCGTGTGAGTATGGATTTGATTATCTTCTTGCTATTATAGTATGAATGCCTTTGTTTTTTTATCTATACAATCACTTCATATCAATATAATGAACATGATGAGGACCGAAATTCTATCACATCTCGGGTCAACACGTTCGATTTCCTACCTTAGTGTTATAGGCCGACGCGAGGAGATAGCTAGCTTGTGCACCCTAGAATGATAAAGGTACACGGTGAAACTAGACCATAAAGGGTAAAAAGAGTCCCATCGTGGGACCCTCATCCTACCGCAGACGAGTCCCTCCACTCCTCTTGGTCGAGACCCGGATACTAGATCTCTATATAGGGTTACCGATGAGGAAGGAAGAACAAGTCCATCCTCTCCCGCTAGCCAAGACCCAAATAGTCGATCTATATATAGGGCATCAAATAAGGAAGGACAAGCATTAGATAGCTTATCCGGAGGTGTAGCAAAAGCATGAAGTACCCCACAATGAGCCCTAGTTGAAATGAACAAAGCAACAATTCATTGCATTTAATTTAATAGACCAACATCCATCCTTTCCTCCGTTTCCTTTCCTTTCCTATCGAATTAATCGCTTTAACTTGACAATTTATTCTTCTACTAACAAATTGTTTATGCAATCTATTGTATAGTTAGTTATTTGAAATGTAATTATGAGTTTCGTAATAAAGTAAAACTCAAGTAAATAAGACAATACACCTATGTTCCACAGGGGCGCGTCCCCTACATTTTCAGCTCGCCCCGTACCAAGAATGTTTGGAACCTCGGGGACGGGTAGGAAACGTCCCCTTCCTATCCCCAAACTCTTCGAAAAATCGAAACGTCCCAGGGACGTCAAAAAAGCAACAGGGGATGGCAGGGGGGCGAATGGGCGCCCCAGATACATTTAGGGCACTTCTAAAAGTCCCTCAACCGTATCGGGGCGTCCAATCATCCCCTTATGTCCCCAGGCATAAAGGCTTAAAAACATTTTTTTTTTTAAACACACTTTTAATTAAGAGTAAAGCAATGTGGGGGCCCACAAGGATCCCCACTTGCATTTCTAGGTGCCCTAAACCTAAAACAAACAGCAAAACAAAACAAAAAAAAAACTCATTTGACTCATTTTGTGAAGGAGAAGAAAAAGAACGAAAATAGCATAGAGAAGAATAGAGAGCAGTTTGTGAGAAGAAGGCAAGAGAGCAATATTCTACTCCATTAGAGGTGTGTTTATCATCCTTTGTTCATTTTATAAATTTGCACAAACTATTTCTTCATTGTTTCATTTTTTATTTTTTTATCATAGTTTCAAGCTTCACAAACTTAGGGAAAAAAAAAATTGTTTTGTTTTCACTTGTAGTTGCAGGGTTGTTACATTTCCAATACAAAACAATGAGCAAAGTGCAGTGAGGGTAGTGAGGATGAAAAGATTCAATTGGCAATGCAACATAGAGGTAGAATCGAAATAGGGTTTCTTCGTGGAATGAGAGTTTTACACCAACAATGAGTTCAAATAATCCGTTTGATTGCCCTTCACAACTCCTCAAAATCTATGCAAAGGGGCCATTCAATGCTAAAAAGCCTCTTTCACAATTTGTAACAACCATTGACAAAGAAAAAAAAAAGAATTCAAGGGGGAGTAGAGTGTGGTTATGCCATATTTGCAACAAAGAATTTAGGGGCAGCTACACGCGGGTTTATTCACATCTTTTGGGCATAACTGGACAAGGGGTAAAAGGTTGTGAAAGAATATCATTAGCGGAGAAGACCGAGGTGACTAGGTTGCACATGGAGGGTGAGACAACGAAAAAAGGGATGTCATTGGAGACTACACAAGTGCCTACCCAATGCGTGGATGTTGAAAGTCAACGAGGAGGGGATTATGCAAAGGGAAAGAGAAAGACTTCTACTGTTACGGGTATGTTTAATGTGCAATCAAGGGAAGTAGCTGACTCTTCTATTGCCAAATTCTTCTTTGCCAATGCTATACCATTTCATGTGTCACGTTCCCCTTTCTTCAAACAAATGTTCAAAGATGTAATTGTTGTTGGTTCCTCATATGTCCCTCCTGGAGAACACAAACTACGAACCAGCCTCCTTGATAAAGAATATTCTAAGGTGAGTGTGGTGATGGAGGAGATGAGGCAAACTTGGATACAGGTGGGTTGTTCTATCATCATGGATGGGTGGACCGATATTAAACATCGGCCACTCATCAATATCATTGTCACATGCCCTGTTGGCCCTTATTTTCTTAACGCTATTGATTGTGACTTGGGAAGAGGAACGATGCAACCTTCCAATTTCAAAATTTGAATGATGCCATAGAGGAGATTGGGCCCTCTAATGTTGTACAAGTAGTGACTGATTCAACTCGCGTATGTAAGTTAGTTGGCATGATGGTTGAGGGTGCTTACAAGCACATTTTCTGGACTCCATGTTGTGTTCATGCATTGAACAACGCATTGAAAGACATTGGAAAGATAGATTGGGTGAAGGCAGTGGTGGCAGAGGCTAGACACATACAAATGTTCATTTGCAACCATCACACCTCACTTGCTCTATTCAAGTCTTTTTCGAGGAAGGAATTCCTCAAGCCCGTGGACACTAGATATGCCAGCTATTTCATTTTGTTAGAGAGGATGCTTGAGGTGCAGGAGGCTTTGCAATTAATGATGGTTAATCAAGAGTGGGGTAGATGGCCAGAGGCAAACACTTCTGAAGGAAAAGGTGTGAAGCAAAAGATCCTCGACGATGATTGGTGGACCACAGTCAGGTAAGCTATTGTTGATTTTATATATGTAAGTTTAGTTTTTAATTTTTAAATATTTTTATTCATGTTTATAACTTGTAAATTAGTTTAGTTTTGCATTCTTGAATCTTAATGTTTTCTATTTTTTTGTAAATTGTTTGCAGATATGTTTGCTCCATCTCACCTGTAGTGGGGGTCATAAGATATGCCGTCTGATACAGACTCTCCTAGTCTTGGAGAGATTTATGAGACATTTGACAGCATGTTTGGACAGATGAAGCAAGCCATTCATAACAAGGATCCTACTTTGGGATTTTATGAGGAGCATATTAGGCCCATTGTGACACGGCGGTGGAACACAATGAACACCCCGCTTCATATGGCAGCCTATGCTCTAAATCCCAAATGGTATGCAACACGACCTGGGAGAGTGCCTCCATCTAATGATGAAGAGGTGAAAGAAGGGCTCATGAAGGCTTTTCGAAAGATGTATACTGATGAGGAGTCCACTTTATTGCGGACCCAATGGCTATCCTTTGTCAATCTCCGTGGACCAACATTTAGCAAGCCAGAGGCGAGAAGAGATAGAGCTACATTAACTCAAGTAGACCCTATTGGATGGTGGACATGGCATGGCAATGATGCACCAGACTTGAGGATTCTTGCCACTCGTCTCCTTTCACAAAGTTGCTAGTTCCTCTGCTGCAGAGAGGAATTGGTTCACATATGGCCTCGTCCACACAATTAGGAGGAACCACCTTACCTCTCAACGAGCAGAGAAGTTAGTAGGCATGCATAGTGACTTGCGACTTCAAGATCGACAAACTCCTTAGTATCGCGTCGAGTCCACCACACGTTGGGATGTTGATCCCAAAGATGTTTCACAGATTGATGAGAAAGAGACACGTGTGGGATTGGTTGGGGTTCCATTGGATGAGACAATCCCTCATAGTTCTAGTGACTCAGAATCTGATTTTAATGCCACTTTAACAAAGTTTGATTAGGGGCAACTATATATTTTTATTTTGATTTTCTATGTTTCAAACATTTTGCTGCCCTTTCGCATTTCATTGTAATTGAAACTTGAATCTTATGTGCAATCTCAATTCAGCTCCAGTTTTATGTATTAAAGTCTAAAGTTTTATGATGTGTGTGATGAATGTTTTATTAAGTTTATCAATGTGTTATACTTATCATTATATGATTATTCATATGAATATTTGAAATTTCCTATATTTTTAAGGTTAAATCTTATGTGAAATCTCAATTCAACTCTAATTTTATTTATTAAGGTTCTATATTGTGTGTGATGAATGCTTTAGCAATGTTATCATATGAATATTAGAAATTTCCTATATTTTTTAAATTTTCCCTTATTTTTTAATAGCCGTCCCTTAAAAAAAGGCCTAAAAAAAATCCGTCCCGGAAACACATCCCCTACTGTCCCCATCCCGGAAACTTGGTGGAACATAGCAATATACATAAAGGCAAGATGCATGGAGGATAGGTTACATATCTCGAACAAACTAACACAATACACTTAAGAACATCAAAAGCCATATCAATTTTGATTCATCCTAAAGTAAAGAATTGATCAGTTTCACCAACATTCACAAAATGCGAGAAACATAATTACAGGAACATACAAAAACCCACCATGTTAACCGGAAATATCTTGACAAAGTCTATATTGATTGATTCACTAGTATATAAAATAGAAATTCAACATTCCCTGGTTACATTTCCTCGCATCATCATCAAAAAATGATAATAAGGCTACCGAATTTTCTGAGAGCAAAATTTAACAATATTTTCCGTGGCAATATGAGCACACCCATTTTCACCACGGCAGTTGTAAAACAAAAATTAAATACAAATTTGCTTAGAGCTCCTCATGTGAGTCATCGTCTTCCTCATCGCCCCCAGCGGGTCCACCAGTTTTCTCATATACTTGCTTGATAACTGGGTTGCACACAGCTTCCACCTCTTTCAACTTCTCTTCATAATCCTCCTTTTCCGCCGTTTGATTGTCGTCAAGCCATTCAAGAGCTTCTTTGAGGGCAGCCTCAATTTTCTGTTTATCATCAGAATCAATTTTGTCTGCCAGTTTGTCCTTATCATTAATAGTGCTTTTCATGTTATACACATACGTTTCAAGATTGTTCTTTGCATCAATTCTTTCTTTTACTTTCTTGTCCTCCTCTGCAAACTCCTCTGCTTCCCTCACCATCCGGTCTATTTCTTCCTGACTTAATCTGCCTTTATCATTTGTGATAGTAATTTTTTCGGACTTTTTGGTGCCCTTGTCCTCTGCTCTTACGTTGAGAATGCCATTAGCATCCACCTCAAAAGTAACCTCAATCTGTGGTACGCCACTGTAAATAGAGAAGGTATGTCAACAACCTGAATCACAACGAAGATACAGAAATAAATGCATGTTCATCACCACTACAAAGCTTACCGAGGAGCAGGTGGAATTCCTGACAAATCAAATTTGCCTAATTCCCGGCAATCCTTTGTCAGGCTCCGCTCTCCTTCGTAGACCTACATTCGCACCAAACCAATATTAAATTGGAATACTAAATCATTTATCACAGCAAAAGATTTGTCCTGCTAAAGAGAGCATCAAACATGAGAAACAACTCTCAAATTTAAATAGCAACTCTATACACACAGAACCAAGAAACAGATAATGTTCCAAAATTACCACGAGAGAGGAAAAGATAGGAAAAGGGATTTAAGGTCCACAATGCTGGGCACTTTGTTTAGGTTTGCAAGGTAATTTTAGCATATGAGAGCACCTCATACTCAGAGTATGTAGGTGTATTTTACAAACAGGATCACAAGCTTTGGACTCCCAGATACAGAGTAATGACGGAAACTTCCCAAACAACTGATACAAATTCTGATGCTTCAAACCTCAAGAAACACCCAAAATAAAGCCAGAAACTGCCAGAAACATTTCTGTCACTGCTACAAATGAATGTTTCAGGTAGTTTTCTGACCCTCTGGAGGATATTTGGAATTTCCATTTCCTCTCCAGGATCTTGTGGAAGTTTCCACAAATTTTGGGCTCTGTTGTTTCTAACTCCTGGAAAGGTTCCACGGTTGGGAATTTTTATGTTACAGACTGGTTGGTTAGAACATAGAAACTGATAAATTACATCGCAGCTAAACTGCATACAGTCATATATCATAAGCATAGAAAAAGTACTTGTATTCACCATTGACAGTAATTCGATCTGAAAAAGCCTAGCTTACCTTAATTGAGACAGTAGTTTGTTGGTCCTGATAAGTGGTGAAAACTTGCGACTTCTTTGTTGGTATGACAGTGTTCCTTGGAATAAGTTTGGTCATTACTCCACCAACAGTCTCAATACCAAGACTAAGAGGAGCAACATCCAATAGAAGAATATCTGAGCACAAAATCTTAGTTTGTCAGAATGACGCCTAAAGCACAACAACATGAAACCTAATAAGGAAATAAAACTTTGACACGTTCAATTTTATGGTAAAATGGTGAGACAACAGAATTCAATGCTAGAAACCTTTAGTTTGGTCGCCTCCTTCTCCACTCAAAATGCCACCCTGGACAGCAGCACCAAAAGCAACAGCTTCATCTGGATTAACACCCTTGTTAGGCTCCTTCCCATCAAAGAAGTCCTTCAACAATTGCTGCACCTTTGGTATACGAGTACTTCCTCCCACAAGGACAATTTCATTAATGTCCGTTTTTGCAGGTTTGCATCCTCTAGAGCCTTCTTTACCGGCCCCATTGTTTTTTTGAAGAGGTCCATATTGAGTTCCTCAAATCTTGCCCTTGTCAGTGGCTCAGAGAAGTCTGTGCCATCAAAAAGCGATTCAATCTCAAGTCGCACTTGATGTTGGCTGCTCAAAGCCCGCTTGGCCCTTTCACATTCTCTCCTGAGTTTGCCAAGAGCTTTCTTATCCTTGCTAATGTCTTTGTTGTGCTTCTTCTTGATCAATTTGATGAAGTAATCCATGACACGTTGGTCAAAGTCCTCCCCTATTTTCATAAGAACAGTTTAGTTCCTACACTTGAAAAAACATCAGATCGTGCATCCAAATCCATCCATCTGCAGGCTAGAATTTTAACATAAGTAGTGAAAAATTATCCACAAACATACAAACCTCCTAGATGAGTATCACCGCTTGTTGACAACACTTCAAAAACACCATTATCAATGGTGAGGATGCTCACATCGAATGTTCCACCTCCAAGGTCATAAACAAGAATATTCTTCTCTCCTCCTTTCTTATCTAATCCATATGCGATTGCTGCAGCTGTTGGTTCATTTATTATACGAGCAACATTCAACCCAGCAATTACACCGGCATCTTTGGTTGCCTGTCTTTGTGCATCATTGAAGTATGCTGAGAATCAACAAGATAGATAATCATTAGCTTTTATTAAATGTCAATCACACTGACAGTACCAAGTTCACCAATGAGAATGACCATTGATTAAATAATTTACAGAGTCGGCTGCCCCTCCCGCTACCTCTCCTACCCCAAACAGCTAAGCAAGCATAATGTAGCACCTAAGATTATGAATTTAGATAATTCTTTAGTTAAAGAGTTTGTCAATAGATCCTCTAGAATCTCCCATTGAAGAATTGAAATTCTCCTTTCATTTCATTTTTCACTAATTTAAAATTTGAAGTTCAATTTACCTGGAACAGTAACAACTGCATCCTTGATTTTCTTCCCGAGAAAGGACTCAGCTGTATCCTTCATTTTAACCAAGATCATGGCACTGATTTCCTCAGGGCTGAAAACCTTAATTTCCCCATCCTTGATCTTCACCTGAATGTAAGGTTTCCCATCCTTGTTTACAATTTTGTACGGCAAAAGCTTAATATCTCTTTGTACCTCCTTGTCATCATACCTGAGAGTAAAATTTGGATCATGCTTTTAGCAATGAACTTGTGCAAATAGAGCTTTCCTCATTACTGCACTATCTAGCCTTCTGCACTAACCAAAGATCTTCATGATGTCAAAGAAACAGGATGTATATCAAGGTTGCACCAAGAAAAAGTATCAGTTAAGTGTAAATTTTGAAAACATTGCACCATGAATCAGAATCAGGTAACTAGACACTCTGGAAACATGAGTATCAGAAGCACAGGGGGCCAGCTATGTCAGAAAACACCACAGTATTCAAAAAGGGAAAAAAAATATCCAAGACTCTTCAAAATGGTGTCAGGAACTTCCCAAGGTGCCAAAAATCAGCAACAAAAACTTCGAGAAATTATCTGGAAATTTCCAGAAATTTCTTGAAGTTCCTGGCCCCTTTGTACAATTTTCCTCGAGTTTTCAGAAAGGAGATGTTTTGGAAACCCAGAAACAGGTTTCCAGTCTACAAGAAACAGTGTACAGGATTCTGTGATTAGGATGTAAAATCCCACTACTAAGCATTATCACTGGAAGAAATTGCTTGGAAATTAAACTGATGAGCAAGTAGATAGTATATCTTCTTGATTCCAACCTTTAATGATATGACGTTCTGAAAATAACATATTGAATTAGGAATGAGTACTTACTTCCTTCCAATCAAACGCTTCACGTCAAAGATTGTCCTTTCAGGATTCAAAGCTGCCTGGTTTTTGCAGCTTCCCCAATAAGTCTTTCAGAATCAGTGAATGCAACCCACGAAGGGGTAATCCTATTTCCTTGGTCATTAGCTATGATTTCAACATGTCCATTTTTGTAAACACCCACACAGGAGTACGTTGTTCCAAGATCAATACCAATAACAGTCCCTAGCTTTGCTGCTTCTTCCGCAGCAATAACAGAGCTGACAAGAAAACCTGAGGAAATAAAAGTATCGTTAATTATCATAACCATTTCTCTGAGAAACAAGTTTTGAAACATATGATGGGCATTTTGTGTTTGAAAAAATGCTAAGAAAACACATTGCAGTTCTTGTCCATTAAATCATTTAGCGTAACGGAAGGCTGTGGCAATTACAAAGATATAGAGGACCTCTTAAGTTTACTTTTAACTCAACAGATCATAGGATACAAACAGAAAACAAATGTGAAGGAATAATAAATAATATCGTGGTACGAGGTCATTTCTCTGTAACAAATTGAAAATTAGAGAAGCATTCGATAAAATTGGGATGAATGTGAGTCACTGCTGAGTAGCCAAGCAGAATGAATCTTCAAAACAAATACTTTTGAATGATCATTTGCGATCTGCAATTATATGTGAAGCAAAATCCGGTTAGTTGTTAAATCAGTTTGCAGTTAGGTTCACAAGGTACCACATATTATGGAAATTAAATGGTCCTTTCCTTTTGCCACTAAATGTTTCTTTAAATTGATGCAAAATTTCAAGTGCCAAAACCATTAGCATCATCCAAGGAGATTCTTCAGACGAGGATTTTAGAGGGTTGAAGGTAGTGCATATGTCACAACGAAGTAGATTTAAGGATGCAACCTCCTGACTTGATACAGGACCTGAATACATTCCAAAAACCTCTATAGGTACGGATGGTTGGGATGCAGAAAACCACACTCCAGAGGGGCAAGGTAATAGCATACAAGGGCAACCATCTGTACGCGGAAGCGATTAAGACTACCAGAGAGTATCGGTGTTATTATAGATATGACAGGAATGAGAATACATGCTTGATTGTGAAGACATTTTGACTACCGAACAGGGTTGTTGTCGTGATCGGCATGACAGGAATGAGGATACTTGATAGATTATGAATGCACGGTAAACATACATTTTGACAGGAGGGATAACTGTATTTGGTATGTCAACGAATATGAAAGGTAGAAAGCTTATGATGCATGGTAAAATTAATAATTTGTAGCTCTGTTGACAAACAAAATGAAATAAGATAACAGAAACGATAACATCCTTTAAAGCTCCCTAGCATTTTATAATATGACTGAAAACTACCATTAATCAACCCTTAATCCATCTTTCAGAGCATATCCAACTACCGTCTTAATAAGCTGTGTATCGAAGTTATAAACATCTATTAAAGCATAATTCTATACAAATTAAAAAATCTTACCCGCAAAAATAAACGCTGCAAGCGACAGAAAGCTACTGAAACCTTTCCCGCCGTCGCGGAATACACCGCTTTTCTGCTTTCGCCCCATGGCCAAATCCGAAACCCTAACAGACTAAATTTAAGCTAAAAACAACCTCAAACGGCTCCAAAAATACAGTCAAACGTTTTCCCCGTCCAATGTGCCCGACTTCGACTAAAAATCTTCCCTGCAACCGATCAGAAAACAAATGAATTTAACTCTTCGTCCAAATTTAGCGAAGGAATTTTTAAATTTTCTTCAAAATTGATAAAACCCTTCGGTACTTCACACTGACCTCAATACGCCAAAATCTTAACAGAAAAAACCCTCCCGACTGTCAATCTGCTCACAGAACCCTCAAATTAGCCGAAACAGTCCAAACACCGTATGAAAGACACGCAAAAGCTTTTAAATTCAGAAGAAACCCTATATTAACCGAATTGTGCATCAAAAACACAGCAATGTTTCAAAAAATGAGCGAAAACACGCATAAATTTATCTTACAAGGCTTTAACAGCATCAAATTTTGTGAAAAGACTATCGATCGGATCGCCTTGCAAAATTGTAGCCACAAATGGATTTATAGTTACTGCAAATTGATGGTTTTAATCGAGAACTTTCTAGTTCGCCCAGTAATTTAATGGGATTTTTGTACTATTTTTGTTAAATGTGTGAATCATCACACTAATTAAAACGTGACACGTAGGCTTACAGTGCAATTTATTTTTGACGTGTTCCATCAAATAGTAATGCGCCGCGTGTGAATTAAGTGAGCGTTAGATCGTTGGAGCGGAAAGTGGGTTGCCATGTGGCTCGAACTCGTGTTATAGGATTTTTTTAAAGAACGATTTTCAAAATTTTAAGGATAACCCTTTAAATAAACATTTTCATAAAAAAATAGAACCGGGCATGTCATTTTTGTATTTGAGAATTTTTATTTATTTTTAAATGAAATAAGATATTAATTGATATTTTTTGAAAATAAAATAGAGTTAAATTACTTTAAATTAAATATATATATTTTTAAATGTGAAAAGATATAAATCTTAAGGTTTTATCTTGAATTTTCGGTATATCATGATTGTCAACAAGGGTCATTTAGTAGTGAGTCCCTACCTTTGTATCGTAGTTTGTGTTAATGTGGATTGCAAACAATGACACTAGTGTGGTATGTTCATAATAGCTCAAATAGTTTAGGGTTTAAATTTGATGGCAATTTACATGTTTTTGTGTTTTAAACTCTAAAATCTTGTAAATTTTTGAAATAAGAGTCTACACAACTAAATTTTGTAATTTATTGCTTAGTATTGACAATATTGTCTCATCCCTAAATCATGAATTGTGCACATATTCCAAGTTTAGTCCTCGTGCATGACTTGTTCTCCTCAATAGTAGTGCTCAGTCACTCACATGGTTGCTTGCATCAGTCCACAAAAATCTATTGCCTCCAAGTGTCAAGCCCAGAAGTTTCCAACACCTCACCCCTACCAATACGAGACCACCAAATAAGGACCAAATCGTCCAATGGTTTGGTCTAAAACTGACAATTTTGTCCCCAACCACCCAGCAATTGCTTTCTTAATTTGATATCTTTCTATAGAATGGTATTTTTATTGTGGGTCGACTTTAATATGAAATTAAACCTATGAACCCCTATATAAGCAAATCAAATGCACTTACTTATTCACCTAACAATTACCTAACACTTTAAGAGCACTCATTGCAAATATCATTCCTAAAACACTCAAATCTCTCCTAAATTCCTAAAAAGCAACAACACACTCTATGAGTAGCCCTAAAAGGTCCGAAGCACACTCAACTTGGTTATAAAGTCATGCTTCCCAAGCTAGAGCCTAGAGACCATCCAAACCAAGTCAAAAAAATGTGTCAAACCATTACCTACATTATCGAGTAATCAAATTATCAAAGCTAGTTGCATCTACATGGGATTCACTATGTAAACTTATGGCATATTATGTGTGCTCGTAGGATGATAATACCCCTATTTCCAAATCTTTGAGAGTGTGGGCCAAGATCAAATCTTGGTAAAATACAAACACATTGAACTTTAAGCAAAGCAAAATGCAAGTGCAAAAAATTTGTAACAAAAGAGAGGAATCAAACATGAATCAAAAATACCTTGTATTCGAGAATAATAAAATAGCTCTAGAAGAGCTACATAAATAGGAAGAGAAGTGTAACCGCCACCTAAAAAGGAGCACACATCATGAGAATAAAGTGCATAAATAACTCTCATATATCTCAATGACACCTAAGCAAGCTAAATACATGTGTAAGAAAAACCATACAATGGAATAAAAAACCTACACTAACACCCCCTTAAGCATAGCTTAGGTGGGTAGAAGAATTGGGTCCCACAACAACGCTTGATAAGGTACCCAAGTACATAGAAAATATCTCATAAATTAAAGAAAAGGAGAAACTCAGTAGAAAAACTCCTCCCGAAAAGAGAGAAGAGAAGTACATAGAATAACTCCCTTAGTAGAAATGCCCTCCTTAAGAGCATAATGAAGCCCCCAAAGGCAGAGAGAAGTATAGAGGATTAGCCACCCTCGAAGATAAACCCTGTTGAAGTCCAAATAGATATTGTAGATGAAGAACTCTAATGTTAGTTAAGGGATCGATAAAGACCGCATCCCAATCGGGAATTCCAAATGCCACACTTTGAAATACTATTAATAGGAAGTAGAGGCAATGAAGAATATCTCCATTGCTTCTCAAAAAAGCCAACGTTAAATAGTGACAAGTGTTGATGAATCAAATCCGATACCAAATAAGACTTAGAATGGTTCCCAACATTGATACAAGAATTGATCCAAGAAATAGGTACTTCTAAATAAGGTGTTAACATGAATGATGAAATTTGTCTCATCATGTAAGGGAAGAGAAAATACATCCAAATCAATAGAAGCAACTCTATCAGATTTTTCATTAAAGAGAGGACAAATATCCTCAATAGTTTCATCAAGATTTGCAAGGTGGGAGTCCACAAACATAGATGAAGTGTCTAGTAAGTAGACTTCCAAATGAAGTGGGTCTTGTAGACAAATAACTCTATTGTAGATAGTCACTAGAAGCCCTCAATGAAGCGAATATGAACTTTGATGAAGCAACAAGTGATGGAGGAATGCCCTACAAGAGGAAATTTATGTCTTTAATGGTATCGTCTAGATCGAAATGTGGGAATCTACAAAGAAATAAGATATGTTTGGTAGGTTTGTGTCCCAATGAGATGTTCATCCAAAAGACATATAATCTTGTTGCAAAGAATCACTAAAACCCCTCAAAGAAGTGACTTTGAACTTTGAAGTAGCAACAAGTACAGGATGAATATCATCAATAGTTGATGGGGTGTCAAAAGGAGGAGGATTGATAGTAGTCTTAGTATCATCCACATATGAAAGGTTCTTTAAGGAAGCGTCATTTTTAGATGGAGAATCAAGGTCTCCATACAATTACCAGATGAAGGTCTAAGAAGTGAAAGGGCATTCAATGTACTCAAATTGATGCTAAATATCCTTAGAAACAGTGAGACATATTAGTCTATAAACCATGTCAATGTTGTTTAACCACTCAATATTTTTTTATAGTCACTTGGCTCGAGAATGAGTTTGATTTAATCTAAATAGAATTAAACCTTTATTTTAGAGTAACTATTAGAATCGATGATATACAGTGATAAACCATGGTAAGACACAAACAATAAGCAAGCAATAATATGAAACCCTAAGCAAGAGAGAGAGAGAGAGAGAGAGGGTGACTTAGTTGATTTCACATAGTATGGAGATGATCTAGGAAGGGGAACTATTGCAATGATTGTAAGAAGTTTGTCAAGGTTGACTAAGAGTTATGAGACTCGAGAATGTGTAGGACAGGAGCGCCCACAGGAGGACAAGAGCGCCGGGTGCTACTGATTGATCTAGGCACTAGTGTCAGTAAAGTACTTAGGTTATGTCCTTTTACGTGTAGGAAGAGCTTCATTGTTAGTTTCTTTTTATCACTCTGGTTTCTCTCCTAGATCATCGATTGTACATGTAACCTACAAAACAATTGTCTACCTACACATGTCCACAAACCACATCAAATATAATAAAAAAAGATGTAAAATGTGGATTCGGACTGACCTCGGTGGTCACCCAAAGAGTGAACTTAGTACCAAGTGATGCACTACATTTCAAACTCTATGTAGTTATGTGTGTGAAATGATGCCCTTGTGCAAGTTGCACAGTGATAGCGGGCTAGATCTAGAATGTAACAATGTATAGAATGTGTGTGATGGAATAAAATGAACTTCCCCCTCCTATGTTATGTATGTAGAGTGATGCAACCCTTGTCCCTTGTATGAGTGTGCTAGATGAATGCCTTTGAAGTGCTCTTGTGCCTTTGAATGCAAGCTTAGGTGATAATAGATAATGCTTAGTGCTTGGCCCCTTATTTGAGAGTTATAACTATGTATATATATGATTCCTTTGTTTGAATTTCGTAATTGACAAGTGGAAGGCCAACCCAAAGTTGTAAAAGAGGCCCAAAAGAGTAAGAAAAAGACAAAGAAGGTTAGGAGTGCCCAAAAGGGACAAGCTCCCTGGTGGTTCTATCCTAAGTGGACGCTAGTGTCCGAGGCCATAAAAGATAAATTAGCTAGTGTCCGAGGCCATAAAATATAAATTAGTCAAGTACCGATAGGGTTGTAAGGTATGCAAGGCCAATAAAAATATAAGATACAAAACAAAAGGCCCAAAATACGTTGTCAACCACTAGTTTTCTTACTTAGGAATCATGTATATATTAGTATGCTCTAGGACCTAGAAATGTACCCAAGTGCATAGATTTTGTGTCTACATTTTCCCCCACTTTATGTTATTGAGTGAATACTCGATAACATAAAGTAGATAGAAAGATGTGTACCTTTTGATCCTATAGAAAGAGTGTAGCCAATAGCGTGTCGGGTGGACAAGTGGAGTGTCAAAACTAGGAAGGGAGGTAGAACCTAGGGGTGAAGCATATGCATATAGTGTGTGTTACTTCTTGTTGCGCATAAGGATAGACCTACAAAAGAAGAGCAAGAGAGTAGTCAAATTTTTGTATATGAAAAATCAAGTAACATGTGTATAAGTAAGTAAAAGTGTAAAAGTGTGTAAAAGGAAAGTGTGCACCTAATGTATAAGAGAGTAAAAGATGGAAAATTATCTTGATTTTCGAGATGTTGTTGAATTTATTCTTGAAGGGTGAGGTTTTTGGCGATCTCATGCCAAGAGTGATTTTTTTGTGATCTCACGCCAAGGATGAGTTTTTAGGTGATATCACACCAAAGGCGAGTTTTTGGGAGATCTCATGCCAAAGGTGAGTTTTGGGTGATCTCACACCAAGAGAAGAGTGTTGGGGAGAGAGGTCTAGTTTTCTCTCCATCCATGATGATTTCCCAAATAAGTGCCACTTTGCAGATGGCACGTCCCTATATGTAACTACTTGTAATTGTATGTAACTAAATGTAAATTGAATTTTGTAACTAGATTCAATTGACTACTACTATAGAACTATATTGTAAACTGCTAGAACCTGTGGTGAACTGAGAAAAGGTCTAATTTTTCCCTCATGACACAAACACCCACCACTACTATCTGATATGGGTGCTAGTGTTTGCTTTGTGTTTGTGACGCAAGTCTGATTCTGGGCCATTTTGTGGTTGTGTTATGTTGCCAATTTTTTATTGTTTTTCTCGATATGTAACTCTATACTAATGTAAGGGTGATTTTCTCACCCATATGATGCCCCCTTATTTGGGGTACATATGACCAAAGTAGGCGAAGGCGGCCTAAATGAGAGGACTAGATACTGTGATATGCATATCTAATATTGGATACCTGCAGGGTAGGGGATGTGCATGGTAGAAACCAAGGCACATACAAACAAGATGGGCTAGGAAACAAGTGTTAGTGTAACAATAGCTAGCATGTAATAGAAAACAATGTAACAAACAACTATGAAGACAAGATGTACCGTGAAAATAGGGTTGTATACATGGGACATCACTCACAATGTCACAGCACAATCGGGGCCATAAGTAAACAATCGTCAAACAAGGCATAGGGAATGACACGTAAATAGTAGCAAACAATAGAAAATAATAGTAAGCAAAAGGTGACAAATAGGCATGGTTGTATAGATCCTGCAAGGAAAATGCTACACATGAATCACCCATTAGCTTGTTAGAGAGATAAATAGTATGTCCTAGCGTGTATAAATCGACGAAAAATTAAAGTGATAATGATGAGAAGTAGTAAAGAATGTAGCAATAGAACTTGTGATGTGCAAAGTATGAGAGTGTAAAGATATATGCCCCCAAGAGCCTCAGTGGGGCTGGTAAAGAACAATGTCTAGCATCATGTATCGTGCGAAAATCTATAAAATTTTGCATTCACTTCAAGATACCAAGTGAACGCACGTGTATTTATAGAAAAATATATTGACATAATAAGAATCCAACTAGCATGGAAAACAAAGTGTAACATGTGAGTGGTATAAACGAACAAGAGTAAATATAACGAAGATGTGGAAATATGGTGTACATGTGATGGTGTGCTATGATATGTAAAATGTGTAGATGGGAGGAGTTGTGTTGCCCCCTAGAAGAGCTATGTGAGATGAGGTTCATTTAGAAATGCTCCCTCAATAGTCAAGAATGAACCATAAAACAAGAGTGTGTCTCGAAATGACGGTAAAATGTGTTTACCATAGGTGATGTGAGAATTCTTGAAAATATTTATCATGGAGCATAAAGTGTATAACAAAGAAGCTAAGAATAGATAATGTGAGGTTCATTTGAGAATTACCCCCTCAACAGATGACTATGAACCATAGAACTTGAGTACGCCATCGGGTAATGAACGTATTAGAGTATATGCTAGTAAAGATGTATCATGAAGTGCAAAGCGTTAAATGCAATAGAGAAACTATAAGTAGATACTAGAGACAACCAAGAGTGATAAGGGGAAATATGATTCCCCCAAGTGTGCAAGTAATGGAGATCTATGTGATGATGTGAGAAGGAGCATGCCATGGTGGTGGAGTTTGAAATGTGTCATAAGAAAACATATGGTCGTCACAATGGTAGGTAGGAGCAAGAGTATGACCAACATCAAATCCTGTTTTCAAAAACACATAAAATAATTTAAAAGGAGTATTTAGCAAATAAATGCACTTCTTTCTTCCCCCTTGTCAGTCTCTTTTCAACATCGCATCCTATGTGTTTTGGCTTCATCAAAATCAATTTTCCTTTTGGATCTTAAAAGAAATTGCATTCTTGTTTGCTCGTCTAGTTTAAGTAGGGGTAAAATCGTGCATTCACTACTTCCCCTCACACAACCAAATAACGAGACAATTAAATTGACATGATAGAACACTCCCTTCCAGATCCACCTACTTGGATTCCATCACCAGGGGGAATCAATTGGTATTATGGCCGAGTATAAATAATTGGTGGGTGTTATATCGACTAAACACCCAATACCCTTACCTCTATGGGACCATAAAGTGAGGGGGTAGGCACCAATATCACGCTTTATACCAATACCAACGCAAATTTGGGCCTCTCGTACCTTTTGGTATATCGAGGAATCTACCCTTAACATACTTGAAACAAACCTTAACAAGCATGATTCTTAAGTACCCTTTTGGAGCCATCTTTCCTTTTCACATATCTTTAATTAATCAAGATAATCAAAAACCTCTTGTTAATTGTGTGGGTTTCATTCCTAAATAAATGTCTTTTTCATTGTTTGTTTGTTGTTTCATGGTTTTAACTAAATGGTAGTCTTGTATCCGAATATCACAAAAATGTTAAACCCATTTTAATAACCCCTAAAACAACCCAAGAGTCTTTACACTCTCCCAATATTTGCTTACACATATTAGAAATTTCAAATCTACCCATTCTCAAAGATTTCTTTGACGGATGACCCAATTCCAAATGTCCTCCCGATAGGATTAGTTGGTGTGCCTTATTCTATAAGTCCCCCGCCATATATCAACCCATCATCTCACAACAACCAACATCCTTTATCCAAAACTTAGTCATATTATTCCTAAATCTTTACCACCTATCAATACGAGCACTATCACTAGCACTCGTCCCCTTTTCCAACCAAAACCGTCATCCGATGTTCCATAATATGAATACATTCCTACTCAACAGAATCCACAACCATCATAACCACTTATCAATACTTCTATCCCTCATCCTTATCGCTATATCCACTCTTCCTCACAATCGTTAGTTTCTCAAAAAAATTACAACATACCGGAAGCCTTCCTCATTTTCAAAATCCTCTTTTACCATATCATTGGTATCAACAATCGAATCCCCTAATGTATGGATAGTATAGCTCTTCATCATCAACCACCCAATCCCATCAAAATGACCCCATGGGAAATTTGATAGTAGAATTTACAACCTAGAAGTTGTTACCATGGGGCCTAAAACATATTTTCTTACAAACAAATTTATAATGAACCCATCAACTCTGCCAATACCCCTTAAACCATATCCTTCTCATTGGGAGCTTCCAAAGTTTATCAAAATCTATAGCAAGGAAGATCTGTGACAACAAACAGGGCCTTTCGACATTCCTCTCATCAGTTACCGTATAGCTCATGATCAAGACCTCATGTTAAGGACATTCCTAATGTCCTTAGTTGGTCCCTCTCTTGAATGGTACACTAAAGCATCCCTCGACACTCTCTTTATTCATTCTCACAACTAGCTCAATTGTTCCTAGAACATTTTTCTATTAACATCGTCTGTAAGATATCCATCACTTATTTATATTCTATCAAGAATTTTAAGAATGAATCTATTGTTGGCTTTGTCATTAGATGGAAAGGAATCATCAATCGATTATCCTTTTCTTTACCCCAAACTGAATTGATTGAGTTATTCACTCGGTCTTATGCAAAACACATATCGTCCACCCTTCAAATCCAATCATTTTACACATTCAACTAATTCTTTACCATGGCCAGAATTTAGAACTCCATGCTCTCAAAGATGGTAAAGTTAAACCGTGATCCAAAATCCCAAACTCCGACTCTTTTAAGAGTTTTTCTAGCAATGAAAAACTAAAGCTTCAAATGAAAGAAGTTGTTTTGAAAACTACTTCTATGATTCGTTCAAACCCCGAATGCTCCTGAACCCTCACAAGTACACACCTCTAGGGGTTACTTATTTGATAAAAATCTCTCCTATTCAATCTGTTGATTAATCTAGTCCTAAACCATCCTGGTATAGAGAAGATGATTATTGTAAATATCACCAAATCTAAGACCATGACATTGATAAATGTCACTCCTTTAGAAACATCGTTCAAGTCCTTATCGAATGAGGTGACATACGGTTGGAAAATCCTAATATGCATCCTAATCAAACCTTTCCGAACCACCCCCTCCTAACAACACAACACAAACCAATGATACAAATTGTTGGAAATATTGTCATTGATGTCAAAGGAATATTGATAAGTATCTCTTATGTTAGAAATATTGTCATTAATGCTTACAGATGTGTGCCTCTTATGAAAAATATTTTTAATTTGAATTTTGTGTGTTGTGTTCCAAATAAAATGGATTTGCAATGTTCATGCGGGTTTTTGTAGCATTTGGCAAGTTTTGTAATGTTTCGTGGGTTACTCAGTAGTGTTCATGCGGATGCTTCATGGATTTTGAATTTATCACCGACTCTCCCCTATTTTGAACACCCTCCTTTGTTTTGATATTGAAATTTAACTTATAGGTTGACCCATGCTAGGCACCAAAGAATATCTACATGTAAAAGAGATATATAAAATAAGATATAGTTAAAATGAAGTGTGCATACTTGTGAGGAGAAAACAATGAACCGTCGAGAGGAGAAGAGAGGAGTGACTAATGAAGACATATTTTTAAGTCTCAAGAAGATTTTTGAGTATGGAGTAATAGCAAATTGTTGAAGAGGAAGGAAGAGAAAACTTAAGTAGACTAAAATGGTGAATTGATGAAGAGGAAGGAATAGAAAGAAAAGCATGAAATAAATGAAGTGTGAAGCGAGTGAAGTATGTAGAAGCAAGTAAGACAAGAGAGTAAAGTGTTAACAGTACAAGTAGAGCATGTGGATGAGAGTGGGATAATAAAGATATATCATTCAAATTCAAGCAAATTTGAATAAGACAGTAGAAGAAAAAGAGAGACGTCATTAAAAGAAGATTGCCAAAAAAGGAAAATAAAAGAAGAGAATAAGGGGAGATATATTTCTGGAACAGAAGTGAAGAGTGAGAAGGAAGAATAGAAAAATAAAGTAATCTGATCATAACATGGTCTATATTGGAAGTATGATTTGATTTCCATCATCAAGTTGAAGAAGCAACTACATAAGTTGTAAGTTTGTATTATTGAGGTTGGTGCACGAAAAAAATGTGGATTGGTGTTTCCAGCTTAGTCGGTACTCATGAATTGGCTAAGTAAGTACTCTGCATTAGGGATTGGTGTCTCTAGTGAGTTGGTGCTCACGAATTGGCTGAGTTGGTGCTCGATATTGGGGATTGGTGTCTCCAGTGAGTTGGTGCTCATGAATTGGTTGAGTTAGTGCTCAACATTGGGGATTGGTGTCTCCAGTAGGTTGGTTCCTATAAACATTTATAAAGCAATTAATTTTGTGACTAGATTTGGACAAGTAGATCCAAGTAGTCTTTTCTTTGTGGTTTTCTCTGAAAGGGTTTCCACATAAATCATGTGTTTCATAATTATTGGATCTTGTATGATTGATGTTATTGTGGATGTTAAAGTTTTAAATAAGTAAAATATTGTATAATATTGATTCACCCTCCCCTCTCATTATTAGTGTGTGCTCTTCAGACACATGATCACTAAGGAAGGAATCACCATAGATCCTAATAGAAAGGTGAAGCAATCTCCAAATTTCCTTTGCGAGATAGTAAGAAAGAGCTCAAATCATTCTTTGATAAAATTAATTTTTTCAAGAAGTTTATATCCGTTTAGAAATTTTAAAGTTGTTAAATGTCATGTTAAATCGAGATGAAATGGTGGAATGGACCCCTCAAGAAAAGGTTGCATTTCAGACATCAAAACAAAAATCATGCAAGCTATATACTCGAAATAAGGTATATGTCATAGTTCCGCATCCAACCATCAAAAAAATGCTTGGTCAAAATGAGTTGGGGAAATAAGAGGAAAATGGATGTCAAAGTTACAAGGGTTTGATTTTACAATTTACATAGCCAAGTTAGTCCAAGGGCAAGGATTAGTGAAGACTATTGCTCAAATAGACACGGGGATCATGAACTACTAAGTAGACTTGTCTAAAAATGACTTCATATTCTGGTATGATCACATTGTTTACTTTCTCGTGTATGGATATTGTTCTACTAAATTAAATAGAATACAAAGAAGAGCATTGAAGCTCAAAGAAACACAATACATGCTAAAGAAGTGAGTGTTACACAAAAGGAATTATCATGGGATATATCTTATATGTGTCTCTAGATTGAAGAAAATCGAGATCATGTCAAGTTTTGATGAGAAATTGGGAAGCAATCATTTATTTGGGGATGCTACTATTCATTCTATACTCGAGTTGGGTATTATTGGCCCATTATATTTAACAATTCTCATGACCATGTGAGGACATGCCATCAATGTCTTATTTTCCAAAAGGGAAAATAATCAAGTTATGTCTCTCAAACCGCTTATTGAAGGTATACCATTTGCTCAATGGGGATTGGATTTCATTGGGGTAATTAATCTCAATTCATCTAAAATCCAAAAATTCATCTTGATAACTATTGATTACTATAGGAGATGGGAAGAAGCAATTGTAACCAAAAGGAGTAAAACAAAAGAATTTATCAAGTTTTTGGAAAATAATACCATAACGAGGTTTGGGTGTCCCTTTTCTTAAGTGTGATAATGGTCCATCTTTCCAGTCACTTGAATTTACAAATTGGGCTTATGATCACAACATTACACTCAAGTTTTCCTCAATATAATGGTTTAGCTGAATTTACAAACAAATATCTATTGAGCACCATAAAGAAGACATGCCTTGATAAACCAAGATCACGGCTTACATTGTTTAAGTATGCACTATGGGCGAGATAGAACATGATTCAAACCAAATCTAAAGGCATAACCCTATTTGTTGGTTTATGGAGAAGAATTTGTTTTTCTCATTACTTTACAACTCCCAACACATCAATTTTTATGTGACTACATGTATGGGGATACAAAGTTAAGAGTAGGGTGTTAAATTTAATAAAATGGCAAGACGCAAGAGGGAAAGCATTAGAGAGTTTCATAAGACATCAATAAATAGTAAAACACTAGTTTGATAAGAGAGCTAAGATAAAGTCCTTTAGACGTGTAGATCTTGTCTTACTTTGGGATAAATCACATGAGAAAAAGGGACATCATGAAAATTTTGATCCGTTATGGATTGGACCATATCAAATTGCAAAACCTCTAGGACAAAATTTATTTAAACCGGAGGACTTACGGGGGAATAATTTTCCTTTATCGGTCAATGGTCAACACTTGAGCACTACTTCATAGATGTAACATCATTTGTTTCCTCTAGGAGTAGTTTAGATTTATGCTTTCCTAGTTTACATTCCCGATTTCCAAAATTAGTTTCATGTTTTCAATAAATCGAAAAGCTATCATGAGTTAGTTATCGAAATTTAAAATTTGCCAAAATTACAAAAATAGGCCAAAGAGGAATCTTGCCTAAAGTAAGTGGGTGGAGTTGAAGTCAAAGATTGTTTAATTTACTTGAAATTAAAGTAATCTGTGGAAAATTATGTGGTTAAATGAAATTCGGGAATGTTTGTGTCATTACTGATTATAAAGTTTTTACACTCAAAAAAGAGTCACGACAAACTTTAAAACTTTGTTTAACCTAATAAAAGAGTTGTCATGGCTTCTCTTATCTTATATCAACATCATTGAAAAGATATAGACTGGTTCCCAACCCCTAAGGTTCTTAAATGACCCATCTTTTTAAAAAAAAGTATATTAAATCCAAAAGGAGCAATAAAACATAAGGGGTAATTTGAGAAATATCCATCAAGGTTATGGAGGCCTGATTGGTAATGGATTAAAGCTTTTAAGTGGAGCCAAGAGTACCTCTGTCAAGGCTATGGATGTTTGGTTGACATTAGAGCGATGCGTAAATCTTTATATAATGTAGTTATCTAATTTGATTGGTTTTTATAAACTCAATTAAAAACTTTAAGAAGATTTAATTCACACCACATTAACACACAAGTTGACTCTTTGAAAGGTGTACAAACTAAGTAAATATTAAAGTTAAAAACAAAAAGAGTTTTGGAGTTTGTTTATTTATAGAATGTTTCTTAATGTTGTTTTAACTTCATTCTCAAACTGAAAACTAGAGATTATAAGTTCTAAACACTCTAAAAGTATTTCCCCACATAAGTCACCATTTATTATGATAAAACACACCACTACTTTGTCAAAAAGTAGGGTAACCACTTAAAATCTTGATAAGGAACTCTTATTAAAGTTAGATGTTAAATAAAATGAAATCTAAGATAGAAAATTCAAGCTTTGTTTTTATTTTATATTTCCTTGTTTTATCAATAAAAGTGACGCTTTCATGGGTATATTTTAGTGTCTTTGATGTGGAGGGAGGATGGAGAAATAACAATGCAAAGATGAATTTTTTAAATCCAAGAAGGCCGAAGAAATGTGTAAGGACATGCATATGCCTTAAATTTGATTTATAACAAGAACATCAACATTATCAACATAATATCTACATTGACATACCTATAATGTGCCAATTCACTACAACTGACGATGATCAATTCTATGGAAAATTTACGGGCTATGTTCAAGGTTGTAAGGCTCTAAACCTGATGATATACGTGTCACATCATATATGAGAGTGAGGCAGGTGGTTGGTGCAAGAAAAAAATCAAAGTTTGTGGCCTCCTCTTCCAATCAATATTGGCAGGTATAGGATTATTAAATATCTATCTATTCAGAAATTTGCCAACGCAACACTAGCCTTATGCCAATCTTCATTTTGATATCCTAAGGAAGTGGGGTCCTAATGGTCATGTAATGTTCCACATAAACTAGATGAGTAACAGGTATCTTGATCCTTACACTCATATATGGATGGAATTTAAGATAAATACCACATTATCCTAACCCAATGGAGGAAGTCATCAAAACTAAAAGAAAAAGAATGATATTGGTTAATCCACCAATTCAAATCCCTCCTGGTTCATTGGATGCTTCCAATAAGGATCTTCATATAAGTATTTTACAGTTTGTTCCTCCTCCCAAATCCATGAGATTAACTCAAGTAACAAGATAGGTGTTAACCTCTATTCGGATAATTCAAGCTAGTCCTAGGCCCCATATGGCATCATTGACATCAAGTCAAATTCTTCCTTTGGGGAGACAGGGTAGTGGAGTAAAGGTAATTATTTCAAATAAAGGACATGAAACACATCTGCAAATAGATGTAGCATCAAAAATTCAAGGTTTGGTTGGATCATTTCATCTTCCCTCACTACAGTCAAATGTATTTTTATGTCTGCAACCATGGTAAGTACCAATGTACCCTTTTTATTTGTTAGTGCCACTTTAAATGTAAGGCCTAGTTTAATGTCAACCATGGTGGTTTCCTCTCCTCCTTCCGTTCTTACTATTATCTCACCACTGAATTCTCCCACTATTATTTCCATTCCTTTTTCAACCCTTCCATTCCCACTACTCCTTCATCTTCCTTCTCTTCCCTAGTTTCTTCTTTTATTCCCACTTCTTCCACATTTTCACCACCATCACAGTACCAACAACTATGACAGTACCAGTAATGCCTATTACAAAGCCCATCTCTTTCATGGATATAATGACTTCAGAGGGACTGAACATTGTCATGGCATTACCACCAATGCCTACATTTATCACAGGGCCAACTCTTAGGCTTGGTCAAAGTTTTCCACTAGCACCTAGGTTTACCATTTCAGCAATGCTTGGAATTTCAATACAGATCCCAATGGGTCATCCCACTAGGAAAAGTAGGCAACACAGTTAAAGTAGAATTCCTAGGGGTCATCTCATAGGATAATTTTCAAATCATCATTCTACTGTATTGATTCATCCAGCTCCCACAACTATTATCGATACATTAATGACATCATTTGTGGCCATAGACATGACAGAGCCCAAAAATAGCAAACACATCTTGCTAAACATAAATGACACAAGCAACAGTTGGTTGTAAAGTCTCACACCCCCACTTACAAGCCTCTTGAGATCTCTATGGTCTACAACAAGAAAGAAAAGAAATTACAAAAGGTTACCACAACTGGAATCAAGGCTCAAGCAAGATTTGTTATTGATACAAAAAAATTGTCATGAGCCTGTAAAAAAGAGGCAAAGGCAGCGAGCATGTTGTTGATCTATTCAGTGTAGTAGAGGCCTCATTGAAAATGGCTACATGAGCCATAACAAAAGTAAGGCAAGATACTATGTTTTCTACGTCAAAAATCATTTTTCCTCCCACTCTCAGGGCTAAGGTATATCATGTCTAGAAGGATTTAATTTTTAATTTCATAGACATTTCTAATTTCAAGGACAAGGAAAATATAGTAAATTCAAGACTAGATATCCTGAAAGAAGAAGTCATGGAGCTTGAAGCCAAGATTACATTCAAGGGCAATTTATCGCCAAATTTTCCACTCGTGTATGTTGATGAAATGGTCACTATAGAAACTAAATTAACTAAGGATAAAATGGAATCAACAAAAGCTTCCAACCAGTTGACAACCACATGTAAACATCTGTACATGTTCCATGCTAATATTGTTTCACTATTTGTCGACGTAGGGTTAATGTAACTGGAAAGGTTTTTTCAGTTGAACAATTTGACGGCTTCTTACTTCAATTCATGTCTTTATTTGATGAATAAATACAAATCCTTTTCTTAACTAACAATATTTGGATGCACGAGTTTATCCTCGCCATATCCATTAAGTTAGAGAAGGCCAAAGCAATAAAGATATTTTTTTGATGGAATGTTGCAAGATCTTAATTAGGCGATTCAAAAAAATAAAATGACCATACAAACCAATAATCATAAACATACATGCAGTGGAAGCCAATTATAGACTGTGTTAGCAAGCTCAAAGTATCAATCTCTGTTCGGGATGAGGAATAAAGGTCGCATACAAGCAAAGGCGGTCAATTTTTTTATTGTGAGTGGTTTATTATTACCTCTCTGTACATGCAAGGTTCCCCCAATTCTGATGATTCAAATAGGATGGTTAATTTTAATATAGTAGCCTATAATTAGGCTAGAATTTTGTAAATATGAGAGTTGTTCCCATTCATAGCTTTTCCGACTTCAAATAGTGGTAGTTAATTATAGTTTAATTGCAGTTTAGTTTCTTTTATTGTAAGCTCAAAAATTAGTATACAAAGCATGAGGTTACATCCCTTGACTTTATAAAAGCACAATATTGCAGTGTAAATTGATATCTTAAGACTGGTGAATAAATGCAAAGATAGATTTTGGAGCTTCAAATTGGTTTTGTGATTTCTTTGTCTGTAATTGTTGATTCATGTCTTGATGCCTAAACATAAAATTTTGTTCCATATTAAATATAGTTTGCACTTGAAGTGTTATCCAGATTTTTGCATGATAATGAAATCAAGTTACATTGGTCTTTACTTCACTAGTTGATGTATTTAATGCTTGGATTTGTTAATGTGCTTAACAATTTTACGGTATGAATAATTAAAGGATGTTAGCCAATGGATATTATCCTATTTGTGTGTGGAATTTTATTAGCTTGGACAATTGTTAGGTTAATTAAGACTTCGATATACACTTTCCTGATGAATTGACTTGGTTATTCTCTTAGTTGATGTAAGGTTTTGGTTTTGTTTTGTGTGTTATCCTTTGACTGCTAGCCTAGAGTTTACTAAGAATTGAGAATACTAGTTCTTGTTCACTTTGGTAGTATGTGGTTTGGCTATTACAAAAGTTCTTTGACAATGTTGAGTGAGGAATAAAAGGTCTAGTTTTCCTTTCCTACCCTTCCCTTCCTTCCCTTTTAGTTCTTTGACAACCACCATCACTTAGATTTAGACCATTGTGAATATTCATAGGGTAAGGTGAAACTTTCAAATCGAGTTATTTGTGTGAGAGAAAGCGAGAGTGAGGATCAAGCAGATAAAACGCACATCAACCGAGTTGCACTCAAACGACAACGTGACGAAGTTCCATGAGGAAGCAAACATATTCAACCATGAAATGTGCATGAAAATAAAAAGGTCTAGCATTCTCATAGATCAAAAAGAGGAGTACAAATAGGAGTATTGTGTAACTCCCAATGCAAGACAATCATACCTCCACAAATGGAGAAGAGAGATACAATCTAGAAATGGAAAGTAACTCTTGTATGACACACTAATGCACATTCGATGCGTATAAAGGAATCTATGATGGAATCATGTCATACCCCTTAAGACACCTAAGACTTATGACCTCACCTAAGTGAGATGACTTACCACGTGATGTGGAAAATTCCGCGAGATGATAAGGAAAGTACACACACCAACAACCCCTTCATAAATTCAAAAATGAGAAATGGGTCCCGACAACTATGCCTAATGAGGTACCCATGCACAATAATGATCTCAAGTAGCGGAGGAAAACCCAATGGAGAAAACATTCACTTACAAGATATGGAAGACTCCCCTAACAACCTAAGAAATATGCGTCAAATGGGTCCCGAAAACTAAAGGCTTGATAAGGTACCCATGTACAAACTACAATCTCTCTAGAAGAAGAAGAAGAGAAGAGAAGCTGATGAAAATGTGAAGCCACAGCCAGATCTGAAATCTACAACTCTATGAAGTCTCTAAGAAGAGTTTCAATGATGTGGTCCTCGGCACTCAGTATAATCAAGAAGATCCATCCACATCAAACAATGTTTCTTCGTTGGGAAGGACAGAAATGGAGTACTTAAATTATGCCCACTCAGTAAAGGAAACCAAAGGTAAGCAATACGAAGATAACTCGAATTTGGTGTCTTGAAATGTTGACATAGGTCTAGCAAATGAGTGCACAAGAACCGAAGGTAATGCCATGAATGTAGAAATGTTAGAGTGTGAGAGAGGAACATCCACCGAAAGGATGCCCAAGTGAAGTGAAGGAAAAGTAAAGCAACCCCCACAACAATAGAAAGAGGATCCATAAGCAAGGGTGGATCAATGATGGTCTCCAAAATAGTGGAAGTGATAAGAGTCCTAGAAGGGGAACTCCCAACAAAGGAGATGAAGGAATCCTCCGAAACACCTATGTAGGATGAGAAACTCCCTGTACTACATCACAAGTAGGCACTAAAAAGACAATGAAGGTCTGACATATACTCATCCCAAAAGGGTGGCTCGAAAAATAGAAGAGCAATGTCTAACATGTATGAATCATCATGCATGAAGGAGGAGTGGAAAGGGCCTCACACACTGAAAGTGGAAAGTAGGTAGATGTAATGACGGTATGAGGTTGGGAACAAGACTTCCTGATGTCTGATAAGAAAAGAAGGGTGTCAACATACTTTGAAAGGTGTCTGAGAGAGGAGGAGAGAAGTCCTCATTTTTATTCTCGTCATCAAAACTAGAAGAACGATCATGATCATCAAGGATATGAAAAAGAAATTCTGGGTCAGTAGAACTGTCATCACATGAAGAGGGAGAGGAGACAATCTGTATTAGTAGGAGAAGTAGCAACAGAAATCTTTGAAGGGTTTCCAAATAAGGCCTGAAGAATGCTCCAAATGGTGCAAGGAAACTCCATGTGCACTACATGATGGTGGAGAGGCCTAGAATTGTACGTCAACAAATGACCAATAACCATGCTATAAGTGTCAATCCAATCTTCAAGTTGATCTTGATCACTAGGGGAAGGTACTCGTCCATACAAGAATGGATAAAGGTCATCATGAATGAGAAAACATTCCATGCTTCCATAATGCCACAATGCATTTTTAACCCTATCAAGAGAAGAGGTGGAGGTTGTAATGTAGAAACGGTCCTATAAAGTGTAGGTTTGGGAAAATAAATCTCCATGGTGCATCCAAAAAAGAGAAAGAAGTGTAGAATGCAAGAAAAGAAGGGTGCAAGAATACACACAAGGTTGCAAGATGTCAAACTCAAATTTTGTAGAAATACGTCTATATGCAATAAAACACCCAAAAACAATGATAACCCCGTTATTTTTGGCACTTTATAAGCAATGCATTGATTACAATAAGGTGTGTTCGTGCAATGTGGAACAATTGACCACTCACCTTGCAGTAGGTGATAAATCGTGCAAGAGTGGAGGCCACAATAAGTTTCAGTGGAAGTAGAGGAACAACACATAAACAAGAACAAAAGGACATAAACAAGAAACAAGGGGATGAACAAAAAGTTCGGTGAGAAAAAAAAAAGTCTCAAGTAAGATAAGGAGCTCTCTTCCCGCAAGGTTGTGGTGGACACGCTCACTAACTCGCAAAGTGAAGAAGAGCACTACAATGATGAAAAGCCAAAAAATGGCCTAAAAAGCCCAATAACCCTATAATGAAGCCAAAAAAAGATACTCCCCCTTAATGATGGAATTTTTAATTAATTTTCCTTTAATTAAATTTAATCTAATTAAAACTAGATTAAAAAAGGGAAAAAGTGGTTAAAATTCAAAGGAGAAAAGAGGAGTTACCTGCTTTAGAGTGAGCCAACTTAGCTCAAAAGCGAGAAGGATGGTGAGATGGTTGAGGGAGGCGAGCCGCTTGGAGGATGCATTAGCCGGGGCGAAAAATAATAATTGCTCGAGTCGAGTTGGGGTGAGTTGGAGGTGAGTTGAATGGCAAGTCAGCCGTGGAGGGTACGAGATGGGGTCGCGAGCTAGAAGCCGAGTGCACCGAAGCGAGCACCAATGTCGAGTGACAATCGAGTGAACATTGAGTAACCAGAAAGTCATGTGCTAAGATGACGTAATGTGAAGTCGAGGTAGAGTGGAGTTCCACACAGTGAGCACAATGGCGTCGAGGTGAGATTCCAAGATAGTGAGTTGGAGGTGAGCTACACATGGAAATGGATGAGTCCATGTGGTAAGTTAACACGGGACCGTTCGGTGTAACGAAATGGGTGGGCAGAGGAGGTTGATGCGGAGCGCTATGTGATATCTAAGGAAGAGCTTGGAACAGTTGAATGACATGCTCAATGGGATTCCAGGGAGAACACACGGAGCACGAAGGCATGAAGCACTAAGGAATCAAGGCAGAGGGCCAAAACGGTCAGAAATGTAACATAAACTAGAAGTGGGAGTCGAGGCAGCGAGAGCGAGGTAAATGCAAGACACACCCCGGAGCCAAGTCGAGGAAATGCCGAGAGAGGACAAACCAAGGCCAAGTGCAAAAGGAACACGAGAGATCTTTGATGGAAGCACATCGGGAGTGGTCGATCCAAGGAGCTCAACAAGGAGTTACACCCAAAGCAAGGTAGGTTCAACGAAACCAAACGGACAAAAGCATCCAACGCATGGGCTCGAGAGAACAAAGCACAACACGAGAAGTAGGGTGATAAAACCACGTGAACTGGGGTCCCATCAACAGAGTCTGAGTGCATAGAGTGCAAAACCAACACAGACTAATGCAAACATATAGAGTAATGCAAGGCGGAAGCAATAGGAATCCAACATAGAATTCCACATAAGGCAACTCAGCTCAAGTATAATGTGTAAGGCAAGTGTGAATTTTTGACAACGTAGGAGAAAAACATGCAAGGGAAAGGGTCATGAGCAGCGTAGTGAAATAAGGAGGAAGAGCGATCTGGGACAGAGGCTGGGACAACTTGGTTCCCAGGCTCGGTGAGTTGAAGCCGAGTTGGGCACAAAAAAATAATAACAACACAACTCTCAAAACCAAGAAGCTTAACAAACCGCACTTGAAACCAAACCTAACTTTAGCAAGAACCCAAACACCTACAGTAAAACTTACAAAACACACAAGACCAAGCACAAAACCTATAAACCAAGTGTAATACCTCCAATCATAAATGAAATAAACCCAATCAATGAAAATAACACACGAATGGAATAATGATTATGAAGTTTACACACGAAATGAGTAAGAACATGAAATCAAGAGTAATAGGTAATGGAAAAAAAGTGGTGCAAATCCCAACAACGTGTTCTCGATACCATGTGAGACAAAGTAAGAACGAGGATCAAGTGGGATAATGTGCACATCAACTGAGTTGCACTCGAATGACAACGTGACGAAGTTCCATGAGGAAGCAAGCATTCAACCATGAAATGTATGTGCAAAGAAAAAAAAGTCTAACATTCTCATAAATCAAAAAGAGTAAAAACAGAGTGTGTTATGTAACTCCCAATGCATAAACAATCATACCTCCACAAGTGGAGAAGAGGAGTTACATTCCAAAATGGAAAGTAACTCTTGTATGACACATTGACGCACACTGACACGTATGACGGAATCTATGACAAAATCTATCATACCCCCTAAGACACCTAAGACCTATGACCTCACCTAAGTGAGATGACTCACCACGTGATGTGGACAATGCCGCAAGATGACAAGGAAAGTACACACACCAACAATTTGAACTCATATTATGGAATCATAACAGATGGTCTACCAAGACACATTGATCAATCTATAGGTTAACACTAGATCACATGCATCCTAATTGAAATTAGACGTCCTAGAGTAATTTGTACCTTGAATCCATGCATCTAGCCGGGTTCAAAATGAGCAGAGAGTGAGAGATCCAATCCCTTTCTCCCTATTTGGGAATTAATTCTTGTGTGTACAAAACATCGATTAACAAAAATGATTCATGAGTGGCTGATTTGGGGTCTACAACACCCAAAGAAGGTTGGGAAAGGATAATATGATTATTTTATACTTTGGGGTTTGCAAAGATGGAGTGGCACTATGTCATGAAGTACTTGACTTACATCACCAACTTGAAACTTGACACTCTTAATTATTTTTGTTTAAAGAATCGATATTAGCGAAAACAAAAAAATCAAGACTCATAATGAAAATTAAATATTAAAAAAGAAATGGATAAATCACAAACTTAAACTGAAACCCTAATAACAAGTGGTTGTTTGTGTGTGAAATATCCTTATTCTTTGCTCTTTGGTCCCATAGAATATTGTCTCATGAGTGTTATTAAAATGTCTCATTTGTGCATGTCAAAGCAAGAGAAGAAAAGTGTGGTGGAGAACTTATATTTTTTTGTATGAGAAAAATTTTCACAAAATTAAAGCGCAAAGGAAAAAACACTTCTCGTAATCTTAGTATAACTCAAATTTTGGGGCAATGGTATCACTTTCTCATATAATGGTTTTTGTGATATTTTATTTTTATATAAGGTTTGGCTTGTAAATATATTTAAAACAGATGTTATTTTGGGTAAATTTTCACTTGAAATCATTTTAGTAAATAGAAATTAGATATCGATTATCATATTTAGCAAAGAAGCCATTGATCTAACTTCAAAACATTCAAGTAAATATTGAAGGCTTTTTTTGTGATGCTAACTAGCTCAAAAGCAAAAACATGGTAATATATGAACTTAAAATTGATAGTTCTTCTCCTATGAAAGATATATTTTGTGACGCTAATAATTTTAATGGAAAGAACAAGGTAGCATAAAAATTTGGAATTAGTTTTTTTAGGCGTTAACGAAAGTAAATAAAATAGTTGAACGAAAAGCAAAAAAGTGGCGTGGCTAAAATTTGAATCTTAAGCTCTTATTGGGAAGAAAAGATTAGACCTTTTTCCGTAGTCATGCATCTCTTGTAGATTATTTTTTCTTCGTCTACAAAGCAAATAAAATCAAGCCATAGGGAATAAACCCAAATGAAGAAATGTGACAACCGAAAAGGAGATAATCTATAGTCGTTGAGCCTAAACTTACACCACATAAAAGAATAAAAGAGCATATTCCTATTGATTATCAAATATTTAAGACGCGAACATGCTCAAAAGTGCTAAATGTACACAATGTTTAATCATCGACTCCTTTGGTGTCCCAAAAAGAGAGTGGTTTTCGTCTATACTTATCGTTTAGTTGATATTATTTATGATATCTTATGTTATTTTATTATCTTCCCTCAAGTTGTCTATGAAGACAACAAATATGAGTAGTGCTTGGGGACAAGGGGCATAGGTGTTAATTAGTGGATCATACCTTATGGCCAAATTTTGTAATCAAAGGTTTCCTCTTCAAACTTCTAGTTGACTTCTCTTCAAGTTGACTTTTTTTTGCTAAGATGCAAAGAAAGTTCAGAGATTGCAAATTTTTCATCAAATAAATAAGTGTTCAAGAACCCACTTAATATATATTGACACAGACTAAAATATATAATCCATCGGCCATACAAATGCCAAGACACAAAAACATTGAACAATCTGAGCAAATTGCATAGGTGGAAGATCATTCGGCTTGTGATCCCAGCCATGACCAGATGTCAAGGTTCGTGAAGTTTTCTAAATTTAGTTCATTAAAACCTTGGAGGAGAATATTTTCTTGTGAATATATAACAGCTATGTTTGTCTTTTTTAGAAAAAAACAAATTTAAAATAAAAACAATATGTCACGTTTTTCCATCATTGTTTATTTTGGTTTTCCATTAGTGTAACAAATTGGCTTAATGCTTAAGGCAAGATTAATATCTTTGAAATATTCACTAGGAGGATGAACTAGCTTGGGGATCTAAAGGATTAGGGAAATATGGAGTTAAATAATTAATGGCGAAATATTTTCTCCCTCCCAAACACCAACATTGGAGTAGTGTTTGGAATCTAAAGGGTGGCCTGGGATTAATGTTTTACATTGGTTGGTATTATGCAATAAGTTTTTGACATGAAAATCTGACATTGGTTTCAATGGTCCATCTCCTAGTAAAGGATTTTCTCTTTTACAAACATGAACAATGGAACAATGGATTAGTGTTTGGAATCCCAAATGGTGTCCTAAGATAAATGTTTTATGTTGATTGGTGTTATGCAATAATTTTTTGACATGTGAAAATATGACGGATTTCATTGGTCCTGTTACCATATTTTCCACGCCAAGAAGTTCAGTTCTATTTTTAGAAGTGCTAAAAATAGAATGGGATAAAAATAGCATTGGGCTAAAAAAGAGTTTGGCTAAAAATAGAAGTGCTTAAAATGGAAGTACTAAAAATACAAGTTCAAATATGTAATTTTTAGGAGAATGAAAGGATAAGAAAAGAATAAAATAAGAGATGTTGTTCCATTCCAGTTATCTTTAGCATGACAGAGAAAAGAATGAATTAAATAAACATGCAAAAAAAATTAAGTGTTGGCGCCAAGCATAGAAGAGAAAGAAATAAATTAAAAATACAAAGAGACAGATTAATTCCTATATGTGGCGCCAAAAGAAGAGTTTTATAAAATTCAAAACATGCATCAATGTACGGGACTATGGTGCCAAAAGCGAGAGAGATAGGAGGAAATTTAATGAATTAAAACATGCATGTTGTCAGTGGTGCCAAAGGGGGTTAAAGAAAATAAATAAAAATAGATCAGACAAGCTATTTTTAAAAGGCAACAATCTAATAAGACTGATTGGATTGTAAAAATCGAATAAACACACTTTGGACTATTTTGCTTTGGCATTCCTAGCCTTGTACTTTGCACCTCTAAATAAAAATAACTTCATTTTCCCTCTCATATCGTTGTTTTTATGAGTTTTCATTGTGTTTAATAGGGTATTGTATTGCCTTAGTATGGAAATTACTCCCTCTACCATTGTCCTTTTCTCCTAAACCCTTGAATTAATTTTGCACAATAACTTAGAGTTGTGTAGGTGTGTGGATCTTTGTTTTTCTATATGCAAAGTTACATACATGTGTTAAATTATTGGTGTATCACTCTTATTTCCCATTTTCCGCATTCCTTCTCCCTTTTCCTTGTCAAAGTTTTTATTTTTAGGTGATTCACAAGGGAACCAACCCTCTCTAGAGGTTCACCTCAAACATAGGTTACCCACAACCTTGAGGTGTTCCAATTTTGTCAACAGAAGAGAGAGTACACACACCATTCTCTATCGGGTTCAACTTCACGGTGATAACAGCTTTCGCACGCTTGGTGGGACAATAAAAAAATTTGCTAAAGAAGTTGATATTATTCTTAGCAAATATCGTTGTTTTTAGACACAAATATTCAAAGATTTGGTGACGCCGTTGGCCCAAAGATTCATTTTCTCAATCGGTTTATTAATCTAATTAATCTAATTATTAGGTTAATTACTACCTCACCCTTCCACCTCACCTCTCCACCTCACCTTGGACCCATTCCAAGGGCATTTAACTAACTAAGACTAGGTCATCACTCCTAACATTGAGTCATCACTTCACTTAACTAACTAAGACTTCTTCTAAACCTAATATTTATTGCCAACTACCTCTCTCCATCAATTTCCCACATGTTTAAACGAGAACCAAGACTCCTAACCCATTTCCAAATCTTGACCCACGCCAAAAAGGAAGAAACAGCTATTTTGAGAAAATTTGACTATTTCTCCCTAACCGATGTTGGTTATTCCTCGGTCGGCGTTGATCAAGGAACCACCATCGATTCCTTTAAATAAGGATTTCCACTCTTTCCCTGGGTTCTTCCTTTGGTTGGATTTTGATTATTCATTCACATCCTTGCATTTGATTGAGCATCTCAATGATCAAACACAACACCAAAGCATCAAGTTCTTCACCAACAACCAACCTCTTGCTCCATAGCCTCATATCATTCACACAAAAGCACACAAGCTTCATTTTTCATGGCACTAGATCCGAACCCATTTCTTCTATGAGCACCCACCAACCACCACCATCTACCAATCTCCAGATCTTCAAATATAAGTATCTTAACTAGGTTGTTAGTTTCTTAACTTTGGTCTTAGATCTCTTATTGTCTTTTGTTGTATGCTTCTTTCTCACCCGAATACCATCCATCACCCATCTACCCAATACCCTACCAACCTTGAACCTCTCTGCTCCTTTCCAATCACCTCTCTCACCCTTGCTTGAGCCTTCACCTAAATCCCAACACCCTACCTAAACCTTCCCAACACTCTGTGTAATCACAGAGAGCCCAAACCAACCCCTTTTCACCTTTGGCACCCAATTTCCCCTACCATGATCGGTTAGCCAACCGATCTCGACTAAAACTAGTTACCCAATTGTCATTGGTTCCCCAAACCGGGCATCGGTCTCTCTCGTGTCTCGCATGCATTTTCCTCAACCAAAGCAAGCTCATTCACTCACCCAAAACCTCTCAAAACCTCCCACAACTTCACCCAGACCTCCATAATACCCTCTGCTACACCTACAAACCTTAACAACCCACCACCCACTTTAAATTTAATCTTGTATTCACTATTTAGATTAGATTTAAATTATTGTGCTTGTGTGAGATACCTAAATTATACAACTACAATAGGACTCTCTATTTCATGTTCTTATCAACATTTAATTTGTTTTAAAACATGGATTGACAACCTTCTAGGAAGCACCCCACTTCTGGATCTAGCTCCCACTAGGAAATCCACCAACCTATGCTTTTAATTCTATCTTGTGGTCTTGTGTTTTTTTTCAGGTAGTCCTTCCTGATAAAAAAGGAGTGCTCTCGATCGGCCTTGGTCTTCAATGGTGTGCACAACCTCTTCACGACCTCTCAGGTATTCCTCACGTACCCAACCTTCTACCTTAAACATTTTTCTCATACATGTATGCTTCTTATTGGTGAAACATTTTGGCATGCCCTGGGACCCTCATCATTTTTGGGTTCTTTATATTCATTTAGGATTGCATTTTTTATTGTTTCTTTTCTGAAATATTCACTAAATCTCTCCTTGGTAACATTCTCTTTCTTCTATTTTCTCTAAAGGAAACACTTCATTTGGTGCAAATTAAAACAAATCATTCTTTCTTTCTTTCTTGCATTAGTGAAAATCATACTCTTTTCCTATTCACTATTGCTCTCATCCAATTTCAATTTTTTGATTTGGGCTTAAAATTGTTGCATTGCATCCTGTATTCTTGCATTTAGCTCACATAGTCTAATTAGCAATCAAATATAATGGAGGTCATGACCGGTTGATGATTGGGTAATTAAGCATAGTCCACTTTTGCACACACTTTTCCAAATCACTCAAACAAACAACACATTTCTTAAACATTCCCCAAATCCCAGGAAGAAGCTATCAAGGATTTAAACACCCATTGATAGTGGGCCCCACCGGTGTTCTAGCCGGATTTTCATATCAGAGCTCGGACCTCACATACTAAAGGTATATCGAGGATTCCCCCACCAAAACAATTCTTGAAACCATCCATAGTTGGCTTCTAGGTACCTTATATCCACTCCTTTCTATATATTCATAGTCATTCCTAAGGCTTAAGCCATCAAAACACTAAAATATGATTCCTAGGATAACGTGTTTGATAGATTTTTCTTGTTGATTTGTGACTTTCTTTCTTTTCTTCTTCTATTTTGAGGTGTGAGTTCATACTTCATCACTTTTCTTTCTTTTTCACACTCAGTCATCACAACTAGTTAATTTTGGTTCTCTGAGTGTGTTAGATTAGATTTTCTATACACAACCTCTTTCTTGGCTTCTTTTGACCAAATCTAACTCAAAATTTCAAATTTCTTCATTTTCATAATAATTAGCATTGGTTACCTTCCTACTACATCGCATCATTCAAACAACCGATATCGGTCCTTTCATCTAACCACACCGGTTCACCGACCGATTGATCGGTCTCTCTGTTTTTTTTTTTTCTATCAAAAAAACAACCTATTTTCACCTACCAAACTCTTTCAAAAATTTGTTTATGAGTTTATGTCACTTTTACAAACCCAAGTACCTATTTTCCACCTTTCATATGGTTTGACTCACCAACATAGCAGCGAGATCTTACTTTTCACGTGAGTTGTATACCGTTACCTACTACCCCCTCACCACCTTCCATTTCATCTCTAATGGATCCTAATGCACCTATGATCATACCCAAGGGTGATGATGAGAATTCACTAGATTCCTTGATCATAACACCAAGGCCTTACAACATTACCTTGCTAATTCTTCCACCCGTGACTCATCAAGTCAACCTCTTTATGGAATGCCCACTTCCATGCCCCCATTTCTACCACCTCTTCCATATCGGGAAATGCTAATGTAGCTACCCAAACTACTCTAGCATTTCCCAACCCCCCATCTCACAACCACCTACTTCACAAGTGACCTCTACACCTTCGACATCTTCTCATCCCCCCACATCTCCATACCCATACCCTTAACCATATCCATGCCCTTTATAGGGGTCCCTTCATCATCAGTACCTTATGTACCTATGTCTACACCACTAGTTGCATCGACATCTTCCACTCCATTTCAGAGTTTGGTGGTTTCTATTCCCCAAAATCTTCCACCCATCACTACGAGGATCTTTCCACAAGCTCCTCCCACCTACACCTTACCTCAAACACAACCTATCACCTCCACTTCATATTCAAGGTATTTTCCCTCCTCTTCTACCACTTCCTACATACCTACATCTCAATTCACTTACTCAACCACCACATACTAGTATGCCTTTTATGACCCACTTATCTTATCAAGCCCCCTTATACCTCAGGGGCATCCTCAATCAAACCCCACCATGGATCTCATTAAAATGATGATGGAAAAAATGCAGATGCTCGAGGCCTCCATTTCCGGATCTCATAACATCTTAACCTATGATGAGATTTGTAATGAACCCATCCACCCTCCATACCTATTCATCCCTATCCCGTGCAATGGGAGCTACCCAAATTCAACCATTTTAATAATAAGGAGGACCCCAAAAAACACTTGTGTTTCATTTAAACACACTTTGTTATTTGATAGGCCATGATGATGCCTTACTCCTTCAAACATTTCCCATGTCCCTATCGGGACCCCCTTAGACTTAGATTGGTACAGTGCTTTTCCCAGGCACTTGGTCTTTTCCTTCAACCAATTGGCCCAGACCTTCCTTGATCACTTTTCATCAATATCTCTAAAAAGGTCTCTATGATATATTTATATTCTATTCACCAATATGATGATGAGTCTATCATTGATTTCATCACACATGGTGAGGCCTAATCAATCAATCTCTCTCTCTCTCTCTACCTAACTGAGCTCATAGAGTTTTTTACCAGGGTGTGTGCTAGACACATTTCCCCAACTCTTCAATTCAAACATTTTCATACATTTGATGAGGCTTTCACTATGGCTCAGAAGCTTGAGATCCATGCCCTCGAAGAAGACAAGCTAAAACTATGTAACAAAAATGTCACCTTCAAATCAAATGAGTCTTCTTCCAAACCACCTAACAACCATTCCAAGCCCAAAGGATCTTCCAACAATGTGGTGGTTTTAAAGGTTGGCCCTTCTCATCCATCCAATCAACCCAAACCTCCTGCCAATCTCTCTCTTTTCAAAATTTTCAATACAAATATGAACAGAGGAGTTACACTCCCATCGGAGAGCCATATTCTTCTGTATTGGAAAAATTTGAAAGGGAGCCATCACTCTTCCTCCCATCAAACCACATACTAGTTTTGATCCTTCTCACCCCACACCATAGCTTGGTATAAAGAAAATGATTTTGTAATTACCACCACGTGAGAGGCCATAGTGATGGAAATTGTAAAACCTTCAAAAATTGTCCAAGGAATGTTAGATAGTGGTGATCTCATCCTCAACAACCCTAATGCACTCTACTAATGCAAACTTGGACATTTTTTAAAAAACCTTTTCCTAACCATGCCCCTTCATCAAATCATGTTGGTGAGACATCTAAAGAAGAAACCAATGTCCATGTGGTTCATGCAATCTTCACTACAACATCTGATCCTTCTATCGAGTCTCTCCTCTAGCATCTATTGAGGAAATTTCATGCAAACTCCCCTACTCATAGAGGATCCCACCTTACTAGTTCCTTTACCCATAGAGGAACCCACCTCACCTATTCCTTTAGCCATAAAGGAACCCATTATCATCTTCTTTACCCATAAGAGAACCCATCACCACCTTTCCTTTCTTCTACCCATAGAGGAACCTTATCTACATCACCCACCTTCCTTCTCCCTAGTCAACATCCTTAGGAGCTCTCCTTACTCCAACCCATGAGAGGATACTTCACCCACTTTTCCTCCTCCTCTACCCATAGAGGATTCAATCTTATCTACCCACTCTATTTTTGTGATACCTCACCAAAGGACCTCAAAATCCCATTACTCTTCTTACCTCACTCTTACCTACCGAATCTAAGGCCAAGACCTTCCCTGTCTCACAAACCTCAGAGCTCATCATGGGATTAGCACTAGTGCATCATCCTCTTCATCTAAACTAAAACCATTCTCTCATTTGGTTGATCACATGGAGTATGTCGATTACTCTACCCTCTGGGGCCTTAGACTCCTAGTTTCCACCCAAATGCAGATGTTATCCCCAGATACCTCGACCATTTACCCCAAGGTATTCAAAGTGACTAAGACTATTACACCTAAGCCCATGGTTCTAGCCCCTTCTTCATCAACACCCCTTTCACTCAGCCTTTTTCTACACAAAAACCTAACACCACCTTAGGGGTCTTACTAGTACCAAGTCTAGCACATCCCCCTGTGAAGCTAGACTTGTCAACTTCATCCCCACCCATCACAAAAAAATCTATTCCAGCACCTAAAAGGAAGACCCAACCTTTTAGGGCTCACACCCATATCTCCCACACCTTCTCACTCACCTTCACCTCTTCCATCATCATTTAGGCCCACATCCTTCAACCTTGGTTAACCTACCCCTTTACCAAGGAAATCTAAAGTGTGACAACCTATACCCTCACCTTCACCTCTCCATTCTTCCCACACCTTCTTCACTACCTTTACCCTCACTCTTTCCAACACCCCACTTTCTCCTTGGCTTACTTAGATACCTACACCTTCTAAGTCTCCTTCATCCTACCACGTTTTTTCCTCCACCTTTACCCAAGAAGGCGCAACCTAAACCCCAACCTTCACTACCTACCAAAAAGGTAGTTACACCAACACGATCTCTCACCTCACCCTCCTCACAAAGGTCACCTACCCCTTTCCCAAGACAACCTTGACCTCTCATTGTGATCCTTTGGTAGATCCTACTCTAACATCCTTTCTCGGTTGTTAGAGACATCTACTATATCACTTCCACCTATCAAGCCTTATGATCCTCTCAAACCTAAACTAATAGGGTTTGATGACACAAAAATTTTTGCTTATCATCACTCACTCAGGGCATGATGTCGAGAGTTGTAAGGCTCTTAAAAACATTCTCTTCAGCTTTGTGATTCCGATGGTCTCTTTGAAGAAGATGATCTATTGGAGGAGGATTCCATTCTTTCTTCACCCATCACCTCACACAACCCTCTTTTCCTCCTCCTATCTTTGAAATTAACATGGTGTGTGTAGCCACTCGGTCACAACACAAAAGAAAAAGGAAAGGAAAAATTTGGTAACCCTTCTAGTTCACCTTCACCTACCATTTCACTTTACACCTCCCCCCAAGATAACCATCCTTGGGATGGCACCACCTACTTCTTCTAGGGTTACCCATCATTCAATGATCAAACAACTTCACCAATCCCCATTGAAGATGTCTTTATTTGACTTGATTCAAACCTTTGATTCTCATCATCAGCCCTCATTGAGGTCTTGCAATCCATCAGGTTCCACCCAATGAACTTCACCTATCACCACCCTCATTACCCCTCATCAGATTGCTTCCATTAATTTCTCCAAATCAAGATTTCCCCTTCACAACCTGATGATCCAGATCCTACTCTTTTCATCTCCACTTACATTAATGATATTCATGTTAAACACATTATGATTGATGGGGGCACTAACATCAACATCATCTCTTCTCATGCCTATGAAAAATGGGCATACCACCTAATTATGTCTAACAACCCCATCATGCTTTGATCTTTTAATGATGCCATGACCACTACCCTTGGCACCATTTTCCTCCACATCTGTGGGTCCCCAAACCATTCCCAAACTCTTCTACATTCTCAAAGGAGAGTTCTAATATAACATGTTGCTAGGTCATCCTAGATTCACACCATGGCTTGTGTACCTTCCACCCTTCACCATTTGCCTCAAATTTGAATATGAAGGGGAAACTTACACCATTCAAGAAGATCCCTCCCCCTTCAAAACTATAATATGCTTTATCATCCAAATGATGTCCTAATCCCAATTAAGGAAGCTACCACATCTACCACTTCTACTTCACCTTCACCTTCCTCATCTAGCCCACCTACCGACCCTCCTATTCCACCCTCTACTTGATGCCCCATCTTCTCAGGCTTCAGATAGCTCATCTATACCTACTACCCAAGTACCAACCACAGACCCCTTGGTAGGCATTTTTCAATGCCTTTCACTCAGAGAATACCACCTCCTTAGCATTAACACATTCCTTACTCCTCAAGAGTATGGAAAACTACACCAACACCCATGTTATGACCATCATATAGGAGAGGTCATACCATATGGCCCTCCCCACCTTCACACCAACCTAACCTATGGGGGCTCAACATTCCTCTTTATTCTATTGAACCTCCCTTCCAAACCAAACCTTTTCATCCGACTTCTCCTACCTCACCAAACACAACTTCACACTCACTTTTCTTCACCATTGCTGCACTAAAGGCTTCAAATTTGGTCATTATGAACAAGGTCATCACACCATCATACCATGCACCACTAAGAAACACAAATACCATTGTGGTCTTGGATTTCCTAAGCAACCTCCTCCTAAGAAGGCCCAAATCACCCTCGTAGAAGATGAAAAATCCTTCCCCACCTTCTTCACCTATCATGCCACCTTCTCCCATAGAGTCTATGGATCCCAAATCCATTCCACCTAAAAAAAAATTTTTTTCATGAACACCATCTCCTTGGGACCTCTACCTATCAACATGATGGTGAGGTTCCCTCTTCCCTTCCTCTTCTTTATCCTGACATGTTGGATGATGATACACCTTCTATAAACATCATTCAATGTCAAGATGATGATTCTATTTTGACCTATTTAGGTGTGGAGGATTCTTATATTCAAAGGTCATTACCCTCTACACATGTAAACCATGTTGAATGAATCTACCATAGAAATCAACATTCACACTCAGATGACCCACAAATTCTAAAGATAGGCCAATCTTTAGACTCCATGGAACAAGAATCTTTCACCTCTTTTTTCACGATCATAGAAAAAGCAATTTTTTTGTCTTATAGTGATATGTTAGGTATTGACCCTAATATCATGCTTCACAATATCATAACTATCCCTAATGCCAAACCAATGAAACAAAAGCTTGTAAAAATGCATCCTCACATTTCTCTTCTTGTGAAAGAAGAACTTCAAATGCCTTCTCTCTGTTTCCTTCATCCTACCTATTGACTATCCACAATGGATCTCTAACATTGTTCCTATCATGAAAAAAGTGACTAGGGGACTTCATATATCTATACTAAATTTCATGACCTTAACCTTTCCTATCCAAAAGATGACTTTCCTCTACCAAGCATTGACCAACTAGTTGATCTTACAGCCGGCCATGAGATGTTATCTCTTATGGATGGGTTTTTGGGTTATAATCAGATATTAGTCACTCTAGAAGATCAACACAAAACCACCTTCATAACCCCTTGGGGACCTTCTGCTATCATGTCATGCCCTTTGGCTTGAAAAATGTTGGTGCTACCTATCAACACACTATGACTTACATCTTCCATGACATCATGCATGACATTTTGGAAGACTATGTTGATGACCTTCTTGGTAAGTCCAAGTGTCATGCTAAACACCTAGCCATTCTTAAAATTATCTTTGACCACCTTATCCAATATTTTGTTCACCTTCAACCAAAGAAGTGTGTTTTTACAGTTCTCTCGGGTAAGCTCCTTGGTTTCATCATCTCTTTGTGGGGTATCAAAGTTGATCCCACTAAGATCAAGGAAATTCTTGACATGCCTCCACCTACTAACCTTCGAAGCTTCATAGCTTACAAGGAAAATTGCAATCCATCTGACACTTCATCTCTCAACTTTTAGACCAATGCCAACCATTTCATCACCTCTCTTAAAAAAGGATGTTTCTTTCCATTGGAATGATGAGTGTCACAAATCCTTTGAAGCATTGAAGAACTACCTTCTTCAGCCACTTGTGCTCATTCCACCTAAAGATGATCAACCTTTTTACCTTTACATTTCTACTACTGACCATTCCTTGGGTGTCATGCTCACTCATCATGATGAGAAACACAGGGAACAAGTGGTTTATTACATAAGTCACTCTTCTAGACTACAAAACTCGGTACACTCATGCTTGAAAAATTTTCTTAGCCCTAGTCTTTGTGGCCACCAAACTTCACCACTACCTTCTTAATCACAAAACATTTTTCATTACCAACACCAACCCTCTTCATTACATGTACACCAAACCTTACCAACACCAACACACCACTTGTCATTGGCTCATGCTTCTTGCAGACTTGGAGTTGGAGTTCATTCATCAAAAGTATGTCAAAGGAAAACCATCATGGATCAACTTGTAGATGCTCTCCTCTTCCTAGAAATCAATCCTCAAATTTTGATTTTCCCAATGAATCTATCACCACCCTCTCCACTGATGATATTTTTTATCAAATGACATTATTCTTTGATGGATCCAAATGTCACCATGGGGGAGGTGTGGGGGTCATCCTCATTCCTCTTGATGGTGAGCCCATGCCACTATCCTTTAAACTAGACTTTGACTTTGCACCAATAACATAGCCGAGTATGAAGCTCTTGTGTTAGGTCTTCAAACTACCATTTCCCTAGATGTTAAATCCATTAACATCTTTGGTGACTCTCAACTGGTTGTGAACCAAGTCAATGGTTCATACCAGTGTTTCATAATGATGAGCTTAAAAGTATAGACATCATGTCCACCTACTTTTGACCACATTTGATCACTACCTCATTCAAGCCACTCCACGATCCACTAACAAAAATTCATAGATACCATGGCTTGTCTTGCTTCTCAAATACCTACCTCACCTTCGAACTCAAAAATATTTGTCACAATCAATGGTTGCTAGTTTCCTTCTTATATTATTCCTGGTGTTAATTTTTTGGGTAGCATCGATACTAACCCATGTGACATTTGGTATAAGTAGTTCATTGACTACCTCTCACTTTCAATCCTACCTCTAGATCTCACTCATAATGGATGATGAGCCTTCCTAAAAAGTGTCTCTCATTACATCATCATGGGAGGTCTTCTCTACAAATGTGGCTTTGATGGTATCCTCTTGTGATGCCTCACCAATTTCTGAAATCCCATACACCATCAAAGAAATTCATGATGGGATTTGTGGGGGACATTTTAGTGGCCTCATTGTTGCAAAGTGTATCCTTTGACTCGGCTACTACTAGCAAACCCTTAACCAAGACTGTTGTGACTATGTTAAATGTTGTGTGAAGTGTCAACAACATGCTAACCTTCATCATACTCCTAGTCACGCCTTACAAGTCACTAGAGACTTTTTTGCCCTTTTCTCAATGGGGTTTGGATCTCATTGGGAGATTAACCCTCATTCCTCACAACATCATCATTGATCATCACTGATGACTGAATATTACACTAAATGGGTGGAATCCATCCCTCTCATTTCTACCAAAGCCAAGAAAATAGTCAAATTTATCAACCACCATATCATTTTCACTTTGGTGTTCCTCATCACCTCATCACTAATAATGGAAAACAATTCAAAAACAAAACCCTACGCAAACTGTGTGACAACTTTGGTATTCAACTCAGTTTCTCTTCACCATATTACCCACAAGAAAATGGTCAAGCCAAATCTTCTAACAAAACTCTCAAAAAATTCTTATGAAAGTGGTTGATGAACACTAGTAAGGATTGGCACACACACATTCCTTTCACCTTATGGGCTTATCATACCAGCATTCACACCTCTACCATGCCACACCTTTCTCTTTGGTCTATGGTACAGAGGTCATCCTACCTCTCAAAATCAAATTCCATCTCTTCATATATCTCTTAAAGATATCCTCTCTGATGATGATTTTCACCAAGAACATTTTGGCACAACTTGAGCTACTAGATGAACGTCATTTAAATGCTCTAGACCACCTCCAAATCTACCAAAAGTGCATTAAGCATGCCTATGAAAAACACATTTGAGAAAAACATTCAAGATCGGTGATCTTGTCCTGGAAAATCAACATGTAACCAAAATGGAGAAAAGTAAACGAGGCAAGTTTGCTCCTAATTGGCTTGGACCTTATATTGTCACCCATACCTATGGATCAAGAACTTATCGTTTATCTTCTCTTGAGGGTAAACCCAACTCGAAGCCCCTTAATGCCTTGCATCTTCGACCATTCTATTGTTGAATAAAGTACTACATCACTTTATGTCTCATATATGCTCATCCCTTGAGCGAACCTCTCCTTCCACCTACCTCTTTTAAGGACCAACAACTCAAACAAAATTGTGTGATTATCCATCACCATTCAACCTTATCTTGAATATGAGTACCACGACTCTACTCATGGCATGATTCTCATGGATACTTTTCATCCTTTTTAGGATGGAATCCCATGGTCATTCATCACTTGAAACCCTCTTTCATAGCTAACCTTTATCATGTTATGGTTTTTCCTTCATAAAAGAGGCCTATACTCCTTTATAGTCTTGTCCATGACTACAAGTCCAAAATAATGCAAAAAATTTGGGATAACAAAAATTTTACTCCTTGAGTCAAACTTCTCACAAATAGATGATTCCCTCAAATGAACATCTATGCCTCTCTATTTACTTTATAAGTAGACTTGCTCCCTCAAAGGACAACTATAAAAATCCAGCCACATGTTGTACTTAGTCTATCCAAAAAATAAGACTAATCTATATTTTTTAAAAAAAAAAATCTTGGAGCTTCCCGCATCGATCGATTCATGAAGACCTCAAGGAGACTCTACTATTCATCCCAATATAGACTTCCCATCGATCAATCTATGAATAACAATCAAAAAAAAAAAAAAAAAAAAAAAGAAAATACAAACTTTGGTCATGGACTTTCCTATGTTGGTTTTGGGTATCTTGCAGAAGGGGCATGTTGTCCCACAACAAGGTTACGCTAAACAAACCACTCCACCCTACCCTCTTTTATTTTTCTCCTATCTACTCAAGGGACATGGTGCACATGCACACATTTGTGATCATGCAAATTCTTTCAAGACCTAGACCTATCATCATGCAATGTATCTAGGGGCTTATGTTCATAAGCCTATTTTGTATGGCCTATTATCCCTTACCAACTACTATGGAGAATTTCACTTCTTTTGTTCACCTTTTCTTATTTTTGCTTCTTCAATGGGAGAGACCATTGATCGACCCCTTTGAATTATCCAATATCTTCACCAAACATTTCTTCTTATTTTACCCACACCATACTAATACATCTTTCATATTTCCCAAAATTTATACATACTCATCAAAAAAATCAAATCAAAACCATCACCATACCATACCATCACACATTAACTTATTTCCCTTTTTTATTTAACTCAAACATTTGAACCTTGCCTATTTTCTACCTTACCTTACACTTACTACCATTTTCCTTACCCATATACCTATAACTTCAAATCTTTTTTCCATCTATCCTATGGGAGAACTACATCATTGAGGCCCCTTTTCATAAGGCCATATTTATACATCAAGGGGTCTTTGAGGTTAGCTTGACCAAATTTTCTCACCATTTCACCATTTTTCACTTTCTAGGTTTTTTACCAAACTCATTTTCCATAATATCAATAACTGGATTAAACTCAAACCAAACCATAATATAACCAATGCAATATATTGGAAACTTAAACTAAACCAACCAATAACTTGGAAATCATACTCAACTATGCTACATCTAATTTCCATAATATCAATAACTTGGAAATTAAACCAAACAAACCATACATCATAACCATGCCTATACATCTAGTTTCCATAATATCAATAACTTGGAAATTAAACCAAACCAAAACATCATCAACCATGCCTACATCTAATTTCCATAACATCAATACATTGGAAATTAAACCAAACCAAACCAAAACATCATCAACCATGCCTACATCTAATTTCCATAATATCAATACATTGGAAATTAAACCAAACCAATACATCATCATCCATGCCTATACATCTAGTTTCCATAATATCAATATGGAAATGAAACCATACAAAATACCGTAACAAGGGAAATTTTTTTTTTTTTTTTTTTGATAACGTTCACTGTTATGAATTATAAAATTCAAACACACGTTCAAGTTTTAATAATTGTTCTCTGCCCAAACAACACAGTTTGGATCACACAATTTCTTTTTAAAACGAATGTTCCCTGTTCGCATATTTACAATATGGAACACACATTCAATGCCATTCAATCTTATAATGTATTCTATATGTCTTTGTAAATGACTCGAGGAACTACCGATCTTCCATTTTCATGGCTCGGAGTTTCAACGATCCTTCATTTCATGACTCGGCAACAACCGATCCTTCATGTTCATGACTCGGCAACAACCGATCCTTCATGTTTGTTTATGCATGGTATATTATATATACCTGTTCTCATCATAACAATTCCGGTATCAAGTGATCCATTTAAGAAGCCTATCTCGAATATCTCATATCGATATTCATCTGACATCCTGCATCTTAAATTAAGTGATAAGGACAACGCAACCAGCAATTGCGATACTTTGGCCAAAGATTTTCACATGCTTTGCATGATCATATTCCTGATGTGATACACATCCACGGAATACGTCCTTCACCTCACTTCACCTGTTATCTAGAATGGTCTTTCCTGGTTCCTACCAGTCCTCTTTGTTTAAGGTTAGTTTAAATTTCCAATTACAGTTAGTAATATGAACGAGTATAGGAAGGCACTCCCGGTAACTAAAGATACGCAGACATACAGTGTCGTTTCCCCACGACCCCGTGTGTCTAGTTATCTTTAGTGTTCCGGAGTCACTCCGTATACCAGGTCATACTCCTATCCCCTGTCCACAATTACACCTTCAGCCTATGTATTCTTGATGTTTTAATTCAGGAGGGCATTGCAATATGTCAGCTGCAACAGTGTGTCGTCATGAAGACCCCGTCTTCATGGAGACACCTTGCTGTAGCTGGCGTATGCCAATGTCCTACGGAATTCTCCCATCGAGAATACACATCCTGCTCAAGTGCTTCGGATATGATTTTAATAATTAAAATCAACTTTCAGCATCCACGCTGATCTCTTGATCCTCGCTTCAAGTTACGATTGTATATAGCCAAGAGGACTAAATCCGTCCATTGTCTTGCAATGCATCTTCTCCTTCATGTCGAAGGGCTGCATTTCCTTACTTGGTTCACTTCTTAATCATTGGATTAAGCAGTCCGTTCCGACGGACGTGATAAGTTTAACCTATTAAACTTAACCAAGATTTTCTCAACTGCAACTAAATTCAGAATTTTAACTTATTAGACGTCATTTAAACGAGGTCTAATTCCCAAGAACAGTATTCATTTGTTCTCCTTAACGTTATATGGTTAAGGTCCATTAGTTATGGATATACTTATCCTATATCCTTTATTCTGAATTTAGCACACGAGATCATTAATGAAGCTCGAAAGCGAAGTTCGATTACTCCGAAGTTTAATTGGTATTCCTTAGCTCCTAAGCTAATCCCGAATACCTTCCAATTATGGAATCATATTCTTCTTAATCCTTTTAATGTCAATTAAAAATTCATCTTTACCCAAGTATGAATTAATTGCATTTTTCAACTTAAAAGTTGCATTTAGGTAAGAATAGATATCAGTTTCCATTTAACATCCATCCAAGGACAATTAAACAAATCCAATCAAGAAATAACATTATATTTCCAATTTAGACAACAATATCAAACTGATATAACTATTGAAAATATCACACTTGTAATTGTATTCAATATTTCAAGTCATAATCTGTACATTTGCCAATCCAGCTGATTGGGCATAGTTTATACAAAACATCCATACAACTCATGGACAGAAGAATATATTTTCTTCTTCTCACAATTCCTCGAAGAGGAATAAAAGCAACAATTTCAATACATCATCAAATCAAAAGCATTAGAAAACAGCCAAGTCTTCATTCTAATCAAATTCCATCTCGCAAAATGAATTGCACGGTCGGGCTAATGAACTAAGCATATTAAGCACTTATCCTTAAAATAGGGTGCTTTCAACTAACTGCCTCAATAAAAGAACCCCGCTTTATGAAACGGCGCTTAAACATCAATCACTAAATAGGCACAAAAGAAAGATCAGCATAACAACTGAACTATCAAAATATTATCACAATCAGCAATAAGACTGCTGTCCTGTTTCCACATAATATTAAACATACTGTTATCCTTTCCACGCCTTTCATTAATAATAAATGCAAAGGATGAAACTAACTGAAATGTAAACTCATTACTTTCCTTTCAGTTCGTGTATTAAATTCAAAGCAATCAAGTACAGACAAGAAAGCGAACAACAATGCATATAGTTGCTTCCATCTAAGCACTATAAAATTCATTATTCACGAATTCCAGATTTCCAACTGAATGAAAGAAGAAAAGATCATTTTTCCAAGTCATTCATTCATATCTCTATTTCTTTCCACATGACTGTCCTAACAGTGGAATCCAAACGAAAGACAAATCAAGATAACAGTTCAGAGTGAAACTTACAAAATCCATTCGGAATTCACTTTCCGGCAGCAAGAATAATTTCATTTATAATCACTTTTAAATGAAAACAGGGAAGAATTCATGATAGAACAAGCAATATCAAGATGCAGACCATGTAATTGCTGTACTAGAAGATTCCATACTTCTCTCACTGTATTGTTAACCAAACAAACAGTTATACAATCACGCAATCACTTACTCATATGACCTTTTATATCCATGAACGCATACAATTCATAATAACCAATTACACATTGCTGTTACCTACAGCGAAACCAAATTCTTATGCACCGTAAAGTTCCAATATTATTTTCAGAGTCAAAATAGCAAAAAGATAAGAATTCATTTCTCTAAAATTTCATTAAGAACAATCCTTTTGATCAAAATGAACTCAAACACCCAAATCGTGTTCATCTAAGCAAGACAACTCAAATTATAAAGATAGCGAATAATCGTTCTTATTGAAAAGCCGACTCACATAGCTCATGCATAATTTAAATCCAATATACCACAACAATGGATATCCAATTCGAGTTCTATCTCGGTCAACTGTTAACTCCAAAACAAAGATTCTCCATTTTCTTAATGAGGTACGTAACTCAAAATATAACATTCATATATCAATACCTCTATAAAGACAAACCCGTTTAGGGTGTTAATTGCGTAAGCTCGGTACAATCAAGGCAGACTCGAAAAACAAGCTGATTTCCACATTTTCCATTTATTTAAAACGAAATCCAAGTCAAGTTCGCATTCACTGAGACAGCCCAAACAGAGGACAAACCTCAACTATAAGACGCAATGAAATCAATTTTCCATTACAGCATAAGGAAATATAATCATTCTTTGCACAAAATACAACCAATTGTAATTTTGTCAATCATCCAACAGGAAGACCAAACAGCATCTATAAAACACAATAAAACCACCCTATTCTCTCAACAAGGAGAAACGAAATCCATTAATAACTTCAGGAGGAAAACAATCAACTTTTTCCTACTTTCACGAATACCCAGTTCGTATTCGTTCTCATCCAATTCAAGGAAAGGCACAGCAATGAAATTATTGCTATTACCTTATTCAAATCGAGTTCAAATACTCATAGAAAACCCAAATGCCATTTCCTTTACAATCCAAAACAGTAAAAGGAAGAGGATCTATTTCCTTATAAATATCAATAAGAAACAACTTCAACCAGCTATTGCTTCTTTCATTCTAGTTCATCAGCAAAAGAACTTATAGTTTCAATAGAGAAAACAACTCAAATAACATGTACAGACCCGTGATACACATGATAAATTTCCCAATACTGTTAAACGACCAGCACGACAGGAAAGCATTTCATTCGAGAATACAAGGACAGTCGAACTCAGCGACCAATAACAATGATTCATATTATTTCCAAAATGACAGCAATACAACACGACTGTAATTCCGTTTCCTCTTTTCATGCCAAGGCAGTTCCAAGCACAATCAGCAAAGAAAACGTTTACATTATAAGGAAGTGATTAAACAGCCTGTTCCGATTCATTCAACATGTACAGAGAAGAAAATGTCTACCTCCAACTTGATTCGCACACAACCAAATCAAGACCAAGCAACCAGAAACGTTTCATCATATCATTTCCCAAAGAAAAGAAAGCAAGAACCAACAAAATCCAAGTCAAATCGACTCAACAGCAATCACGCAATCCAAACCCAAGAGCAGGGTTGTTTTAATGAGACACTTAAACAAAGCAAGAGTTTTTAAAGAGAAGGGCTTAACATGCCTGAATCTCTTTTCCTGAACTCGAAGAAAGATCCGTTCTGCTGCGTTATTTCCTTCCACAGCGACAACACAAACTTCCCGTAACTCCTTTCTTCTTCGTGCTTAACAATGTACCTCCAAATCTCCAAGAAAATGTCAAATGCCAAGAGTTGGTTCGACTGAACCAGACCAGAAAAACCAAATGCAGAGCAACTTTGCCAAAACCAAACCGAAACAATGAAAAATCAAATTCCCTCATACACTTTCCAAGGCGAACTGGTCGCGGGGACCGAAAACAATTAATGCAATTAAGGCTCTGCCTTTTCCTTACTTTCCATGCCACCGCCACTTGAGTTGGCGAACTCAACTTTCAAATTTTCCCCATGCAAAATCGAACTTGGCTCTATCTCCAAATAGATGCCTCTATTTCCTACCTGCCCCGCCAAAACTGGCGCTGTCCACGTATGGACTGTTTATTAAATGCCAATGAATGCCCTTCCTTCATCCTTATCCCTTCCCTCCAAGGGTCTGCGCACCCCTTAGATTAGGATTAGTTTAGGTTGCATATAGTATTCAACCTAGGTCTTAGTTTAGCCTTAGGTTATTTTCCCCTTTTTTTATATATATAATTTAAAAATCCACTAAGGATAGTAGTGTAGGATGCATGTTAGGACTTAGGATTAGTTTAGGGTTTAATTCACACTAACCACTAACACTAACATCTTCCATCCAGCCTCCCTACTAACATTCACGTTAATGCAGAGCAGGACGTTCCGTCCTTCAGATTACGTGCCAAGGCCACCCGTGTCCAGGCATTTCTTGCCTCACGAGGTCCCAAGTTCGACAGTACAGGGTTCAAGAATCGAACCCCTGTCGTTGGCATCTACGTGCTAGCTGTTCACACCTGCAATCAGGCGCTGCACGTTCATAACAATCTCGGGTTCGGTTCAAGTGTGAATCGACACAGAAATCACAAGAGGACCTCAGCATACTTGGATCAGTGAAATTGATTCAAGGTATGCTGTCAATCAGCAAAGAGAGTTTAGCAAGTATACGACAATTTGTCGTCACATCAGCAAACACACAAGTACAATATTTGTTGTCCCATGCAATAAATCATAGCATACAAGAATCCAAGTTAGCAACACATTCTCTTAAGATCAGAACTTATCTTAACATGTTTGCCTTCATTTCAGCAGCTATAATAGTATGGAAACATTCACCAAGTTAACATACAAAATCAGAGTGTTACATGTCACAACCCTAAAACATCCCTACAGACCCACCTACTAGCCTCATCACCTCACCAACTCCCTAAGGATACTTAGGGGCACGTTTGCCACCCCTATATACCATTGTCGAACCAACCCCACCTATTTGACAATCGAACTCGCTTACTCACTCTACCGTGCGATAATGCTACTCGTGTTGTTTCGCCTACCAACCTTGCCTTGCCTTATTTCGTGATGTTTATCTCGACACGACCAAACCTTTTGGTATTCTGAAACACACCTATACCCATTCCTGCACCTAGACTTGTGTTTCTAGGATCACATAATATACCTTGATACCTAGACCACATCACCTTTGTTTGGATAGACTACCAACCTTTGAAAAGTTATAATTTGTGTGCTCTTCAACTTTTTGCCTTGTTGCATTCTGAGCGCGTGCATGCGTTTGACTGCCTCCACCTTATCACACCCTACACCTACACCTACACCTACACCTTACCCCATTTTTCCTCACCTACAACCTTATCAAACCCATCACCGATTCAACCTTCCACTACATCAATTCTTGGTTTGATGGGGATCACCTCCACCCTTATCTAGGCAACCTACTTCTTGTTTTTTTCATCATCGCTTATTAGTACAAGCTACACAACAAAAGGGGCAAATGTAGACACCCAAAATTGGGTTGCCACCCTCTAGGTCCCCTTTTATTACATACCCCCTTACCATGACCCCTCTCACATATTTTTATTAATCTAATTACCTATATTAGGTTAATTATTACCTCACCCTCCACCTCACCTTGGACCCATTCCAAGGCCATTTAACACCTAAGACTAAGTCATCACTTCCCTTAACTAACTGAGACTCTTTCTAAACCTAATATTTATTGCCAACTACCTCTCCCATCAATTTCCCGCATGTTTAAACAAGAACCAAGACTCCTAACCCAATTCCATTCTTGACCCACGCCAAAAAGGGAAGAAATGGGCTATTTTGAGAGAATTTGACTATTTCTCCCTAACCGCGCCGGTTATTCCTCGGTCGGCGCTGATCAAGGAACCGCCATCGGTTCCTTTAAATAAGGATTTTCCACTCTTTCACCGGGTTCTTCTTTTGGTTAGCTTTTGATTATTCATCCGGATCCTAGCATTCGATTGAGTCTCGACGATCAAACATAAGCACCAGAGCATTCGAGTTCTTCACTAACAACCAACCTCTTGCTCCATAGCCTCGGATCATATGCTTCGCTTCCGCTACACTAGATCTCGGCCCATCTCTCCTACGAGCACCCACCAACCATCGCCATCTACCAACCTCCAGATCTTCAGATAAGTATCTTAACCAAATTGTTAGTTTTTAGCTTTGGTCTTAGATCTCTTATTGTCTTCTGTTGTACAACTCCTTTCTCACCCGAATACATTCCGCCACACATCTACCCAATACCCTACCAACCCGAGTCTCTCGATCCTCCAACCACCTCCTTCACCCCGTTGCATTTTCACCTAAATTCCAACACCCTACCTAAGTCTTCCTAACACTCATGCAATCACAAGAAGCCCAAACCAACCCCCTTTCACCTTTGGCACCCAATTGCCCCTACTTTGATCGGTTAGCCAACCGATCCCGGCTAAAACCAATTACCAAGATCGGTTCCTAACTAACCGCATCGATATCTATGTTTAGCATTTTCCCTGCACTCACAGTAAGCTCATTCACCTACCCAAAACTCCTCAAAACCTCTCATAATTTCACACAGGACCTCCATAATACCCTTTATGCAACACCTACAGACCTTAACAACCCACCACCCACTTTAAATTTAATCTTGTGTTCACTATTTAGATTATATTTAAATTATTGTGCTTGTGTGAGATACATAAATTATACAACTACAATAGGACTCTCTATTTCATGTTCTTATCAACATTTAATTTGTTTTAAACATGGATTGGCAACCTTCAGAAGCACCCACTTCCCATATCTAGCTCCCACTAGGCAATCCACCAACCTAGGCTTTTAATTCTATCTTGCGATCTTGCTTTGTTTCTTAGGTAATCCTTCCCATACAAAAAGGAGTGCTCTTGATCGGCATGGTCTTCATCGGTGCACAACCTCTTCACGACCTCCAGGTATTCCTCGCGTACCAACATTCTTCTTTAAATAGTTTTGTCATACGATACTCCTATGTGGTGAAACACTTGGATTCATGGTACCTTACCCATGGGTCGGTCCTATGTCAAACCGGTATAGCCCTCAAGAGAAGATAGATTTTGTGTCCGAATTGATACCACAAATATCATAGTGGAATGAAGAGACGGAAGTTTACGAATATATTGTTCGAAACCCCGTGAATGGGGTAATTCTTCTCTATCATCATGCAACCCTCCTACTTCTACTTTCCAACCACTTCAACCAAAGTCCAAGTCCTAAATTCCTAACTTTCTTAAAGTTTCACCTCCACAAGATCTTACACCTCTTCAATCATCTCAACCATTGCAAAATCAGTTAAGACCCACCCACCCCTCTCCTCATATTCCCAAATCCATTCTAGAATAAAATTAATAAGCAAATCAGTTTGGAAGAGCAGCCAACTAAAGAGCCAAGTGAAGAAGTTCTCAAGCAAAATCTAACAAAATGGAGCTTACAGTTTGAGGACAAACAAATTCCACGATTAGTTAAGCCTTCACAATAGAGGAGCACACGAAAGTGGTTAAAATTACAAAGCAACAGGGGAATATGACCAACAAGCAAAGGTTAGACAAAGTTTTCTCAAATCTCTTGAGATACAACGTAAAGGTAATACTTTGAAGGAGCACATGAATATTTCTAAAGATCAAATCAACAATATTGAGCCTATATCACCTTCGTAACAACTTGCAAACAATCATACAGAGGAAGAAATTAGCGAAGAAAATTCAAATTCAAAAGAAGTCTTCCTCAAACATGAACAATAAAGAGGATGAGGTTTTATCGAATTAAAAGATTCGATGATGAGGAAGAGTCAATTACAATCGTAAGTATTCCACCTCCATCATCTATATTCTTCAATAAAGATTCTCTTGTTATTAAACCTTCTTTCGAGTTTGAAAAAGAGCCAAATATGGGGTTGTTTGCAAAGGATGAGATAGAAAATGTTTCGATCAATCTATGAGCATCCAATAAGATCAAGGAAGGGCCTTAAGTGCTCCAAATGATGATATTACACACAAAGAAGAGGGGCAAATCAAAAATATCAGTTTACTAGCTATGAGAAAACCATGTCCAATCACGTATTTGGCTAGTTTAGAGCCACAAAAGTTGTCATCGGTTTGCTCATTTCAAAGCATAGAAAAGAGCTTCAAGTTGTCAAAAATCAACCCCAACATCTACAAAGACAAAGTGTGGAGTGTTTATTCTTTTTGAGCTGATATTTTGAGCAAATCAATGGTGCAACCCATGTTTGCACTTCTACCATGTGATCTAGTTACAAAATTGATCTCATGGCTGCACTTTCTCATTAAAAGGAAGTTATTTCTCCCATCTTGTATGTAGTTTTTTCTAGCTTTCCTTTCCCTTTGTTTAGATTAGAAGTAGGCTAGGTTTGTTTCTTGCATAATAAGTGCTTGCATACACATTGATTTTCCAGTTTAGTTAGTTAGAAGTCTTTTCAAAGAAGTGCTTGCATGCACATGTTTTCTTTTTGTTGGAGAGGGTATTTCAGTTGTTTTGTTTCAAAGGATACGAGTTATTGACAGAGGTATGTGACTCCATAGCCCAATGGATGCAAAAGGCTATTAATCTCCTTGTTTAGCAGGCAAACAATTTCATGATGTTGCCAAAATTTTATTATATTTTCCACGCCAAGAAGTTCAATTCTATTTTTAAAATGCTCAAAATAGCATATGCTAAAAATAGTGTTTGGTTGAAAAAGAGTTTGGCTAAAAATAATAGTGTTAAAAATGGAAGTACTAAAAATAGAAGTTCAATTCTATTTTTAGGAGAATGAAAGGATACGAAAAGAATAGAATTAGAGAAAATGTTCCAATTCCAATTTATCTTTAGCACGACAAAGAAAAGAACGAATTAAATAAACATACAAGAGTCGGTTAAGTGTTGGCACCAAGAATAAAAGAGAGAAATAAATTAAAGATGCAATAAACAATCGGTTCTCGTGTGTGGCGCCAAAAGAAGAGTTTTTAATAAAATCTAACACACACATCAATGTACATGACAAAGGCGCCAAAAGGGAGAGAGATATGAGGAAATTTAATGAATTAAATCATGCATGTTGTTGTGGCGCCAAAGGGGTTGAAGAAAATAAATAAAAAATAGCTCAGACAAGTTATTTTTAAAAGGCAGCAGTCTAATAAGACTGATTAGATTGTAAAAATCAAAATAAACACACTTTGGGTTGTTTTGCTTTGGCAATCCTAGCCTTGTACTTGCACCTCTAAATAAAAAGGCTCCATTCGTGCCTCGTATCGTTGTTTTTTTGTGTTTTCATTGTGTTTAATAGGTTATTGTATTGTCTTAATGTGAAAATTACTCCCTCTACCGATGTCCTTTTCTCCTAAACCCTTGAATTAATTTTGCAAAATAGCTTAGAATTGTGTAGGTGTGTGAATATTTGATTTTCTCTGTGTGCAAACTTACATGCATGTGATAAATTATTGGTGTATCACCCTTATTTCCCTTTTCCCGCATTCCTTCTCCCTTTTCCTTGTCAAAATTTTCGTTTTTAGGCAATTCACAAAGGAACTAGCCCTCTCTCGGAGGTTCACCTCAAACATAGGTTACCAACATCCTTGAGGTGTTTCAATTTTGTCAACATGAGAGAGTGCACACACCATTCGCTATCATGGTGCAACTTCCGGTGACAACAGATCCATCAATATGCTCACCATGTACCTTTGTCTAGAATCTATGAGAATATTGAACCTCCTCCAATCACCGACTTATAATTTACCTATTAGCAACCAACTTTTGGCATAAATGGTTCTTGATTCCTTTCTCTAGTGTTGCATTTCACTTCCATGCTAATATGATGGAATATGTTGTTGGAGCAAAACCTAAGACTTTATAGTAATAAGAAGAGGGATGGCTAATATTTGAAGTAATATTAGAGAAACGTGTGCCTCCTTCTAGCCCAAAACAAAAGAACCAAGGGATAGGGTGACCAGCAAAACATTTCCAAGAAGTTGGGGACGGCTATTAAAATATTTAATAACATATAAATAAACAAATGAATAATCATTCTAATAGATGCAGCCTTGGCAACCAAGGGAGGTGAGAGGAGTAAGTGTAATAGTGTGAGATGTCAATAAAAATAGCCAGACTTGAATTTGATGCCACCCATTTTACTGGCATAAGGCAGTTGTAACTTTTCCATCTTGCTTGAAGAAGGTAAAAGAAAAATCTCGACATCTTGGGGACACGGTGGAGTTTGGAACCCACTTTTTAATCCCAGAAAGAGTCTTTCTAGCCCAGACAGCTGGAAATTTACAGATAAGGCAATAGAGTCCGTAGTCAATATGGGCAATGGAACCCTTCAATGGGCAAAACTATGTGACAAATCCAAGATAAGTGCCTTGAGATTGATATATATATCAGTGTTTTTCAGATAGATATACTTAAGATATCTATACTAGTATTTTAATCTTTAAACTAAAACATACAAGAAAAAAAAATCAGGAATGTCACATCTTAAAAAGGGAACATCCAGAAAATGTTCTGAAATTCATGTGATGTCCCCTTTTTTGCTGTTTTTGGTACTTCAGGGGGCGCTTTCCCATCCCTCCATTCCCAAAGATGTCTGGAACAGCTCCAGGATGGAGAGACGCATCCCTGCGTAACAAAGTGGTGCACTAGGACATCAGACCAACAATAAAGCCAAAGCCAAAGCCATGCTGGAAGCCTAATGAACCTGAAATGCAGTTTGCAATTAGTTGAGTTTTAATAAACGGAGCAAGTACCACAAACGTCTCTTGGTTACAGACATGAAAGACTATCGATAAAGTGGATCCCAGCTAAATTGACTTTCAAATCGTGACTTGCAAATCAAAGAGATGATACATAATTTGCATGGTCCATTCATATTTCATGTAATTGTGGCTCACAAATCAAAATAGATGATACATGCAGATTTAAACGTCCATTCATGTTTCATGCAATCTTGACTAAATCAAAACAGATGGTATATGTAGACTGAAAATTCCATTCATGTAATTGTAACTCCAAATCAAAATAGATGATACATGTAGATAGAACAATCCATGAATATTCATGTCGGTTCTATCTCTCAAACAACATACTTCTTCACTGTTCCCGTGGAAGTGGTGACAAATATTAATTGACAATTCAATGCATTTCTTGCAACATGCATCAGCAAAATCCCTCAAAATTGAAATATACAATAGAGGTCGGGAATAATTATCAGATTTAATCCACATCTTAGAATTATTCATTGTTGTATCTTTCTGAACTCTGTTAGGACAGGATAGATATTTTCAAATGCCTCGTATATCTGCTCCCTTACCTGATGGCAAGACAACGTTTAATAGGAATTCAAAATTTTAATCAAATCTCATCTAGAAAAAGCAGCACTCCTAGACCATGATCGATTGCATCCATACCTTTGCACCAGTTAAAACAATCTTTCCAGAGACAAAGATCAGCAAAACAATCTTTGGCTGCTTCATCCGATAAATCAGACCGGGAAATAGCTCAGGCTCATACTGCATAAATCACATAATTAAGGTTCAGATTTGTATCCATGGTAAACATGTATAATGAACTTAAACATACCTGTGTAAATAAAATGAAAAACACTTACACTGGAAAAGTGGCCATGGGAAAAAGCCAGCCCTTCAAGTCTTATCGGGAACTTAACATCACAAGAGGCCACCACATTTTGAATCTTGAACTCCTAATGAATAAGAAATAAATAAGTAGATCTCCTCCAAACCTAGAAAAAAAAATAGTCCTGAACCTGATCCATAATTTACTATGTGGACATAGTAAACAGGAAGATAGTGAGCCTTTTACCTTGAACTGAGCAGGAAAGCCTAGCTTCTGGATTATACGTGCATACTGGAATTTTCCATAACAGTGATAAAATTAGAAACAGTCAGGCTTCCAAGATAAACAACCATTTGAAGTTTCACTCTATTACTCAAAGAAATAGAACGCGTCATACCTTTCTTGCAGCAAGCTTGGAATTCTGCTCACACTTAGCACCTGTGCACACCTGAAAAAATTTGCTTAAGTAAGCGAATGAAGAATTGAAATCACTCCATAGGAAAATACTGAATGAATTAGGTTATATTCACATTCAAAATTGTGATTCAACTCATAAAATATTTACCAAGTTAGAATATCAGTTATAAAATTAAACCTCGCACACAACATGTTATATAATGTTTCACATGCTGTCGTTTTAAAATTTAAATTAAACATCAAAAGATGCCTAAGCCATACTCGAACACTTAAAAAAAACAGTATAGCTAGAATCCTCAAAATGAAATCCTTCACTTACAATTAAGTGCTACAATAAGATGTACTAGTCTGAATTCATGGATAATCCAGGTTCTTATGATCATACAAATAGTCATACAGATTCTGTTAAGAGTACACGAATACCAATATATCAATCTCAAGGCGTCTATCTTTGATTTTTTTCACAAACCATGCTGATTAAGAACTCTATTCTCCACAAATTTCCCATTGACTCATGACAAATGGCCTCAATCTAGCTGCACCACCATGTCGGGCTTGACAAAATATTTCCACGAAAAAAACACTCCATAGTATGGCCAAGATATTACGATTTTTGGATCGACTTTTCCAAGCAAGAAGAAAAAACCTCTAAATGACAGTCAAATGGACATCAGATTTAAGGTTCAAATTTTCCTATGATGGTCAAACGGACATCAAATTTAGAGTCAGCCATTAATTCTTAAAATCTCATGAACATTACAGTCCACCACCACCCCCAGCTGCCATTGTAAAACACCTCTCGGCGTAATTATCTCCTAGCTGGATCTTGTCATAATCTCGAGATATGGTCACACATCTTATAACTTCCTAGATAAAGGATCATATCTAGCATTGGATTCATGATCCAATTTTTTTGTTTATTTAGTGTGTTTTGTATAGGGCGTGTATCTCTTCTCGAAACCTCTTCTTGTTAGTGTGTTGATGTTGTTCGCAAAATAATGTTAGTGTTAGTTTGAGTAGTTATTAGTTCGGGAAGGTAATTCCCATATGGCAACAGGATTTCTCAACTATTTATTATAGTGTACCCGAAAACATTTGAAATAATGAAGTTGCAAGCATATTTGGCTTTTCTAACGACCTAACAGTGGTATCAGAGCTTTTATAATGCCAGGCAGTGAAGAAATGTGTATGAAGACGCCATTGCCAATAGAAGGCACATTGAAACATTGTCAATGTTTTACTGAAGATCACTTATTACCAAAAGCTCTGCTGTTGAAGCACCATCTCTTTGTGGAGTGCTATCAAAACTCTGATGGGAGCTAACTGCCTCAAATCTGGAAAGAAGCACTGAAAGAACTGTAAGGCACTGAGAGTTTTTGTACAGATACGCATTAATGAGCTGTGTCATTTTAACTGCCTGAGGTGCCAATTTGGTGAGGTGAGAGGGGCACAATATTCTATTCTGCTGCACGTAGTTACATTGGCTGGGACTATTTTTTGAATGAAACCCTGAAAGTTTGCATTGAAAGTTTGTCATTGGCTGAAGAAATGAAATCTGGAAGTCTCAAGTGCCTGAAGTCCTACACTGCCACACCACTTATTGAAGAATTTATTATTCTGAGAGTCATGCTGAAGGCTTGCCTGTCACACCATCCATGAAGTGCCTTTCTTTTTTAATGGATGTAAACATTTGTTTAAATAGACATGGATCCCATTTCTTGGAGAGCGATCTATTTCCAGCTATCTGGTAATATTTCTTACTGCTGCTGGACATTTAAAACTGCTGGACATTATTATTATAATATTATTTTATTTGCATTCACAGTCAAAACACAAGTTTATTATTAGTTTTGAGATTGCATGATATAGTTGTGTGCATTGACAAGTGGTTATTATAGAAAAGTGGGGTCACTTGTAGAAGAAGGTTCCAAGTTCAAAACCCACCAAGGCTGTTTTTGGTTGAATAGTCTATATGTTTTTCATCTTTCAAAAACGGAATATCTTTTAGAGTTGTTTAATTTTTGCAAATGGAGACATAAGGGTGTAATGCTCTTTTGATATAAGGTTATTGTTTGTAAAGACTGACAGGTCTTAGGATCCAAGCATTGTAATTAGGCTCTACTTGAGGGTAAAGGCAAAACCCCAGTAGTGTAGCTATTGTTCCTTTGTTGTGTTATCTCCTTTCTATGTCATCATGGCTAAAATTGTGAGACTAATTTCGGAAGTGGGAAGATTGTTGCCTAAAAATTACACATAATGGAGCATGAATATGGAAAAGACTGTAATGTCCCTTTATAGGGCTGAAACTGAAAACGGTGGAAACCACACAAACCCAAGTGAACTGAAATCTGATTTTTATAACTACAGTTGTAATATCCTTTAAAACCCCAATTGTATAAGAGTTTAGAATTCACCATACAACCATGCACAACAACTGAAACTTATTTCTAAATGATTAGTTCAATCACGGAAATCAATATTCATCACATTTGGTAACAACAAATGGAGAAAATCAGCAAATATATACTGCTGTAATTAAATTTAGGACAGCAGCAGAACAACCACAAACCAAGGCTGAAAATGATAGATAAACCCCACCAAAAATCACAAAAATATAGATTCCGGCCTTATAAATTATAGAGATTCATAATATAAAATCAGATATGAAATTTGTGCCTAGAAAGCACCAAACCAGCTTCAAACCCTAGTCACTCCCCTAGGGAAGAGCTCCAAAAATGATGTAAAGCCTTTGCAATCCTTCTACTTGATGTCTCCAACTCAAAATGGAGGGTTTTCGTCCTCCACCAAGCCACAAGGAAGGTTTCCATCTTCCTTGGATGCCACACAAGAGGGTTTTCGTCCTCAAGTGGAAAGGTAGTGAGCAACTAGCCCAACAAACCAATTGTATATGAAAAATGTGCCAAAGATGATTGCAAATGAAGTCCTTAAGTCCCTTTTATATTCTTCCCTTGGCGCCAAAGGCCAATAAGAAGAGGACCGACCTCTTAAGCCTCACTTTATCTTTTAATTGCTTCTTTATTCTCTCCAAACCCAGCCGACCTGTCTCCTAAAGGAAAACACTTAAAAGAAAACATTAAATCTAATAAAAGAAAACTGAAATGAAATGCAATTCCTTTCTTTGTTCAATAATTCTTCTTTGCCACGAAAAGGGAATGGCAAGAAGTCCATATTTAGGCCTCAATTCGAAAAAAGGGGACATTACAAACACACTCGTTTTCAATGACCTTTGGGAGTTAGTTGAAAAACAACCCACATGTCCTACTAAAGCTGCAAAATTTCCTGAGTTTCAAAAATGCAATAAACGTGCACTTGCCTTGCTTAAGTCTTCTTGCTCTACACAAGTGAGTATACACATTGAGGCCATTATAACTGATTCTTGGAAGGCTTGGAAAACACTTGAATGATCTATATGACAAACAACCCGCATATAAGATGATTGATCTCTTAAAGCATTTACTAAATACAAAGCTTAATAATGATGAAGGTGTCTCTGTATACATTTCAAGAATGAAAAAATCGAAGCAAGAATATTGTACTACGGTGGTAAGAGAGATGATGATATGCTCATCTCCATCATTCGAATGGACTTGGTCAAATTATACAAATTTTGTAGAAATGATGCAGCTCGAGTGACAAACTCAATAATGCAACATTCAACTCCACTTGTGAGTTGCTCACTCAACATGAGTGACAATTTGCAAAGAAGAGTAGTAATCCCACAAAAGATGCATACTTTATGAAGGAAAGGAAACACATTAAAGAGACTAGATATGAGCACACAAGGCCCTTTTGGAAACACTCTCCAAAGCACTCTCTGAGGCACTCTCCTAAACATTCTCCAAAGTATTCTCCAGAATCCTCCAAACATAAGCATTAACACGTATAAGCACTCTTCTAGGTCGCATGGTTATTCATCCTCATTTTGTAGTTCTAGTAGACAAGAGCAGCGAAGTTACAATTGTGGTGGTGTCGAACATTATTCTAAAGAGTACCCCTTGAGAAGGAGGTCATCTCAACATAGATGAAGATGGAAGTTCATTATGCTAGTCACTCTAGTAGATATTCTAGTTATTCTAATGGATCTTCAAAAGTTACTCTTCCGGTGTTATTCTAATACATGGTCTGATTGTGAAGCCTCTTGCTTTGTGGATGTAGTTGAAAATGTGTTACGAGTGATAGAGACTTGCCCATCTTGTGCAAGTTGTTAGGCTCAAGATCGGGATCTACTATAGTGGCATTTTGGTTTTGGCTTATATTGTTATCCCGTAGTGCCCACTTCCCTTTAACACCTTTTTGATACTGATCATGATAATCTTTGCTGACTATATCATGGACATTATTATAGTTTTATTTAGTATGATGTTAGATGCTCGATCATGGATTATTGTTGACTTTGATTCTTATATGATGCATGATGATTCTTAGAGACATTTTATATATTGATGATGATAAACTACTTGACATGGTTATATTATGGATGTTGTTCGGACATGTGATATTTAGATATTGTGAGTAGACCTAGAAATGGAAATTATTGGATGATGATATAGTTGTTGATAAAACTATAAATGATATGGTTAGATTGCTTTGATGTTGTTGTGATTCATATATCTGGATGATTTTGGGAATTATATTTATATTATTTTGGATGTTTTGATATGGCCACGAGGCCGAAGGAGGTATTTGTATTTTGCAGGTTTAAAATATCACAACAAACATCGGGGATTGGAGACCAACCACATTGGAATTCTAGATGAATTCAACAAGGTCACCATGACAACTTGTATTTGTTTGTGCGTGTTTGTTTGTGTTAGGGATTCTCATGGGGGATCACCTTTAAATGTGACCAAGGGGTTATGTGTATTTATTTATTTAGACCCTTTGTTATGTTTGCATGTGTTTATTTTGTGGTGCATTGACCCTTTCATTATTCATTAAATGATGTGTAATATTATGAGTAATCATGTTGTTAAGTAAATTAATTACAATATGTCATAAGAAAGTAATTAATAAAGTTGTTGGCCTTGCATTAAAGTGTTGTAAGAGATGTGTAAGTGATGTCTAAGTTAACTTTTGAGTGTGAAACACTCCACCTTCTTGGAAATTCGAATTCGTCCTTAGAGGCTGATTTTGGAGGCACATGTGGGACAAGTTAAACTTGTCTCATACCTCTTAAATTTAATTACCAACCATACCTACGGTTAGAGAGAGTCGAGATTAGACTTTTCTAATGCTTTTGAGAAGGCAAATTGTAAGTTTTAATTGTACTTTTCTTACATGATTTAATTTCAGTCCTTTGGGGTGTGGGTTGGATTTGAGTGTATAAGTAAACTGTCATATTATTCACCTACCTATTTATTATGCATTGGAGAATAAAGTTGACTTTGGGGTTGGAGTTGAGGATGTGTGATGTGACATCCTACATGGACCCACCTCATCCTCTTCCCTTCCCTCTTCTATAAAATTCAATTGTTTGCCTTGTTTTGGGTTGCTTCATTTTGGAGACTTCATTTATTGGGCGAATTCCTTGTTGTTTTGGGAGCTCTTGCTTTTGGAGAAGCTTGAAGATTGTTGCATGCTTGTTGTTTGGGGAAATTTTCCTCCCCGCTGCCCATCGACCCGCCCTTGGGGAAAAATTTCTCCCCTGGGCCCGCAAGCCCGCTCTTGGGGAAAATTTTCACCCCAAGGCCCGCCGGCCCATAACTTGAGAAATACGAGGAGTTCGGACTTCTTTATATCACTGGAAAGGTGAGGAAATTTCCTATCCAATGGGAATGGTTGAGAAAATTTTGAATGCATTAATTTTGGGTAAAACCAAGTTGAATCTTTAAAGTCTGTTATAGAGTGGGTATGGTGAGGAATTACCCTCTTAACCTAATTGAATCTTCAAACCCTAGAATTTGGACCTTGTAACCTCTAATAATTGTTAACAAAAGAAAAGTATATTCTAGTAGATTAGAATTGATCTAGAACCTTGTTTGTGACAACTGCTGTCTTGTAACCTGTCAAGACTCTTTTAAACAAAAAAAAATTATTCCATTATTTTCGTATCTAATCCTAGGTTGTTCCGTGGATCTCAAGTGGGTTGTTTTAGCGGGCATCTCACTTGGTATCAGAGCAGTGGTTCAAAATCTTGGGCCATTGGGCACACTAGAAAACTTGAGACATGAACCTTAAACTTAGCACACTTTTAAACCTAGAAAACAACTTAGTTTAGAAATTACACATTTTAGTAAACATGGAAGCTAAGTAAGACCTAGAATAAGGAACTAACTCTCGTCTTGCTCTATGCAGGAGGCGCAGAAAAGATGAGGAGCCTTTTCACATAGACCTAGGCATACCACCACCAAATAGTGTTGTAATGTACCATCCTACCACAGATTTTTGCAGACTCTTCAGGATGTTAATGCCGCTCTACGCGGAGGATCAGTAGGAGGGCATGCAGCCAAACATGATAGAGTCACTTCCATTGAGGACATGTATCACCTCGACCCAACGAGGAGCATGGAGGAGCGAACTTCCATGTAGAGTCACCACAGAGGGGACAGGGTGACCGAGTTTCAGGACATAAAGAGAGGTCTCAGAGCCCTAGGCTTAGGGATGAGCATACAGAGAGAGGCCTAGAGGCCGTCAAACCACGGTTGCGAGATCACATCGGGAGATCCCGAAGCTTCGGCCATAACATTATTCTTGTGACACGAGTGGATTTCAGAGCAGAGGCACAGCTAGTGAGCTTGAGCGGGTGCTTCAAGCTCTGTCCTTGTTCTAGCAACACGAAAGCTCAAGTTGCGATCCATCTACCGAGGGATGGAGCCGGTGTCAGTGGCGAATGCAGAGGAGTAGAAGCTCCATGTTGATTCTGAGATAGTTACCTGGGAGCTCTTAGAGGAGCGTTTCCAGAGAGATATTTGTCACGGAGGTTCATACAAAGAACGGATAGATGAGTTCCATGACCTCCGACAGGCATCTCTTACAGTGGCTGAGTATGAGAGTAGATTTCTGGATCTACTCCAGTATGTTGATTACATGTAGGATGAGCAAGTGCGGATCCACAGGTTCATCCGGGGCTTGAATCTAGACATTGGAGGTGCAGTGCAGATCCATTGTCCACAGACATTAGCTGAGGCCGTCGAGAAGGCCTATATAGCAGAGGAGACTTGGGGAAAGACCCAACAAGCTAGAGACCGAGTCTGGAGCCGCATACAGCAGATGCAAGACAGCAAATCGAGGGGGTCAATACCTCTTCCTCGTGGTCGACAGGTTCAAGACACGGTCATCTTTTAGACCACAAAAAGCGAAGCAAAGAACCGTCCCACCCACCTTATAGACCTCCACAAAGGTTTGATGCATAGAGAGGTCAAAGTATGGGGCCTCCTCCTATGGGTCCCATCAGGACACAAGGTGCCCAGAGAGCTCACTCAGCGAGCTCGCCAACAAAGACCTCAGCAAACCGCAATCGGATCATCGAATCCACACCACGCCTCCACAGTGCAGGTCGGACCTACTACACAAGGGAGAGGATTAGGCGGTTGTTTTGGGTATGGTGTTACTGGGACATTTTGGAGAGATTGCCCACATAACCCTAATAACAAGGGTAAGACACAGATCTCAAAGCCTACTATTGGTGATATGGGGCGCAGTCATAGGATGTACGCAGCAGTCGAGAACCGCCAGCAGAGCATCAGAGTACAGTTATTGAGACTACAGGTAACATTGGTGGTATTCCTACCTCCATTTTGTTTGATTCTGGTTCTTCTGATTCTTTTATTGCACCATCTTTAGTAGAGCGATGTAGGCTGGTGGCAGTTAGGCAGGGTCATAGTTGGGATGTTGAGATGGCTTCTGGAGCCAAGATCTCTGTAGACTCCTTAGTTAAGGAGTGTGTGGTGGATTTGGGACCTTTCACCACTACCTCGGATCTTCGTATCCTTCCGTTGGGCTCTTATGGAGTCATCTTGGGCATGGACTGGTTATCTACATACGAGCCAGTGGATTGTTACCACAAGATCATATCTTACACAGATGATCTAGGAGTGGAGGCAGTGATAATGGGGGTTAAGAGACCCGTTTCTATTCGCACCATCTCCGTTATGCAGCTTAAGTAGTGTGTGCGACGGGGTTGTCAAATGTATGTTGTTACATACCAAGATGTATCAAAGGATGGATCTTGTGGACCATCGCTAGATGACCATCTCATTTTGAGAGAGTTTGCGAGATGTCTTTCCAGGGGAGCTACCGGGTTGCCACCGCCGCGTGAGATTGATTTTCATATAGATCTGGTTCCAGAGAGCAGAGCCTATCTCATGAGCACCTTATCGAATGACCACCCCAAAGCTCTGCGAGCTCAAGTTACAACCGGAGGTCCTCCTGGAGAAAGGCCTTATCCGTCCTAGTGTATCCCCTTGGGGTGCACCGGTGATTTTTGTGAAGAAGAAGGATGGATCCTTGCGGTTGTGTATTGATTACATGCTAATTTGAATAAGGTAACAATCAAGAATCATTATCCCCTTCCGCACATTGATGATTTGTTTGATCAGATGAAGGGAGCCACAACTTTCTCTAAGATAGACCTTAAGTTAGGCTATCATCAGCTGAGGATTTCGGAGGCGGACATTCATAAGACCGCCTTTCGTACAAGATATGGCCACTATGAGTTCACAGTGGTACCTTTTGGCTTGACTAATGCCCCTGTAGTGTTTATGAGTTTGATGAATGGGGTATTTATGACCTTCTTAGATCACTTCGTGCTCATCTTCCTTGATGACATTTTGATTTACTTGCATACACATGAGGAGCACGAGGGCACCTTTCGCAGTTCTTCAAAGTCTTCGAGAGCCGCAGCTTTATCATTTCAAACGGAGGTGCAATATTTGGGTCATATCATTTCTAGGGAAGGTATCGTCGTAGATCCTTCCAAGATTAGAGCTATCATGGATTGGCCAACACCCACTACTGTGACTGAAGTGCGTAGCTTTATGGGATTGGCAAGTTATTATAGGAGATTTGTTCAGGACTTCTCTCGATTGCACAACCCATCACTTCCCTTCAACGGAAAGGGAAGAAATTTGTTTGGTCGGACAGGTGCGAGCAGGCATTCAATACACTGAAAGAATGCCTCACTACAACACCTATTCTTGCAGTGCCGAATCCACAGGTGAGTTTTTGTTTGCACGAATGCTTCCTTAGCAGACTTGGAGGTGTGTTGATGCGGGAGGGGCGGAGTAGTGGCTTTTGAATCTCGCAAACTCAAAGATTACGAGCTTAATTATCCGACTCATGATCTTGAGCTTGCGGCAGTTATGCACGCTTTGGTTCGATGGAGGCACTTTCTGCTTGGTCGAAGATTCACACTCAAGAGATCACCTGAGTCTTCGCCACCTCTTCACGCAGCCCAATCTCAACGCTCGTCACACGGCGTTGAATGGAGTTGTTTTTAATATGATATGGAGATAGAGCATGTGAAGGGGAGGAGAATGTGGTGGCGAGACGCTCTCTCAACAGACAGAGACATGTGGCTATGGCCACCTCAGTGAGCATAGATTTGCAGAGCAAGATTCTTCAAAGAGCTTTCCACTCTTGGACGGCTTCTACATCGCAAGTCGAGCAGAGATCGAGTCTCGAGACCCCTCGAGGGGAAGTTTGATGGTTTTTCCTTAGAGACGATGGTCTTCTCGCACGAGGCCGGATTTATGTTCCCAGAGATGGAGGCCGGAGGCGGGACATTTTGACAGAGGCACATCGTGCACCCTATTCACCCATCCAGTGTGAAGAAGATGCACGCAACCTCGGGGACAGTGTATCATTGGAGAGGACTTCGTAGAGACGTGGCTCAGTTCGTGTCACGATGTTTAGAGTGCCAAAAAGTGAAGGCCGAGCATCAGCATCCCGCTGGCCTTCTCTTTCCTCATGCTATACCGGAGTGGAAATGGGACACCATTTCCATGGACTTCATTGTTGGGTTACCGATGTCGAGATATCACCACGACGCCATCATGGTCACGGTTGATAAATTGACAAAAGTGGCTCACTTTTCTCCGGTGAAGACCACTTATACAAACCAATCAATGGCAATCGATGTATCTTGATGAGATTGTCGGGTTGCACGGATTCCGCGGAAGATCATTAGTGACCGCGATCCTTTGTACACTTCCCATTTCTGGACTACCACGTAGCACGCCCTGGGACGAGAATCAACTTCAAGACAAAGATCACCCCGAGACAGATGGACAGACCGAGCGGCGGGTGAATCGATTTTAGAGGATATGCTCGGGATGTATGTGATGGATCAGCGGTCTAGATGGGAGGAGTGCCTATACTTGTTGGAGTTTGCCTACATAATAGTTTTGAGTTCTATAGGCATGGCTCCTTTTCAGGCTTTGTATGGTAGAGAGTGCAGGACACCTCTTAGTCGGGACAGGATAGAGGACAGGGTTTCTCTTGGACCAGCTTTGTTGTAGGAAATGGAGCAACAAGTGATTTTGATCAGACGAGACCGTAGAAGGCACAGGACGAGTGCGAAGAAGTATGCAGATCAGCATAGGACGGACCGTAGTTTTGATGTGGGCATGAAGGTTTTCCTTCGTGTTAGGCCACACAAGAGCCCTATCCGTTATGAAAAAGGTTCTAAGTTAGCTCCTAGATTTGTGGGTCCTTTTGAGATCTTGGAGTGTATCGCCCTATGGCCTACCATCTAAGCATTACCACCCACTTGTCTCGCGTACATGATGTGTTTCATGTTTCAATTCTTAGGAGATATGTTGCAGATCCTTCTCATGTGTTAGATTGGACATCATTGCGGAGTGCGGATCGGGCGGGTGATGGTGGAACCCGTTTGCATCCTAGATCGCAAGACCCTAGGCCTTCAAGCGAGAGAGGTTGATAAAGTCCAGTGCAAAGTGGGACAAATATGATGAGATTGCAGCTACATGGAAGGATGCTACATTGTTACGAGTTCGGCCCCCCATCTCTGCTTCAAAGGTGACTTCCCGAGGAAGTCGAGTCTAAGGGGAGGGGGATGTAGTGCCCACTTCCCTTTGACACCTTTTTGATACTAATCATGATACTGCTGACTATATCATGGACATTATTATAGTTTTATTTAGTATGATGTTAGATGCTTGATCATGGATTATTGTTGACTTTGATTCTTATATGATGCATGATGATCCTTAAAGACATTTTATATGTTGATGATGATAAACTGCTTGACATAGTTATATTATGGATGTTGTTCGGACATGTGATATTTAGATATTGTGAGTAGACCTAGAAATGAAAATTATTGGATGATGATATAGTTGTTGATAAAACTGTAAATGATATGGTTAGATTGCTTTGATGTTGTTGTGATTCATATATCTGGATGATTTTGGGAATTATATTTATATTATTTTGGATGTTCTGATATGGCCACGAGGCCGAAGGAGGTATTTGTATTTTGCAGGTTTAAAATATCACAACAAACATCGGGGGATTGGAGACCAACCACATTGGAATTCTAGATGAATTCAACAAGGTCACCATGGCAACTTGTATTTGTTTGTGCGTGTTTGTTTGTGTTAGGGATTCCCATAGGGGGATCACCTTTAAATGTGACCAAGGGGTTGTGTATTTATTTATTTGGACCCTTTGTTATGTTTACATGTGTTTATTTTGTGGTGTATTGACCCTTCCATTATTCATTAAATGATGTGTAATATTATGAGTAATTATGTTGTTAAGTAAACTAATTAAAATATGTCATAAGAAAGTAATTAATAGAGTTGTTGGCCTTGAATTAAAGTGTTGTAAGAGATGTGTAAGTGATGTGTAAGTTAACTTTTGAGTGTGAAACACTCCACCTTCTTGGAAATTCGAATTTGTCCTTAGAGGCTGATTTTGGAGGCTTGTGGGACAAGTTAAACTTGTCCCATACCTCTTAAATTTAATTACCAACCATACCTACGGTTGGAGAGTTGAGATTAGACTTTTATAATGCTTTTTGAGAAGGCAAATTGTAGGTTTTAATTGCACTTTTCTTACATGATTTAATTTCAGTCCTTTGGGGTGTGGGTTGGATTTGAGTGTGTAAGTAAACTGTCATATTATTCACCCACCTATTTATTATGCATTGGAGAATGAAGTTGACTTTGGGGGTTGGAGTTGAGGATGTGTGATGTGACATCCTACATGGACCCACCTCATCCTCTTCCCTTCCCTCTTCTATAAAATTCGAATTCCTTGCCTTGTTTTGGGTTGCTTCATTTTGGAGACTTCATTTATTGGGCGAATTCCTTGTTGTTTTGGGAGCTCTTGCTTTGGAGAAGCTCGAAGATTGTTGCATACTTGTTATTTGGAGAAATTTTCCTCCCGCGGCCCGTTGACCCGCCCTTGGGAAAAAAATTCTCCCCGAGCCCGCAGCCCACTCTTTGAGAAAACTTTCACCCCAAGGCCCGCCGGCCCATAACTTGAGAAATATGAGGAGTTAGGAGGACTTCTTTATATCACTGGAAAGGTGAGGAAATTTCCTATCCAATGGGAATGGTTTAGAAAATTTTGAATGCATTAATTTTGGGTAAAATCAAGTTGAATCTTTAAAGCCTGTTAGAGAGTGGGTATGGTGAGGAATTACCCTCTTAACCTAATTGAATCTTCTAACCCTAGATTTTGGACCTTGTAACCTCTAATAATTGTTAACAAAAGAAAAGTATATTCGAGTAGATTAGAATTGATCTAGAACCTTGTTTGTGACAACTGTTGTCTTGTAACCTGGTTGAAAACTCTTTTAAACAAAAAAAAATTATTCCATAATTTTTCTATCTAATCCTAGGTTGTTCCGTGGGTCTCAAGTGGGTTGTTTTAGCGGGCATCACATATCTTTTCTTGTTGTATTGAGATCATTTGCGCAGAGCAAACAAAGTAGTTGGATTGGTTTTTTCACGACACCTTCTCACCTCTCGCCTATTGAGGAGGGAAACATTGTATGGTGGCCTTCGATGATTCATCGGTGATTGTGCAACGAATGGGTTGTTAGCATAGGGAGTGTTGAGAAAAGAGGAGTTAACGGTGATGTGCAAACGCTTATCACTAGGCAGGCTTCTTCGTGTGAGGCTTTACATGGATCGATGTAGTTGAGTAGACAAGGATCGTGTTTATACTTTGCAGACACTATGGATGGTCAAAGGGGATGAGCGTGTTGGTCGGGATGTTCATCATTCATGCCACAACTCGCAGGGGTATGAAAGGTTCTTATTGAATCGGCATAGGTTGATCGGTACCACAATGTACAAGATGCCAACTTGCGCAGTCATGCAAAGCAAAGCCTACTTGTAATGATTACTTGCTCTATATCCTTTTTTATACCTCTTTGGAACAAGAGGTAGTTTGTTGGATTTATGATACAAAGTTTTTTGTTTATTTAGAGTGTTTTGTAAAGGGGCATGTATCTCTTCTCAAGACACCCCCTTCTTGTTAGTGTGTTGATGTTGTTGGTAAAATAATGTAGTGTTAGTTAGTTCAGGTAGTTATTAGTTCAGAAAGTAATTCTGTATGGCAATGAGATTTCTCACATATTTATTACATCAGTAGCCCAAACATTTGAAATAATGAAGTCAGCAAGCATATTTGGCTTTTCTAATGACCTAACATCCAGGATATAACGTTGCACTTTTCATAACATCCTAGATAAAGAATATGAGAATTATTGTCATTCTAATCGAATAATTGTTAAAATGGGCATTATTATCCCGCCAAGGTAAGGATATTGGATTCACCACATCTATTAAAAATTTTCCTTGTTTTCAATCAACTTTTGCCATGTGGAATATTTAACTCATAGACTATAGTTTTTGTATAAAAGCTATTTTTTAACAATTTATAAATGTCATTTATCTTTCATTCTATTGGATGGTCAACATTTCCCTTTATTTAGCATGAAAACCAAAGCAAAATAGTAACATCCAAATTTGTCTCCACAACTTTATGTATTTTTTATTTATTATTTAATATTTGTATGCCCAAGATAATCTATGCATTCAAAATTAAGGTTGTATCGAGATATAGGCGGCATCATGTCGGGCTGGCTATGTCAGGACTCAGAGTATTGCAGTTTGTGTAAGTTCCCATGCGTAACATGCATGGCGCACTCTAACCCTAAGGTTGGGCACAAAGAAGTCAAAAGTGGTGGTTTTCGAGTTCGAACCGGAACAGCTGAAATCGATGGTGGAGTACATGGCCGTTCGAGATCTCCTCGGGCGAGGTGAACAAGAAACTCGTCCGAGCCCTTCCCGTCTGCGAAATGGCCCGCTTCAAGTTCAAGAAGGGATGCATAACATTCTACAATCTACGCAATGCAGTGGCAGGGCGGCATTGGAATCGCCAAGGCGGAGGACCTGAAGAACATCCTACAAAGCATCGTGGCGCTCAACAATTTTCTTGATCACACCGCCATGTTGGCAACCCCTCACCAAATGTCCATCTCCTACTCCATGCGCATGGTTGTTGCATATTAATCCCATCATTAATTAAATTATATAATTCCTTTGAAGCTCTGGATGTTTTCAATCTAAAATATTCCTTCTCAGCTTTTGAAAATTTATGTTTTTCAAATGTATCACAGGAAATTTTTGCACGCTTGGTTGTGTTATTGCATAACCCAATGGCAAGGGACCAACTTGCTGCTCACATTCTAACGGTGGCTATCTGAAAACATTTGTTGCTCTTTCGCATATTGTTGATAGCTGTGTTTATTTATTTTTCTAGATTGTTTTTTAGGACATTCAATTTCAGTGACATAATTCATTAAGTGGTTGTGATGAATGCTTCACCAAACATGTAATTTATTTGGTATGATTCTTAATATTTTGAATTCAATTTGAGTGTCTATTAATGTTATGAGTTATCCTTGAAGTATTTTCTTTTTTACTGACCAAAGGTTAGATGACATCATATGTCATGATGGGAAGACTGAAGTTCACATTCTTGACAAACATCCACACGGGTATTTTCTTTATTTTTGTCAATATTGTAACATCTCAGACATTGTTTGAATATGTAAATATAGTTCAATTTTCATCTTTCTTCGCACATATAGAAGAAAAATTGTGCAAAGACAAAAATCAATTGTCTACAATCTGCAGGGTTTTTGTTTTTTCTTAGAGTACCTAGAGACTAATGGGCTTCAATTCCATTTTCGGGGACTTAGATGGGGAAAACAAATATCTTTTTTGGCACGTTTTATCACAGGAGCATTATTGTAGGGAGATTGGCCCAGCAGTTCCAAGGTGGTAATCAAACCTGGGTTGTCATCAGGGCAATCACTCTGCCTTATTGCTCTGTCACATCCATTGGGCTACAAACTGCAGGATTTGACTTGTTGTGTTAAACGAATATTTTCTAATGTGGATAATTTTTGAAGGATACATTTTTATTGATGTTTTTAGAGAGCACAAAGTGCCCATTTTCAGGTACTTTTGTAGTCTGTTCTTTGTTGGTTCCAAGTGCTTTTTTATTGTCATGTGGCTTCTTGTACACTAATATTATAGTTAAATTTCATTCCAGTATTGATAAAATTTTGTTCTTTCCGTCTTCAGTGTTGGAGCTTGTGTTAGATTGTTAGGTATTGTACTTGCATTGCAAAAGCATCCATGCAACACAACCAAAATTGGACATTGACCTGAAATCTGCTCATACGCATTCACAAAGCATCCACACGGAATGACTGAAGACAACAATGAAATCCACACAGATGATTTCCGGATACATTGCAAACCCTGACACTTGTATTCTTACACAAGTGACATCCTCCGCTGTTTATCACATTTGGCTATAAACTTGTTACGCAGTCAAAAACCGATTGGGTTTTTGTTCCTCTTTGAAAAAAAAATCTGCCTTTTTAAAATTAAAATATAATTTGCTCTACACAAAATACATGGTTCTAAATAATCCTCCCATCATATCCACATTACGCTTGGAAATACACAATAATCTACAAAAATACAATAACGCTTTATTTAAAATATTGTCATACACAACTCAAGAATTACATAAACAACAAATATTTTCTTAGTTGTATTTGTCTTCCAGTGAATAAATTTTCAAACTCAGACTCCCACAAAAGAAGAATTCACTTCAACAAAATTTAAAAAATGTTTCTTTCTATTTTCGCATCTTCTCTCAAATATCTAATGTACTTCTACACCTCTGCTTTAATCAAGTACTCCTACAAAATGCAAACACTTGATTTTTCTATTCATGTGTCTTCTCAAATAGCAAATGGATTTGTATATCTCCACTTCAATTAATTACATGAGGGTTTCCCACATGCCCTTTACTTGCGCAAATTCCAACAGTGTTTTAAAACATGTTTGAATATTTGCTCCGCTCCTCCACATCACAAAACTTCATCTTCGACAGGATTTTCCATATCATGGCCTTGTTTTTATAACCTCTCATAGTGCCATTTGGTTGGGACTTGAAAGTTGACACCATGTTCTTTTCCAAATATTGTAAATTTGTCTTTAGTGCTTTAGTGAACATATCCACTACTTCATTTTCCATAATCTTCAGTTGTGCAAGATGAGTTAATTTCTTTGTTTTATACTCTTTACGCCTTCATAAATTTCTACATACTTGGTTCTAGTTGGAATACCTTAAACACCAGGGCACCCGGTGCACTGGCATTGGGACGTAATTGGTATGGGTATGGGCATTGGTACACCCCCGTACGTCAAAAATATCCCGCATGATTCTAGGCATAGTAAGCATATTTGGCAACTACTCGCGAGTTGGCGAGTAGTCGCAAAATTCCAAACAGCGAATATTCATTGCGAAAACTCACCAAACAAACTTGGCAAATATCCGCCGAGTATATTCGCCAATATTCGGTGAGTCCGTGTCCTCCACTTGCTTGACGTGGAAAAACCGTTGAACATGCCAAAATTGTTGAAAAAATGCTGAAAATACACTTCAATTTCTCTTTTAAAGAAACACACCCCTTCATTTTTTATCACACAACCATTGAGCATGCATTGCATGAGTTGAAGGGATTTTATAGCGAATTCGAAAAGCAAATTTGAAGAATTTCATTTGGAGGTAAGTTTTTTTCTTTCTTTCTTTCTTTTCGCAAATTCGTTCTATTTTTTTATAAATTCATATTGTATCCGAATATGATTTGAAATGTAAAATGCATTCAAATTTCAGCCGTTGAGCATCGTTTGCATGAGTTAAGTGATTTTATAGCAAATTCGAAGAACAAATTCAAAGAATTTCATTTGAGGTAAAAAAATTAATTCTCTTCGCAAATTCATTATATACTATTTAAATTTTATATCCTCATATTGAATCGAATACGATTTCACATTTGTACTTTTAAATGCATTCAATTTAATTGTGAATGATTTTAAATTTTTAATAGTTATTAATTTATTCATGTTTGTTATCATCGTTAATTAATGAAATTGCCGGAATGTATTGTTGTAATTTTATAAATGTTATTTTAATTTCTTTTTTAGAATGTATTCTTGTTCGTAAGGTTTACAATTTAAAATTTGAAATTACGGTCATATAGGGTTATAAAGCCAATTTTTAATTATTTAATTAAGTTTACGTTTTTTAATTTTTTAATTGTACATTATGTTGCAAATTAGAGCTTACTAATGGCATCAGGTTCGGCGTCTGGGTCAGCATCACTAGTAAGAACCGTTCTTGTTAATGCTCGAACCATTGCTTGGCAAAGATGGTGTACATGGAGCGATTCAGTGAACGTGCTGCTTTGCAATTTTGCGGTAAAACATTTTTTTCGGAGGCATCAATCACTCAAGTATCATCTTACATGTATTGTTTGCCAAGACGTGCTATGTTCCAATGTTATAGAAAAGGCAAAATGAGAGATAAACGCAGAATCAAGGAAAAGAAACTAGAGAGGGAAAGGATGCATGCGGCCATAGCAGAAGTCGTTGGACCTGGAATGGTAGAGGATTCAAAGGACAATGCGGCAACGATTTTGGGCTCTACTTGCGGTCCATGCATACAAACCAGAAGAGGCACATCTGATTCATCAAGTTCGAGAAAAGAGATACATGGCTTTTTTGTACCAAGGAACATACCTAGGGCACAACCTTCGCTACAAGGTACAAGCTAGAACAAGGATGCGCACGAAGAAGCAGATAAAGCATGTGCGAATTTTTGGTACTACAACCTTCCCTTCAATGTGGCGAACAAAACGTATTAGGAGTTCTTGGTGACAACATTGATAGTTGCGAGGAAAGGGTATAAGAACCCTCTCCAAACGATTTGAGTGCGAAACCGCTCAAGGGTGCATTGGAGATGCAAGAAAAAGCCTACAAAATCAAAAAAAGCAATGGCAGAAATATGAATGCACCATTATTTCAGATGGGTGGACAGATGGAAGGAACCACACCCTCATCATTTTTTTAGTGGCTTCAAATGGTGAGATGGTATTTTTGAAGTCAATTGATGCCTCTAACATAGTTAAAAATGTAGAGAATTTGAGTCTTATGTTGGAGAAGGTTGTATTAGAGGTGGGTATCCAAAATGTTGTGCAAGTTGTCACATACAATGCAGCAGTATATGTGGCGAATGGAAGACTACTACAAAAGAGGCATCCATCACTCTTTTGAACTCCTTGTGTGGCTCATTGTTTTGAGCTTCTTTTGAAGGACATGGGCAAAATTGGTTAGGTGAAGTCAATTATAGAAGATGCAAGAAATATAACCAAGTACTTATATAATCACCCTTGAGTTCTCACTTGATGAGAAACACAAAATGGGTAAAGCTTGGTGAGCCGGTGTCACAAGGTTTCAGAACTAACTTCATGACGTTGCTTGCAAAGCATTTCTAGACTCGCATATCTAAAGAAAGTTGATGGAGAGAGGATTGCAAAGATAGTTTTTGATGATGTCTTTGCAAAGAGAGCTATAAAGATCATCAAGGTAATTTCAAACTTCAATTTATATTTCAAGTCGATTCCTTTATTTTTATTTGTTAAATTATAAATATATTGTTATTTATTTATTTTATTTGTTGGTTTGTAAACTTAAATTTTAATTTGTGTTTAGGTGTCGAGTCATTGGTGAGGGTTTTACACTTGGTTAATGGGGAGCAAAACCCTATGGGGTCTATTTATGATGCCATGGATAGGGCCAAAGAGGCCATTCAAAACTATTATAGGGGGATATCACCAGATTTGGTCCCTTTTGGGAGATAATTGATCGGAGGTGGAGCAATCAACTCCATCAAACTATTCATGCAGCAAGGTACCTCAACCCCAACTTTTTCTTCTCCGATGGCTTCACAAATGTGAATGGGTAGGTTATGGAGGATCTTTCAACATGCATTGAGAGGATGATACCGAGAGGTCATGCGACGAGGGACCTCATTATTTTAGAGATGCAAAATTACAAACATGTTAGGGGAGGCTCTTTTCTTCGGCGTTAGCTATCCAAGAGAGAACCATGCGAATACCAAGTAATAGAAATTAGAATGTTTACAAAGTTACTTATATGTTAGAAGTTACAAATTTAATTTTATTAATTACTTATAAACTTTTTATTATCTTATTTGTAGGTTTTTGGTAGGAGGATTAGGAGGAAATACCCCGCATCTTCAAAAGATAGCCCTTAAGAGTCTTATCTCAACCTTGTAGCGCTTCTCGGATGTGAACGCATCTCGGATTTTGTTTGAGGCCATTCACACAAAGAAGCACAACAAGTTGACTCAAAAATGCCTCAACAACTTGGTTTTTGTGCAATAAGATCTCCACCTTCGCACAAGAAAAGTGGAAGCCACATCGTAGAGCTTATTGATTTGGATGGGATAGATCCATACAATGAGTGGATCATGTGCGAGAGAGAAAATCCTGCATTTACAGAGGATAATAGTTTTTCTTTCAAGAGGGAAGCTATGGAGGGAGAAGCACTAACATAAGATATTGGATTGATAACGTCTTTGGAGGTGATGTCGAACATGCAAAGACAGAGCCACCGCCATCTACTACCGTGTTGGAGCCGCAGTCATAATCTTCTAGGAGTGAGGAGATGCCACTGAGTGTGGGGGCTAGTAGAGGCACAGACCCTCTACCCAATATTTCTCTAGAACAGGGAAGAGGAAAATGTAAATTATCAGTAAATTTTAACTTGCAGATAGATATGAAATTTATGATGATAGTTTTCAATGACTATCATCATAAATTCATTACTGCACTTATCATCGGTTGTTGTATTTACATGATGATGCGAATTTGTATTGTATTTGTATTCAAATCTAATAGAAAACACTTCTCCAACATTTTACAGACTCATTTGATACATTTTGTAACTATATTTTGCATAAAATTTATGTTTTTAAAGAAATGTGTATTTTAAGTTGCCAAATATTCCCGAATATTCGTCGAGTCTTGCCAAGTTTTTGCCAAGTCAAATTTTTTTGGGTTTTCCGAATATTTGTTGAATACGAGTATGCGAACTATGATTCCGGTAAGGCCCAAGAATAGCTCTTTCGTACTTAGGACGTACACGACGTCTTGGTGACACTATCTTTTTAAAAAGCAAAAACAAACACTCACAAACAAAATAAACCCTAACCCTAATCTACCTACCCCAACCTCTTAATGACTTTTCAAAAGCTATATAAGCACCTCTTTGCTCCATTTCAAAACACACATTCAGATTTTCAGCTTTTGCAAATTTAGTTTGAAAGGAAGATGGAGCTTGGAGGAAGAAGCAAGAGCAGTTTCAGGAGGAAGTTAGGAATTTCAAAGAGCAAGGAAGATGGAGCAACTTGAAGGAGAAATCAGGTTTTTCTCTCCATTCACCCTCTTTTCCATTTTTTATTTTTTTAAAATAAATTTGTAACTTGTTAATGTGATCAATGATCATGAATGATGTGTGCATTATGCACACATCATTCATGATCATATTTATTTTTAAATTTTATGAATCTATGTAATATTTTTTTTATTTTAGTTTTCTACGTTTTTTATGCACACATCATTTATGATCATATTTATTTTTAAATTTTATGAATCTATGTAATATTTTTTCATATTAGTTTTGTACGTTTTTTGTTTAGTTTACAATTTTATACTACTTCTGGGTTTCTTGTTTTTTAAAATTTTAAACGTTTGCACTCTATGTATCCTCTAATCTCGCACCTTTTATGGTGAACATGATGATCAAAAGCAAAGAATGATGCCTAAGGTTTAGTTATATTTGTTGTTTTAGAGTATATTTTGTAGTTTTAAAAAAAAAATCCAAACTCTATTTATGCTCTCACCTTGCACAATTATGGAAAACTTGGTGATCAAAAATAGAAAAAGATGCTTGGGGTTTACTTCGGTTTTGTTGTTTTATAGAATTTTTTTTGTTATTTAAAAAAAAAAAACTTTGTGTATGCTCTCACCTCGCACCTTTATGGCGAACTTGGTGATCAGAAACAGAAAAGGATGCAATGTTTGTTTAGTTTTCTTTGTTGTTTTTTAAGTTTATCTTTCTCATTGTAGGTTAAAAAGTATAAATGCCATCAAGTGAAGGGAAAATGGGGTAAGGGGAAAGGGGAAGGGAAAAGGGAGGCCCGCATGGAAACATTTCAGGTACCATGAATGTGAAAATGATTCTTCTTCTCCTCTATGGAGACATGTAGAAGTGTTGGAAAACATTGTTGGTGGTGGCGTTAGATGTTGGGTATGCAACCATTTTCACATGCCATTTGAGTCCTCATATACATGCTTAAAAGCTCATTTAACTAGGTAACGGGAACCAAGATTAGAAAGTGTGATAAGTTTGAAAAGGAACAAATATGCCATACGTGAAAGTGCTCTCTCTAGAAGCTGCTCTAGAATCATTCCTTTGCGAAGGAGAGGTTTAGGAACAACACCCGCACTCAAATCATCACTTCATTCAAAGTCAATCTAAGACTCTACCAAGGCCACTTGAAACTCCTTTGGATGAAGAAGCCATCTCAAGAAAAGAACAAAAAGACCCTTGGAACCAACATTCAACATGGAGAAGAGGGACATTGTTGATGAATTGGTGGCTCGTTACATTTATGCATGTGGGTTTCCCTTCAATGTGTTGAGGTCACCATATTGGCAACAAATGGTGAAAACATTAATGAGGTGCCACAAGGGTATAAAGGCCTTAGCTATGAGAAGGTTCGCACATCCCTCTTAGTGAAAAAAAGTTGAGCATATACAAACTTCTTTAAAACCAATTAGAGATTCTTGGAAGGATTTAAGAGTGTCCATTATTTCAAATGGATGGAAAGATGTGCAAAATAAACCCCCTAGTCAACGTTGTTGCATGCAAGAATCCCTAAAGGGGCAACATTCTTGAAAGCCGTTGATTGTGAAGGAAAAGTGAAATATGCACAATTCATCGCAAACATTTTGATTGAGGCTATTGAGTCGGTGAGCCCCAACATGTTGTCCAAGTCATTATGGACAATGCAAAAAATAGGGTTGATTATTATTGTAGAGGGGAGATACGAGCACATATTTTGGACAACTTGTGCAATACACTCCCTCATTTTAATGTTGCGGAAGATTGGGAAAATCCCATGGATAGAGAAAATTTACACAAAGGCAAAAAAATTCAAATATTTGTCACAAATCATCACATGTCTCAAGCCATTTTTAGGAGATTCTCGAAGTTGGAGCTATTGAAGGTAAGAGAACAATTCATTAATTTCTAATTTATATAATCTAAGTTATTTAAATTTTAATAATTTAAATTTATTTAAACTTTGTACTTTGTATATTTCTTTTTATAGGGTGTTGAGACTAGATTTGTCTCTCACACATGCTTGTTTTAAGACGACTTGTAAAGGTAAAACATGCCTTAAGCAATAGTATGGTGATTGACAACATTTGGACCATGTGGAGGCAAACAAACACAAAAAGAGCCCATAAGATAAAATCATTGATCCTTGATGATGATTGGTGGGCCAAGGTTGAGTATTTGCTTAGTTTCACAGAGCCTATTCTTTCTATGATTAGATATGTAAACACAGATAATGATCGCATAAAGTAATTTATAATGGAATTGACTCCATGCTTGAAAAAAAAAAGCATACAAAACAAAGACCAAGACCCTGAAGAAAACTTCTATAATGAAGTTAAAAGTGTTATCATGAGCAGGTGGAATAAAATGAACACCCCATTGCATCTCCTTGCCTATGCCCTAAATCTCAAATATTATAGCAATGAAATAGTTGGGTTACCTGGTAGGCAACCACCATATGATGACCAAAAAGTTGCAAATGGAACTAGGCAACATTCAAGAGGTTGTTTCTTGATCCATCTATAGTTAGTGTGGTCTACAATGAATGGAAATGTTTGTATCTTCAAAAGGCAACATGGGAGAAATAGAGGCTCTTTGTGACAAGTACAACATGACTCCAATAAAGTGGTGGTATGTACATGGCCATGATGCCAAGTACCTACGACTTATCACCATTAAACTTCTCTCACAGGTATAAAAGTTAACCAAAAATTTGTTGTTCAATGTTTATCAATTAAAATTTAAGATATTAACACACATTTTTGTACAATATTAACACTTTTTTTTGTAACAGTGGCTAGTAATTCTTTAGTAAGAGCGAAATTGGAGTACATATGTCTTCATCCACTCAACTAAATGAAACAAGTTGGCATCTAAGAAGGCTAAGAATTTGGTATATGTACATTCCAATTGTGCACCTCCTAACGCACAAGACTAAGACTATACTAAAGGTCCTAACAAGCTTTGGGATATTCATCCTAAGACTATTGATTTTGATGCTTCTACTACTCTACTTTCGCCCAACTTTCACTACTTGGTATCGATGATGAAAATCTAGGGAGTTCTTCACAAGGGTTGGACAAGGTGAGTTAGTGCCAGTGGGAGTGGAGTTGCTAGTGACATTCATGGAGTTGATTTTGAGGAAAATCTAGATGATATATTCTAGAATCTAGATTGTAATCATGTACATATGAAAATTGAAGCAAGTTGAATGTTTTGAACTTTCATGAATACAAAGTATTTTATCTTTTATGGACTAAAAATGAGTAGTATGCATTTTTATATATTTATATATTTTTAATAATATATTGTATGAACATACCCATGTCGTACTCAGATCAAAACATTTTAAAGAAATTGGCATTTCCACATTTCGAACCCGTAGCCGTACTGCTCGTTTCCTAAAGAACATAGGGTTCTAGTATGAAAGACAAGATTCTTGGCTAGGTTTATGACACCGTGGTCACAAATGTTTTTCGTTGGTTGTTGATGAAGCCCTAACTCCTCAATCTTCCTTACCCAGTTACTTTGATGAACATGCCCGCTACTTCATCTTCTATTATCTTCAGTTGTGCAATAGATGAGTTAAATTTCTTCATTTTACACTCTTTTTGCATTCAAATTTTCTACATACTTGGTTCTAGTATGAAAGATGGGATTCTTGGCTAGGTTTATGACACTTCGGTCATCACAAAAGATTTATGTTGGTTGTTGATGAAGCCCTAATTCCTTAAAGATCTTCCTTATTCAGATTGCTTCAATGTTGCTCCACGAGTTTCCTTTGATGGGATACTAGCATAACCCAAGCCGAACATGTATGCGGTTTTACTTTGATGGTGAAATTATCAAATACGGTTGTGTGTGTAATGTCCCCTTTTTGGGACATTAATTAATTAAAAATATGGGAGACCTTTAATCCACTCTTCCCATGGATTAAAGGATAAATATTGGGAAAAATGTCATTACTCTTTTATTTTAAAATTAAATAATTAATTCTCCTCTTATGTTTTATTTTTAAATATTAAAAGAGGGAGTTAATATTCTTTTTGGAGTTTGACTTTTCAGGAAAAGAGACCCATATTAAAAGTGACCCTTCTACATGAGAAAATGCGCCAAAGGAAGGAGGGAAACTTGGAGATTTCAAATGCTAAAGCTATATAAGGAGAAATGGCGACCCCTTGGGGGCATGTTGAGATTTTGTCAAAAATATCTTCATGCTTGAAGAGGGATGTATGCCCATGTGATCACATTATAAAGGTGTTCTTCAACACCACCATTATTGTGGAGAGTGTGAGACCTTCTAAGCTTTCATTGAGTGAATGTTGCATGATATATTCATTCCATGATTGGCGCCATTATTTGAGAAGGATATTTGCATGTTGTTGATGAGTATTAGAGAGTTTTATAGTGCTTTATGATCTGTTGTTAATGCTGCAATTATTCCAGCCATAGCGACTTGCTTGGGTGGTTGTTTTGGGCACATTTGGGTGTCTTTTGAAGTAATTATTAAATCTGATCTGTATCTGCATTTATTCCAGCTATGGCGACTTGATTTGGGTGTTGTTTTGGCATGTTACAAGGGTAAATAAGCAATATTTACAATCTGATCTGTTTTGGCCTATTTTTCCAAGTGTGGGACTGATATTTTGAAGGTTATTGTGTTCTTATTCACTGCTGCAAATTATCTAAGGCAAATCGACTGGGTTTGGGGTGTATTCCATCATATTTTGAGGTGTTTGTGATAGATCTACATGTTGCTGCAATTTATTAATTATTTCCGGTGAATGGGTTGATTGTTTGAGGGTTTTGGAAGGGTTTTAAGAGCTGGAAGTAATTTTTATATTTTATCCTAACCCTAGTGACTAGTTTTCAGATTTCAGGGGCAAATTTGAGTGGGTTTTCATGTTCAGAAAATTCAATTTCTTAGTGCATTGGAAAGGCCTTGATTTATAGAATATTCTACATTTTATTTGGTGGAAAAATATGAGTTGTGAGCAAGATATTAATTTTGGAAATTTCAGCTGTTCTGGGTGTTTATTTAATTAATTAACTGCTGTTAAAAATCAGATCTGGATGATATTAAAATTCTAATTAGTCTTCCCATCTAACCCGCCACCTTGGCATACTCCAACCCCATTTGGGTTGTATTATTGCCGACATTGGGTTATTTGAGGTCGAACTAAGAAGATCTAATCTTCCTAGGATCGATTTGGTTAATTAATTTGTAGATTTAAATAATATCCCAAAAGGTAATATTACGGTGTGCATGTCAAAACTGTCTGAATAGTTGTTTCAATTCCATCGATTTTGTCATCTGCGAAGAATAAATCAATAGGTTTGAATCGTTCATAGAGAATGAATCAATAGGTTTGAATCGTTCAAAGGGATTCATGCTTATCAACCTTGGTGTTTATCTCTTACAAGGTTTTTCATTTGCAGAACTACATTGTTACTCTTATAGGAAAACAGATTGTGAACCTTCGCCACAATGACAATGACAGTTAAAATGTTTACATAATACAGAACTTAGGAAATAAACAAGAATGATAATTTTTTTAAAGAATGAAGATTATTGCATTAAGGCGTAGTAGACCTTCTAGGTAGCCTACGCAGAAGACATATGCCAAGAATGAAGAATGATATTACATTAGTGCATAACCAGATAAATACAAAAGATGAGAGTATACATTTTTAATGTAAGAGTCTAGGTGCAACACCTTCAGCATATACGGAATCTAGACACACCACCTTCAAGGAGCAGAAAACCTTATCATTTTGGAGGATGCTAAACATGATGAGCATTATATTTTGACACTATCCCATTTTTTTATTTATTCAACTATCTCATAGGGTGGGAATGTTATTTGGCCTAGATACCAATGTTAGGGATCAGCATTACAAGCTTTAGATCATTCTCCCATATGGCGATAATTGATTCAACCTAGGTACGATTGTAATGGAATTAGTCAATCATGGCATGAGTTTTTTTGGACTTGTGATTGCTAGATAAATTTTACTTTTATATTAGTCAGTTGAAACTTGGGACTCCAGAGGATAACTACTTCCATCTCTTGTATTTATTACTAAAATGTCTCTCTCAAGTATCCAAACAAGTCCAAAAATTCTGAAGCTCTATAAACATATATAGCAAACATAATACATTGCAATGCTAAGTGTTGCTGAAGAGATTGCATAATTTTTCTCTGAATGATCATCAAACCAAAAGCTTGAATTACATAACACCCCAAGAAAGCAATTAATTTTCATAAACTAGAGTGAGTTAGATCCTTACCTAGATAAGCTTGCTGGGAGACACTGGGAGACCTTAAAGGGCATAAAAACACATTATGAAGAGTCATTCACACCAATTTGGTAGATATTATGAAATCTGTGTACAACAGGTACATATCATTCTTTAGATTTGTCATGATTATGCTATTATATGTTGAAGCTGCAATAGAGTTGTCATTGTAAAGAACTGTAAGAAGCCTAATTTTAAATGCAAAATTGATAATGTTAATTCAAATAAGGAAAAGAAATATAAAAGGATGTAAGCAGGGGCGTAGAAGTTGTTGATAGAAAAACTGCTTTTATAGGAACAGTAGAGACCATGCATACAAGAAATCCAAGAAGAAAAAAATAAGGAATAAGTTTAACTGTTTGCACACTTCCTTTCTGCTGAACATATTGCACAAGTAAATCAATTAAATTGCTTTTTATATTCTCCTAAATGCTCATAGAATAATAAAAATAGTTGCAAAAGAGTCAAATCAAACAAAAGAATTTTCTTCACACTTAGCTAACCAGGATGTATTTCATAGAAAATACCATTTTTCCCGATGCAAATATCAAAGCAGTTGTCTTAGGCTCCCTTATCCTCATTATCACGGCAGCAAAACGCTGTTCATAACACAAAAAGGACAACCATTAGTGTATGTTACTTTAGGTATACTAAAATGAACATTTCAAAACAGATTTTCAGAGTACTGAAAAAATTCATTTCCTGATATCGAGTTATTGGCAAAAATGCTAGTATAAATGATCCAGATTCCAGAAGTATCCAGGGGAAAACACTCTAAATTGTTGGAAGATAATTGCCAAACTGAACAGTTAGAGCATGGTCCCATGGAGGGGGGGCTCCATAAATATCTTAGTGGGTGCTGCTGAGAAAATTTAGGAGCATTTTAGCAGTTTTAAGGTCCCATGATTTTTTATTAGTTTCCTCAACAATACCCGCTAAGATATTATAGGATCCCATTGGATTTTTATGGTTATTTGTAGGTAAATAAAATCATATTTCCCTCTAAAATCACCAAAAAATAATGGCAGGAATGTATATTAGATTCTATCAGCCCTAAACTGTAGGGGAAACTCCCAGCCCCCTCTCCAGCCACCTCTTAAGTTTAGGGGGCTAAAAAAGTGGAGCTCCTATTTTTAGGCCTAGATTCTATTATTTCCCGTAGCTGGCTTTAAAAATAACCATGGGACCTTCTGCTGCAAGAAAATAGGAGCCCAAGCCCTCCATGGGACCATGCCCTTATTGAATAGAGAGCAAAATTGAGACAAAGTGCACAAGAATAGAGAACAATAATGAAAATGTAACCATATGTATTACAGTATTAGCATAAGCTTGGTGCATAGTAGAGTACATGATATTACAACTTGTATCAAACAGTTGTGTTGTATGCTGCCTAGGATGAATGTCGAGAAAGTATGTAATGTAAAATACTGAAGGGGCCAAGGGATGTGCATAAATTCCATGTACTTGGACACTGAGGTGTGCTGCATGTGTGAAGCCTATGATGTGAAGCTGTGTGTTGGTATTAACTACAAAGCAAGTCGCATTTTTTCTTCAGCAGCTATATCTTTGTAGCTATGCTCTTCATCTCAGTCATATTAACTACAACAGATCCTCAAGTAATTATTGCAGTCAATGCTAAGATTTCTCGGCCAACAGAAAATGCTGGTAAAGACATTTAGGGCGGTCAACTTTACCAGAAAAATCAGTGCAAGAAAGTTGCACATACCTTTCTGATGAAATTACACAGTACCATGCAGACAAAGCAGTCAATGTGATCAAATACAGAAGCAACTTATCAAAAACTTGGTGACATCATTGGGTAAGTCACTGATGTGCAACACGATTCCCAAGGCCGGCCTCACTCTTCCTTCAATTCCTAAGTGCATTTGATGTTTTTCTAGATAATCATTAATTAATGCCTTTTAGGATATTTACATATGTTGATTTGCAATTGATGTGCCTGGCATGGCACGAGTCATCCCGTTGAGGATTAAATACGTATATAATGCTAGGTCAGCCAAAGAAGAGAAAACAGACAATTTTAGGTTCTAGACTGATATCAATTTTTTCCAATGATTCAAGTAGCATCTCAGAAGTTATTTTGACTTGTACTGTTGAACCTAATTCTATAATCTGTTGTAGCACGAAACTGAGTTCTGTGGTCTGTGGTACCATCAAGACCAATGTTCTACTCGTTCAAGGCCTGCTCAGTGCTCCACCACATAGTGCACCAACATTCCAGTGGCATAGGATAGCAAAAGTACTAGTATACCTTGGCATTATCTCTGTTCCTATCATTTGTGGGTCCAAGATCAACCGTTGTGCAATGACACAACTCAACCAAAGACAACGTTGCTTATAAAGGGAAACCATTTCATCTTCCATAATGGTTCTTTTCCTTCTGCAACATTGTATTTCCATATGTCCATATATAGATAGAAAGATAGGAAGATAGACCGCTATTCATCAATAGAATGCTACAAACAGAACATCCGACTTAATAAAATTATGTTAATATTTACTTCCACATATAACACACTTTTTTTAACAATTTAGAATACTGTCTACTAAATATTTCCTGCGATCCAGATCGTTCAAATGTCTCATTATGATGTCATGGGTGGTGCCATTGTTTCTGCCTCTGTAAAATGAGAATATTGTCTTATCCATGATTGTAGGCATTCTAGACTAGTTTTATGGATAGCATCTCTTTTTGTGTAGGCTTTTACAGGCTATAACACCTAGGTAGTCTTCTTACTCTTGCTGTACAACTGAAAAATGTTCCTCTCTTTACTAGTGTTTTCTTCCATCCCAGCTTCAAGGTATCTGCTGCTGCAACTCTACTAATAATCCTTACCACAACTCCACTACTAATGAGAGAAATCTAATGTCACATTTCTTATAATCCGAAGATTGCAATCCAATATTTTAGGATGCATACATTTTCAATTAGCAAGACATTAAACCAAAAGGGAAGGCATATTCATGCCTTACACTGTGTGCATAAAATAAAAGGAATACCACAAAGACTAGCTACACCTCACTTAAAAAGGGAATTTTGTACATTCAACCACAGTTACCAAATCCGGCCAGATCCAGATTTGTCAGTTAGCCCGGATAAGTTCAGTCCAGTCTGGCCCCAGTTGAACAAAAGATTTTTTTTTTTTTTTAAATTTGGAAAAAGGCCATCAGCAACCCAATATAATATTTAATATTAACTATATTAACATTATATTATATTATTAATTTCTTCATTGTATTTTTCAATTTTGCATATTTACAAAATTATGCTCGTATATAATGTGTATATATTTTGGACCACATTTTTCTGAACTTTTTCAAGAATTCCGGAATTTTGGATTTTTTTGCACTCCCAAACAGATCCGGATTTCCCGACTTGGTAACTATGCATGCAACTCGGTTACATGCATTGTTAGTATTCTAAAACTAAGTTTATTTTCCATGTGAACCTACAACACTCTCCTCATTCTACTGAATACATTTTGCTTTCTCCAAATCACATCTCTTTTCCTCTTTCCTTTTGGCTGTCATCTTTTCTACCCAGCAGCAACCATGTGCCCATTTCCTCAACCTCCATCAGTATTTTTACTTTTCCCTTATTTTAGCGACCCTTTTGGATGTTGAAGGTCATTTTTCTATACTTGACATCTTGATCTACAAGAGGCTAATATGAACACTAAAATCCACACATGAAGAAATTTGGGGTATACTATTTATCAAACCAAAAGCCAAATTTACTTCTATACTTACATAATAAGCTTTAAATTTTTCAAACATTGTTATTTTTGTTTCTCAACACATTCTAAGGCTAAGATAGTCTTATTTATCTTTTCATCATGGACAGACACAACCAAAACTGTGCCTAAGTTAGGAGAGGCAACATTGGTTCTCCCTAAGTGGTCTTATACCATATTATGGATGATAACCTTGACGTAATGTGCCTCTCAAGACATCTAGGATTGGTTTGAGTGCATATGTTGATTTAGCTAGATTGATTATCTGATTGAAGTTTGTGTGGGATGCTTGGAGCTTGATTTGAAGATTTGAAAGAACAAGGAGAAAAAGCGATTGTAACATCAGTGACAATCTCAAGGATAGCACTTCATAAAAGCACATTATTGAAAAAGTTAACGGGCAAAGGATGGCAATAAAAACATCAATAGTAACCATAATTATTAATGACATATTACGCAATGATAATAAACAACCAGAATGTATATCAAAGCAGTATATCAGCAATGCAACTCGTCAATATCATTTTTATGTAGCCAGCTACCACATGGGCTCTAGGTGGGGCGTGAAAGAAGACAACATTAGGTGAAACTTTTATCACATGCCATCAATAATCAGAAAGAAAAAATGTCTAGAGATTCCAGCCCACTAAGCTACAAGACCTGTTAAGGCCATAAATTCTCAAAGATGTATACTGCATTTTTGTATGTGATTTTATGTGCCTTAAGCATCACATGAGATTATATAATCCTCGCTGGAAAATTAGTCCTTACTTGGTACTAAATTTTACGTCTCTAATGTTTTCCTTGGTTGATTAGGCTCAGAATGCCACTTTGAATAAGAATTTTGGGTGTATACATGAAATATGGGTCAATGTAGATTGACTCGAAACTACATAGTTGAATCCCAAAAAATCATTACACAATTTGATCCACTACGAAAAAACCACTTTATAAATGAATGAGCTAGGGAGCTCCATATTGAATGGTTCATAAGGCACAACACTTGCTGAAGGTTTTGCAAATGGGGTAGCAAGCTAATAAGATTTGACTGTGGAGGAAACTCCGTAGTTAAGTGCATTTGAGCTAGAGTAGTACTCGGATGGGTGAGGAGTCTTGGTGCTTCACCCCTATGAGCATCACCCAAACGCAATGAGTTCCAAGTGGACCATTCATGCTCTGAGAGATGGGTACTTGGGTACTTGTGAACAACTATTCATGAAATATGGATCAACATAGATCGGCTCCAAACTATGCGGTTAAATCCTAAAAATTCCTCTCACAATTTGATTCACTGCGAAAACACACTTGTATAAATGAATGAGCTAGGGAGCTCCGTATTGAAAGGTCCATAAGGCACAACACTAGCTGAAGGTTTGACAAACAAGATAACAAGCTAAACAGGTTTGACTGTGGGCAAGAGTCCATAGTTAAGCACGCTTGAGCCAGAGTAGTATTGGGATGGGTGACCTCCCAAGAAGTCCCGATGTTTCATCCTGTGAGCATCACCTAGATGTGATGAATACCAATTGGCCTATTCATTCTCACGAAAGATCGGTTATTGTGAACTACTGCTCATGAAATATGAATCAATGTAGATTGACTCAAAACTACATTGTTGAATACCAAAAATCCTCACACAAACTTAACAGTACACAATAAAGACAGTAGAAAAAGTGTTTACCATTTAATGATCCACACTCTTTTAAATCCATTTCCCATAGTATTTCATTGGTTTTAAGGGGTCTACTACCTGATTGAGCGTAGATAGCATTCTTTGTCCTTATTAGGAATGTTTTATAAGACATTGTAGGCCATGACACCCCTTCTCCATGACTCAATCCACCTCTTCTATATGCAAATCACACAAGAGTGCACTTTTTAACTCAAATTTTCCCATCTAGACATGTAAGCTGATGAATTTCTCTCTTCTCGCTTCGTCTTGCCTTATCCTTTAGGTAGCCTCTAGCAACTTTAGCCCACTTCTAAAATTGTGGCACAAATACGACACATGTTCTGCCTCCATCTTTATTCAATGGCAGCTTCATAATCTGGACATATTTTCCAGATGTGATCAATTAAAATCATGCATATTAGCTAAATAACTAGACAATTGGCATTTCTATTTGGGTAAGGGTGCGTATTGGAAACAAATTTCTAAGTGAATGCTTTTCCATAAGCGGTGGATTGTTTATCCACAATGCATTGTAACTTCAAAACAAATTGAAAATTCTCACTGTATTCTCTTTCATTCCATGCAGACAAAATAAAAATATACATGTCCAATGTACACTGGTGCATAAATGCTTGTTTTTTAAATGTTGAAGATAGAACTCTTCTTTCTCGCACCCATGTACAAGTTACAAAATCCACATGTCGAAAAGAAAACTGACAAGCTACAAAGCTTTTCCTACAAGTTACAAGCAAGCAGGAATTGCTGAACATCCTTTAGCAGCTTATAATATTTTCCCTGAAACCTTCAACCCAGTTAGAGGCAAATCTTTCTTTTAAATCATTTAATCAAACTCGTGATGTTTAGAAAAAAATTAACCTCTTTAGCATGATATCTAGTTCTATGCTTATATTGCTAGGTCAAGGATCTGGATGTCTTCATCCTCTGTCACATTTTCCTGCAAATGGAGGACTGCAGGGCTTCAAGGGCGTTGCTGCACACAAAGCCCAATTCTCTGTTGAATGCACACAAGCATGCACTGGAAGTGGGCTGGAATTGTTTATATCAATGGTTTTGGATCCTTCATGTCATATGAAACAAATTCCAATGTTTTAAGTACCATATGTGTACTGATCCCCAGGAGAAAATGTAAAACAACTGATATACTGAATAGAATAAAAGGAGTAAACCAATTAGTAAAGAAAAACACCAAAAGTAAAAGAAGAATTAAATATTTAACTAAGAATTTAAATTGTATAATTGGCCAAGTCAATTAGCAAACTAACCATATAATGGTTAATCTGATTAAATACTTAGTCGATTAACCTAGAATAAATGCTTAATTATTTAATAATGAACATGCCAAAAGTTAAAAATCCAGAATATTATATAATTAATTGATTACATAAACACTAGAACCAAGTAAATAATTAGGTTTAATAATTGATGGATTAACTAAATAAATTAATCAAATCAATTAGTTAACTAATTAATCAAATGATTCAGGCAATTCACTTACCAATCAATTACCTATTACCAGATTCTCTGTTTTGGATATCTCGCTGCTTTGTATGGCTTTGGAGTTTTCTATGTCAACTTCTGTAAATTTTCTGGAGAATTAGTGAAGGGAAGGAGACCTATCTAACCCCCATTATCTTAGCATAAAAAAGGCATAATATCTAGTTCTCTCCTTCAAGGCCTTTGTAACCTTTAATGAAGTTCAATATTTACTTCTTTCCTAGAATCACAATTTGAATGAGGCTTCTGTTTTATTCCTGAAATTTCAACTGCTTTGTCACCCGTTCAAGCCTTATTATAAATTGCTTGGTCTCTAGATTGGTATAAGCATACAAAGATACAAACTCCCAATGCAGAGCTAAGAATAATGGAAATCTGAACTCAAACACAGCCAAAATCAAAAGATTAGCTTGAGAAATGACTAAACGATCCATTAAAATTATTTCACATGCATGCAATCAGTCATTTAAGTGGCACAATAATTGCATTAGGTTCTGCTAGCATTTGGTAATTGGAATAGCACACCTTAGGGTTATATTCCGCATTTCGAGCATGAAGGGCTATTTCTTTCAAATCCAACTTACAGCCCATGTTCACTGTTGAGACCACATTCCTGCAATAACATTTTCAAAAGCAAGTTGAAGACTACTTCAAATAAGAAATATTTAATCAAAGTAATAACAATTAATTCTCCTTGAATATTTAAAGTTTACCAAAGAAAAACCTCGAAATTGATAACATAAAATTATGGATCAACCACAAAATTACATTAAAGAAAAGTGTTCATCTTGCAAAAGATCTTAACATAAAACCCATTATTTTGAGATCCAGAGTTGAAGTTAAGGATTAACACCCAGAAACAGAAAACTTGATTGATGATATGCTTGAATAGGAAATCATCTCATAAGCAATGGTTAATTTTACAAGACAATAAAGGCATATATGAAGACTCAAAATCATGAAATTAGGTTTCAAAATACCTGTTGGTAAAGGGAAATATTCTCAAGGAAAATTGTTCGCAAAGGATATACAATAAATGCTTTTAACTCTTCAAACTTTACAAATGCAGAGATTTTGCAACAAGTATTTAGGCCATTTATTTACCCACATGCAATCATAGGCAGGAAGAAACCTAAGACTTTCTTTTCTACAAATATGCATTATAACATTGGAGGCTTGCACAAAGACAGGCATTGAAGACAGAACTTATGACCATGTTCTAAAAGCAAATTATTTACAGGGGATATTAAAAACATTTCTTTTTACACTTTTAAGCTTTTTGAAATGCAGGGATTTTGCAACGACCATTTGGTTATTATTTGCATAGATGCATTGGTATGCAGGAAAATGCCCATGGCACATCTGTATGCTAATTTGTAAAATGGCATTGCAGGCTTGCACATAGAAGGGCATTAAAGCAAGAACTTATGACCAATAAACTGGGCCTTCAAGAATTCAAGAGTCTGATTCTTTAGGACACGGAAGAATTTTTTTCCAAAAAAAAATTCAAAATAACAAATTCTGCTGCCTCTCATTTCCAAAATTTTAAATATTATAAGGCCAATTCTTTGTCGTAGACACAAATAAACAAATTACATTGAAGATAATCAATCACATCGAATGTAGCCAATTCAAAATGTATAAAATCAATTATAATCCATGACAAAAAAATGGCATTGCAAACTTGCTCAAAGAAGGGCATTTAAGCCAGAACCAACAAGCTTTATTTCATAACAAGATGCCAAAGAGGTCATCTCTCTTAAACTGGAATTGAAACTCGTTTTATTCATTCCAAAAATCTTAAATGCTATAATCTGAATTCTTCATTGCAAACAAATAAACATATTACATCAGGATGATTGATCACATTGAATGGAACAAATTACAAAAACTGATGGCTTTGAATGGAACTATTTATAAATGGATGAACATTGATCACACTAAATGAAATCAATTGATGATGATGATGATGCTGATGGCTTATAAAGTCTTTTCGACCAAATTGATCAGTGGGACTTATCAAAGTACATAGAAAGTGGATGAAAATTCATCACCATGATCACAACAAGACGGTGGGGTACAGTTATGGGGACAACGTTTCAAATCAGGGTATGGATGTAAATGAACAAGGTTATGGTTAAATTATATATAAATATAATCACTGGGAGATGTGGAGTATGTGGAAGTGGTTGTCGTCCCATTACTAAGGTTTCCAGGTAACTACGTTGATGACATTTAATGTGACCAATTATAAATCGATGGGAATTGATCACATTCAAAGGAACCAACTACAAATGGATTAAAACTGATCACACTGAATGGAACAAATTATAAATCTATGAAGATTGATAACATTGAATGGAACAAATATAAATGGACAAAAATCGTTCACATCGAACCAAACATAAGTTTAGTATAAAAAAATATTACAATCTATGAGAAAAAATTATCTTAGACAAGAACAGGGCTAGGGCAAGGGATGACTTACTGCAAGATTGGAACTAATCCAGAAGGATGCTTATCGAGATCTACAGGCTGGCTGCCTTCCAAGACACCCAGAAAGGGCTGCTCTTCCATCTGCCCCTTCCTTTAAATGAATCTCATTCACAAACAATGCAGGCAACCATTCTTCAACACACAATCCAATTACAAGCAAATTTTGTTCCACTTGACCAATCAATATTTGGGCCTAGTATCCCAGAGACAATCCAAAAAAGGTAAAACCAACAAAACAGTTTCAAAGCAAGGTTATAAGGCACCTACATATAATAACGTCCAATTCGTCTGCAAATTAACAATTGGGCACCCAAAACAACCACACAGAAAGAGAGACTCCAAATAAACAAAATGGTAATCAATTTGACACCTAAACAATGTGTCTTTATTGCAATTTTGGATAAAATTGTAGTTTCGGCAACTAAATGGCCCAAAATTGTCTTCCTCAAAAACAAAGACCACCCAACACAGACATTCCAAATAAACAAAATAATTGTAAAATGTGTTTTTGATGCAATGTGGAATTAAAAGACACTATTTCATGCAACAAAATTCATCTAAATGTCCAAACAAATAAAAAGTCCACCCAACAAACAGAACAGTAATCACTTGGACACCTAGAAAATGTGATATTAATGGAATGCGGGATTTAAATACAGTACTTTTAGCCAAAAAAAATTCCCTAAAATTGTTTGTCCTACAGAAACAAGGACCACCTGGCACTCCAAATAAACAAACTGATTAACTGATTGGGCAACAATTACAAAATGAATTTTTGATGCAGTTTGGATTAAAAGACAACGTTGTTTTACAACAAATTGCCCTAAATGTTTGTCCGGAAAACAAAGACCTCAAAAACAGTGTCTCCAAATAAACAAAATTACTCAATTGGGCGCCTAAAAATTGTTTTTCCAATGAAAAATTGGATCAAAAGACACAATTTTTATTTAGAACAATCCTCGAACCAATCGACAGCGTTCGACAACTTTCTTACAATAGAATATATTTCTTCCTTACAATAGAATATATATTTCTTCCTTACAAAGATTTTAAATTTTGAAAACACAAGTTTTCCCTTGTGTTTGTTCAAGCTTTAAAAAGGTCAATTATGACAACATCATCAATCATGCAAAGCTTAAAATTTGATGCAACATTGATTGGATATATGTTCCTTGTGATGTCACATTTTTGTATTGATTTTGAAAAAGAAAGTTTAGGCCCACTAAATTTGGTCAAGTGATGGGCATGAGGAGCTTGATGGGAAGGTGTTATGATGAGAAATATGAGGATAAATAAAGTTTCACCCCACTAAATTTGGCTTAAGTTATGGGCATGAGGAGTTTGATCCTAATTCGTAAGGTGTTGTGATGAGAAATAGGAGAATAAATAAATATAGTAATAGTGATATTATGTTAAGAAGTATAATTATAGGGTTGGGAGGAGTTAGTGTTATTTTGTGAGACGTCCATAAAAATGATTGGGCTTAAATTTAAGTGTAGTTGATTGCCATAAGTTATATTTTCTTCTTATTCTCAAAAATATTTGTCGAATTCAATAGAGTGATGTAGTTAGATTGAGGCCCTTTCTACCTAGTTAGCAATAAATTTGCATAGAAACTAAAGGAGTTGTAAGATAGCGTAGAACCCTTCATTGGACAAAATTATCTAACAAATCCAAACTAGGTGCCTATGATTTATATATCTCAATGGTCTTCATATAAATAATAAGGTAATGAATTTAGAAGAGCACACAAGTATTTCTAAGTGATGTTAGTACATCGGTTAATATTTTAAATATAGAAGATGAAAGTAAGGAAATATGGTGATTGATATGATTTTGCTTGCCAAATATTAGTGAAAACGCATATATATGAATGCGAAAGAACTAGATTGTTAAATGAACTCATAAAATAGCTTTGAACTTGTTTGTATTCAAATATTGTTGGCCTCTTTGAGAGGGAAAACTTTTTTTGAGCAAGCTTGTTTACAATACCAAAAAGATGATATATTTCTTCCTTACATAGAATATATATACATTACAACCCTAACCCTATTGCTTAAGGGTCGACCTTACAACACATAAGCACTGAGCTTCATTACAAATCCTAACCCTAATGTTCAAGGATCAACCCCACACATGCAATATGCACCCGAGTAAAAGGATAACTATGACTATTTCAATATCAAAATTATAGATAGCCGGAATGTTGAAGTCCTAACGTGTCCGCCCCTTCGGAAATATTTATCCTCAAAGCTTGAGATGTGGGAACTACTACGAAGTTGTTATAGAGGTTCATAAGTTGCATATTTTTCTCGTATACCCCACCATTGGACTTGAACATTAGTGATGGTACATTTATGGAATGTGTGCATTCTTTTAGATAGGATAGCCTCGAGTTTTAGGATGATGGAGCTCTCTTCGTTCAACTCTGGAAGAGTCATTTGCACATGAACTTGTTGTCGAAGGACCTTCTTCAAACAAGAAACAAGAAAAACATGACCAATCTTGGAAGATGGGAGTAGGTTCAGTTTATATGTTGCGTGTCAATTTGCTACAACACTTGCTACAGTCCATGAAATTTTGGCACTAATTTATGATGACCTTTGAGTTTTAAGGAATTTTGTTTATATGGTTGGAGTTATAGAAAAACTACGTCGCCAATGACAAAGGTGCATTCTAAACAATGTTGATCTACTTGTTACTTCATCTGGTTTTGAGCATATACCAAGTTATCCTTTAAAGTGTGCATTACAGGTCTCTCGGTGACAAAGGACTTACACCTTGGAGCTAACTAGAAGGTAAGATATGATAGATCATAGTGATTGGCCTTATACAACTTCATAAGGCCTTGTCTTGGTCAACATGTGGTAATAAATGTTGTACCACCATTCAATAAGAGGGAGCAACTTAGCCCAGCGAGTGTTGTTCTGAGGCAAAACAAACAAGTAGTTATCCAAACATTTATTCACAAATTGTGTATGTCCATTAGTTTAAAGATGGTATGTTGAGCTCATTTTGAACATTGTCCCTTATTATTTAAGTAAATCCTTCCAAAAGTTGTTAGTGTAAGTGGGATCACAATCAAAACATTAGAAAATTATATATCATGGAAGCAAAAACTTGATCAATGTAAATTTGTGTCATTGTGAAAGCATTGAAAGGATGGGTTAGTGATAAAAATGTGCATATTTGGATAGGTGGTCAACCACAACAAGGATCATATTTTCCTAAAACTTAGAAACCCTCGATGAAATCCATGGAGACATACATTCATATTGTCATGGGAATCGGGAGTGGTTGTAGAGTGTCAAGAATTTGGGCTTTTTTCTTTTTTCGATGTTGACATGTATCACATTCCGCCACAAATTGTATGATATCTTGTTTCATGCCATCCCAAAACAATTTGTTTAACCCATGCATAGGTCTTCAAAACAAAATTGCTTACAAAAGGTGATGTATGGAGTTCGTGTAGTATTTTCTCATAAATTTAGAATTTGTAGAGAGCATTAGATACCTTGATAGTGCAAACAAATACCATCCTAAGAGTATTGTTACTTATTCATAAGATTTATTATGGGTTTTTGAACCAATGCATCTTATTTCCATTCATGTTGGACTTCATATAACTTATTGGGGGTTAGTAAGGATAAGGCACATGGTACCTTATTCTTCAAATTTACATGACAAGGCACATGTCACCACATTTTGTTTTCCCTTCTTGTACATAATTTCATAGTCATGTCCCAAGAGTTTAGTTAACCAATTTTTTTGTTCTAGTGAAGATACACAATGTTCTAGGAAATACTTCAAGTTTTTATGTTTGACATTTCTAAAAACATGTCAACCCAACAAATATGGTCTCCAATGATTTACTCCATGAAAAATGGCTAGCATTCCCTTTTGTAAGTGGATTTGGCCATATTATTCCATGTCATAACCTTGTTAGTAAACACCAAAGGTGTGTCATCTTGCATCAAAACAACTCCAATTCATGCCCCTAATGTATTGCTTGCAATGATGAAAGGTTGTGAGAAATATAGCATCACAAGGATCGGGCTGGTACACATAGCTTGTTTGAGAATGTCAAAGGCATGCTCTACTAGTCTATACCATGAAAAGTAATTTTTGCATGACGTGGTGGTTAAGGGAGCCAAATATTACCATAGTCCTTGAAAAGATTTTAGAATAATTCGGTGAGACTTTAAAAGCCTTTGGGAATTTTGAGGGTTTTATGTTTGGACTAGTTTTACATATCTTTAATATTCGCATGATGCACTTTAACCCCTTCATATGAGATAGTGTGACCAAGATATTCCACCTTTATAGTGTCAATAAAGTGATTTAACCCAAAATAAACAAGAGGTATGAAGTTCTTGTTTACACTTTGGATTAAGGGTTAACAATATGATATATATTCATCTTAATTAAATTTGAGTATGCAGGTCAAAATATATCTATTTTAGAAATATGCAAAATAGAAGAATAGAAAAAAGCGCTAAATGTGAAAAGATGCAATAAGCTACATGTACTTAGTTGTTTGGTTGCTTAGTAGATTGTTACTAGCGATGACAATACGGTTTAAGAAAGTTGGAACTAATTTGCAAGGGCTTCATCTATGAATTTGGAAGTGTAAAGAATAGGGATGAATGTGTGTGGGACTATAGACACTCAAATTTATTAGCTTATCCTTTGACAATGACAAGATTAGATTGTGTTCCTATGTTATGATAAATGCTCACATTCTAAGCCCAATCAATATAACTTTCTCTCGAATTGTTTAACTTTACACAATGTTTTGTGGTTAATCCATTAAATATTAATTAACTAAAGCATTAATCCATCTCTAGGAATCCCTCCTAAACTATGGATTTTCCATCACTAGCTGCCTATCCAAAATTGCACACCTCAGGACCCTAATGGAGTACAATCTTAGCTGACTTTGTATGGTCTTGAACCCTCCCATCCGATGAATATTTTTCCAATTTAAACTCTTATGTGTGTCATTTTATTTTCCTATGTCGGCTTTAATGTGAATTTTTAACCTATAAAATCTTATATAAGCAAGTTAACGCACTTTATAACTCACCTAACACACTCATAAGCTCCTATTACAAATATCAACAATAAAACACTCAAAGCTCTTCCTAAATTTTCCTAAACCATGTACACATCAGTTAGAGTATTTGTTTCACCCTAATTAGATTTAATATGAAACCTAATTGATTTTAGTGAATTAGTACACTAAAAGATGTAAGGGTTAGTAACAAGTGATTATTTTGATTAATTAACTTCCAACATTAATTACCAAAATTAGAATATAGCTTGTATACTTGTAACTAATATTATAAATACAATATGAACTTGAAAACACAAAGGAATGAGTGCACTTAGATGATTACGATGATTTTGGAAGGTTCTAGGAGGATGTAGTGTTAGAACAATAAGATTTGAACCCGATGATGCTTCATTTTGGAGACTATAATCGGAAATTGACCTAGGCCAAGACCATAGAACTCTACCAAGTTTGTTTGTACGGTATTGAACCTTTTATATGGTATTGGACTTGCTTGGTTTCTAGTCAGTAACTTCTTAACACTTTCGGTTTTCTAAGACTATTTGTCACTATAAAACTCTATTTGTTGGTGTTGGCGAAATAATTTTTCGTGTTGCAAATTATTGAGTTTTCACCAACGCTTCCGAGGCTAAGCCCCTCCTTCTTTTATATGGGGAGGCTCCCATTATTAAATGTAAACTACATAAAATCATGGGTGGCCATTAGGCCGAGGATCACATAGGAATACTCCATTAAACCTATGACAAAGTGCTTGTACGGAATACAAGGGAGGAATTTTCATCGAAGAGAGGTAAAGGGAAGTAGGAGAAATAAGGAGAGAAGGTTATTTTTGTGAGTAGGCTTACAAAATTTACATACAATAACCAGAGTAGGTCCACATTAAATTAGAAGAACACAACAATGCAAACAATGATAAGACTAACAAATTATAGATACATAAATTTTTGATTCATTTATCAAAGGCGCAGACACCTTTCTTGGTTTTGCAAGATTTCCATGCTTACAAATTCGAAAGTAGAGAGAGATTAGAGGAACATAAGCAAAGAAATAGAAGAATTGGAGCTCTTATTTCTTAATGTAGTAGTGATACAAATCTCAACAACATACAACAATCCATAATTGCATGCCCCTTTAGAATGAATGCGTCATTTTAATTTATAGCATTACAAATGTCCTTTCATCCCCTCCCCACACTAATTTTCACCTTCGCTCATGAATTTTGACTTTCCACATTCCCTCGTGCTCGTTCATGTTCCTTCATCACTTGTGACCTTTCATGCTCCTTCATGACCTTTCACATTCCTTCATTACTCATGGGATTTCATGTTCTTTCATGACATTTCATGTTCCTTCGTGACTTTTCACCTTCCCTCGTCACTTTACGGTGTTGAATTGGAGGTTACTTAAGCGAATATAGGGAAAAAGTGTGTTTTCAATGAGGAATTAGAATATACTTGAGAAAAAAAGGAATAGAGAAATTGATTGCAGACGCGTGAGTGCATACTCCAAATGCCCGACTACAAAATCCAAATCCCCGAATGCACCTCGCCTAAGTTTGGATGATAATCAAAATGTGTAGATGTCCGCTAAAAAATCCAGACGCTCAACCACACCTTCCAGATGCCCAACCGCACCTTCCGACACCCTTGACTATAAAATCCAAATGTCGACTAAATAATCAAAATGCTCGACCAAAAATATAGACGTCTATTTGCATTTTATTCTATATAGACGTCTTACTTTGCTTCTATGCACCGACTCATTTGTGCCTTTTTGCGGTCACTCCCTGAACCGTCTCGAAGGTTTAAGATGATTTTCGAGGTCAAATTTTATATGATTTGACTCCAAAATACATTTTAAGATCAATGAAACTATTTTCAATACTTGATTCTACCTGAAACTCAAAATTAGGCCCTTTTTTATTCGGGACAAAGAGAGATTGTTGCACTATTTGGAATGTTTCATGAAACCTTCACACCTCAAATAAAAATGAATAATCCCACCGTGTAAATAATTATTCAAGATTTTTGGTGCCTACTTTTTTTCCTCTTGACTCCTTATGGAGCTCCCTAAATTATCTAGAGAATTTAGGATTCACCATTAGACTGCGTGTTCCCTGCACCTAGAAAACTTGTTGTTGAGTATATTGCTAATGAATGATCAAACCTTTCCTAAATATTCCTAAATTTCTTCTAACACTTTCAAGACTCCTCAACACCACATTTGGATGCTTAAGATATTTTCTAAACTCTCCCAAAGGATGTACACAGGCTCCAAAATGGCCAAAATTGGCCTTTCTAGGCTTTCAACAAGACTAGTCTTCCATTGAAATTCACTGAATCAATTGATGAACCTTATTACAATCATCCCTACACATTGAAACAAACTTAAAAATCATGTTAGAATGTGTTATTGACCATAATGAGGGTGACATAGTTAAAATTATGGTCAGAGGAAATGTTTACATTGATCAGGAAAGGGAATTTCAAGTGTGGGCTTAGTTATCATGCTTTGAATTTTGCATTTTTGGGCTAGCAATTTTGGATGACAACAATCGGCTATAGCTCGGGAAATTGGACTGTAAGGGGAAATAGATAACCTCATAACTCTCATGGGTGAGTAGATTGGTGCTTTGTCAAATTTGGCAATAGATTTAATTCTTCACTACTAACACAAGCAATGAACACATGCAACAGATGGGAAACACACCAAAATTGGAAAGGAAAAACACACACAACTGAAAGGGAAATTACAAGACATGGGGAATTGTACACACACCCAAAAATGGGTTAATAGAAGTATGTACCATCATGGAATATTGGGTTGAATTCATAATTCCGAAGCATAGAGATATTCGTCTGATCATGTCGTGTTCTCATGATGGCTTTGCATGGTTTGAGAAGACAGAGAGAGACCAAGTTTCCATCCTCATATTGATACTACATAGAAAACACCCTTTCATCCAATAACCACTTTGTTACTTGTTTAGAAGAGTTGCCTCCTGTAGTCTCCACTTGATGCCTCATGACTATGAGAATCCATTCCTCTATGTTTTCAAAAATAGAATGTTTGATTTTGTCATGAAATAATTCCTCATCCTTAAGAGAATTTTGCAACATGAAATCATTTTTAGGATCAACAAGGACCTTGGAAATGGTGAGAATAAGTTGGCTCTCTTGTCATTCAAAATATTCTTCTATCTTCTCATTTTTTTGTCCTAAATAATTACTTTTTATACATATCAACTCAATATTGGCCTTGATATCATTTTATGTGGTGGAGGTATTGTCCTCATGAATGAATGCATCCGTAGGAGATTCAAGCATTTCCTTTCCCTTCCATTCACCATGAATACAATCTCCTTCACAAAATGGGAAAGTGGAGGACTCATCTTCACATTCATTCTCATCCAACAAGGCTTCAAAGAGAACATTAAGCTTACCTACTTGTTTTATCTCATTGCTAAACATATGTGCATCAAAAGGAGAAACACAACTTGACTCGTATTTATCTTACATTTTCATGGCATAGGTCAAGATCTCAAGACTGAGCTGAGGATATTCAATTTCTTCTACAATCTTCAAAACATCTTACATGGATTCCTTCTTCAAAGCTACCACATAATCACTTTCACGTTCATTAAAGAATCTTCATATTAGGTCTCATGGAGGTAATTGGAAGCATGATCTTCACATGGCCAGGCTCATTTGAAAAATTCTCCTTCTCCTAATCCACATTTCTTCTCATCTCGGGGTTTCCTTCTTGCAAGTCAAGGCATGCATGATCTTCATGGGTTTCAAATAGAGAGAAAAGATCCATACTAAATGGGAAGGGCACACATTTCAATTCAAGGTCCATCGATCATCCTCATGACAGAGGAAGAACACCATGTCAAGGTTGCAACTTGAGAACAATATTTTACTTCGTCTTGAACCTCTCCTAGAGATTCCTCTTCTCCACAGGAGAAGTGAATGCTTTATGCTCGTTGTGGTGATCATTTTTATACTCTCTTGGTGATGAAAGGGAAAACAATTCCTCAGAGAGGTCGTCTTCCATTTGTTCATCCCCAAATATTTCAAGAAGGAAATTTCATTCTTTAATGTGTTCCATTTCATCATTGGGCATTCGTGTATCAAACGCAAAATCAAAATTAGAAAGAAAACCATCAATAATTACCTCAAAGTCATCCTCATGAATAAATTGTGGTGGGGAAGGAGGATTCGTCTCTTGAACATCTTCATGACCAATGGAATTATTGATAAGAATTGGATCATCCATTACATAACAAGAATTCTCATCTCTCTCACACATTGCTCCTTCCAAGGATTGTGCTTCATGCTAAATGCACGATTGTGAATGGATACTCAAATTTCATGATTTCTTCATTATCCTCCAAGGTGTTGAGTTGAATTTCATTAGAAGGATCAAGAAGAGGACAATCATGAGAAGCACATAAGAATATTCTAGGAAAAAAAAATTGTAAGATAGAGAATCATCATAATCTTCTTCTAAAAGATGAACCTCTTCTTACTTATTATGGAGTGCTTCAAACCACTCATACATTTCTTACATAGCATTAGTGATTAACTAAAATGTGGAAATATCCTATAGTTAATCTAATCTAGAACGACATGTAAATGCAGTAAAGAAGTATGTAAATGACCCAAACAACTATGTAAAAGGAAATGTTAACCCTAATGTGCAAGGGAGAAGAGGAAAGAACTCAGTTGATTTGATGATCTTGTGGGATTGTGTCGTAAAAATGACTGGAGGAACAGAAAACAAGAAGGACTGTGCAGAGGTCCCAAAAAGGACGGATCTGGGATGATTAGCTAGACTAGAGTGCCTAGAGAGGGACTGGGCACCTACGGGTGCTCGGTATGCGAGAATGGGCACCCTAGTCTATGCAAAAGGTTTGGAAATAAGTTTCACAAGTTCACCAGGTGGTCCAAAACCCTCATTGTGTGTTGCATTAGATTCACTATATTGTTTCACGTGTCACCGATAATCCAAGATGTACGAAGACATGTAAAAGACCAAAGAATAGTATCAAAACATTAAAAAATAAGAATGGAAATGAATAGTTCATATTGGCCTCGGTTTCCACAACAACAAAGAGCTTACTAACTGAGCATTGCACTATATTTCGGACCCAAATGTAGTTTTGGTGAGTGTGTGCATAATGTGCCCTAGGTTCTCTTGTGTCATTCACACTTTGTGAAGTAGTGAGCAATAACTAGATGTATAAAATGTAATAGAATGTGTGCATGGAATATAATAGAATCCCTCCCCTATGCTTGTGTGATGCAGATGAACCAACCTTGTCCTTGTGATGGAGCTAATGGATGCAACTCTAGGTGGATGATAGTAGTGACTAGTGCTTCGTCCCTCATTATGGTCTCATAAATTTATATTTATAGGTTTCTCTTGATCTAATTTCATAATTAACCCTGAAATGGCTGACCACTAAAAAGACAAGGTCTCAAATGGCTAGAAAGAGCCTAAAAAGTTGTGGGAAATTACAAAATGGATTGGGGGGCCCTGGTGGGACCAAGGTGCCCCAGTCAAAGCTAAAATAACAAAAGATGATAAAAACTGATTGGGCATGTGTGCAATAGAGGGAAGGAACGATAAAAGAAATCAAATAAAAATGACCAAGAGACTTGGGTTGATTAGTAATTTCTTCACTCAAAAACCTTCTAAATAATAATATGAGATCGAGACTAAATAATGTCTAAACTGCATGATTTTGTGTCTACACTTGGCATAATTTATAATTTCAATATTGGTTTGAGGATCTTCAATTCCTTCTACAACACTCAAAATTATTTGCACAAACTCCTTTTCATGGTTATCATTTCTTCATCTCCATATGTGAGGAAATCATCTAAAGGAAGAGAGACAAAAGACAAGGCTTTGAGTTTCTCAGTCAACTATGTGGAGTTCAAAACATTACCTTCAAGATATTCTTCATCTTCATGATTTTCATACAATATTTTGTATCTCTTCTACACCTTTCTCACGAGTATTTTGGAGATTATCAATGGGTGCAATTCCCATTTACATTCCTCTAAAGCAGTCTGTTTGAATTGAAGCCACAAGGATTTGATGATATGATCTTCACAAGCATCAATTTTGTCTACTCTAGATATTATTTCTATAACTTTTACAGAAATGTTACTGACCTTCTTTCCTTTTTCCGGTTGCAGATTTTGTTTGAAGCAAGAGACCTCTTCATTGTGCCAGAATTCATACTTTTGCAAGATCTAGTCTAGAATGATGGTTGACCAAAAATTGAATATCTTGGTGGTCATCTTCTTCTTCATTATTTTTGTCACTTATTGGTGTTGAACACCAATCTCGAAACTTCATCATTGTGATGCAGGAAACAAACGTGACATGGATTCATTCCTTGATAGAGTCGCCTTCAAAATCTTATTTTCACTTTGAAACCTATTTTTTTGTTTTTGGAATATGTATTTTTTGTATTTTCCAGAGATCTTTAAGGGTGCACAAGGATAGATCTCACCTCAACGGATTCACCAAAAATATTGGCGAAATAATTTTCCATGTTACAAATTATTGAGTTTTCCGCAACGCTCCGGGCTAAGCCCTCCTTCTTTGATGTGGGAGGCTCCCATTATTGAATGTAAACTACCCAAAAGTTTTGGGTGGTCATTAGGATGAAGATCACACAAGAATAATCCAATAAACATGTGGCAAAATGCTTGTACGGATTACAAGGGAAGAATTTTTAGCAAAGATAAGTAGAGGGGAGAAAGAGAAATAAGGAGAGAGGGTTATTGTTGTGAGTAGGCTTACAGAATTCACATACAATAACCAAAGTAGGTCCACATTCAATTAGAAGAACACAACAATGCAAACAATGATAAGACTAACAAATCATAGACATAAAATTCTATTGATTCATTTATCAAAGGCATAGACACCTTTCTTGGTTTTGCAAGATTACCATGCTTATAAAGTTGGAAAGTAGAGAGAGAGAGAGAGTAGAGGAACATAAGCAAAGAATTATAATAATTGGAGCTCTTATTTCTTGATGTAGTAGTCATACAAAGCTCAAGAACATACAAAAATCCACAATTCCTCGCCCCTTTGGAATGAAGGAACCATTCCAATTTATAACATTACAACTTTCCTTTCATCTCCCCCTCACTCAACTTTTCAGCTTCCTTTATGAATTTTAACCTTCAACATTCCCTCTTAACCTTTCATGTTCCTTCGTGACCTTTCATATTCCTTTGTGACCTTTCATGTTCCTTCATGACCTTTCACTTTCCCTTGTCATTTGTGACCTTTCACCTTCCCTCGTCACTTTACAATGTTGAATTGAAGGCCACTTAAGTGAATAAGAAAAACATTGAAAAAGTGTATTTTTAATGAGGAATTAGAATATATGGAGAGAATAATGAAGAGAGAATTTAATTGTATACGCATGATTGCATTCTCTAGACACCCATCGATGCCCAGCTACAAAATTCGACGCCTGACTGCACCTTCCAAATGCTCGACTATAAAATCTAAAGCCCACCTACATAATATAGATGCCTGACCAAAGAATCTAGATGCCCAACTACATAATCCAGACACCTGTTTGCTTGTGATCCTATACAGATGACTCATCTACATTTACGTAAGCTTCCGCTTACTTTGCTTCCGTCACCGACATGTATATGCCTTTTTACGGTCACTCCCTCGCAATCGTCCTCAAAGGTTTAGGGTGATTTTTGGGGTCAAATATTATATTTTGACTCCAAAACACATTTTAAGATCAATGGAACTAGTTTCAATACTTTATTCTACATGCAACTCAAAATTAGTCCCATTTTTGGGGACAAAGAGAGACTGCACATTATTTGTAATGTTTCATGAAACCTTCACACCCTAGATAAAAATGAATGCTCCCGCCATGTAAAGAACTATCCAAGATTTATGATTCCTACTTATTTTCCTCTTAAATCCTTATGGATCTCTTTAAATCATCTAGAGAAGTCAGGATTCACCATTAGATTGCTTGTTCCTTGAACCTAAAAATATGTTGTTGAGCATATTGCTCCGAATGATCGAAGCTTTCCTCAATATTCTTAAATTACTTCCAATAATTTCAAGAATCCTCAACACCACCTATATATGCTTAATGTTTTTTCTAAACTCTTCCATAGGATGTACACAGGCTCTAAAATGGCCAAAATTTCCCAATCTAACCTTCCAAAGACTAGTTTTCCACCGAAATTCACCGGATCAAGTGATGAACCTTATTGCAATCATCCCTACATGTTGAATAAAAATTAAAAATCATGTCATCACATTCCTCTTGACCATAATGAGGGTGACACATTTGAAATGATGGTCATATGAAAGGTTTACATTGACCAAGAAATGGAATTTCAAGTGTGGGCTTAGTTGTCATGCTTTGAATTTTGCATTTTTGGGCTAGTCATTTTGCATGACAACAGTTGGTCATGTTGTTAATCTCTCTAAATACTTTTAACATGATCTCAAACCCTATCCATTGATGAAAATTCATGCATGAAAAACATTAGTTGGGTTATGGGTACCCCTATGCACCACCAACATTGCACTACTCAAGAGGCCTCAAAACACAAGTCCTTCTCCACCATGATGTTATATATTAATGTATGCAACTAGATTTGACAACCACCTTTGCAATGCTTGAGTTGAGTTTTATCTTGCTAAAATACTTGGGAAGGGATGTTTGAGTGCTCGTAGAAGAGAGAGGTTGATGTCTTGAACTAGTAAGAAGCTTCAAACCTCAAGATATTTTTTCCTTAATGACTCTAGGTGTGTTATTTTGGTATTTAAGGGCCCATAGGTACTTGTTTGCAAGTGTTGTAAGTGAATGTATCAATGCAAAGTGCCATAATATTTCCCGTGTTATAAAATGAGGTAGTGTTTATTTACTTATATAGGGTTTCGTAGATGATTTATCTAAGAAAGGTCAACCCAAAGAGATTATATGACCAAACAAAGAATATGAAACTAAAAGAAAAATTGTAGGACATTTTAGTCCAAAATCGCATAAAGCCGCCAGAATGGATATACTATCCCCGACCATACTGCATGTACCTTAACCAGGAAGCAAAACATGCTATATGAAGTTTAGAACTTCTCACTTGTTATCCCGTAAAATTAGTAAGGGCAATTTTACAGATAACCATACCGAATTTTGTTCCGATCCCTCGTTAGGGACTCCTTGCGTTCGGAACGTTGCAAAATCCCTTTCCGGGAAATCTGGTTTTCCGAACTTAGTCGTTTTTGGTCTTTTTGGCCGGCGCATAGAATGACTATGCAACATCAACTTTTGATGCGCCTCTTTAAAACCAATGGCGCATGTTTTATCGTGTCAACAGGCATTTTGGTGCGCCTCTCTATGTTGAGGCTTCCCTGCGTGCGCCGAGGTGCATGCGCCTTCCTGTCGACAGATCATTTGTTGCGCCTCTTTTTGGTGCGCCAAAGGCGCACATTTTCCTCTGTCAACACCACTTCCGGTGCGCCATAGGTGCACATATCTTCATGTTGACAAGTCTTTCGGTGCGCCAAAGGGCGCATGTTTTCTCATGTCGACAGCTCATTTGGTGCACCCCTTTAAAAATTTGGTGGCACATTTATTGCTGCCTCGCCTATATATAGGCGCGTCTGCGCTGTCATTGTCACTCTTGCAAAACACGTGATTTTTCTCTGAGCCTGTCAGCGCACCTGCCCGTCACTTTCAAATTGATTTGTGGACCCCTTTCGTGCATTTCATCGTTATATATCCTGGTAAGAGGTCCTCACTCCTTTTGTGTGTTTTGTGCTTTGGTTTTTATCTGCTGGCTGGCTGGTTGGGTTTAATATAAACTGTGAAATCATGTTTTTATCCCCCTGCTGCTGTCTTTTCTTTCCTTCACCATGTCCTTCCCCCCTCTTTCTAGATCTGCTGGGAAGGGGACTCTGTCCTGAAGTAATGACTCAAAAAATCTTGGTTTAAGCCTCTTCATCACCCAAATGACTCCTTAAAAGAAGCTTAAACCATATGCAAACACCTTAGTGAAGAAGTCATGGCTTGGAAGGAGACTGTAATATTTTTCTCCTTTGGCGCATCTGTCACCCCTGCAACATGATCAACAGTCGCGCCATTGGCGCACCCACCGCCCTTGTTACACAAAGAGAGCAGCCCATGGCGCGCTGGCGCGCTTTCCCGCCTCGCTACTACATCATAAAAGATGCGCCCTCATGGCGCACTTCCCTCGCATGCTGCAAATGCTTCCCATGCGCCCCTTGGCGCATCAAACTTGGATGCAACATAAAGAATTCCTGCGCCCTTTGGCGCACCCAACATCCATGTAACAGCCCTTTCATATGCGCCAAGTGCTAAGCTATAAAGGCGCAGGCGCGTTCCTCATCGCAGCAACATCATGTTGTGCAGACCCTCCATGCGCCGCGCCAAGTTCCCTTAAGCGCGCCAAAAGCACATGTTACACAAACCATATATGCGCCTTTGGCGCACCGAAGTTCCATGCAACATGAAAGATACATGCGCCTTTTACAAAATACATCCACATGGCGCAGGCGCACTTGTCCTTACAGCAACACAAAATGCACCCTGCAGTGTCTATGCGCCATGCGCCCTTTGGCGCTGATTTAACCCTTGCAACAGCCCTTTCCCGTGCGCCTTACCTATTTAGCTCTACAAACTGCATTATCCATGTGCCATGCGCCCTGAGGCCAGAGGTCACTTTTGACGCAGAGTCCATCAATAACCTGCTGGCCTATCGGGACTTCATCGGGTTCCTCATAGAAGCGGAGAAAGAATATTCCAAACTCCCAGAGAAGCTCATAGACGAGCGGGAGACTTGCGAGGCGATCAGTGAGTGACACAAGGATCCTTCCCAGGATCAACTAGAGCCCATGATCAGCAAGTTCATGGAATACCGCGCCCGACTTCCAAATCTCACACCGAGCAACAAAGAAAAGCAGCTACCCCCTTTCGGCCGCAGGATGACGATGATGAATAGTGGCTTCTTCTTCTTCTTCTCTCTCTTCTTCGACTTTCTTTTTGTGAATATCTTAAGTATGTTGGCACAAAATGATGACATCATCCATGTTGCACCATGGGATGATGTCATCCATCAAGTTGTCAAAAGTCAACATGACTTTGAGATATTTTGTAAATATCTTTGTAAATAGGTGGTTGGCTCCTTTTTTCCTTCTTTTCTCTCCTTCTTCTATAAATACCCCAATACTTGTTGTATTATGGATGAGTGAATATCTTTCAGATGAAAAATAGAAGTAAGGAGAAAAGACTTTGAGCTTTTTGTAACAGAAAGAATTATTAATACAATATTTAGACTTTGTGCTGAATACATGTGTTATTTGCATTGGATCTTTCTTACGTTAGATCTGTCTGCTTGTTTTGTTGAATTTACTTCTATTTTATTGTCGCTTATTCATCGTATTGCTTTGCTCGTTTATGCAAGTAGGTTTGGCTCTGTTTACTACCAATCCCAAAACATAAACCTTCTGACCTTTCTGCTTTGGAATTCATTTCTTTTCTTCCTTCGGACCTGCTCTTTCTTCATCTTCTCTTTCATTCCTTTCTTTTCGCAGTTGGAAACACCCTACTGGGATGAGATCCCAAACCCCCGAAGGTGGAATATTGTGAGACTTGCACAGATTCCTGCTGGTAGAATAGCAATAAACCGGGCCGCCATTTTTTGCTTTGACTCAAAGAGGGCTATGCCCGCCTGCTAACGCTTGGCTAGTCTATCCATAGATCTCGCCAAGCGATGATTTTCGGACCAACATCACTTTATGCTTGTCTATGGATTTTATGCATTGTGTTCTCATAATTTGACAACATGTCATTGTGCAAGGATAAACAAGCTAAACAAGATACCTTAGAATATGTTAATCGGTAATGAGAAGGTTGTATTTATCTTAGCAAAAGTGCATTTTCAAAACTAATAGTGTCAAAGAGTGAATTTCCAAATTTCATTTGTCCCCCCTTTAAGTTTGAAAGGAAAATATACTGAGTGTGTAGACACACTTTGTGTTTTCTTGAATTTTGTTTTACGTAATCATGTTGTGCTTGGTGTTGGCATGCTCCACAATGAAACATACAACATGGAGTGTAGTCAATGTCCATGATAAAGAATTAAACTTTAACTCAATTATAAAGTGTACCACAAAAGATTTTTATTTGCATAGGAATGAAATGAAAGAGATGTAAACAAGGAAGCAATACACCTATTTGTTTACGAAGGGAGAAACTTTTATACTTTTCTTGAGATCGAAGATTTTACTTTGATAAATTTGCTAAAGAATTGGGAGTGATCAGTCCCTAATTATGCCAAGGAGAAACTAGAGTGTTAGTTGCATAAAACCAACATGGAATGTCGAGGGATAAGACCGAGTATCAAATTTATTCAACAAATATGATATCTTCCCCTTTGAGTGCAAGAGGAAAGGAAAGTTTACCTATGAAGAACTTCTCCACTTCGATACCTTCCATTACCCCATATACCACATTGCTTCAAATGGATCTAGGACCAATTATGTAAATAAGGACACATAGTAGAAAAGAGAATGAGTGCCCCATGCCCTTCTCATGTGCTACAAAACTAAATAAAAATTGTAATATATTGAAATGTTGATGGAGGAAGGATACTTATGCCCCCAATATTCCTAAAATTGTAGTAGAAACTGAATGCCATGGTGAAAAAGGAGTGAAGTAATTCATGCCCCATGTATTGGTATGAATTGAGTGAATTGAGTTGGAAATTGTGCTAAAAACCTAAAATTGTAGCTGAAAATATGAAATTACTAAGAAATTTGATGTAGCTTTCCCTAACCAAAAATGTGTGGTAGGGTCAGATCTGTATATATGGTCTTGACCAATTTGTATAGTTTTGAACATGTGCATTTTTGTTTGAGTTTCTATGTTTGACTAGATTTCTAAGTAAATGTACCATGTTTGCACTTGTATTTTACCCTTTAAATATTCTTGTGTCTATTGTAAGTGTAGAATATAATCAAATGAATGCCCCTCTTTTGAGGAATGTGTGAAAACCATGTTGAGCACTTGGATCAAAATAAAATATGTGTGCTCATGCACTAAATGTTTGAAAAACTATAGGAGAGTGTAGGATGTTGAAGAGGTGGCCACCTTAAAGAACATGTACCTACAAAAAGGAAGGTGTTTATGCATGGTGGAAACCATGGTGTGTAAGAAAAATAATGATAAAAATATATAGAAACCATATAGGCGATATAAATAGTAGTAGGAATGCATGTAAGAGAAGACAAGTACAAGAATAATGAAATCAAGTGTAACAAGTATATAACCAATATCACATAACATGCATAAATCTACAAACATGGGACACCCACGGTGTCGCAAGACAATCAAAGTCCATAGGATTACATTAAGAGCAAGAAAGAAAAATAATGTAGGTATAACACCACAATTATGGGAAACCCATGGTTTCTCAAGACAATCAAGGCACGTAGGCCACAAAAATGAAAACAAGAAAACAATAATGTACACACAAAAGTAAGTATACATGAAATAAGAGTGTCAAAACATGATAACATGATATAATAGCCAATATAGGTGAAAGCATGTGAAGCAAGAGAGGTCATCGTTGCATAAGACATGTATATTAGTCATGTTAGCTCAAAATATAACATGTACACAATATATGTAATCAAGCATAATGAGGAAGTATAAAGGAACTATAATATAACAATAACACCTAGATGTAGTAAAAATAGATTCCCCCATATGTATAGGGAGTATGGGTAAAGGAGTTGGCCAAAACCTATCATCGTGTAACACTCTATGTATGTCCTACATCATGCTCAAAATACCATGTGAATACATGTGTGTAAAGAGTAAAGAAGCATGCTATCTATCAAACCAAAGTGACAAACAACATGTATAATGTAAAGTGCTAACAACTCAAGCAAAATGTACAAGTCCTGATTTTGTATTTTTTTAGCTATATGAATGTTTTTGTATTTTGAGATTATGGTAATGCTTTTTTATATTTTCAAAGTTCTATGTACAAAAATAAGGGTAGCATTGAGCTATTTGATGAGAACCTCTAGAGGATGCAAAATAACTTGGGGGGATGGAGGCTTAGGCTATTTGTGAAGGAGGTGACTCAAATGTAAGAGGTACAATAGGTAATTGGATGAGGGTCTAAAGAATGATGAAGATGTATAAGGAATGAGGGATATAAAAGACATGTGGTGAGGGCTATAGGTACTCTACCATGAACTTGTCCTTTGGGAAATATGGAAGGAGAGTGACTCAAATGAAAGTGGTAAGGCCTATCAAATGACTTAGGAGGGTGAGATTCATAATTGTTGCATTAATAAAGAGGGTCTAAAGAATGATGAAGATGTATAAGGAATGAGGGATATAAAAGACATGTGGTGAGGGCTATAATATTAAGTACTCCTGCACATACCATGGGAACTTGAAGTCCTTTGGGAAATATGGGAGATATCATGTGCACTAGAGGACCTAAATAGAACATTGTAAACGAAGGACTCATGAGAAACAATGTGTGAAATTGAAGGCCTATCAAATGACTTAGGAGGGTGAGATTCATGTAAGGCAATGTGTGTAACCAAAGGCCTATTAGGGAAACCCGGGAGGGCTAGATACATTCGAGGTAGTGTGTGCTGACAAAAAGTCCTATTAGGAGACTCCGAGAGAGATAAAGTAATGTGAGGAAGTGTGTGCAACCAAAGGCCTATTAGGATACCTAGAAGGCTAGAGATGTTCGAGGAAGTGTAATTAGTATGCTTAGGAGAGATAAAGTTGTTAGAAGTATTGGGTAAGACCACAAACCTAGTGTAGACACCTATTTTTGGTACAACGCCCCCCGACATCTTATATTCATGCAATTTCTATCCCCACTTCTCTTTATCTTAAATTAAATAAAATCTTATCTATTTGTTCATATTATTTGATTGATTATCAATGGGCTCCGTATGGACCCATTTGATAATTCAATTTTTGGAATCATCCCCCATCTCTCACAAATTATTTAATTCAAAATGCACCCATCCGACACCTTCTTTTTAAAAATGAAATCTTTATCTCACCCTCCCATTCAAATCATGTCCCCCACTTTGCCTAATAAGTCAAATTATGGGACCCACATGATCACATCACATCCCTAACTCAAGTTACTTTACTACACCCTGGGTATCATCTAACCTGTAGTTAGTCTCATATCTAAGCTATAAATATGGGGTTTTCCCCATATTTCAAAAAAAAAAAAGGAGGAAGAGAGACATTTTCAAGAACCAGAATGAGACTTAAAAAGGAAGGATATATTTTTAGAAAAAGAAGAAGAAAACTCTGACAGTGTCTCTATCTTGCCATCTGGATGTCCGGTTCATTTCCATAGCAAGACATGAGCTAAGTACTTTTGTTGTTTCCACTTGCTTGCCATTTTTACTGTTGTTCATGATCTAATTATCTTGTCTAACACAGGGGTTGAAATCCTCCAAGGGAGTTGAAATCCTCTTGAACGGGCACTGTCCTCTGGCAACCCCTGCATATTGTGTTCTAATATTATCTGGTTTAAGTTTTGCAGATCTAACTTCTTGATATCATGTATATGCTTTCTTTGTGCATGTATCATCCATCTCTATCTCTAAGGTACTAAGCCCTTGTATACTCGACGTGGTCTCGTGTTTCTTGGTTACTCGTACACTCATCTGGATAAGAAGTAGGAAACGCAGATCTACATTTGGCACGCCCGGTGGGACCAGACCCTAGATCTGGTTGTTTTGTTTGTTATTTTACTTATTTTATCTAACCTGCTTGTTTGCATGGTCTTAATATTCGTTGATCTCAGTTTAGTATAATCCATCGTTTAAGTCACCTCGAGGTACGTGCTCTTTGTTTTCTATTTACCCGCATGGGATATGAATCCGAAATTTAACCTTGTTCTTCTAGTGCTCGTCATATCTTATATTTTGCATCATTTATTTTTTTGACTCACATGTTCACAGGGTTTAGTACTATCTTTCTCTGTTTGGCGTGTCACTTACCTTTTGTAATTTTTTGTCTCCGCCCTGAAGTAAGTAGTTTTATCGTTTGTTTCTTTTTTGCAATAGCATAAAAATTGAAGTTTTGTTTTTGAAGTTAGTATAGAATTAATTTTTATTATTTAAATAATTAAAAAAGAGACAATTAATATTAAATATAACAATTAATAAAAGAAAAAATTAAATTGGAATTAAAATTATAAAAAAATTTAAATTCAATAAATAAATTATTATCCTACCTAGCCCCTAATTCCCCTAGCTTGGCCAACTCGGCCAAGCTAGCCACCTCACCTCACATACACCATTGAAAATTCCTGAAACCCGTTCCTACCCATCGACCAACTCCATCCCTCCATTTCCGTTCTCCACCAACTACCCCACCATCTCCCTCTCTTCTCCACTCTCCTCAACTTCCACTCATCCACCATTCCCAACTCTCACCTCTCCCCATCTCCACCGCTGTCCCTTCTCCCCACTTCACCACCGTCCCTCTCCACTTCGCCACAAACCTCCCTTTGCTCTCCATCCTCACTCGCGGCAAGCAAGCTTCTGTCTAGCTTCCTTCCACCCGCTCTCCTTTCTCTCCACCCATCTCCCTTCCTTCCCCGTCTCCCTTCTTCCTCCCGCTCTCCCATCTCCATCTCCCCGCTTATCACCTGCCTCATGTCCACTCTCAATCCTTCCTTCCTTCCTTCCCACTAAGCCATTCACGGGCTCATACACCACCAACTCCCACATCCGAGCTCTCCTCTTCTCCCAACATACTCCTACACCTATTCCACTTCCCCACCGCATTATCCAATCTGCAACACCACACCACACCATCCTTCTACAAAATCCTAATCTCCCCAACTCCATCTCCACTGAGCCCCTTCTCCTCTCGTCACCCACTCGGCCATCTGACCCGCTTTCTCCTCAATGTTGACCTGTACACCCTACCTAGCCATATCCATGCAAATTCACAAATTTTTGATGCGTGATGCTTCCAACAATTTCCTTCTCTGACACAAGATCTGTGGGTAGTGAGTGTACAGTCTCCTCGTAGCAGGATGCTTACACTCCTTTAAACAATAATGTAATAATTCATCCAATTGTCTACAACTCAGCTTCAAATTCACGTAAACTCGCCGATAGTGACTTTTTTGTCTCTTTATAGCAAACAACGTCTCAGGCAAAGATATAGCCAATTATATATTTCTCATTTCTTTGATTCTCATCCATGCCATCGAGACATGTCCATATATGACCGACTAGTTTTAAATTCACACAAGCTTTGTGGGTAGTTGTTATAAAGTCTCTTTACAGTGATTGGATTACGATTCTTTATCACACCATTACAAACAATACTCGCAACACCTTTTTCTAAAGAAAAAATTTGAATTGATGTGCCATCCGCCATTTTGGAGTTGAACTACCTTCTGGTCATCCTCTCCCCTTCTTCACCCATGTGGAAATGTTGTTTTCAAGATTGTTTAAGTGGAAGTCAATTTGTCGGTCCCGCACATGTGGGTGGGTCAAGTTGAATTTTTATTTTTTTTTTGCATGATTGAGCATTCCTCACCTCGAGTCGACTTTGAATCAATTTAATGTATTCCAAATTCTTTTCGTCAGACCCATTTCAGAGGTCCTTGCATAGAATATTATTATTATTATTATTATTATTATTATTATTATCATGAATAGTTTATAGTACATCTTAGTATTTAATCGTCTCATTGCCGTTGGTGTAATATGTTTATTTAATTCATCGTTTCATTAATCATTTATTTTAATAAGAAAAACCGGTCTTTAGTTTATAGTCTATTGGTAAACTATAGTTTATAGTTTATAGCATTTAATCGTTTATAATTTATTAATAGCTTCTATAACTTTTTAATTAATTGCATTATTATTATCTTGTTTTTTTTACTTCTGATAACATCTATATCTTATTTCTTAACCATATCAACTGAATTATATTTGTCTTATTTTCCATGTGAAATCAACAAATTCACGATCATCCAACAACCCCATCATATATCATTCGCTTTGCAAAACATAAAACACACCACAAATCATTTTCACCAACTCCTCATGTGGTCATAAACGGTGCCGCTTCAAGGTTCCCGAGCATTTCGGTCATTAACTTGATGATTCTAAATACATCATTATTAAGTATAATCACATAACCAGAAAAGTGTTTCTCCGTATTTCTCATTTTTCTATTTTCTCTTTTTGCATCAAAATTTCTTTTCCCCGAGTGTTTTTCTCGCATCGAATATCACATTTCATTTTGGTCTAAAATGAACCTTCTGCATCCCGCTAATCACATAGCTTAAGTTAAAGGATTTAACTCTCTGCATTTCACTTCTCACACACTACCTAAGACTACACAAACATAATTAACACATCCAAACATTCCTCTCACTCGGTTAATCTGTTTGGGACTTAACAGAAATGGGCCTCAAACATCTCCCAATCCATAACTTCCTGAAAACCATCTTTAGATTCCTTTAGGCACCTTTATTGCTACTTTTCTTTTCTGTTCACATCCTCTAAATTAATCATGATGCTAAAAAAATCTGCTTGATTTGTTTGTTAATAATATACACAAACAAATGTTCCTCTATTTCACACCTATTTTCGCTCTCTCCCAAATCGAGACAAACAAACAATCTGCTCTATCCAGTAAAGTTACTTCTTATGATGATCTCACCCTACATGACTCTAAACTCAAAACCACGCCTTCGGTCACCCAATCTCTCATCTCCATGGTCTCACCTCATGAGAACCATGTCATACAAAATTCTCCCCACCTTGACACCAACCCTCATATCCCTCGTCAAGCCAAATCAATCTCACCACCATCTCCTACCCCTCTGATACATCTCAATCTCCTCCTAACCCCATATATGACTTCTTACTCCAAAAATCTCCTATAATCTCTAAATCCTCCCAATCTCCTCAATTGGTGGATCACATTCCACCCACATCCCTTTTTGTCAATTCTATTTCATCCGCCACTAGTATGCCCATCAACCAATCTCACCTTTGAATACCTACATTCTTATCCATCCTATGCTCTAACAATCTTAACCCCTTAACACTCATAATCCCTCTTATCGTCATGCCCCTATTGCTCAATATCAGCCTATGCCTGATGCCACAATCCCAACTCGTGACACATGTCAATCTTTTAAAACAACTCCTCCAACATCCTATCCACAAACTTATCAACCACCTTATCGACGCTTCCTCAACTACCCACACATCCACAAACTTATCATTCACCTTACCACATTACTTTTCAAACCACACACATGATCTAGTCTCAACCTTACACTACCTCAACTAATTCAATTCACACCTTAATGAATCGGTTAGCTAGTTTAGAAACCCTTACCATACCACCCAAGAACACCTTATCCTATGAACAAATCTATAACGAACCAATTCATCCATCGGTTCCAATTAAACCCTATCCCCCTCATTGGAAGCTTCCTACATTTAATAAGTTCAACAATAAAGAAGATCCCCAACAACATCTCCTCGCATTTAAACACGCATGTTGTCTCATTGTGCATGATCACGATTTACTTCTTCGCACTTTCCCCATGTCTCTGTCTCTGTCCCGAGTTGACTGGTACCATAGTATCCCACGACATTCCTTATTATCTTTCACTCAACTTGCACAGTTGTTCTTAGAACACTTTTCTATCAATATCGCACGCAAGACCACTATCACTGATCTATATACCATTCGACAGTATGAAAACAAGCCCATCACCTGACTTCGTCACACGATGGCATGTTGTTATAAATCAACTATCCTTCACTATCCCACAAACTAAACTTATTGACTTATTCTCACGTTCGTGTGCCAAACATATATCATCCACTTTGTAGATCCAATCATTCCGAACCTTTGATGAAGCTTTCACAATGGCTCGTAAGCTCAAAACTCGTGCCATTGAGCATGGTCATCTTAAATTAAGTTCAACTAAATCAAAAATCGAATCCACGAAACCATTCACACATAATGGCGAGTTCAAGATTGCGGCCAACACTGTGGTCATTAAACCCTCATCCCCATCTACAACAAGTACATGGTCTCAACAACAATCTTTTCAATCAACATCCAATTACACTCCTTTAGGAGAATCCTACAGTTTTATATTTGATAGGTTAATGAGAGTGTAAACTATATCCAAGTACCTCCCATACGACCTGTATACAACTCACAAGCCAAGCCTATTTGGTATCACGAGGCCCAATTTTGTAATATCACCATCGAGTTAAAGGTCATGACATTGAGAGATGTCGTTCTTTCAAAGATCGTATCTAACAACTTGTAAATCAAGGGATATCCAAATTGATACCTCCAAGACATGTAACTAATCAACCACCAACAAATCACATCACCCCCTTTACATCTCAACTATCAAACACTTGTATGGTTGACACTATCAATCAAGATCCCATCTTGTCACCAACTATGCATGTTCCTACAAAGGGACATTATTCCCATCTCTTATTCGTAACCTCCTAACACCTACATCAACTTTCACTACTTATGTTGAACTCCGTACCTTCTCCTATCCTTGCCACATCCACATCAAATTCAACTATATCATCCATTTCCGCCACTTCAAACATACCCCAATCTATCACATTAGATTCATCCTTAGCACTTATTTCAGCTCCACTCATATCCACACATATCCCTACGTCTCTCACACCCATTCATTCACCGACATCTTCATCAAATACACCTGTTACTACACCTATATTGCTCACAACCATCCCAACTAAACCCAGTTCTACAACATGCACCCTTGCAACCCTATCTTCGACATCAATCCCTTTATCAAAAATATCATTCTTACCCCTCAAAACATTTATGAAACAACCAGTCCATTCTACTTCTACATCCGAAAATGTCCCTGCACTTGCTACATTACCATTACCCATAAGGTCTACTCCATCGGTTATCACATCACTCACATCTCCACATATTCCAAAAGTGCCTACATCTTTATCTATCCCAACTACCCCTATACCTATCATATCAACAAGTCCACCTATCTCTACCTTGACAACCTTTCCTGTGGCCACAACACCTAGTCTACCCCAATATTCTTTACCCAATCCTCCTATCACACCAACCAAATCCTCTCGATCTGCAACCTTACCCAATATACCCTTGAATCACCTATTGAACCAACACATCCACCTCGATCAAATAAAGATGCTTTACCTTCTCCCTCTACAAAATCATCTCTTTCCATGCCAAAATCGAAACAATCTATGTCTCACATAGATATCATTAATCACATCATACAAACACCTATATCTTCATTAACATCTTCATCTTGTTTTAGAACAGTTTCTCCATTAATAACCACACCACCGCTATCAGATCCTCCGGTTGAAATTATGGTCATCCTTGCTAGAGGTAAATCTTCTTGGTCAAAGTCTAAGGCTTGGGGCAAACATCCCCAACAGTCCCCTGCGCATCCACGGAAACATTCAGATTTTCCCTCTTCTCAACAATCTAATGCCACAACATCCAGGACAGGATCAGTTTCTCCATCTACAACATCTTGCAACAATCAATCCACATCCAAACAATACCATCCTTCAACCAAATTTTATTTTTCCTCCAAAACACGAAATTCACACATCCAATCTACATCTACGTTTTCTCCTAACTCCAAGTCGAGACATCCTATCAAAACCCACAAGAGTTACCTTCCCCATGACACTTCAATGGGGACATACGCAGACATTTTTCAACATTTAACTCAAACATCTACCATAAAACTTCCTCCTATTAAAGCCTTTAATCCCTATGGTCCCAAGCCATCATGGTTCAATCCTAATTGCAGTTGTGCTTATCATCGTACCCCAGGTCACGACATCAAACATTGTAAGGCCTTTCGGTCAATCATCCACAACCTTATTGAGAAAGATGATTTCCTCATTCAGGGGAAAGTTCCTTCTCTATCTACCTTGAATCCAATCCATATCCCATCTGGAAGATCTCCCATTATCCCTCCATCCACATCATCCTTTAATATTCATCCAACCCATGTCATTCTTCCTAAGGAATACCCTCCATTGTTCATCAATACCGCTTATCTTGTTAAACACACTAATGGTCTCTCGATCGTTTACCCCATCCAAATCTAAAACAATCTCATCTAAGATCTTTCGACATCCTTTACCTCCTTCACATTTAACTCATTGGGGAAATAATATTCCCTCACCTTTGAGCATCTCATCTGTACAACCCCCTTGTTACTAGGGGACTTCACTCTTTGACATTGTTTTATCTACCTTTCTTCACATCCATCCAATCTAAATTAATTATATCCAAATCCCCATCTCATTCTAAGCCCTCATCTGAGGCCATACTTGTTCTTTTATGTTTGTGCTCCTTTTAGGGGTATCATCTTTTTCATTGAAGCCCTCCTTTGAGGCCATGTTTGTTTCTCCATTGAGGGACCTTTTTCTCCAAGTCCACCTTTGTGGCTATATGTGTGTCTTTTTAGGACATCATTTATTTCATCAAGCCCTCCTTTGAGGCCATTATTATTCTTCCATATTTGTGTCTCTTCTGGAGCATCATCTGTTTTGAAGTCCACCATTGTGGTTATATGTGTGTCTCTTTTAGGACACTTTTTATTTCATCAAGCCCTCCTTTGAGGCCGTGATTGTCCTTCTATGTTTATGTCTCTCTTAGGGCATCATCATTTATTTTCATCTAAATCCACCATTGTGGTCATATGTTCATTTCCTTCAAGATATAGTTTTGTTTCCTACTTGGATATCATCTCATCTTATTGCAACTACACTATCTTACCTCTCGTGGTGGTAAACCAGAGACGTAACCTCTTAATGCATTGCACTTCATGACCAATCTACTCATAGTTAGCATATTTACAAATGAGAAATTAGTTACATCCTTAGATTGTTCTGCCATCTTTATCCCCTTCCATTTATCACTATAATAATCTAACTTATGTGATCCACCTTCACTACTTTAATGTGATCTCGTAACCATTACCTTCTCGTTCTCCTATTGCAGCCATGCGAAGGGTCCAAGGTGTCTCTTGTACATTCCTTATCCCCTCTTAAGTGGTTTACTTAGCTATTCCCAGCTCTCCCCCATGCGAAGCTCAAACTCAAGTATGTAAAAGGCAAAATCAAAGTTATAAAAAATAGACTGATCCCTCGAAGGACAATTGTTCATGCAAATAAAAAAAGAGTATACAAATCAAAATCCAAGCAAAATCAAAAGAAATAGACCGATCCCTTGAAGGACGGCTATCATATTATTCTTTTCATCTATATTATGTATAAAGTAGACCATACCCTCGAAGGATGGCTACTCTGTTATTATATCTGGAAGGTTTTCCGCATTGATCAACCTTCCTTTTATCAATATTTTCTGAAAGCTTCCTACATTGATCAGCTTTCTATTATTGTTCTTTCCCTTTCCCAGAGCTAGGGCATAGACTTAAAGAACACCACTTTTGGAGATCCCTCTTCCCGCATACAAGTCACATCTTTAATCCCTTTGTCATGTCAATATTAGGATTATGATCATCCTTCATCCATATTTCCCTCATGATCTTTTGGTATAACTAACTATCATTGGTTATGTGTTAACACCTGTTATTGGATACAAGTGCAATGCTTTGAGTGGTAGCCTTTTCTTGTTTATCTCCAATCCAATTCAAAACATAGTTTCCCTGTACACCCTTGTTATAGCTATGTTCCATTCATCTCATCCATATCATCTTTTATAAAAATCACATCAAATTACACACTATGAATTTTATATCTATCCATCATATCCATGAATGTGTTTGCAAATACACTCTTCGGTTTGTGAATTCTACTTGATCACCATTGCAGTTTGCGAATCCTACTTGAGGGTCCTTCTCAAGGCGAGTTCGTTATCCTGCAGCTCCTTATCTCTCAACATGTTCAACACCATCTTTGATCCATTGATCCTCACTCTCCATGTCCACTTATCACCATTTGTCTCCACATCATCCTTCTCACCTTTTTGTCCCCTTGCACGACGCCAGATATCTTACCTGTCTTTCCTCTTGAGTTTCTCTTTTTCTCTTCCGCTTTCGGTTTGAAAATCTTGCTTAACCATCCATATAGTCGAGAACCTTAGTTAAGGTATATCTTCTTCCTTGGATCTTCCCATTGTAGAAGCTTCTCCACCATTTCCTCTTTCAACAGATGACAACCACCACCACAAACATCTTTCCACTCTTCCTTTTCTACTTAACACTCTTGCATCATCACTTCCATGACGTGGGCATCCCGCTTAAGGATTGCCTTACTCTCTCCATCTACGTTGCATATTTTCCTCCATGCATTCATGTCATACTCATTTGTTTCCTTGTTATCGCATTGTTATCACCTCCTTTCATGTCTTGTTCCATTTTGGTATACACTGCTAGTCTTTTCATCATTATTCTCCTTCTTCGATTTGGCGATCCTACTTAACCATCTTCGTCGCAGGAAATCTTACTTAAGAGTTTCTCTTAAGAATGGTTGGCCATCTGATCCTTCCATCTCCCATCATCTCTTCATCATATTCTATCTCCGCCTCTCATCATATCTGTCCATTCCAACCAACCCTTCCACACCTACATCCGATACAATGTTGTCTTTCTCCTTCCATATCGTCACTGCCGGTTTGGTGATCTTACTTAAATCCTCCTGCGGCATGGCGATCTTACTTAAGAGTCCCTCTTAAGCATGATTTTTCATCCTACACTCCCCCACTACCCCACATTCTCTCCATCTACATTTTCTTGGCATTCCCCACCATCACATCCTCTCACCTCCTCTTTCATTCTCGCAAACACCACTTCCTACTGGTCCCTTGTTCATCTCCATCATCCATCACTGGGTAATCTTACTTAACCATTGCTTCTCCATTCATTTCATGTCTTGTTTATTCATTTCTCTCTCATCCATTCTCATCCACTACATCCTCTCCTCGTCTTCATCTTCCTACACATCGTTATCCCTCCTTTCTTTACTCTTTTCACTCCATCTTCTAGAGTTCTCCCACATATCTACCCCCATACTTACACGTCATTGTCATCGATCTTCTCCTAACATTCTTTCATCATATCCTTCCATTTCTCGCCAATAATTATCGGTGGACTTCTCCTAAAAATCACTCATCCTCATTCTCGCATGCACTGAATCCTTTTCTTTTACCTCCTCTATTCTATTTTCATTCCTTCCTTCCTCTATGTCCTCTAATAATTATTGGAGGAATTCTCCTAACATCCCTTCATTGGCGTTCCTCCTCCCGTTCTTCGTTTACTTTCTCCCTTGTCTTATATTTTGTCCCATCTTTCCCTATTGATCATTATCGGTGGATTTCTCCTAACATCCATTCACTGGCATTGCCTCTCCTATCCCATCCTTTATTTTTCCTCACCACCTCTCCATCTTCCATTCTTCCTTGCCAATTTCTTCATTGTCTTCATCATACACCTTCTCTCTATTTTCTCATCATCAACATATCCTCATCTCATGCATCTCCGTTTCTTTTCCAATCAATGTCACTCCTTCCCTCAAGTTTCTCTTTATGTTCCTTATGCTTCCCACTCTTTACCAAATATCTTCATTCTTGGTTCACTTCCTTCAACATAATTTTCTTCGTTGTCTTCTCCTCCTTTCTGATCTTCATCTTATTTTACTTCCTCTATATCGTCTTTCTCCCCATTTTACCTTGCACTTCCTCCTTACTTCCCCATCGAAAACCTAACTCTTCAGCATTATCTCATTTCCTTTATCATCTCATCATCCAAATGCATTTCCATGTGGTCGCCTCCATATTCTTTTCCTTGATTTCCTCACTATGATTTGTTTCCTTCAATTTTCTTTGCTCTATCATCTCTTTCATTTTCCATTACCTCTCTCTGTTTTCCTCTACTCCAATCTTCATCACATATTTCATTTTAAATAACTCTCTCCCTTTTTCATGATTTCATCCTCTGCTCTATTCTTTTCTTGTCTTCTCTTTGTTTGTCCTTTTTCATAATCCTTCTTTGTTATCTTCTTCCTCCCCTTTCACTCTTTATTTTCTCCTCTTCCGTCTCCGTCCCTCTATTGCATGTCCTTATCACCTTCATATTCAATCTTTCTTGCTCTTCTCATAATCAACCAATCCTCTTGTCTATTCCCTTTTCTCTTTCTCGACATCTCTTACATTTGGCATTCACAAATCAATGTCGATGTTTCTTCGCTTACGATCGTTATCCATCCCTTTCGTACCGTCCTTTTTCTTCTTTTGCCACATTGACCTCTTCTCTTTTTGAGAACCCCGTCACATCTTTTATCTTCGCTCCTCTTCCAAGGACATCATCATATCTATTTCTAATAATCCATTCCCATCTTCTTTTGACATTTTTTTGTCTTGGAAGATACCATAATGGACATGTTATCCCGTAAAATTGACAAGGGCAATTTTACCGATAACCATACCGAAAATTTTGTTTCGATCCCTCGTTAGGGATCCTTCGCGTCCGAAACGTCGTAAAATCCCTCCCCGGGAAATCTAGTTTTCGAACTTAGTCTTTTTGAGCCTTTTTTGGCTAGGCGCATGAATTTTCCTTGTAACACATAATTTTGATGCGCCCCCTTAAAAGCCTTTGGCGCATGGTTTTCCATGTTAGCACGCTTCTCGGTGCACCAAAGGGCGCACGTAATCTACATGCAACACCAATTTTTGCGCGCCAAAGGGAGCACCTAACTTCATGTCGACAACGAATTTGGTGCGCCAAAGGCGCGCTCATTCTTCTGTTGCCATTTCCTTCCATGCGCCAAAGGGCGCACGCTTTCCTTGTCGACAGCAGTTTCCATGCGCCATTTCAAAAGGTTGGTGGCGCATTAATGACAGGTTTTTCTATAAATATCAGTGCGCGCCCAATGTCATTTTCATTCTTTTGTCGAGCACGTGATACTTCTGGACTTGTCAGCCCCTGCTCTGTCACTTTCATCGTGTTGTGGACCCGCTCAAGGAATTTTTGCTATATCTAAGGTAAGAGGTTCTCCCTCTTTTCCATTCTGTGCTTTCATGTTCTCGCTTTCGTGTTCTTGGTCTGGGCGTTTCTTGGTTTTCGTTTTGGTTTGCTGGCCTGTTTTACTGAGGTTTGTTTAGGCTGGTTTCCCCCTTGGTTTGCTGGCCTGTTTTCTTCTTTTCTTTTCTTTTCCTCCTCCTCCCTCTTTCCAGATCTGCTGGAAGGGGAGCTGTTTTAAAATGGCTTGGTCTAAGGATCTTTTGATATGAAACCCTTTGTCCAAGCGGCCTTTGAAATGGAGAAAAGAATGAATATGTTTGAGAAAGTGTTCTCTGGCGCACTGGCGCGCCTTGTTACAAAAAGGACAGTTGCGCCCCTCGGCGCACTCACACACCATGCAACACTTTCAAAATCCGCGCTTAATGGCGCCTTTCCATCTCTGCAGAGTTTGAAATCATGCGCCCGAGCGCACCCCTTTGCATGCTCCAAGTGTAAAACCCGCGCTCCTTAAAAGCCTTCGCGCACCCTTTGTCCATCTTTGCCGCATAATGTTTCCATGCGCCAAAGAGCGCACCTGGGCTTCGATGCAACAAAAGCCTTTTTCGCGCAAGTATAAAGATTACATAGGTCTTTGGCGCACCCTCCGATGCGAGAACATGATGTTGTGTAAACCCTCCATGCGCCAAGCGCTATATTCCTTTGGCGCATCATTCGTCCATGTTACACAATCTTTCCATGCGCCATAGGCGATCGAACCCCAATGTAACACGATTTCTGTGCGCCTATTATAAAATGCAACTGCTTCATCCATGCGCCATGCGCTTTGGCGCCAATATAACCTCTCGCAACATTCCTTTCTTGCGCGCCTTATCTATTTGGCACTCGAATTGTATTTTTCTGCGCCCCGAGCCTTTAAATCTCTAACTCCTCGCTAAGCTTTCCAATGGAAGATCAAATGACTAATTCAACCTTTTTGATTGGGTCTCTCTTCTTCTTCGTGCGGATCAGCAAATTGAGTTCGAAAGAACACATGTCTACGCTGCAAGAAGCCCACCAAACCAAGAGGAAAGGCAAAGCTAACGAGAAGAAGAAATGAAATACAAATATCGAGAGGGTCGATGCCCGAATCACGGTGTTGAGTGCGGTATGGATGTCCGGGACTCAATTGGGTCACATTGACATGGATGAGTTCGGCTTAGAACTCAAAAGGTTACAAGAAGTCCATGGATGGACAAACTAATAGGCGGTGCCCTGCACTTTGCCGAGGAATCCTCGTCGCCGCCGTGTGAACAATGAATTCATGATGGTTGTTGCACAATCTTCAACAAGGACACAAGATGTGTCGAGAAATAAAGCAAGGGCGAGGTAGTCATAAACCTCACCGCCCGTCATTTTGAGTTGATGCTTGGCATCCTCACCACCGGAACTACGTGGTCATTAGCCAACAGAATGCATCAAGGCACTCGAAGACAACGAAGGCCGCAGCATGCATGCGTTAATGAATGAGGTCTACCTAAAGAATAAGAAGGTAGTGACTGGTGGCCTCGGACTATCCACCGAAGTGATTTCTCGAGGAACTCAGTGATACTATCACTTTCCTAAGCAGAGTCTTCGGGCTTTCAGATGCCCACTATTTCCATAAGTGGATGCCATGTACTGGAGACAATGAATAAGAATTTGCCCGATCAGCGCTTTTGCTGGGGTGAAATAATAAGCAACACCATCTCTGAGCAGCTACAACAGCTTGCCACAACTGGAGTATTTCATATGAACTCCTATGTAGTCTACGCTGCAGCATCGGCAAGGGATTACCCAGGGCTCAACCGAAGTGGAGTATGGCCTCAGGCCAAGATATTTGATTACTATCCAGAGCTGAGGCTAGAGAATAGTATCCCTCAATTTGCTAAAATCAATGATGTTTTCTTCTATCACATCATGTGCATGTTGCGGCCAAATTTGACTCATAGCCGGACAACCAAAAACATAGTGGCAGTCACAGAGAAATGGGGGGCCCTGTTCACCCAATTTCCCACGTTCACCTATCTAAGGGCTGCCAACTTTTTGGGAGAACCAACCAGGCTACCGAGGTATGCTGGGCCAAAGCTGATTCTACTAGAATTATCAAGGCAGCTGGTCACATACCATGAGAAGTGCCTCAAAAGAAAGAAGGGCGGAACTCCTTTCCCCCTCACAGTGGGCCGGTACACATGCTCCTCCTATCACAAGGCGAAGGAAATGTTCGCAGAGCTGGAGTTGCTGAATTTGAAACATGACTTCCCAGCCAGGCCTACCTTCGACCCTAGGGGCTGTCTACCAAGGGCTAAGCTTGATCCGATTCATGTCCCTCAGATTGAGGATATCTACATTGACGTTCTCCATGAGGTAGAACTCAGAAGAAAGGATCACTCTCGCTTGGCATTAACGGAAATCATCCAATACGGAGTGGCCATTGTCCCAAAAGGCTTCCAAACCACGGAAGACGAAGTAGACAAAGTGTATAATGACACAGAAGGGGATGATTGGCCCTTCCCGGACATTGACAGAAGCAAGGCTCCTCAAACAATTGAGGAGAGGGTAAAAGAAACTATGCGGAGAACGGAGCATTGGTGCCGCATGAACGGACTAATCTACCTCGGGGTAGATTTCACGACTTCCCGGGGCAACGCACGCACTCCAAGGTCAAAGAAGTCTGCTTTGAAAGGCAAAGGTGCCGAAGGTGAACCTAGCACCATTCGGAGGAAGCCCCCGAAAGTCCTCTTCCTTCGAGCTCGAACAAGTAATAACTCTGATTCGCGAGAAAGAATTGACAGAGGATAGTCCTATACGCCCATCCACCCAGGGATGTCGGCGTCGCTACAACTTCGTGAGGTCCCTTCTATCCCTTCTTCTTCTCTTCCTTCCCTCCTCGAGTGACTCAAGCAACCACTCCTTTGGTTGTGTCCTCTCGCCTTCTTCTTCTACTCTTTCCCCGCCTCTTCATCTATCTTCTCCTCCCTTGCTGATTTGTCTTCTTCCATTTCTTCCCTCATCTCCGAGCTCCCTTCCCTTCCTATGTCTTCTGCGGTTGCGGTTTCCCTTTCTCCCGTGGGCACTTCCTCGGCTATTCTTTCGATGCCGCCGCCGCGTGTCTCCACGTTTTTCCCCTCTTCTACCGTTGCTGCCTCCCCCTCTGTCTCTGGTCCTTCTTCTATAGGACCAGCTTGGATCTCTCAGAAGCTAAGCCAACAAAAGAGGAAAGTCCCCATCGCTCCGATGGACTTTTCAGTCATTCCGGCTAAAGGAGTAAAGAAGCACAAGCCGGTTACACGCTTCTCAAAGAGCGCTGCAGGTGAGAGAGTCATGGAAATAGCATACCCCAACCCCCTCAAAGAGAAAGAAGATCTGTCTCCAACAGATTTCACCGTGACCCAAGTCACAATGGGGACATCCTCAGAAAGTCTCCAGGGGGAAGCTCTTTCCGCAGTGGATGCACTCTGCAAGAAGCTTCAGGAAACAAAAGAGGAGAAAAGGCTACTAAAGGAGCAGAACAAGTATCTGCTTCAAGCCTTACAGAAGATGGGAAGTGCACCTCCCACAACTGCCTACCGAGACTCCTGAGCTGCTCAGTCAGGAGAAGATTAATGAGTATTCAAAAATCGGCGAGCAAGGTATGGCTGTTTCTGCTTGGAGGAGCCAGATCCTCAAAGATAGTGAAAAAGTAATCGCCGAATATATCAGTTTATACCTGAACATCGAGAAGGCGAATAAGGAACTCCAAGCGTTAGCAGGCCCGATATCAGAAGAGTTAGAACATGCTAGACTCCAGCACGAGACCTTCCAACAAATGTTCGACTGTTCAGTCGAAGATCTGGTCAAGTTCGGAGTCTTCGGCCATCCAAGGGCCCTCAACAAAACTATGTCCACTTTGGACTATCGGATAGATCAGCTAGAATTCGTTTTGGAAAAGATAGACAAGGTGAAGGAAGAGGCCCTAGATGCAATGCATCAAATGGAGAAAATTGTTCTATCTATGACTCCCGGGTTGCTCACTCCTTCCCTCACCTTGAGATCAGCTGATGATACTATCCGGGTTTTCAAGGAGATAGCTTCTCAAGGGATAGGGCCAGAAGTCACGTTCGACATCGAATCCATCAACAACCTACTGGCCTGTAGGGACTTCATCGGGTCCCTAATCGAGGCGGGTAAAGATTATTCCAAACTCCCGGAAAAGCTCATAGACGAGCGGGAGACTTGCGAAGCAATCAGTGAACGGCACAAGGATCCATCACAGGATCAATTTGGGCCAATGATCAGCAAGTTCTTGGAATACCGCGCTCAGTTCCACATATCATCACCTGAGCAGCACCAGAAACAGGCAACCCCTTTTCGGCCGCAGGATGATGATGATGAGTAGCTTCTTCTTCTTCTTCTGCTTCTTCTTCTTCTCCTCTCTATTCTCCGACTTTCTTTCCGTAATATCTGAAGTAAGTTGGCACAAATGATGACATCATCCATGTTGCATCATGGGATGATGTCATCCATCCAAGTTGTCAAAGTCAACATGACTTTTAGATATTTTGTAAATATCTTTGTAAATAAGTGGTTGGCTCCATTTTGCCTTCTCTCTCCCTCATCTTCTATAAATATTGGAATACTTGTTGTATTCAAGGGTGAACATTTTTTAGATAGAAATAGAAGTGAGGAGAGAAAGACTTTGAGCTTTCTTGTAACAGAAAAGAACAGTAATACAATTATTCAGACTTTGTGCTCAATAGCTGTGTTATACATTAGATCTTTCTTACGTTAGATCTGTATGTGTTTAATCTGTTGGATTCATATCTACTTTTCCGTCATTTGTTTATCAGTATTGCTTTGTTTATTTATGCAAGTAGGTTTGGCTCTGTTTACTACCAAACTAAAAACATAAATCTTCTGACCTTTCTACTTTGGAATTCATTTCTTTTCTCCCTTCGGATCTGTTCTTTCTCTTCTCTCTCTTTCATTCCTTTCTTTTCGCACTGGAATATACTCTACCGGGATGAGATCCCAACCCCGGTGAAGGTAGAATCATGAGACTTGCATAGGTTCCTGCTAGTAGAAATAGCAATAAACCGAGTTTCGCTTTCTTTGTCTCAAAGAGGGGCTAAGCCTGCGCAACACTTTGTTGGCTCGTCTATCCATAAATCTGTCCCACGACGATTTTCGGACCAACAGACATCACCTATCTAATCTTGTTCTCTTCCTTGAATATTTTCTCTACTTTTGTTTTGACGCAAAAGTATCTCTATCACGCTTCCGAAGAAATAAGACTTTTTTGTCTTCTTCACCTCCTAATTTGCTAACACTTATGCATCGTTCTTATAAAACATGATTGCCATCATATTTATCACACCTTTAGGTCATTTTATCTCAACTTTCTATCCTATCTTCTCATCATGTGTACATTTATGATTTTTCCCCCTGGGGCATTTTATTTACACATCCATCTCCCATTATGTCATCTTCGTGCCCTATCATGGTGCACCTTTTTCATCCTTGTACTTATCAGCGTATATAACTCACTTTGTATCATGTGCTGGGGCATCATTGTTTTCATCCATGTCCCTCTTGTGGACGCATGATTTTTCACACAATTCCTCACAGACAAAGGATTGCGCACATCTTTTGCATTTAGTTGCACATATTTCGATGTTTTCCCATGACCCATTGGTCATCACGGTTTACGTCCATACTGCAGGTGGTCTTCACCCACTCAATGGTCTCCCGTAGAACGTTATCGTTTATCTCCATTTAGACCACAATTTTCCTCTTCCAATGTGATATTGAGTCACCGCCATACTTTTTTTAATTTATTACGATCTTTTTTTTTTCGCACGGGGCATCTTGCCTTTGGTCATGTCTTCATCTATCCTCGGACACATCTTTCATCCAACCCATTTTGTTTTTGTCTCGTGGCTTGCTATCGCAAACCACTTTGAACAAAAAGGGCAAATGTAGACACCTATTTTCGGTACAACGCCCCCCCTCTGACATCTTATATTCATGCAATTTATATCCTTGCTTCTCTTTATCTTAAATTAAATAAAATCTTATCTATTTGTTCATATTATTTGATTGATTATCAATGGGATCCGTATGGACCCATTTGATAATTCAATTTTTGGAATCATCCCCCATCTCTCACAAATTATTTAATTCAAAATGCACCCATCCGACACCTTCTTTTTAAAAATGAAATCTTTATCTCACCCGCCCATTCAAATCATGTCCCCCACTTTGGCTAATAAGTCAAATTATGGGACCCACATGATCACATCACATCCCTAACTTAGGTTACTTTACTACACCCTGGGTATCATCTAACCTGCAGTTAGTCTCATATATAAGCTATAAATATGGGGTTTTCCCCCATATTTGAAAAAAAGAAAGGAGGAGGAGACATTTTCAAGAACCAGAATGGAAGACTTAGAAAAGAAGGATATATTTTTAGACAAAAGAAGAAGAAAGCTCTGACAGTGTCTCCTATCTTGCCATCTGGATGCCCGGTTCATTTCCATAGCAGGACATGAGCTAAGTACTTTTGTTATTTCCATTTGCTTGTCATTTTTACTGTTGTTCACGATCTAATTATCTTGTCTAACACGGGGGTTGACATCCTCCAAGGGAGTTGAAATCCTCTTGGAACCAGCACTGTCCGGGCAACCCCCGCATATTGTGTTCTAATCTTATCTGGTTTAAGTTTTGCAGATCTAACTTCTTGATATCATGTATATGCTTTCTTTGCGCCCGTATCATCCATCTCCATCTCCAAGGTACTAAGCCCTTGTATACTCGATGTGGTCTCGTGTTTCTTGATTACTCGTACACTCATCTGGAAAGGAAGCAGGAAACCCGGATCTATACCTAGGGATAAACATAGGAGGGTTAGAGATATAAGGGACATTGTATGAAACCATAGACACTCAAATTTGGCAATTTACACTTTGGCAACCTCGACTTGACTATGCACTCTTGTTATGACAAACACAACTCCTTTCCCACTTAGCACTTCCTGAGGTCTATTGTTTAGCTTGTTTATCCTTACACATTGACATGTTGACAAACTTTGAGAACACAATGCATAAAATCTATAGAGAAACATCAACTCACTAGCTCCAAACCTCATTTAGAATATTCCCTGCTCTTAGACAGGATTGTACAGTTTGGTTAAGACCATACTACATAGTCCCGACCCTTTTATATGGTCTCAAACTGATATGTCTTCCAACAACACTTTCAAAATTAAATATTCTTTGGGTTTTATACTTCCTCTGGGTCAGCCTTTCTTAGATAAATCATTTACAAAACCCTATATAAGCAAGTAAACACTACATCATTTACTAACTTGGAACTCCTAAGGTAATGCACTAAAGCACTCACTTCTTACACTTGCAAAAGACATCTTAAGCTCCCTAAATCTTAGAATTACATATCTACAGTCATTAGGGTAGCACCCACATCAAGTTTGAATCTCAAAACTAGGTCAAGGAAACCATATCTCTCTTTCATAAGCTCTCAAACATCCTCTCTCCAAGTGTTATAGCAAGATCCAAGTCAAAGAAAACATGGTCAAAGACATTGCCAAATTTGATTGATTTATCTAGATATCACATGCTAGGTGGAGAACAACATGTAGTTTAAGGCATATTCATAATAGTTCCAACATCGACGATGTATGATAGTTACCATAACCCTTCTAATTTTCTTTTTATAGGACTCTTCATCCATGGATAGGGTTTGAGGTGATGATCGGTTCATTTAGAGAGCTTTTCTACATATCCGACAACTAGGGTTTGACAGAGATAGATAAATTCAAGAAATTTGACAATTTAGAAAGTTGCATGATCCATCTTAGAGTAGGTTCAAAGCCATACAAAAGGTCCTAGATTGTACAATATAGTCCTGAATTTTTTTATAGTATTGACCCAGAAAATTTCAAGTTCCATCCAAGTTTGCAAGGGTTTATCAAGTTCAATTCTCCCGCTTTTTGTGTTGTAAATCCCATATATTTCTAGAAATTAGATGTGGCAAGTTAAGTACATATATGCTTTTATTTCATACTTTCAAACTTGTATGTTAGGTTAAGTGGTGTGTTGTAATATTTCTTATCTAATTTGAGTTGTAAATATGATTAGTTCTTATATTGTTATATCTTTCTTAAATTAGTAATAAACTCTTATATATCATACACCTAGTTAAATCAACCTAGATATTTAATGTAGGGTTATCCATTTTGATGAACCCACATTTTGATCAAATACTTAACCTAATCTAGTACCCATTCCTTGTGTATTAGACATGTTGATTTCCATTTGGGTATATACTTATCCTTCTCATTATGTGCTTCCTTTTGTTTATCATCTTGCATGCTTTTCATGATGACTATCACCCTATTTATGCCTTACTCACCGATATTCCATTGACCTCGATGCATTTTTGCATGGCTACTGCAGTTCCTCTTGATCTTCCTCCCAACTTATGTAGGAATTATGTGCTCTATGAGTTATGCCTTCAAATTAAATATGGTATTTCTCCCCAAGAGATCATCGATACTACTAAGTCGAAATTGTACCACCTCCTATAAACTAACTTGATAAAGTGTTAACACACAAAATTTGTACCCTTTGCACGATCATGAATGAGCATCAACACTTTTAGTGAACATGGGATTGTCTCCAAGTGTGGTACCTTGAAAAGTGATACAAACCTCTAGTGAAGGTTGGTTCCTTTTGTCTTAACCCACTACAAACTACCCTACAACTTCAAAGTTTAACTAACCTAAATCTAAACTACAACGTTGCAGGGACCGGGGTTGAGAAGGGGGAAATGCTGCAAAATGAAAGGAGGTGATGCACAAAAGCTAAAACAGGGTTCAAATATGACCTGTAGAGACACACATACAACCACACATGTAAGAATCAAAGAGAAACACATTTTTTTTCAAGCGACAAGTTAATAGATTCAACATAAAGTAAGAGGTCAAGAAATTCACATCAAATACATTGCATTTGAAGGAATGAACCACATTTACCTGCTTACTTAAAGCATTTTCATTGCATTTATAGAAAAGATATTTGTAAAACTTTCAAAACACAATTACAAGGTATGAGGGCATGGAATTTGCAAAAATCTAAATCAGATCTCTAAATACAACGAAGAGAACCCTTTTTCATGCTAAAGCACTTACATTTATACCAAAATGTGAAGGGAAGAGAGAAAGAGTGGGAAAACACGAAGTCAATTGATTAATGAATGAAATTCACCCACCAGGACCCCGAGCCATCACTTTTTCAATAAAAAGTTTGGCCATCCTTTCTTACTTCAATTTGTGCACCATTAAAGTTACATGACAAGGCATGAGCATCGTTAAACATTAATTTCTCGGTTGATGAGTTGGTTGGACATCTGAATTGTGCTTTTTCCTTATGGAACATGTGTTTGTAATTTCCTACTTCTAAACAACATCAATTTTTTTCTTTATTTATGCCAAATTTTTTCCCTTGGAGACGGTTCCAACACAACCATTTACATGCAATTTGAAGCTCTGCATCGGAAGTTATGGCAAAAAAACTAGTTTTACCATGTTTTACGACTTTCTCAACGTTTCACAGTTCATTTGAACGTTGCTTTGTTCCATACAAATTTTATTTTTAGTGACATCTAAAACTCCCGTTATGTCACGGAGGTCCATTTCTTTCGTATGCATCCTTGCATAATGTTTTGTGGAATTTATTGTTTGTTTAGCGGTGTTTGAAATTCTTCTCGTGGGAGCTTTCTTTATTGTGCGACTCTTTGAAACCCACAACCTTGTTTCCTTGTTCCACATATTTTTGAATCCCATGGAACACCATTCCATATGAAGCCTATGGAACACTAGGATAGTGTTCCACAACTTCAAACCTTGGTCACATTGAAACTTCAAATTCCTTTTTTGGGTGGCATTTTTGAAATTCTTCCTGTATCGCAGCTTCACTAGAGATCAAATCTTCCTAACTCCCGTGTTGAATCTTCTTTGTTCCATGGGTTAGGAGTACTCATGGAATACTAAGTTCCTTCAATCCGAGTAACACTAACTTCCAATGTTCCATGAATTTTTAAACAAAAGAAAGTCCAAAAATGATTTTGTAAGTTGTCAAATAGCCTGAGGGGTTATTTTGGACAACAATTTGGTGATTCATGGGGATATATACCTATTAGATAGATAATCAATCACCTTTTGCAATATATTGGGCATGGAGTTAGCCATAAGAACTTGAGAATATGATCATGGAAATTAAAAATTTCACCTCTAAACTTGCATGAACTCAAAAATGACTAGATGCTCTTAAGGACTGATTGTTTGGGAGTTATGAATGAAACTTGCAAATTATCCCAAAAATCAATCTTGGCCAAGGATAGAGCATGGAAAACTCTATTTTTGCAATCGAGGTTGGGGATGAATGAAAACACTTTGATAATGCCCCAAAATAACTCTTTTTTCATGCAACCTACCCCGAACTAAAAATGCCACAACAATAAAGGGGGCCACACAACTACGTACAAAGAGAAGAGCATACATGTCCAAATGGAACATGCAGAGTGTGCATAATCAATTGTTACAAAAAAATTACAAATACCAACAAAACATGTGCTCAACAACACTTGAAGGAACTGAAACAAAACTAATATTACAAGGTATAACCTTTGCTTCAAAAGAAATTTTTAAGGTAGATCTCATTGACTGAAATCATAAGCTCTTTTGCATCCAACTTTGGAAATTGGAAAGCATTGTGCGGATTACAACTTGAGATGACATAAGGGCCACTCCATATTATATCGACTTTGAGTGCTTACCTGGATTGGCTCTAGCTTGATCCCATTTAAACACAATGTCTCCTTCTTGAAAACTCCTAGCCACTACTTTCTTGTCAAAACACTTCTTCACTTGAGCTTGATTCAACTCCATTGCTTGCATGGCTTGATCTCTCAACTCTTCTAGCTCCATGAGTTACATGTATCTTACTTCTATTGGTATGAGTCACCATTTCACATTACTGGGCATGTTATCTCACTTAGGTGGGATTGTATGTCTGCATGTCAATTAGGGGTCATCATGGGATTCTCTTACACGTTAGTGTGTCATATGCGTCATTGGGAGTTACTTTTCTATTATGGGAATGTAACTCCCCCTCTCCACTTGAGTTGTCATGATTGCAACATTGGGGTTACTCAACACCTCCTATTTGTACACCATTTCTAATCTATGAGATAGAGAAAGAGTTTTGTGGCTTAACGAGGTTCTTCCCATTTGTCGAATCTTTGCATGCACTTTTGGTTAATGCTCACTCCTCCCGAGATCTCTTCACGTTGTCATTTACACATCTCATGGATGTTCGCATCATCCCTTGTGATCCTCGCATTTCAGGTTTTTGAACCCTCTTTCATGGTATCGAGATGATCTTGTGGATCTGTGCACTCCTTGGCATTTTTCGTGTGTTTTCGGCATTTCGGCATGATATACGCTTCTCATTGCATGTGTCATAATGGATATTCTGATTGTGCTCTTCTTGCATTGATTTCAGATGTTTATACCTCCATTTGGGTTGTTCCTGGTTCTAATCTCTTATTCGAGTGTTTGAGGTTGTTGTTTGAGTTTCGTGTTTTTCGGGTTTAGTGTCTTTGACCACTTGATTCTTCGGGGTTGCATATATGTTTTGGAGGTGTTCGATAGTTCATAGGTTTTAGGTCATGTTCCATACAATTTCAGTTGAAGGTATTGGTTTGGTTTTTAAGAGGATCATAAGAGCCACTTAAGGGCCCAACTCGGCCCCATCTCGCCGAGCTAGGAACCGAGTTATCCCTAGCTTGTTCTACATTACTCTCTCGATTTTTCCTTGGCCTCTCGTTTCATCTCGCTTTGATCAGGTTTGCATGCGTTGTTCATTTGGTCGACTCTTTTGTCATTGGCAATGTCAACCAACTCTACTTTGACTCTTGGGCTCCTGCATTTGTTTTGGCCTGTGACTTGAGTTTTGCTTGTTCTTGCATTGAACTTCCACTCAATGTTTACCTCTTCGTGGAAATGTTTAATCTCCGGCTCATGCTACCTCGCATTAGGCACCAACTCTACACCATCCACGACGTGGACCTGCCATGCCTTCTCTACTTGGGCTCGTCTTTGGTGGCTCAAACTCTAGTTTTTACATTCTCATTGGGATCCTCATGTTGTGCTTCCTATGTCGGATGTGCATCGTGTTGGTCGTGGGATTATTTTGGCCTTATGTTGTGCCTTACATTGTGCCTGCATTGGGCAGTGGTTGCCTTCATTGCTCCTCCCTGCGTGTTGCGCCATCCTTGCTCTCCCAAACAAGTCTCTCGTCGACCTTAAGCTCCCCCTAACTCATTGTTCATGTATTCCACATGCCATTACGAGCCCCATCGGTTGTTGCCTCGCTGATTCCTTCCTCCTCATGCCCAACCTTGTCATGTAACACTCTCCGAGCTCACTATGCTTTGCCACCCCTAACTTCAGAATTTGGTGCGTCTCCGCAGCTCACCTCCACCTCCATGCTCCACGTGGGCTCTTTCCTGTCCTCACCGTCGAGCCCTTGACCAAGCTAACCTACCCTTGAACTCGTTCCCACTTTACATTTGAACTCCCCTTTCAAATCATAAGTTGGTCCTTTTAATTAAAATGTGAGGTTTATATTAAATTTGGGTCGGTTTTTTTTAAGTGGGGGTCTTTATGAATAGTGGGGTGTTATTTAAGTGGTCAGGGGTGGTTAATAATGTGAGGTGCTTTTTTAAGAGGTGTTTTTAATTATTGTTAGGTTTTACCTTAATTAGAATCTAATTTATTAATTTGCGGGCCTTTTAAACATGGTCAAGTCTCAGTAATCATGTTTTTAATTATAATCCCTCTTTTATTATTTTTTCGTATTTGTCATAAAATAGTCAAATTGGGAAAAAAATTATTCCAAAACTAGGGTTATTGAGCTTTTCTTTTCACCGGTCGAGTTGTGGGGGGAGTGTGTCGCCATTATGGAGTGTCCGGGTCCCATTTGGACACCTTTTTGGCATTTTTCGATGGTTTTGAGTGCACTTTGGAGCTGTTTTTGGTGTTTTAGGCCCCCCTTTGGCTCGTTATTGCATTGTAGTGTTACTCTTCTCCTGCAGCTAGTGGAAACATCCGCCACAACCTTGCAACAAGAGATCCTTCTCTTTTGCATTGTGAGACACCCTTTTTCTCACGTTGAGCAGTGTTTTGTACCTTGTTTTTGTTTTTCACCATTGTGCTTGATTACCTACCTCCCTCTGCTTCCGACTTAGGACCTCATTGTGGCCTCCACTCTTATGCGACTTTTCACTTACTGCAAGGTGAGTGGTCAATTGTCTGACGTCGCATGAATGCACCCTATTGTAGTCATGCACTATCTAGTGCCGCAAACAAGGGGGTTATCATTGCCTCTATCTGATGTTGTATCGCTTACAAACATATTATCAGTTGAGTTTGATGTCTTGCATTCTTGCACCCTTCTTCTTGTGCATCTTGCACATTTTGATTTTGCTTCCGCATCATGGAGGATGCTCTTTCTAGACTTGAGCGTCGCAGGATCGCGTTACATGGCCTCCACTAGTTCTTATTGGGAGATATAACTATTCAGCTTGATGTGCTTCCATGGAACGCTACTTTGCCCATGAGGGTCTTTCACACTTCTTGCTTAGGCCAATTCCTACACCCACTGATCATCATCATCTTGAGGAATTTCTCGACACTTGTGACCATGATTCTGGTCACTTGATGACGTACGTCTCCAAAACTCTCTGGTTTCATGTGGTAGACTTAGATCCTCCCACTACATATGGAGCATCTTTCAGTCCCTATTTGGAGACCCTTCACCTGTTACCACTACAAAGCTCATTGTGGATCATTATCATGCTTCCATTCACTCTTCACACTCATGCTCCATTAGAGACCCTTTCTCTGATATAGATGTGACCATTTCCCCTTGTGCTCCATTGCATCTTGATTGCTCAGTTGACGACACTCTCTGTACACTTTTTTATTCCATTGAGTGCCTCATTGCTTCACCTTGGTCTTCCAGAAGCTCTTCGTAATAGTCGTCTATAATTGTCTCCTTTTATGCCTCGTGTGATGACAGTTCAGCTCACTGACTCGGACTCACTTGGTTTCGCTTTTGATGACGAGGATTGTGCTCCTAGTTTTGATGCCGAGAGTACTACAGAGGATTTTTCTCCTCCTTCTACCACCTTTCTAGAGAGTGTTGTCACCACTCCCATCTCATTAGATATTGATAAATCTACTTCTCAGCCTCATCCCGTCATTACATTATCCTCCTTTCCACTTCTAGTGAGGCCCCTTTCACTCCTCTACCTTTATTGGATGACTTATACATGTCCGACATTGCTCTACTCTTTGTTGAGCCCCCTCATTGGGATGATTATCTACCCGACCTTGGTTGTCTTTTGACAGAGTCCACTTGTGATGCACTACAGAGTTCCTCATCCTTCTATAGGTGTCTTGGAGGATTTCATCATCTCCATTGTTGGGAGTGCCCCTTCTAGGACTCTTATCACTTCCACTTTTCTAGAGTTTTTCATTGATCCACCCTTCTTTATGGATCCCTTTTCTCATTGTGGGGTTATTGTGTTTTGTTCACATCATTTGGACATCCTTTCTACTAGGGTGTTCCTTTTTCTCACTCTAACAGCTTCTACGCATGTGGCATTACCTTTGGTTCCTTAGCACTCCATTGTTAGACCTATGTCACACTTCCATGGACTAGACTCAGAGTTCTTCGTGTTGTTGCCTTTGGTTTCCTTTGCAGAGTGGGAAGACTTCTAGCACGTCATTTCTGTCCTTCCTAAGGTCAAACACAATTAAGTGTGGGTGGATCTTCTTTACTCTAGAGGTAAAGGACCACGTCATCGACACTCTTCTGGGAGACTTCCTAGAGTTGTAGAGTTCAGATCCGTCCATGGCATCTTTTGCATTCCTCTCACCTCCATCTTCTTCGTCTTTCCAAGAGATTTCCATTTTGTACATGGGTATCTTATCAGGCTCATCTATGGCCAAGACCCATCTTTGGCATCTTTCTTATATTAGAGAGTGTGTGTTTCTCTTGTGGTGGATGTTTTTCCCACCGGGTTTTCCTTCACTGTTTGGGATTATTTTGTGTATGGGTACCTCATCAAACTTGTGTGTCAAGACCCATTTCTCTTTTTGACTTTTTTCCTCATCCTAAGTTTTGATGAAAGGGGGTGTTGGTGTGAGTCACCATTCCACATCATCGGGCAAGTCATCTCACTTAGGTGAGATTGTAAGTTTGTGTGTCATATGGGTCATTATGGGATTCTCTTACACGTCAGTGTGTCATATGCATCATTGGGAGTTAGTTTTCTATTCTAGGAATGTAGCTCCCCCTCTCCACTTGAGTTGTCATGATTGCAGCACTTGGGGATTACTCAACACCTTCTATATGTACACCATTTTTGATCTATGAGATAGAGATAGAGTTTTGTGGCTTAACGAGGTTCTACCTCATTTTTCGAATCTTTGCATGCACTTTCGGTTGATGCTCACTCCTCTCGAGATCTCTTCACACTGCCATTCACATGTTTGGGGATGTTTGTGTTGTCCCTCATGATCCTCGCGTTTCAGTTTTCGAACCCTCTTTCAACTTCCTTGGCTTTAAATTCAAACATTTCTAGTGATTGATGAACTTCAAATTTATAAATTCAACATATATTGGCAACTTAGATTCCTTCCCATAGAAATTCTTGAAATGTGAGCTATCATTTAATATCTTGGGAGTGATTCTATCAGCCCATAAGACTAAATTTAGGTTTGTATGCGAATCACTCGATTCTCATCTAAGGTTCTTCTAATGATTCTTAGAAGATTCATATTTAATGATTAATGATGTATGTTACCTTAGGGATAGTATTTTGAAGATGTGCTCAAATATATTCCATTCTCAATATCCCAATCAATGATTTTTGTGCCAAGGAATGCCAAAGAATTATCAGATATGATTGTGGAAGGAACACAAAATCTGGTCACAATACTTTCATAAAAATTCAAGATGCTAGCTTCATTTGCTTCCTTCAAAGTAACTATCTCTCGCCCATTCGTTGAAGTAATATATGGCTTTAAGGATCCACTTCACCCAAGATTTTATGCAGATTGATTACTCCAATAAAATCCAACCCCCATTGCATGAATGGTTGATTTACAAAGATGGGGTGGAGTGGAAGAGCTGCTAGCCTTTCCTTTCCTGTGAAAAAGGCACACTTTCTACATTTTTTCACCCATGCATAATAGAACTTAAAAATACTAGGTCAATAATAACATCCTTTCATTATTTTGAGTGTTGTTGGTCTTGGAGCAAAATGTTCTCTAAGCGTGGCATCATGAAACTCATGTAATACCTTCTCAATTTGATCCTCCTTGACACACCTCAAAAGGACTCCATTGATATATTTTCTCGAACAAGATGTCATCAATAAACACAAAGGGGATAGACCAAAGTCTGAAATACCTTCGATTGGACTTGGTCAATCCTTAGGGGCATTGATTTATTTGAAGAAAGTGTTATGTTGCGGGTCCAACAATGGGTATGCATAGAATCTACGGGCTCTTCTTGATCATGTTGGAGCACTAAAACAACTTCCTCTTCATTTCACGAATTTGAAACCATATTCTCACACAAACCTTTTCCTCTGACTAGCTTAGTCACTTTGATATCAATGTTATATTCCATCACTTTGGTTATCCAACCAACTCTTTTCTCATTTAGATCCTTGTTCAAAATAAAATCTTTCACACCAACATGTGAAACCATAAGATGGATCTTATTGTTGGACACTAAATGTCTAAATTTCTTCAAGCTCCTTATAATAGCTAAGGCATGTTTTCTCAACAAATGAGTACCTTACTTCATAATATTTAAGAATTTTGTTGAAGAATGCAATTGGTTTCTCTTGACCTTCTTCATTCAATTGCATTAGCATGGCGGATATTGTGTCTATGCTACCAAAGGCATACAATGTGAAATCCCTAGTGAAACTAGGATTGTAAAGGATTGAGGCTTGTGCATTTTCATATTTAATGGCCTCAAATTTGTTCTTTCCTTCCATAGTCCATTTGAAAGGCACATTTTTCTTCAACATTGATGTTAATGGCTTGACAAGATTGGAAAAATTTAGAACAAAATGCCTAAAAAGTTGATTCTTCCTAAGAAGCTTTGTAATGCTTTCTTGTGGTTGGGTAATGGCAATACAAAGATGGAACTTACCCTTTCTAAGTCAATTTTTGGTGTATATGACTTGTCTCATCGTTACTCGATGTCTTTTCCACCTCATATGGTTAGTTGTCTTACTTAGTGAGAATAGGTTAATAGGGTTAGTTAGGGTTGTGTACACGTGTCATGCACAAGAGTTACACAACACTCCTATATGTACCTCTTATTTTTGATTTATGAGCATGTCAGACACATCGTTGTCTTTTCTTACTTGATTCTCATTTTTTGATTTGTGCTCTTGTTGATTACGTGAAGTGTTCTCATCACCATTGGAAGTGCAACCCTCTTCGATGTGCACGAGGTTCCACATTGGTTTTCTATCCCGTTTTCTTTGCATTTCAAGCTTTAAAAGTGGGTTGATTTCTTATAATAAAAGGGGTGTTTTTTATGTATGTTTGGATTTATAATAATTCGTAGGTGCATATTTAAAAGTGGGTGTTTTTAACGGTCGCTTTTATTATTTATAAGGTGGGATTAATATTATAAGGTAATTTTTATCATTAATAAGATTGGTGATAAATATTTCATAATCTAGGTCTTATTTTTAAATTTATTTAGGATCTAGTCCATTTAATTAAAGTGTATTATTTTTAGTTAAGTTCCTTTTATTTCTCGATTAGTAGATTAAATAGTCATTTATTTAACATTTTTAATCAATTTTTAGTCCTTTTTTGCTCTAAAATTAGCCAAATTGGATGTTTCCAAAGGTCGATTTTTTAAGCGTTATTGGCTATTTTTTTCTAATCATGTGTTGGAGTGTTTTGTAGCATTTTAACATTTTTTTGCTTTCGGGATCTTTTTCTACGTCTGGAGGTCCCCGAGACTTGTCTTGAGCCCGTTTTCTGCATTATAATAGCCCTTATCATTACTTCCAAACTAGTAAGCGTGTTCGCATAGTCTTGTAGCAAGGGGTTTTCTGTTACAACATGAGACATTTTTTCTCACAACAGGACTTGATTTCACCCTTTCTCTTGTTTTTAGCTTGTTGTACTTGTTTATAGTGTCAATTTGTTGCGTTCCATGAAACTTGATTGTGGTCTCCTCTTTTATGCGGTATTACGTTGATTGTAAGGTGAGTAGCCAATTGTTTCACGATGCGCACTCACACCAGATTATATCCAACGCACTAAACTATAAAGTGGTGAAATCGGGGGTTATAACATTGTCATGGGTGGTTGTGTTGCTTGTTTTTCTTTTTGCATTCCTTCTTTCTCTCTCTTCACTATGGATGTACTTTCAATTCATTTGCTTACGTTGTTCAAATTATTTGAATAGAGATTGAAAAATGGTATTGAAACTAAGGGGTAAAGGTTTATTTCGCATCACCATCGGAGTTGAGACTAAACTTGACGACGAGCCTGAAAATCTAAGTGGTTGAACCAAAGTGATGAAGCCTTAGGTATTCTTTGTATGTTTGTTTCTTCTGACTTTCTCTTCCACATTGAATCGTCTGAAACACCCAATTCTACGTAGAAAACATTAGATGAAATTTTTGGACAACAAGATGACATGAGAGTGTATGAGTTGGAAAAAACTATTAGGATTAACTCCTAGTGACTTTGAAAATCTACGGGCATTCTTCTCAAATTTCATCCATGCTAAATTGTTGTTAAATGAATGTAAAGTTGAGAACAAATACTCCCATTTGATCTTATCGATTCTCTCTAAGTTAGGCCCTGAATACTTTGTCTTCGCGTCAACTTTTCACACTACAAAATTTGCTCACGAGTAGTGCTTGGAATATGCCCTCATTTGACAATTTTTCATCCCAAATCATTTGAGAATAGGACAAACTCATTCAAGTGGGGTATCTCAAGTCCAAGTCACATGCTCTTGTGGTAAGTACTAGTAAGGGAAAGAAGACTGAAAAAAAGACATAGAAAAAGGACCAACCAAGAAAAAGCCAAACCTAACACAAACACTTTAATTTCTGAGCCAAAAGTGAAGAAAGAAAAGTGTAAGTGTTCCTATTGTAAGAAGACTAGTCATGAAGAGCATCAATGTATGAGAAAACAAATTGATCACCTTACTCATTTACTTGAGAAAAATCATATAGGTGTTCTGAGTCTATTAAACAAAATGATTCGAAGTCGAGTATTTCATTGCAAGAGAGTCTAAATTTGATAAGAAGAAAGGAAAGGCCCTTGTAGCTTGAGTCGCTCCTTCATTGACGTGGATTATAGATTCCGATTTCTCGCACTAGATGGCTTCTTCACATGTTGAGTTCTCTAACATCAAACCGTGTGGCATGTCCCAAATCACGTTGGGTGATGACACTATAGTGTCGGTTTCCGGTAGTGGATCGGTAGAGATGGATGGGGAACATTTAACCAAGTGTTGAGTGTTCCTAATTTATCTACCAATCTCTTATCCATTTACCAAATCACTCACACTTGGTGAAGGAGTGCGAGTGGAATTTTTCCTAACTTGGTGATTATTCGTGAGCTTCATAATGACACTACACAAAGGGCGAAGGGAAAGGTGGATCACCATTCACGGTTGTATACATTTTCCCACTTTACTTCTGATTTGACACCCACTGCCTTGCTCACTCATGCAAATGAGGTTAGTAAGCTATGGCATGAGCATTTTTGCATTTGAATTTACGTTACCTTGAACAATTAATCCAAAGTGAAATGGTCAACATGTTATCCTGTGTAATATTTTCTAAAGGTCTTTGTGAGGTTTGTGCCCTCGGAAGCACCCTGAAAAGAGTTTTGACAAAGGAAAATCTTGGAGAGATACTCGTCCCTTGGATGTTGTTCATAATGACATTTCTCTCGCCCTTTTTCGTCTCATTCATTTACCGATCTCTTTATATACTTACTTTCATTGATGAATTTTTGTGTTATACTTGGGTGTATTTTCTTAATCTTAAGTTTGAAGTCTTCGAACATTTTTAGGACTTTAAGGATCTTGCTAAGAAATAAGTAGAACAATCTATCAAGGTTATTTGAATCAACAATGGAGGAGAGTATGTGAGCAATAGATTTGAGGATTTTTTTACTTCTTAAGGGATTGCTTTGTAGCATACAATTTCTTACATCCCTTCATAAAATGGAGTTGCAGAACAAAATGATCGAACGCTTAAGGAGATGGCCACTTATATGGTTCACTCGAAGTCCCTTCCTCCGAAGCATTGTGCTAAAGCAATGAATAGTGCTTGTTACATTCAAAATTAAGTTCCACATAAGGAAATAAGAGGGATGACACCCTTTAAAGCCTAGTATAGACGCAAGCCCGGTGTTGAGAAATTTCAAGTCTTTGGATCCAAGGCTATGGCCTAGGTTCTCAAGAAGAAATGCAAGGATTTGTAACCATATTCCAAACCTTATATATTTGTAGCGTATCATGATGGTATGAAGGATATGGATTATTGAATCCTATTTCTCATGATCTTTATATTGAGAGAAGTGTGAAATTCGATGAGTCTTCTTTGACTTCTACTTCTCTACCTTATGAGGTTCTTATGCTTTTTGATTCTGAATCCAACTCTTCGGATGATGATGTTGTTAAGCATGCTCCTCCTCTTGATGCTCCTCACCTCTTGACCCTCATGTTTTGAAGTCTTCTGATTTTGATTGTAGTGTTGAGTGGAACCTTGTTCCTTCTCACTCAAGTGAATAATCTTCCTACTTAGATTTTGGTCCTCCTAGACCTCGTTGGGCTAGGAAAACTTTGCAGAGTGTTGGAGAGTGAATGGGAGATCCTTCCTATAAGAGGATGAATCGCTCGATTTCATTATACCCCACTCCTTATTTGCCTTCGATTTTGACCCTTAGTCTTTCCGGGAGGCTTCTAGTATTCTGAGTGGGATTTTGCTATGGATGAGGAATATTCCTCACTCATGAAGAATGATACTTGGGATCTCACCCCTCTTTTGTAAGGAAGAAAAATCATTCAGTGTAAGTGGGTGTTCTGAACAAAGTATGGTGTAGATGGAGACATCGATAAGTTTAAATCATAATTAGTAGCTTAGGGTTTCTCCTAGGTAGATGAGGTTGATTACTCAGAAACCTTTTCTCCAGTTATGAATATGACTTCTATTCAACTCGACCATCTTCATCACCGAGGAAAAAAAAAGGGAATTCCATTAGATGGACATTAAGAGTGCCTTCCTTCATGGGACCTAGAGGAAGATATATACATGGAACAACCTCCGAGTTATGTTCATGATCCCTCCCTCATTTTTAAGTTAAAGGAGTCTCTTTATGGTATGATAAATTACTCTTGGGCTTGGTATACCAAGATGGACTCCTTTTTACTTACATTAGGGTTCACTTGGTGTAACTGTAAACCAAATTTTTACATTATGTGGTAAGATGGCTCCATACTCATCCTTGTTCTATATGTTGATGACTTATTGATCACAGACAATTCTTCCTCTATCATCGATTCTATGAAGATTTGCTTATCCAACAAGTTTTCTGTCTGATTTAGGATTTTTTCATTACTTTATTGGGATTCAAATTTCACAATCTAACTCGGGTATTGTGATTTTGCAGCATAAGTAATCCCTTGATTTTCTTGCTCGATTTCATATATTCGATTGTAAGCCTTTTCCTACTCCTTTCCTTTTTGGGTTTAAGTTGTTTTCTGATTTCTCTATTCCCTTGGTTGATGATAGCCTTTATCAATAATTGGTGGGGAGCTTGATTTACCTTACTCACATGCGTCCAGATCTATCATATGTTGTTGGGATCATTTCAAAATTCATGCAAGAGCCTCATGAGTTGCATTGGAAAGTAGTGAAGCAGATCCTTCACTACATTCATGGCACTTACAAAAATGGCATCCACTATCTAGGAGGAGTAGATATTGACTTAGTTGGATATATTGAATCTGATTAGGCTAGTGATCTTGATCATCGAAATCTACCTTAGCCTACAATTTTCTCTTGGTTTGGGTCATGTTAGTTGGTCTAGCAAGAAGCGAACACAATTGCAATATCTTCTACAGAGGTAGAGTACAAAGGAGTAGTTAACGTTGCCACATAAGTTTTTTGGTTACATGGTATCTTGATAGAGTTTGGTATTCACTATCGGTAGCCTACTATCATCTACTACAAAAACATGAGCACCATCTCGATTTTCTGAAATATAGCTTAGCATCAGTAGATGAAGCACATCAAGATACATATGCATTTCATTCAAGAATTGATCCATGATGACATCATAGAATTTCTCAGACTGTCTTTATTAAACTTCGATATGGTTGCAGGAATTTTCACCATGCCCTTCACTAAGGTGAAGTATCTTCACTTGCGATCTCTATTTGGGGCAAGGTCTTCTACATCCGCCCATCTACTTCGGGATTTCTAGTCCTCTTTTCCTCTTCCTTTTTTCTAGAGAGATTTTGTTTATATATGGGTACCTTATCAGGCCTAGTTTTCGGGCCCCATTAACACATCTTTCTTAGGTTGTTTAGGGAGTCTTATCTCTTGTAAGTGGAGATTTTCACTTAGGGATTTTTCCTCCATTACTTGAGATCCTTATTGTACATGGGTACCTCATCAGGCCTAGTTGTTGGGACCCATTCCTCTCTTCTTCTTCTTCTTCCAAAAAGATGTTGTTTGTACATGGGTACCTTATCATGCCTTTAGTTGTCGGGCCCCATTGACATATATTTCTTAGTTGTCTAGGGGAGTTCTCTTTTTAGTTATAACTTTCCATGACCTCTACCTCAATTTCAATGAAGGGGGTGTTGGTGTATATGAATTTTATCGTCGTCACTCAGCATTTTATCCACCTCATGTGGTTTTTCATCTCACTTAGTGAGAGCAATAGGGTTAGTTAGGGTTGTATACATGTGTCATGCACATGAGTTACACATAACTCTTATATGTACCTCTTATTTCTGATCTATTTATCATGTCGATACACCGTTGTATTTTATTACTTGATTATCATTTTTTGATTCGTGATCTTTTTATTACGTGAAGTGTTATCATCACCATTGGAAGTGCAACCCTCTTCGATGTGCATGAGGCTCCGCATTGATCCTCGCAGAACAATCGAATATAAATTGTTAATCCCTCCTTAGAGACAATGTGGCCAAGGATCTTACCTTCATGTGCTAGGAAGATACATTTCTTGGGATTGAGAGAAACCCCAAACTATCTACACATTTAAAATACTTGCTTGAGATGGAGTAGATGATCATTTGCATCCTTGGAGAACACTATGATATCATCAAGGTAGACAAGAACAATGCTATTAATCAACCCTTTGAATGCCATATCCATGGCTCTTTGAAATGTTTCTCCTACATTAGAAAAACCAAAGGGATTGTTTTGTTAGGCATGAGTTCCCCATTTAGTGGTAAATTTTGTTTGGAATGAGTCTTCCTACTTTACCATAATTTAATTATACCCCAAATATCCATCTAATAGGAGAACCTCTATAACCCTGCTACCATTTACAAAAATTTCTCCATAAAAACATCGGATAATGATCTTTCGTAGATGCTTTATTCATATCCCTAAAATCAACACATAATATGATCTCCCCATTTCTATTCTGCACTAGAACTAGGTTGGAAACCCATGATGAATGCTTGATGGGGAAAATGATGTTTTACTCAATCGAATTGTTTAATTCCTTTTTCATGAGAGGCTCAATACGCGATTGACATGCCTTTGTTTTTACCTAATGGTCTTGGCCATTAGATCTAGATCAATGGTATTTTGTGCCAAATTAGGATCAAAACCCCTAAGGTCTTCATAACTCCATGCAAAAACATTAACAAAATTTTGAAAAAGGTCTACAAATACATGTTTCTCTTATGGAGTACATACCTTGCCAATCTTTAGAAACTTTCCTTTTCCAACATAATTGGTTCATAATCCTCACCTTTGACTGTCATGTTTTCATTTTATTTTCTAAGATGATCACGAATTGAAAATGGATTCCAAAGTCACAAATCCTTTGAGAGGTTTCTTTGATATGAGTTGGAGAATTTGGTCTCCATATGTTTTCTCTAATTTTTCTTGATTTCTTGATGAAAACTCAACTTCTTCTTGGATAAAATTGACAATATTCGATCACTCTCAAACACTTTCCAATTTGTGTTATTTTCTGGTATAACAAGCCTCACCACTACTCGACATGTGGTTGTAACCCATCCTTCTTGAAGTTTTCAACAATGTAAAACTTTACTCCCACTTGTGGCTAATCCATTAGCTAATTTATTTTATTTCCTTGGTATGGCACGAATGTTTAAAGCTTCAAAATACTCCAAAAGGTCCCATACTCTATGCTTGTAGGCTCTTTGCATATCATTCCTAGCCGCATTAATTCCTCCTCGAATTGATTTACTATCAAGTAATTATCCCCAAAATATTGCAATTATTTGGCATCCTTCTTCCTTTCCCATTGTAGGCCATAGATGAGAGATTCATATTCTATTGAGTTGTTAGAACATCTAAACCAAAATATGAAAGTCGAGTAATACTTCACACATGTGGGAGATTTAAGCACTACACCTCCTCTTGCACCTTTTCGAATCCTTGAACCATCAAAGAACATATTCCAAATGCCATAATTTTGTTCATTATTTTATTTTACAACATCATACACAGATGAATTATCTTCATGCAGACAATAGATGTGAAGGCCAGCTTATTCAATCTTTTTATAGGTATCACAACCATGGCATTTAGTTCCCCATTCATCAAGCAAGAAATATGGGATTCCTTATACTTATGTGTTTGTTTCTTGGATAAGGGGTGATCCTCTCGATAAAAATATACAATTTTCATTGATGGGGATAGGAACATAAGGCTCTATATGGTATGTGGCAATAGGTTTAGACCTTATGTAGCTTTGGTGCCATATTTGGTTCTCAAAAAATATATGAGACTAATCCGTGGATAAGTACTCATTGATCTTAGTAGTGAAATATCTTGAGAGGCGTAAGAAAATAACGGTGGAAGGTTAATGATGAAAACATCCCGTGGAATTGAAAAAATCAAGCATGCATGTAGTGTGAGGCTTAGACCTCTCGACAACTCTAATAATTACCACCACAATTCCATCTAATTGCACCACTCCTTTAGAGAGAGATTCATATTTATTTCGAGGTGATCTACTTTACTGTTTAGGCATCACTGAATTTCTTGCCCCGAGTCGACTCATGAAATTATGAATCAAGTGATTGCCAATAATCGTGGGATACATAGAAGGGGAGGTTTCATACTCTTCTTTGGCTCATCATCCTTTTGTTGAAGTGTGTTAATGAGCACAACCTTGTTCTTCTCCTTTGGGTGATTGATGCAGTGTAGGATGATCAACCATGGTGGTTTAGAGGAGATCTCTCTACCTAGGAATAGCTAGAGATTCCCATATTGAGATGTTCATGTTAGTCTTCTTCATTTGCTTTGGGATGATGAAAGGAGCACCCACTATCTTCTACAATATAGGGGAAACACTTTCCTTTCTTATTTGTTCTATCCATGGATTTTCTTTAGATGGAAAAATTCTACTCCATGGATTTCATTTGAGTTGTGCATTCTAGTCAACTTGCAGAAATTATTTGTTGCATCGAAACATATTTACTCGATGGGTCCGCAATGTTTTGCAGATTGTTTGTTGAAGCTTGAAATATGCCCAAGTTTGCAGGTTTTATGATTTGGGGATACTAACTTGTTGAAGTAAGAAGTGGAGTTCTTACCTCCACTTGCATTATTTTTGACCTAATGTTCACACCTATGATTAAAGAAGATGCTTGATTACTTCCTTGAAGTTGACCAATCCCGTAGAATCCCTCCATTTTCGATTCACAAGTGAAGTGTCACTTGGAGGAATTTCTTGAGGAATTCCCTATTGCAAATTCTCCTTTGTGGATACATCTTGAGAAAAATATGCATTTTACGCCATCAAAGGTTGTTTTAAAACACCATTGTGATGCATCTATTTCTTGAGTAGACTCCTTAAGAGGCCTTCCAGAATGGGGTATACCTATTTCTATAGTCATTATGGGTTAGAAATAGTAAAACAAGAGAGTATCGTTATGTTTTCCTAGAATTTGTTATTCTTGCATTAGTTATCCTTGTCCCTTTATGTCTCATACACATTGCACTCCTGACACCTTTCTTACATTTCACCATTTGACACCTTGTTCATCCATTTTCTTGATCCATGACACCTATTTTTCACTTTACATGACATTTAGATATCCTTGGTCGACGCCATCACCCATGGGAGATGGTGTCGGTGTTAGGTTTTTCCCTAGCCGATATTATCATCACATGAAATGGCGTCAGGTATATATACACATCATACTTTGACTTTCATAAAGAAGGAATCCAGAATAACAGGAACTATCCATTCACTCTTCTCTTTTGTGCCAACTTTGTATTTTCTCGCTTTTCCTTGGTTCATCTTACACTTGACTTGGATTGGATTGATACTCTTTCTTGGTTGGATTGCTTGCACTATTTGGGTCATCTATAGTGAGTCTAGGACAAGAATGATGTTCCCCTTCTCCACCCAATAATGATTCTCTCTTGGTGTGCTTCTTTATAGAGAGATAGATGCATCAACGACCACCCCATAGGTAAGTTCTCTAACTCTCTTTGTCATTTTGCATAGATTAGTTCATTTCCCTTCCCCATTGCTCTATGTTAGCTTAATATTGTATGAACATCGATGTTAGTTAGCATATTTCTCTTATATGATCAGCTCCTTAGCTTTCCTTCTCTTTATTTTCAATTATATTGTAGTAGTATAGATTGTGCATGCTTGACTTATCCCCATCGATCTATATCTCTCCCCCATCTACCAATATCCTAGAAGGGTACTCTCCTCTATCTTGACTGTAGGCCTTGGAAACCCTAGGTTGACCTAGTGTAGGGATTACTACCCTATGGATATGTGACCTTAGCACTCACTTGTAGCCCCTTTAAATCAACCCATTGTGTGTCGGTTCATGTGTGTCTCCTATTCATTGCCTCAATACCCTTGTAGAATGGAATACTTAGGAGTGTAATCCATTGATACATTCTTGGCCCACCATACATTTCTAGTGAACCCAACGTGAATCCTACATGCCTCCTAATCTAAGCACAACTCATTAAAAGCATCCATCTTCAACTTGATCTCATTCCAAACCACCAAAAATATAAAAACCTTAAACATATTTCTACACAGAGCCCATCACCTAGGATCCCTTGTCTGCTTTGGCATATTTATTTCGAGACACCTTTGGCCCTAGTCTAAACTAACTTTTGCATGGTCGATCCCTTCTATTTTTCCAAATTTGACTTTCCTACATCGGCATCATTGTGTAAACTTTCCTACACGGTTCGATTATTTTTATAAGCTCCATCTTAGGACTTTCTCTCTGCCATATTATCACTCCATCATGGAGTATTTAGGCCTAGGGTCTTCTGATTATGTTGTGTAGATATTTCCTAAAACCTATCATCCTGAAGTTGAATTCCCTTTTGCATGGATATTTGTGTCATGTAGGAGTACTAGAAAGAAACCTCCCATCCTCTATAATGACCTATTTTGGGATGAAGAAGAAAATAAAAATGAAAAAACTTTGATCATCCTCTTGAGATTCAAAATTCCTCATGTAATTTCCTCAATACAAGGATGAATCAAGAAATGCTTGGAAAACATCTCTTTGAATTTGTCTCCAAAACTTGATAATAGGGCATAAAAAAGGGAAAGGTCATGAAGTAGGTTCATCTAAAAATGCCTCCAATTTTGACCCTACCAACCTTATTCTCCAACTTATTGATAGGATGAGCCAACAATCAATCTGCTACTATGACTCAATTCCTTCAAATACAAGCTAACATGACTCAACTAGTCAATTTCCCTACAATGGGCTCTTAGGGAACCACACCCCCTCCTTTTCCAAATGGCCTAATGGGGTGCCCATCACCCAACCCCCTATCCAAAACAAAGTCTTAAGAGTAGTCCAACAAGAGCCTCTAACACCTTACATTGCTAACATGGATATTGGTGGCATTGCTCCTTCTATCTCCTATGACGAGTCCATTGATCCCACCCTTCACATCAAGGCCTTTGGTAACCTTTACAAGGAATGGATCAAAACCAATTCATACACTACCACCAAACTCTTGGCTAAGACCCTTACTAGAGATGATTTGGATTGGTATCATACCTTACCTCCTAATTCCATAGTTGAGCTAGAGTCCTTGGTGACAACCTTGGTAAATGAATTTCAATATCATGATCTACCTAAAAATATCAATGCTTTCATTAACTACCAAAATCTAAAAATGAATTAACACAAGCTTTCATCAAGTGTTGGAAGACCCTATCTACATGAGTAGAACATAATATGCCTAATGATAACCTCTTCCAATTCTTTTCTTACGAGCTCTTAAACCTCACCTTCAATACAAGGTTAGGTCCTTCTCTCCCACCTCTCTAGAAGAAGCTTTTGAAAAAGCTAAAAGACAAGATTATCTCATGAGGGAGTTTGAGAAAGTTCCTCCTAAGACAAAACTAATAAACAAGTCCAAATCCTTTAACATCTAAGAACAAGAATGACATATGACAAAGTCTTCTATACTCTTCCTCTTGTTACTTCTTCAAATAGGACCATTTTCAACATTGATCAAAAAACTAATAAAAAAAATCATCCTAACTATCATCAACCATTGAGCAAGGAAGAGTTGAAACATCACTTACTAATATTTAGCATGATCTTAGATCCTTCTTAACATGTTCCTTAATGGCATGATGAAAGTAAATTTTATTGGTGGCATGCTAATTAGGGTCACTCTCATGAAAATTGTCATGTACTATGAACAACTGTCCATCAAATTTTTCCTAGGTTCCCCAATTTGACCATGATACCATCACTTGAGAGTGTTTGACTGAAGCGGTCAAAGCCCATGATGTGATAAAAAAATATCACCATGAAGCCATCAACCAAGCTAATGAGAAGCTACAGATCTTCTCTAATCCCATGCCTAACCATAATGTTGTTGAGAATTCTAAGAAACAAGAACATGCTATAATGACCAATGTAGTTGACATAATATCCTCCTCACAAAATATTGTTGTCATGAATGATGTTAGGCGTGTCATAGCTTATGTAGAAATGAATACCCTACATCATTCCATCCTCGGAATCATAGAGTTATATATCCTTCTTCACCTCAAAACAAAGCTTCCCAAAGTAAAAACTTTTTCTCCTCCAAATGCCATTAGACTCCCTATGTGAAAAATCTTCTACACGGGATGATGACGTCTAAAATATTTTTATAGCTACAACACACCATCGACTCTTGTGAAAATAAAACTTACATGGCCGATGACGTAGAAGTTGAGAAAAAATAATTTTAAAAGTCTCTTTGATCACACCTGCTTCTTCTAGATTTGTTTTTAGGACTCCCATCACTCTCATCCTACTACACAACTTAGTCATGATGAGTGGGATCCTCTTGAAGCACTTTCCCAACTTCCTAGCCAAGTCCCCTTTTTAGAACTCATGCGTACATCACCTCACCACCATGAGCATCTCATGACAACATTGTTTTGACATGAACATTCCCTTTCCTCCTCTTTGGGGTAGAGTCCCACATTACATGGCTCAAAGGAAATCATCCACCATTAATGTGAGGAGCTCTCATTCATACCGAACCTTGCCATAGATGCTCACTCTTGCATTCATTTCCCTATAGCCTCTATGATCCTTGATGAGCTCTTGCTCCATGCAAATGATCCACCTCTTTTCATTTTAGTTTATATTGGTCACACTATGGTCAAACATGCTCTCATTGATGAAGGATCCGACACATGTGTGGCCTCATTAGACTTCATTAAGGCTCTTGGTTACTCCATAGATAACTTGAAATCTACACGTACCACTTTCCAAGGGTATGATCACCAAAAGATGCCCCCATGGGGTGCATATGGTTTCCTATCACCATCCCTCCTAGACTATCACATGTCAAATTCATGGTCTTCAAATTTCCTCTATCTTATAATATTCTCCTAGGGATGACCTTGACTCATCGCATGTGTGCCATCACTTCTTCTACATGTAAGTGTGTCAATTTTCTCACCAAGGAGCTATTTATAAGATTCAAGGGGATCATAATCCTTAGAACTATGATACACTCCAAAAAAAGGGACATACAAGCTCCCAACACTAGATGAATTATATCCTATCCCCTTTCGAATATATCAACGTTTTAACTATCCTATAGATTCTCTTCGCAAAATGTCGGTCATCCCGAATTGGTTGGGCGCATGCCTCCCAATATGATGGAGTCAGATGATGACGAGCCCGATGAGGTCACAATTAGAATCAATACCTCTAATATTCCTAAAATAATCATATCCCAAGATGCATCCTTCCTTGTGGCCTCATTCTCGTAGGAAGAAGCCTTTGGTTCTTCAAATCATCTCACATACACCATATCCCCCACTAGAGCATGTGGTCCGACTAGAGACCATAGTTGACTCTTATGTGTGGTGGATGCCTCCACATCATATTATGATAATGGTTACGCTTTATATGATCCCCATCTAGCTAGCTATGCCCATATTTGTGATAGGAGGTCTTATGTTACCAATAAACCCTTCGCACCAACACACGCTCACGATGTGAATGTCATCCTCATACAAGAGGAATCCTCAAGTATGGTCAAGCCTTCTTCTATCTGACTGGTGCCCGAGCCTTAGATTTCTCCACTAGCCCCTTCACCTCATCTCCATCACTCACCACATTTGAGCCATCTTCCCTTATAGAAGTAAATGATTATGTCACTAACTTTGACTATGAAGTCGATGACCTTATGGGTGATGATCCTATCTATTTGTGCCTCGATGACTGAGAGAAACAAATTGCCATCGATCTTCACCCATTACATCGACATCGTTTTCCCACATACTATCTCTATCTCATAGCACTTCACATGAGACTTCCCCTACCTCTTTCCTTTCCCTTATGACCCTCGGTCCTCTATGACTGAGCCATATTGTACATGGAACGAGGCCCTACGGCATGATGTTTCAAAATTTAGAGCCTATCAACACCACATGAAGAAGCTCAAAGTTGAGGTTAAATGAGATCAAACTAGAAAGGCTATGCACAACCTTATTTCAGATCCCTTCTTTTTTTCTCATCACATGGTATTGCATGCATGCATACAATGTTGAATTGCTATCGGGTTATATAAAAAGCACCATGTTCCTAAGAAACCTCTTCCCGTATAATCGGAAGCATATGGGCTGATTCCTCTCAAACCACCACATTCCCCTCGACCAACTAGACCACAAGCTACTTTACAAACCCACCTCATCTTGATCCTCGTCCCTCTATGAATGATATTCGACATGACATTCTCACCTCACTAGAGGATCAGATCGATGACACTTATTTTCCATGAGATCTAAAGTTCATCAACAAGTCACTATTACACAACATGCCATAGAGGACCTCATGACTCATGTTAGAAGTCACATCTTAAATCAAGTTGATGAAATCATCATTGATACCTTATGATATTTTCCCCTCGTGGCTAGATATCTCTATAATACCTTGATGACACTTTTCTTTTCCTTCTTTGGCTTGAGCTCTCACCTTCACTTTGGGCTCTCACCCCCACTTGGGTTTTTACACACTTCCTTTTTGGTCTTGATCTTGGGTTTTCATCCTTTCTTCTCTTACATCCTGATTTTTCCCACTCAAATGGATCATTATCTCATGTATCCTTTCCTTAGTTTCATCCTACTCATTGGAGTGTCCTCGCGTCATATTCCCTATATTTAGCTTTGATTCACCCCGGTATTTCTTATGGTATCACCATGATATTTTGTGCATCCTCACTTAGGCTTATGGCCTTTTGCTTGGATTTATTTACCTAATCACGTCCTGACATCCTACCATTAGATGTCTTGGCCTTGTTCTTCCCCTTCACTTCTTCACATCACGTGGGTTGGGATATCTTATTGATTCCCTTCCCACCAGATTTTATCTATCTAATTATCATTATTCCTTAAGTACCATGAGTATCATTACATACATACATAAAAAAAGGAAAATGATAAGAAAAACAACATACACACAACAAATATCCAATATACAATATCATCCTAAAATCATCATCTATCTATATATATCTCAAATCAGTTTTTATACATCGAAAAAATGATACAAAATCAATACATGGCTCTAGTCCATCTACAATATTGTCAAAAACACCCTCACCCCCTATGGGGTCCTCTAGATGCTTTGGGTCGATGGGGTCATACTAGTGGTATCTCGGATATGTGAGCTATAGACTCTACCCTAGATCGGGCTGAGGCCTCTCCATGCACTCTCACAGGTTGTGCCTCTAATGCAATGATCCTCTCTACTCACCTCTCTCGATCATTTGATAAGTGGGCTTCTACCTACTCTGAACTAGGGCCACCTGCATATGCAATAAGATTTGTAACATCACATCTATATTTCTTGTAGTCATTAGTGCCTATGCATCTTTATATCCTCCATAAGGTCCTCGATGCCTCTCCAACAAGATGAAAAGCACTCATGAGTCTCCTAATGATGGTTGTTAGATCCACCATCATTGTAGTATCTTAGACATCCAACACTAGATCCAGGATCTCATGGTGGGAACTCTCTATCAGGGAGTTCCACTCCACCATTCACTTTGTAAAACCAAATAAAAGACACACATCACTTACGATACACATACAAGAACTATTCTCAACACATCTAAATAACATCATGACACACATACCTAGTTTCCCAAGCCTCTCCATGATGGTCTCACCATCTCTATGACGGTCACCAATACCTCACCCTCATCCTCATTGTTACAAAAAGGTTGGCTCTTACATATATTCCCACCTATCTTGGGGCACCAATATCATGTCCCTATATGCTATGGTCTGGGCCTTTGTCTCTGTACACAACCATCTACACCTCAATCAATCAAAGGTAACCTCCTTCTGCCTCCACATCTTATGATCCCTCAACCATGTTGTTAATGGTTTCCTATTAATCCCCATCTAGGTGATAGGAGATCTACTCCAATTTCACCTTGGACATAAACTCGTGTGGTGGATCCTCCATCGGATCCCTCCTCCAAGCCACTAGCCGCATGATATGTGTGGGGCCATGAAACATCCCCACCATGCTTACACTAGCTCTCCACCATGTTATCCTCATTGTTCGTACCCTATGGGGCCATAGTGTTGATACCATTACCTCTCCTCCTATGATCTCTCTCTAAGCATGACGACATGCTAGTAGGGTGGTAATGGTGGTATCACCATGAGCACTAGTCACCCAAACTACCATAAGACCCTACTCTCACTGAATGGGTCTCCACCCAATAAAAGTAATGCCCTATCACCTCGGTGATGGAACCTAAATACTTTGATCTGGGCCAATTGGGCCACTGATCCACATTCCTTGTGTAAAGCTTCCATATGAAATCATCTGGACCCACCTGTGCTAGTGGATGGAATGCTATAAGTTCCCTCACAATCAACCCATGTGCTCACTAAAGTACTCTCGGGCATCTAATACTACTACCAATGGTGTCCTATCGGCCTATACATCAGAACCTCTCATATATCCAAGTTGTCAATAAAATGATGGGTCCACCACCCTTTGTCCCCTATGTCTAACCCTATATAAGTCATGCACCAAATGTACCCATATAGTGGTGCCCCAACTCAATAATACACCCTATTCCACAACATCTTTGGAGATAGATATAAAAAATAGGGAATGGCCCCATCTTCCTTGAACACAATATCCATGTGCATAACAATCCCCATAACTACTTTCCGATAACCATAATCCTCGTAGATGTACTATGTTGACTCGAGTCGATCATAACATACCCTCATCATATGTCTCACTCCCAGTATCCCATATGGCTAAGGCTCTCTCACTCTGCAACATCATGTGTCAAATCACAATACATATGGGTCCCTCAATGGGTAACCCAAAAATCCATGAACATCCTATAAATCAGGGCCATCTCCATGGTCTCATGTCTCATCCACCACCAAAAGGTGTTGGACCTAGTCTCCCATATAACCAAAAACATCTAGAGTAGGTCTAGATCTAAAGGTATCTTGGGCATCTACATGATGCCCCAAAACCCCAACCTTATGATTGGGTCACCTCTACCTAGATGAATATGAAATCAAACCACTAAGCCAAGATACATCCAAATCCTCCATATGGATCTATGCTTCTCCTGCACCCATAAAATGACAAAAAAATAGGCATCAAAAATCTAAAAATCAATTTTGGCATGTAAAAAAATAAAAATTTACAACTCATTTGAAAGTATTCCTATGCCATCACTCCCCTAGGGTGCACCATCAACCCCCTGAAAACTCTCCTCACCATCCTAATGTCATCGGTCACTCTTGCTTTAGGGGGCCCAACATGGCGTCTAGCCAAAAGCACGGGCCATAGATTTTCAAAAATTCAACCTCAAAAAATGACAAAACAAAAAATGAAATTAAATCCCTCCCAAACCCACTTGTATTTTTTCCTAACCTACCCTATGACACAAGTTTGAACAAAATGACACTCTAATGACTCTAAAAACATAAAATGACCAAATAAAACCTAATTACCCAACAACATTAAATGCAATGACTTACCTTTGGTTGCGCTCCACCACGTGCACTACCTCTTCATCCTCTGCCACCATGTCATACTGTGTCCATGTCATCAAAAATACACTCAAATTTGGAATTCTAGAGCTCAGTTCTCTCAATTCCAAAAATAAAAATAAGCAAATAACAAACCAAAATGATTATATAAACACAACATTTCTATTCAAATTCAAACACGATAACCCTAAATCTTCAAACAACTATCCATTTTTTTCTCATGAACTCTGAAAAATGTGTCATTTTTTTTTGATTTGATCATGTTGTCATTCTTTCACTTCAAACTATTATATATATGCATACATTGAAATAATTTCAATTTTTCCTATTTTTGACACCATATCACCATACCACTATGACATTATGACATCTCGACACTATGACATGACATCCGTCCCATGGGCCCCTAGTTAGGTGATTTATGTCTTATTTTACTGATGATCCTCTAGTGTTTCCTTTCAGTTTTCTTCTTCTTTAGGGTTCTTACAACATTGATTGCACCCACACATGGCAGGACAAGTGACACTATCAAGTACGCATTAGTGGGTATATTTCATTTCAGCTAGTCCTTTATGTTCTTACTTTCAGTATCTTTTTTGATTTCGGTGTTACAAATTGTTTCTTTCCATTGACCACCCCATGTTTCACTATTGCATGACATGCAATGATCAATGGCTGGGGCATATGTATACACCTAATTTTTCATCTTAATCTTTCATACATGTTACTAACAATTTCCTTTGTGCGTAGATAAGGGTCATTGATGCATCTATTTCTTGAGTGGGTGCCTTAAGGGGCTTCTAGAGAATGGGGTATGACTATTCACATAGTCATTATGGGTTAGAGACAATACAAAGAGAGTATTGCTATGTGGTCCTAGATTTATTTATTCTTTTATTAGTTATCCTTGTCCTTTATGTCTCATACACATTGCACTCCAAACACCTTGCTTGTATTTCACTATTTGGAACATTGTTCACCGATTTTCTTTTGATCTATGACACCTCTTTTTCACTTTACATGACATTTAGATATCCTTGGTTGACGACACATCACCTGTGGGTGATGGTTTGGGTGTTAGATTTTTCCCTTGCCAACACCATCACCCATGGAGCGATGACGTATATATACACATATACTTTGACATTCATAAGGAAAACAAAATCACATGAACTAGTCATTTCACTCTTCTCTTTTGTACCAAATCCACATCTACTCACTTTTCCGGTTCATCTTGAACTTGACTTGGATTGGCTTGGACACTCTTCTTTGTTAGATTGCTTGCACTAATGGTCATTTATAATGAGTTTAGGACATGAATAGTTTCCCCTTCTCTACCCAATAGTGATTCTCTCTCGGTGTGTTGCTTCTTTGGAGAGATAAATGCATCAATGACCACCCCATAGGTAAGTTATCTAACTCTCTTTGTCATTTTTCATAGATTAGTTCATTTCCCTTCCCCATTGCTCTATGTTAGTTTAACATTGTATGAACATTGATGCTAGTTAGCATGTTTCTTTTATATGATCATAGCCTTAGCTTTCCTTATATTTATTTTAGTTATATTAGAGTAGTATAGAGAGTACATAGTTGACATATCCCCCATATATCTATATATCTCCCCATCTACCGATATCCTAGAAGGGTACTCTCCTCTATCTTGACTATGGGCCTTAGAAACCCTAGGTTGACCTAGTGTAGGGATTACTTGCCCTTTGGATATGTGACCTTAACACTTGCCACAACCCCTTTAAATCAACCCATTGTGTGTCGATTCATGTGTGTCTCATATTCATTGCCTCAATACCCTTATAGAATGGAAAATTTAGGAGTGCAATCCATTGAGATACATTCTTGGCCCGCCATACAAAACTAGTCGTATTAGGATTTTAGGACTAAAATAGCTTTGTAGGGGTAATCTGATTTTGAGTAGCTGATTGAAAAGATGGGTTATTTGGTTGAAAAGAGGGACTTTTGGGTTGTTATGGATGCTCATAAGGTCTGAAATTTTTAGCTTACTTCCTCTTCAAGGATACCAACTCATTTCAAAAAATTACAATTGCCTCATAACTTTTTATAACTCACTTGAAGGGCTTATAGAGGTAGACTCTTGACTTGAGATTTGGCTTCTTTGAGATGGTATGGGAGCTAATTTAGGTGTTTGGTAAGGTGTAAATGTCTCTACCTCTAGGAATATGGGAGTTGGAGGTCTAGGAGCAAGTTTACTAACCTGAATAAGACTATTTTATAATCTAATATCAATATTATAGGCATTTGGTAAATTTCTACCCCCATGGACTGAATCATGAATGAAATTTCACTATTTAGAGATCTTAAATAATAAATAAATACATACTAAGGTATAGGTCTTACCATTTGTGGGATTCTATCCCATGTCTTTTGAAATCTGATATTAAAATCAGACATTTGCTCATGTGGGGCCCTCTTTATTGTACTCATTTGTTCCACTAAAGATAGATGGTCTGATTTGTCTTCAAAATGGTTGCAAAGAGCTTCCCATAACTCATCCCAAGTGGTAATATAATTTATTCTCAAACCCATGTACCATTGTAGAGATTTTCCCTTGAAATAAAAACCAATAATTTGATTGCTACATTGTCTTGTGTAACATGGTATATTGAGTATATGTTTGTAACATCTTTAATATGTTCATTGGAGTTATAGTGTTCTCTCTAGTGAAGAAGGGAATAATTTTCAGAAATGTAAATAGAATGTCATCATATTGGGCCAAAAGTAAAGGGATTCCTCCATTAAATGTGAAAAAACTTGATTTCTTTAACGAGTCATGAATGTGATGGGTCTTAGAATCTTAGAAGACAACAAGGAAGACCTATTAGGAGGAGGAGTAGAGGGAAATTTATCCAGAGATGATGGTGATATTTGAACTGGTCTACCTCTTCTTCTTCTCCTTGGTGACAAATTCAAATAATCAAATGACTTTCTACTTGCTATTCTTCTCCTTGTTTGAATTCTTCTCATAAGATTGGGACACTTAACTACTGAAACTAGTAGATATGATGATTGGAGCTGTTAGGTGTGTTGTTGTGAAGCCTCCAAAGGCTAAAAATCTCTAGGATACACATAAATCATAGTGATATTACAAAAATATTCAATGTAGTCCTATCGAGCATGCTAAAAATATTATCACACAATAGTTACACCCTATGTATGATCATGAATGAGAATCAAAAATTTTTGTGAACATGGTATTATCTCCAAGTGTGGGACCTTGCAAAGTGAGAAAAACCTCTAGAGAAGGTTGGTTCCTTCTATCTTAGCCTAGTAAAAAATAACCTACAACTTCAAAGTATAACTAAACTAAAAATTTATAGGGACATGGGTTGAGAAGGGGTGAAATTTTACAAATTGAAAGGAGGTGATATATGAAAGCTAAAACATGGTTCAAATCTTACTCGTAGATATAGATACAACCATACATGTGAGAATCAAATAGAAACACAAAGTTTTACAAGATATAAGTGAATAGATTGAACATAAAGTAAGAGGGAAAGAAAATAACATTAAATACAATGCATTTAAATGAATGAACCATAGTTGTATGTCACTTAAAGTGTTTTCACTTGCATTTACAGTAAAAAGGTTTACAAACCTTGCAAAACACAATTACAAAGGTCTAAGAGCATGGAAATTGAAAAACTATAAAGTAAAGCTCTAAATCCAATAGAAGAGAACCCTTTTTTCATGCTAAAGTATTTCCATTTATACCAAAATGTGAAGGGAAGAGAGAAAGAGAGGGAAAACACAAAGTTAACTTAGTAATGAATGAAATTCACCCGCCAAGGACCCCAAGCCATCTTTTTTTGACAAGACAAAGCATGAGAATACTTTCTTCCTTCAATTTTTGTGCCTTCGAGTTACAAGACAAGGTATGGTTGCCATTAAACATTAATTTGTGGTTGGTGAGGTGGTTGGATATCTCGAACTGCAATTTTCCTTACTCGAACCCGTCTTTGTAATTTTCTTCCTCCAAGCAACATCAAATTCTACATTTTTATGCCAAAATGTTTCCCTTGGAGAAGAAGTTATGGCCAAAAAACCAATTCTACCTTGTTCCATGGCTTTCTTAATGTTCTCGTGGGTTCCTTTGAATTTTTATTTGTTCCAAAAGAATTTTCTTTGTTGGCGGCATCTAAAACTCCTATCTGCGGAGGTCCGCTTATTTGCTATCTGGTCTTCCATAATGTTTCTTAGCATTTACCATTTGTTTGGAAGTGTTTGAATGTGATGTGGATTTGAATTCTTCCACGGGAGTTTTCTATTTTGTATGTATCTTTGAAACCTATGACCCTATTTCCTTATTCCACAAATTTTTAAGTCCGAAAAACACTACGATAATGTTCTGTGGCTTCAAATCTTGCCATGCTCAAACTTTAAATTCAGTTTTTGTGTGACACTTTTGAACTTCTTCCTTATATATCATGGCTTTACTAGAGCTCAAATATTCATAACTTCAAGTTGAATCTCCTTTGTTCAATGGGTTAGGAGAACCCATGGAACACTAAGTTCCTTCAATCCACAAAACACTAACTTCCTGTGTTCCACAAATTTTCAAACATTTTTTTTTCTGAAGTCCAAAAATGAGTTTGTAAGTTGTCAAAATAACTTTGGGGGTTATTTTGGACAACATAAAGTTCTCATAGGAGGTCGTGATACTCCATCCCTTATTTCTCTTTGTATAGAACCACTTTTTCCATTAATATCTGCATTCTACAAGTAGTCCCCTCTCACGAAATCTACTTCTCATGTTTTTTTATGAAAAAGGATCTTATATTATATCAAATGCAACATGATACAAGTCTTTTCTAGAAAAAAATTGGACGGTATAAGAACACACCCAAAAACCACAAACAAACTAGGCCACTAGGAGAGCAACTAACACACTAGGAAGAGCCTAAGAATACATCAAAAAGAAATTCAAGCCACCGCAACAAAGATATATGCGAGAGGGGCGGTCGTGGTCATCGTGCCAACTAGAGCTAAGAAGGTCCTTACTAGCATCTCGGTATGTCCTAACCCAACCTCTAAGGTTCCTCCTCTTCATTTTCAGCCGCCACCCATGTGGACGAGATAGTTAGGGAATCCAAGGAAACTTGTCCGAAGGTGGTGAGGGGTGGAGGTGGTAGATTCCAACATTCACGAGTGTGTGGCTCCAAATAAATCGGTGAGCCCCACCCCGAGCTGACGAGCTAGGGGTATCCCCATCTGTGTTGGCGAGATGGTGGGGAAACACTCCTCTGTGGTTGGGTCAGTGTGGGGATTGGTGAACATGGCTAAAAGAATTCCGCTATCAACGGCTCCGACAACCTCCGTGGGGGTGATCGCCACGTGGCGAAAAATGTCGAGAAGATGAAGGTGGATCACGAGTGACATTACACGAGGCATCACCCCATTATCACATAAGAGTATGTAAATCCTCCACCTCCGTAACCACCTTGTTGTCCTGGACTTGAATCTATAGAAGCACATTGGAGATAACCATTGATTTATTATACACTGAAAATTGAGGATCAAATTCAATATTAGCAAAGAAAAAATAATTTCGTTCTTTCCATAACCAAAATAAGATTTCCCCTCTAAAAACATGTCAAATCTAGGAGAACATATGCGGAAAGCTAGGGTTATCTCCTAAAAGAATGTGTTGTCATGTGAAACATTGTGGCTGGAGGGGGAAGAAGAAAGAATGGATCTAATTCCAAGCCCACTGGTCTTTGGGGCAATACCATAATAAGTGCAATTTTTTTTTTTGAGATGGCCACATAACAAACATTTAACGGCTAGAAACACCAATTTGAACAAGGTGGGGACTATCGGAAGACCTTGATGTAGAAGGCACCACAAAAGTGCATAATTTTGGGCTCCACATAGGCGACCAAACAATATCAAACCTCCTTCTCCAACAAGAGGGAGAAGAATGCAATCCCCATCTAGTGTTGATTTTTTCAACCATGGGTAAGTGTGGGGAGAGCCAACGATAGCCCTTCGACAGTGAGTGATTTTGAAAGGGGGTGTCCACAAACCGTTCACTGGGGATGGAAGGATCACACAGAGAGATCTTATGCAACATATGGTTGGGGACCGAATTGATGATTTTCATGAAACCAACATGATCCTAGGTGGTGAGTTGAAAACGAGCTTTGAGCTCATTCCAAGGAACCCAAGATTGTGTGTGTTTATAAAACAAAGCTTAAATATTAGGAATTCTACGTTTGAAAAGCTTGAGAGTAGGAATTCTAGGGACATCCGCTAGACACCGATCCTGGAATTGAATGACAGATGACCACCAGAGATTGTTGATTGATGGAAAGGCCTTTGCAGAATCCATTTCCTTTCCATATAAGCCATGGATTAATGCATTCCAAAGCTTTCTAGATACTTTTAAGCATGAAACCGTAAACAATTTTGATCGGAACTAGAGTAATGAGAAGATTGGAAAACCCCAAACCGTTTTAGGTGGGGTGACCATAAGAATATCCTCCTCGATGCCATGGCGCAAAATCACTTTCCACGCTTCTTGAATTTTACCGCATTGAAGGATCCATTTCTCACGAGTTCATGCCATTTTTGTAATATATTAATCGAGACCCATTCCCCCATATTCATGGGGAAGGTAGCAGTCTCCCATGTGACTCTATGAAAACCTTTTCCAGAAGAGGCATTAGCCCAAAGGAAGTCTTTGAGATGCTTATGTAATTTTGAATTGAAGCTTTGGAAGGCACCCAACATGAGGAGTAGTAGACATGGGTGGCTTTGAGGACCTTAGAACAGATTTGGAATTTCCTTGCCAATGATAACAACCTAGTAATCTAGTATTCCAATTTTTTGGCCACCCATTGAACCACATAATGCCATAGTTCCACCAAAGGTGATGCTTAGGAAGGTAAAGGGAATACCAAGGAATTTAAGAATCTCACCACGACGAAGAATTTTCAAATCAAATGAAGCAAGACAAGCAAGCACAAAGAGGAAAGATTACCTATAACACTACATTTTTGCCATTGAATGGAAGAACCAAAAGATAAACAAAAGATATCCAAATAATGCATTGCATTGCGGATATTGGTCTCTTCCTCAATGAGAGTAAGGAAAGAATCATCTGCGAAGTGGCCATTGAGTAATTGAGAATTGTTCGCAGAAGGCAATGTAATCCCCTTGACAAGCCCTTGAGATTTGGCTTGGGCCAGAAGATACCCAAAACCTTCAACAACTAGCACATAAAGTGTAGGCGCTAATGGGAAACCTTTGCGAATAAATAAAAATAAGACGAAAGGTTCAAAATTATGGCCATTAATGGTAATCTAGGCAGAGACATTGGCGAAAAGCATGCAGATAAATTGAATGAAGATGGGGCCAAATCCAAGGGCTTGAAGCATGGAAAGAATAAACGACCATTCAATTCTATCGTAGGGTTTATCAAAGTCAATTTTAATAAACATAATAGATTGATTGGATCTATGAGCCCATTCCATTCCTTCCCAAACAAAAATGATGTTGTCAAGGATGTAGCACCCCTAATGAAACCAGTTTTCTCTGGCTAGATGAAAATGGGAAGGATATGGCGTAACCAAATAGCTAAATCCTTTGAAATTATCTTGTATGAGATGTTAAACAAGGTAATAGGTCACCACTAGTAATTTTCTCGGGATCTCCTGGTTTGGGGATGAATTTGATGTTCCCTTTGTTGATCTATGTGCCTAATGACTAGTTCTGAAAGCCTTCAAGATAAACTTGATGAAGGTCGGGGCCAAGAATCTCCAAAGTGACTTGTAGAACTTGCATGGGAAACCGTCGTATCTAGGGGCCTTGTCATTAGCCATCTGCATGGCCACTTCATTAGTAGGAAAGAGTTTTCATGGCACCATAGCCAAACATAGGTCAATGGCATCTTGTCACTCTTCAAAAGGAGGTTGAGCTTGAAACACCAACTTATAATCTTGGACAAAATCCTGAAGCACGAGTTGGTTATTGGTAACCCAATTTTGTGATCATTGATGCCTTGAATTTTCTCGGGAGGGATTTTTGGCTTTAAGGGAGAAAAAAATTCTTTGGAAACCTGATCCCCAACTTTAAGCCAATGCATGTGGGCACAAATTTGAGCTCCCTGAGCGTTGTAATTATCCATAATTTGAATTTTTTGGTGAAGTTCTACCACTTGAAGTTACATAACTTCTAAGAAATGATTTCCCTATAGCACCACCACCGCTCGGCTAAGAGTAGAGGTGGTGGCGAGTATGAGTGGTGCTGAATTTTAGCCAACTTTTGGCCATAGATTCTACGTAGTCTTTTTGTTTGAGTCATGACATCCTCCCACCATTGTGTCCAGCTGACATGCATAGGTGGATGAAAGTGTTGACTATGATTTGGCCAAGGGACAGTTCCACACCCTCTTGATGTGGTTGAGAGTGGACCCATGTTCCATCAAGGTGGTATTGAGAAAAACTGTCCTTTATGATAAAAGGGTGCTTATCATGCCAAGTGATATCAAATCAAATGAGAGAGTGGTCCGAAAGGACAAAGTCAAGCATGACCTCCACAGTAGGAATAAATGTTGTCAAACTCAAAAAAATATTGAGTTGACAACATATCTCTATTGAGCCATTTGAGAACCTGATCCGATCCTCCTCGAGATTAGACCAAGTGAACCATGCTTCAGAGGTGGGAGTGCGAGAGGCATTAGGGTCATAAAACCCAAATTTATTGCACATGAAAAACCATGCCTCTCTTTTTCCAACTTATCCATCGCATTGGCAAGTTCCCACACTTATCAGTGGGCAACTCAACCATATTAAAATCACCACTTATAACCCAATATGCATCGGGAATTGTGCAAGTGATCCACCACCAAAGATCGGCCCTTTCGGCCGCATCATTAGAGGCATAAATATTAATAAGGCCAAAAGGGCGACCGTCAATATTAAATAGGACCCATATGACACGATTGGTGGGGTCAACACCATGATCCATCAAAAAGGGCCACCATTTGGGAGAAAAAGGGAAATTAAACCCCCACGCCCCCATCATGATTATTGCAGAATGTCAGGCTATCAGGCCAGATGGATTTACAAACCATCTCTAACTGAAAACTTGTAATTTTCACTTCTTGCAAAAACAACACATCTAAATTGGAAAAATATTTCCAAGCATCACAAACAATATACTTGTGATTGGAGTTTGTGAGACCCCACACATTCCAAGATATCCAATTTCACCCCCTCAGGGTTGAATTGATAACATACATCAGAATTCTCAAGTCCCAGGCAAATTGATTAATCCAGGGCAAAAATCATGTTTCTAAGGTCCCTTCAGAAATTTTTCTAACTCCCCTGTCTAGGTCGAAAAGAACAAGCTCTGAGAAAATGTGAGAAAGTTGCAGAAAATAAGCTTGGGCCAGAAAAATTGTGAAAATCGGCTAAGTCCTAGTCCCCGGGACAGTCGGGACATTTGGGACGTCAAGGCGCGGATCGGCCGAAAAGCCTACAGGCGGCCCAAACAGCAAAGGGACATCTGGGACAAATGGACGCGAAATGCCCGAATCGGCCGAAAGAAAGAAAATTTGTCCAAGTCCTTCACCGAGAGCAAGCGGGACAAGAGTACGCGGAAGACCCGAACCGGCCGGTTCGGCCGAAACAGGAAACTTTCGCACTGGGACATCTGGGCCGTGAGTGCGTGGAGGACGTGAACCAGCCGGTTCACCCGAAATGGAAAATTTTAGCACAAGGGCAAGTGGGACAAAGGGACGCGCAGGACGCGGATGCGCGAGAAGAGCCGAAAGCCAATCGAAAGCCAATCGAGATAACGCCACGTGTCACCGCGAAAAGGGGCGTGGAAGCCCATTTCGGTGAACTAGAAGAATTTGTCCTAGACAGTTTGGGACATCCGGGACAAAAGGACATGGTGGGTGTGAAAATTTGGCAAGCCCATGGACGAATCACGGCATGACACGTGTCGCGAGGAAAAAGTCCCAAAAGTCAAAGGGCGAGTTTTGAGCACCGATCCAAACCAATGAAATAGTGCCACGTGTCCAAGTTTAAGGGGCCCATAAGAAAATCCCACGAAAAGGTGGAGAGAGGGAATTGCTCGGTGAATCGAGCACACCACGTGTCGTCCAGGATGGCGAGAGCGCGGGGAAAAGATTTTAAAACATGTTCTTGCCTGTTTTGTGCCTAAATCTTCAGACCTTCATATCTTTCGATCCAGGCTCGGATTTGCGTTCTTGATATCAACGCGAAAGCTGTTGAAATTCTCTACATGATTACGGGATCAATCTTGCATTTTGGTGCTGTTTGGAGGAGAAAATTAAGAAAACGTCTCGACGCGTGGTGATAGACGAAGTAATGCTTGACAACCAACTTTAATGCGGCGAGATTTCGACTCGCCGCTCTGTTAGACAACTCACCATTTTGCCGAGAGCCACCGCTTCTACCATAATGAGATGATTTTAAATGTATCTAGAAGTGGTTGTGGTAGATTCGACTTTCCTCTCTCTTTCTTCTCTCATTCTTAGTATATATTGTAAAGAGAGGAGCTCCTTTAACTTGGTCGGACATTCTTGTTTTGCATCCTCCCTTCTTCCTGCTTTGCAGAGAGAATTTGTGGAGCTTTTCAAACCTCCCATATGGATTGTAATGCCATTTTTTGCCTCTTGGCCACTGCAATGTATTGTATCGACTCTTGAGCAATATATATGTTTGTGATTGATTCTCAACCCTCTCATGTATTCATTGTTGTTATTTTGATCTCTTATTGTAGTTTGGTTACCTATGCATAGTGTTTGTATTGCATCTATGTGGTCTGTGTTAGATTTGCAAAACAAGTGTCTAACATTCCTTGGTGCATCACCTCTGTAGTTTAGGTTTTATTCTATGCATTTTCTCACCCTGTCTCCTTGACAAGTTAGATTAGGTTTTAGTAAACCCTCTGCATTTTTGTGTGCATCTGAACAGAGGAATAGGAACCAGCCTTCTCTGGAGAATCCTTTCTCATCTTTACAAGTCCCACACTTGGAGAAAGGATTCCATGTTGTGCAATCACACTGGATGCCTGAACATCAACCTAGAAGCCTAATCTGCATCCAGGGGTGCTGTGAGTCTGCAACAATAGTTTTGGCACGCCCGGTGGGACCAAGAGGTCTCATTCTTATTGCAGCAAAGTTGATATGCATCTGCTGCAGTTTTCTTGCTTATAAGAGCTATTATTTGCATATCTGGCGACTCCAGGGAAGAATCAAGCTGGTTTCGATGGTGCGGGCCTGAAAACTCATGAGAAGAATCACCACAAGGTCAAGAGTTGGAGAAGAAGAAGTGTTGTTTGAATACCTGGTTATCTCGAAGAAGAAGGCAAAGAGGAAGAAGGATTCAAAGGTCTCCATCTCCACCAAACAGGACTCTCTCAACTCCTCCACACGCGGGCCTTTCATTCGATATAGAAGGGTTTTAAGACCGATTAGAATGGCTCGAGAACAATCCCTACGTCAACTTCACGGGCGGCAGACCCACTTGCTCTCATACCACATCCGGTTCTATTGCGGCCTTGAAGAACATTCCCTACTTCACTGGAGAAAATCGGACTACTCCGGTGATCATGTTAAAGATATTGCTAACCTTTGCGCAATCCATGAAATCGATGAAATGCAAGTGGTTGTCAAGTTCTTGGCATCTTCCTTGAAGGGTAAAGCATTGCAATGGTTTAGGAGCCTTGGAGTGGTTCTATCACAAAGCTGGAATCAGGTGTGTATTGCACTTCATGAGCAATTTGGAGAGAAGGGAGACAACTTGTCTCTTTTAGAGCAGGTGACAACTATCAAGAGAGCCCCAACAAGCGGTGGCCGACTTCAACTTCAGATTTCAAAGGTCTTGGGATAGGATTCCAGTGGCAGTCAGGCCAACAACAGAAGGTGCTTTTCTATATTACCTTAAAGCTTTAAATTTTGATATTTCTATGTTGATTCAAGTCCATGGGAGGCACAACAATCCCTATGGCTTATAGCATTGCCATTAGGGCTGAAAATTGTCTTATTCAAGCTGGTAAACTGGCTCCTAGGCCTCCCATGCCCTTGTATCCAAACTTAGAAAATCCAAGCACTAGTCAAGCACCCACTTTGGCTCCTGTTCCCACTCCTAGAAATCAGAGTTCAAATGAAGCTTCCACTTCATCCTCTAATGCTTCAAATGAACTCCAAGAGGTCATGAAACAGTTGCAAAATTTGGGAAATGAGCTGGTTACTATTAAAAGGCAACAAGCCCAAGGTTTCAGACCTTCCTATCAACCCCAAGCTCAGCCTAATAGGCAGCCATACCAACCACAAAGACCACCTAATCCAGCTGCAAATGTGAATCAAACAAGGCCTCCCGCTAATAGACCATTCCAGCCCTATAATCCAAATGCCATATCTGCCTCTAAGGCATTAGTGCCAACACAGAACAACATTGCTTAGGAATATGATTGGTGCTTTCCATGCAGCGAGCCTCATAACTAATCCATGTGTTTGATGGTGCTCTCAATCAAGCATTGATGGTGACAACTCTTGGTGTGGAGGCGAGGGCGGTCGAGAAACAACAACAACAACAGAAACATTCCAACAAAGCAATCAGCCCCAAATGACACCACATTGGTGAACGCAAGCGAGAAGATTTCTGGCATGAATCGGTAGTTTCTCAGGTGTTGCAGCCAACACAAGGTCAAAAAGGAGGAATCTGGGTGAAGAACAGCCATTAGCCCCAGCCAATCCACAACCTTCCACGGTTCCACAAATAATTGGCAAGCAAAGTCCAGTTTCAAATGCACAAGGGCAGCCAAGAACAGCCCCTAGGCCAACTCAAATGCCAACTGTTGCTGCCCACGTGCAAGGAGTAAGTGTGCAAACCAAGGGACAACAAAAGGATACTTCATCCCCGTTCAGTATCATTGAACAGATGAAGAAGACAAACGTCAACATATCAATGTGGGAATCCCTATCTATCCCAGGCCAAAGAGATCTGCTGCAAGCTGCCATGAAGGATTGGCCAACTTCAAATCAGCAGGTTCAGATGCAAGACAAAGTGCTTACAAATGCTTGCCCAGCCTGAAGGAAGTCATGGAGGACAACAAGGTAAAATGTTGAAGCCCCCTCCTTTCTATGTTTCATTAATCATTGGGGATAAACTAGTACACAATTGCATGATTGATTCCGGGGCAAGTAGCTCAGTGATGCCCAAGCAAATAGCTGATCAACTAGGGCTCCAGTATGAAACAACATCTAAAGGGGTAGTGCAGCTAGATGGGACAGCAATAGCAACAGTTGGAGTGATTAGAAATTTGAGTCTTACCTTGCATGCATGTCCAAATGTTGTTGTTTTACAAGATGTATCAGTCATAGATTTGCCACCACTCTTTGCCCTTTGCTTGTCAAGGGACTTCACAGCCAAAATTGGAGGCTATTTGTCTGCTGATTGGTCTCACATGCTGTTTAGAACAAGGTATGGAACTAAGGCTACAATTAGGTCTGAACCTATTGCAAACTTCCATATAGAGCCTTACACTCCAAGTCAGATTAATGCCAATTGCTCAGCATTTGATCAAGAAGATCACCCGATCTTGATGAGGTGACACGAGGTTGGAAGTATCCGGACCTAACTCTTGATGAATGGGAAACAAGATACATGCTTTTGATCCCTATCAAGTAGAAGAATCGAGTGGGAGTCTATTGTATACATGAAGAAAATCAACTTTGTTCTAGCATCACCAAGCCAAGCCATAACGATGACAATGAGGTATGGCGGCTTTTTTTGACGGATCGAGGAGTAGGCGAGGTGCGGGAGGTGGAGCCATGCTTGTTTCACCTCGAGGAATAAAGTACTATTCAGCTTTTAGATTTCAATTTGCATGCTCAATAACAACTTTGCTGAATATGAAGCCTTGGTGCGAGGATGCATTGGGCAATCAAGAGAAAGATAAAGAATCTGCAAGTCTTTGGGGACAGTGAATTGATTGTAAATCGGGTCGGGACGACATCTTGCCAAGAATGATCTACTCAAGTGCTACTGAAACGAGGTGTGGGACCTCATGGAAGATTTTGAAGGTTTTGGCATCGAATCCATTCCTAGGAAAGAGAATCAAGCTGCTGACAGGCTTGCAGCAGTAGGGGCAGCCTTCGACATTATGGAAAGCATTCAACAAGACAAGGTACAGCCAAACATCCACGTGATTGTGAGGCCTTCAGTGCCAGGACAACAATGTCAGTTGGCAGGTGTTTGAGAATGACCAGCAGATCGTCAATTTCTTACAAGAAGAGGCTGAATTCTCAGCTAGGAATCAGGACAGATTAGAGCAGCAGTATGGGGATCAAGTAGTGCAGCTGCGGACAAACAAGCTTCCCAAGGGTTTAGTAACGTTGGAGTCTATCTTCAACCCTAACGACCAGTTTCGTAAGGAAAAGGCTAACATACGAGTCAAGAGAAGATTGAGCCAATTCAGTTTGGGAAGGCAAAGCACTTCAAATTGGTAAAGTGGCCACTGAGCAGGAGAAATCAGATTTTATACAACTTTGCCAAGAATTTCCAGATGTCTTCACTTGGAGCTATGAAGACTTAAGAGGATTCGATCCAAATTTGGCACAACATACCATAGAATTGGATCTAGATGCTAAGCCCATCAGACAGAAGCAAAGACCAGTCAACCCTCACATTGAGCCTCTAATGAAGAAAGAGCTAAATAAGCTAATAGAGGCAAGCATTATATTCCCGATCAAGCACTCAAGCTGGGTTGCTAACTTGGTTCCGGTCAGGAAGAAGAGCGGAGAAATCAGGCTGTGTGTGGATTTCTGAGACCTAAATAGGGCATCTCTCAAAGATCATTACCCACTCCCTTCCATGGAGCAAATATTGCAGGTTGTAGTTGGTTCAGAGAGATTCTCTCTCCTAGACGGCTACTCAGGGTATAATCAGGTGATGGTGAAAGAAGATGACCGAGTTCAAGACGGCTTTCACCACCAAATGGGGACCTATGCCTACTGAAAGATGCCATTTGGGCTGTCCAACGCTGGTGCTACCTTTGAAGGGCAATGGACATGGCATTGAAAGGCTTGATCAACAAGATAGTGCTTGATATATCTAGATGATATCACTTGTCTTCTCAAAGAATGCAAGCAGACCATCTCTTTCACCTCAGGCAAGTGTTTCAGAGGTGTAGAAAGTTCGGAGTGTCTTTGAACCCCAAGAAGTGCATCTTTCTCGCACATGAAGGAAAGCTCCTCGGCCATATTGTCTCGAAAAAGGGACTAGCAATTGATCCAGAGAGGGTTGAAGCCATAAGAGCACTACCATTGCCAAGTCACAAGAAGGCTCTTCAAAGTTTCTTGGGAAGGATCAATTTTGTCCACAGGTTTATCCCAGATTTTGCAGCCCTTGTCAAGCCCATCACCAAAATGTTAAAGAAGAGCATGGCTTTTAAGTGGACAGCAGAAGGCAAGGAGAGTTTTGAAGCAATCAAAGAAGCTATCTCTCGGGCACCAACTCTCATCAACCCGAGACTTCTCCCGAGATTTCATCCTCTATGCATTTGGAGGTGATGACACTATTTCCGCCATTCTAGTACGAAAGAACAAAGATAATGATGAGCAGCCGGTTTCCTTCTTGACCCGAGCCTAGATGATGCGAGGTGAGGTACTCTTTTATTGAAAAGCATGTACTTGCGATGTCGAAGCTTGAAGAAATTCAAGCATTTAGTCTCAAACAACAAGGTCCAGTTGCTGGTCTCACATGCTGGAGTTAAGGACTTCCTCCTCAACAAGGATTTGAATGAAAAAAGGGCAGGATGGATCACCCGTGTCATGGAATATGACATTGATATCAAGATCACCAAGCTGGTGAGAGGGAAAGGACTGTGTGAGCAGCTGGTTTTGGGGAAGCAAAAGGGAGTATGCAACGAGGAAGAGGCTGTTTTAACAGTCCAGGACAGCCATGAGCCAAGTGGTGATCAAGAAGAAGACAATGCTTCCCCCACTCCCTGCTGGACCCAAGATATCATACACTTCCTAGGCACAGGCCTATGCCCTCCAGAGATGAACAAGACCCAAAGGAGACACTTCAGGTTGCAGGCTGTTCCGTATGCCATTGTTGATGGAGTTTTGTTCAAGAAAGATGTGAATGGAGTCTGTTGAGATGCATTAGCACAGGTCAGATTCAAAGGGTGTTGGAAGAGTTTCATGGTGGACCAGCTGGCGGCCATTTCGCACCAAGAGTGATAGCTCTAAAAATCATGAAGGCTGGTTATTATTGGCCTAAAATTTTCAGTGATTGCTATGCATGGATCAAGAGGTGTAAGAATTGTGCATTCTTCACAGGAAAAGAAAGACTTGCTGCCCTTCCATTGCATCCAATCTCAGTTGACCAGCCATTCATGCAATGGGGTTTGGACTTCATTGGAGTCATTAATCCCAATTCAAGCCAAGGGCACAAATGGATTTTGACGGCCACGGACTACTTCACCAAATGGACAGAAGCAGTAGCACTCAAAGAGGCGAATGAGTCTAACATCTTAGACTTCTATGAGGAGATAACAACTAGATTTGGTGTACTGCTTTCTGATAATCTCGATAATGCATTGGCATTCATTGGATCCAAGGTGGTAGAGTGGGCTGTTAAGAATGGTATTTACCTAAGCACTTCATCGAACTATTACCCTCGGGGTAATGGCCGAGCCGAGTCTACAAACAAGAACTTGCTTGAGGATCATTAGGAGAACTCTTGATGAGAATCGGAGGTCTTGGCATACCAAGCTGAAATCAGCCTTATGGGCTGATAGAATCACTCCCAAAAGATCCACGGGTAACTCTCCATTCGGGCTTGTGTATGGAAGAGAGGCAATCTTGCCCATGTCACTTGAGTTGCCAACATTGGAACTCATGAAGCAGCTGGAGTTACTTGAATTTGAGCCCATGGAGGTGAGGTATACGAGTTGATGGAGCTGCAGAGATCGAAATCGGGCATCCCAAGCAATGGAAAAGGATCAAGCTTTGATCGAAGACCTTTGATAGGAAGGCCAAAGATAGATCTTTTCAAGTTGGAGATCTAGTGTTGAAATGGGATGTGGACAGAGCAAAACCGGGAAGGCATTCAAAATTTGATGCCATTTGGAGTGGCCCATACGTGGTCACAAAGTGCAAGAACAACAATGCTTTCCAATTGGCCTCATTGGACGGTGAAGAAGCTGCAGATTCAGTAAATGGAATCTATCTCAAACATTGCCACTGAAAATGAGAGGTTCACCCTTGTAAATATTAGCCTAGATTTCAATTCCTCTAAGTGCTTGTGCACATTGTTTTGTTGTAGGTTAGCTTTGTTTTCCCTAAGTGCTTTGGCACAGCTCATTGTCCGTGGAGATGTTTTGCAGTCCTTGCTTTCATCTGGTAACATTCCATCTTCCTCCTTGCACATCCTGAGTCAGTTAGGGTCCTAAACAGAATATTCGATGACTCCATGCCCAATGGATCGCTCCAGGCAACTGGTCTTTTCATCTAGCAGGCAGATGACCCCGTTGAGTCGCCAAATTGTTATCCAATTTCACCCCCCGGGTTGAATTGATAACATACATCAGAATTCTCAAGTCCCAGGAAAATTGATTAATCCAGGGCAAAAATCATGTTTCTAAGGTCCCTTCAGAAATTTTCTAACTCCCTGTCTAGGTCGAAAAGAACAAGCTCTGAGAAAATGCGAGAAAGTTGCAGAAAATAAGCTTGGGCCAGAAAAAATTGTGAAAATCGGCTAAGTCCTAGTCCCACAGGACAGTCGGGACATTTGGGACGTCAAGGCGCGGATCAGCCGAAAAGCCTACAGCGGCCCAAACAATGAAAGGGACATCTGGGACAAATGGACGCGAAATGCCCGAATCGGCGAAGAAAGAAAAAAATTGTCCAAGTCCTTCACCGAGCAAGCGGGACAAGAGTACACGGAAGACCCAACCGGCGGTTCAGAGAACAGAAACTTTCGCATTGGGACATCGGGCGGGCCATGAGTGTGCGGAGGATGCGAACCGGCCGGTTCGCGAAAATGGAAAATTTTAGCACAAGGACAAGTGGGACAAAGGGACGCGTGGGACGCGGATAGCCGAAGGAGCCGAAAGCCAATCAGATAACGCCACGTGTCACTGGCAGAAAGGGGACGTGGAAGCCCATTTCGGGCGAACCGGAAGAATTTGTCCCAGACAGTTTGGGACATCCGGGACAAAAGGACGCGGTGGACGTGAAAATCCGGCAGGCCGTGGACGAATCACAGCATGACACGTGTCGCCAAGGAAAAAGTCCAAAAAGTCAAAGGGGCGAGTTTTCGAGCACTGATCCAAACCAATGAAATAGTGCCACGTGTCCAAGTTTAAGGGGCCCACAAGAAAAGCCCGCGAAAAGGTGGAGAGAGGGAATTGCTCAGTGAATCAGAGCCTGCCACGTGTCATCCAGATGGCAGAGCGCGGGAAAAGATTTTAAAACCTGTTCTTGCCTGTTTTGTGCCCTAAATCTTCAGACCTTCATATCTTTCGATCCAGAGCTCGGATTTGCATGTTCTTGATATCAACGGAAAGCTGTTGAAATTCTCTACATGATTCTGGGATCAATCTTGCATTTTGGTGCTGTTTGGAGGGAGAAAATTAAGAAAACGTCTCTGACGCGTGGTGATAGACAGAAGTAATGCTTCAACAACCAACTTTAATGCAGCAGACAGCTCGCCGCTCCTGTTAGACAGCTCGCCATTTTGCCAGAAGCCACCACTTCTACCATAATGAGATGATTTTAAATGTATCTAGAAGTGGTTGTGGTAGATTCGACTTTCCTCTCTCTTTCTTCTCTCATTCTTAGTATATATTGTAAAGAGGAGCTCCTTTAACAGGTCGGACATTCTTGTTTTGCATCCTCCCTTCTTCCTTTGCAGAGAGAATTTGTGGAGCTTTTCAAACCTCCCATATGGATTGTAATGCTAGTTTTTGCCTCTTGCCACCTGATGATATCTTGTATCGACTCTTGAGCAATATATATATGTTTGTGATTGATTCTCAACCCTCTCATGTATTCATTCTTTGTTATTTTGATCTCTTATTGTAGTTTGGTTACTGTGCATAGTGTTTGTATTGCATCTATGTGGTCTGTGTGTTAGATTTGCAAAAACAAGTGTCTAACATTCCTTGTGCATCACCTCTGTAGTTTAGGTTTTATTCTATGCATTTTCCCACCTGTCTCCTTGACAAGTTAGATTAGGTTTTAGTAAACCCTCTGCATTTTTGTGTGCATCTAAACGAGAGGAATAGGAACCACCTTCTCTCTGAGAACCCTTTCTCATCTGCAAAAGCTTTGACTCTTGTGTTCCCATATTTTAATAAGGAATTCATCATGCATTACTATGCATCGTAACACACGCTCTCTGCTATTATAATTCAAAACAATGATGAAGGTATGGAAGCACCTATTGCTTTCATAAGCTGCCCATTGAAAAAACATGAATTAAATTACAGCCAGTTGGAAAAACATGCCTATGCAGTGGTCAATGCTATAAAAAAATTCAGATTCTACATACATAACTCTCATATGGTGGTGATGATTCCTAGTAGTGCAATAAAATCTATCTTGAAACAACAAGATCCTAGAGCTAAAAGAGGAAAATTGGTTGCAAAGATTCAAGAGTATGATTTGGAAATATGGCCCTCCAATTTGGTAAGGGGAAATGGCTTGTGTAGGTTGATCACTGAAGATGAAGCTCTTAAGGCTCAGCATGGTGAGGATAACTGTGCTTGCTCAACTTGCTTTAAAGATAAACCACAGTTTCTCTTTGTAACCACTACCAATGAATGGTATGCCGATATTTCCTATTATCTAACCTATGGAGAATGTACTCCTTATCTCAATTACAAACAACAGAGAACATTCAAACTTAAGGAAACTTGGTTTGTGATTTGGAACCACACGATCTACAAAAGAGGCCTTGATGGATGCTTTCTCAAATGTGTAGACAAAGAACAACAAGAGAAATTACTTAAGGCATACCATGATCAAGCATGTGGTGGGCATTTTTCAGCAATGGTCACTACACACAAGATTCTTCGTGGGAGGTATTATTGGCCCAACCTCTTTGCAGACACTCAAGAATGGGTCTCCAAGTGTGAAGCATGTCAACAATTCGTTAGGAGACCACAACTTGTAGCACTACCCCTCAAGCTAGTTGTCATTGAAGAACCATTCCAACAGTGGGGGATATACTTCATCGGTGTTCTGAATCCTCACTCAAGCGTGGGGCATACCTACGTGCTCATGATAATATATTACTTCAAAAATGGGTGGAGGCCATCCTAGTCAAGAAATCCAACATTGAAATGGTATGAAACTTCATCAAAGAGAATATCATAGTATGTTTTGGAGTACCACATAAGATTGTAGCAGACAATGCTACCTATTTCTCTTGAGGATTTAAATGAGTTTTTCCATGGCTACAAAATCTCCTTGTCTCATTCATAAGACTAATAGCCACAAGGAAATGGACAAGACAAATCAAGAAACAAGAACATCATGACCATTATCTGCAAGCTCGTAGATGAAAACCAAAGGAATTAGAACAAGAAGTTGTATGATGCATTGTGGGTGGACATGATCACTCCTTAGAAGGTAATAGGTATGTCACCATTCCAACTATTGTATGGAGTCAAAGTAGAAATTCCCATCATAGTTGAGATGTCATATCTCAAGTTACTCCAGGGAATAGAAGATAGAAAATACAAGGATTCCATTGAAAAAGGATCCTTTTTCTTTAGAATCTAGAAGAAACATACTCCAAGTGGTGGACCGTAGATCATAGAGCACCAACTGAAAGTGAAGAAGATCTTCGAAAAGAAGGAAAAAGCGAGAGAATTCAAAGTTGGAGACCTTATCCTACTATGGGACAAAAGGAGGGAACCAAAAGGCAGCCATGGAAAGTTTGATTCGTTATGGCTCGGCTCATTCTAGGTTCATGTGGCTGGAATTTCCTCGCGATGGGCAATACCTAAAATTATATCATCAGTAAAAGTGGGTTATCCCCCACCTTGTACCATAGGTGATTGTTAGGTGTGTTTCCCTTTCTGTTTTCTGTGTTTCCTTCTTTTCGTCATCTTTTATGTGTGTGTGTTCTTCTTGTTATCTATCTCTTGTAAATTGTACTTGAATCCATGAGCCCAATGGATAAGGCATTTGTCAATGGATTATATGGTCTAAATTTGAGATTATAGATTCTCCATGTCATAGTTCATTTTTTCCCCCAAGTATATTCAATTTTATACTCCTCAACAGAGTCCAAAATGCGCACCAGGATATGATCTCGGGAGTGGAAAGGTCTTTGGGCCCTTTTGGATGGGCCCTATGAACCATTATTTAAAAGCAACGATGACTGTGGGAGAATGAAGACATTACGAATGATATTTATCTTATCTATGAGAATCGAGGCTGTAGTAGGCATGCTGGAGAATTTAGATAACTGATTTAGCGAGTTGGAAGCAACAGTTGGTTCCTTAATTCATGGGCTATGGGGTTGTTCCTTAACAACTAACTCAAGTGGGCCATTTGAACCAGAATCCTTGTATTGTGTTGGATTAATCTTATTTTTTGGATGCCGGTTGTTCTCCAGCCCTCCTCTTGAGGGTTTTAGCCATTTCTGGAGCCACCTTGGCTACTGGGTGATTGTGAGAGACATAGAGAGGGCATTCCTTGATCTTGGATCAGAGGCCTCACATTAGAAGCAAGTGTTAGGAAAATTGATATATAAGATATGATGGGAGTAATGAATGTCTCCCATTTGAATCTCCACAATTCTTCTAAAGGAAATTTTTGTTTTTGGTTCTTAAAAATATTCACTAACACTCCTCATTCTTTTCTTTATTAGTCTAAAGGAAATATGTCTTTTGGTGCTTAAAAAGAACACTTCTTATTTCTTCTGTACTGCAGTGAAAACCATTCCTCTACCTATTCTCCTATTGTCTACATCAATATCATTTTCAATTTGGGTTTTAAAATTTGTGCATTTCATCCTTTGAGTGTTGCATTAGATCACATAGATTTAATTAGCAATCACATGGTGGAGGTCATGACCACTTGGTGATTAGATTGGATTGAGTGTAGTTCACATTTCACACACAAGCCAAACCACTTACACAATTTACAAATTTCTTAAACATCTCCTTTCCAGGAAGAAGTTGTCAAGGATTTAACAACCCATTGATGGTGGGCCCCATGTTCTAGCTGGTTTATCATATCAGAGCTTGGACCTCACGTATAAAAGGTATATCGAGGACTCTTTAGCCAAAACTAACCTAAAACCAGCCATAGCTTGCTTTTAGGGAACCTTCATTATCCAAACACTCTATTTCATTCACATTAGTCTAAAAGGCATAAGCCACTCAACACTAAAATCTGATACCTAGGATTGACGTGTTTTTTGCTAGTTTTTACTTGTGGGACTATTGATTTCTTTTTTTGTCTTCTTTTTGAGTTGTGAGGATGATTCATCACTTTTTCTTCTCTTTCACACTCCACCATCACAACCGGTGTATTCTAGTTTTTCTGAGTGTGATAGGACATATTTTTCCATACACAACTTCTATGTTGGCTTATTTTGACTTAATTCACTTCAAAATTTAAGAATTTCTTCATCTTCTCAAAATCTCAGTAACCAGCATCGGTCCAGTGACTTCATCGGTTCCATCATCATACCAACATCGGTTAACTAACCACCATCAGTTTCTCTATTTTTTATTATTCTATCAAAAACAACATTCTCTTCTTACATACTAACTTTTTATGTTCTAATTATTTCAATACACTTATTTATGAGTCTCTGTCACCCTTAACAGACCTAGTTATACCCACTTTACACCTTTCTTATTCAGATTTCCAAATTTCTTTTTCCATAAGTAATTGACATCGGTCTAACAGAGTGACATCATCGGTCTTCTTTCCTAACCGCACCGGTTAACTAATTGGTTATCGATAGTATTGGTCTCTATGTTTTTTATTTTTATCAGAAAACAACAACCTATTTCTATTCTCCAACTTCACCAAACATTTGTTTTTGAGTTTTGTCAGTTTTGCAGAGCCTAGAATACCTCTTTTCCACCTTTCATATGGTTTGGACTCACCAATAGGTGTGAGCCCTCACTTTTCATGCTAGTTGTGTACCCTTTCCCACTATCCCTTCACCACCCTCCATCTCATCTCCGATGGATCCTAATATCATGATTGTACCTATAGGTGATGAGGATTTTTCTAAATTCCTCGATCACAACCTCTTGGCCTTGCAACATTATCTCACCCACTCTTCTACCCATGATTCATCAAAGCCAACCTATATTTGGTGCCTGCCTACCTCCATGCCTCTACCTGTGATCCCTACTATACCATCTTCAATGCATACTAATGTCGATGTAGCTACCCAATCTCTATCATCAACATCACCTACTTACCTCTACCATCCATTCACCACCTATTTCCCAATTTACCTCTACACCTTCAACATCTGTCATCCCTCGACATTTTCCAACTCCTCACATCTACCATATCTTCATCTACTCTATCCCTATATAGGTATCCCCTTCATCATCAACACCTTACATATTGCAACTACACCCGCCACTAATGGTGGACATCCTATACCCCCTTTTAAGAATCTAGTCCTTTCTATACCCCAAACTCTTCCACCCATCGCCATGAGGGTCTTTACACAAGTTCCTCCCACCTACACCCTACCTCAACAACCACCCATCACCTCCACTTCTTATTTAAGGTATATGCCTTCATCATCTATTCCTCTTACATACCCCCATCTCAGTTTTCTTATTCGACACCACCATACACTGGTGTGCCATCTATGACTTATTCATCTCATCCACCCCTTATACCATAGGGGGCTCCTCAATCTAATCCTATGAATGGATCTTATAAAGATGATGATGGATAAGATGTAGACCCTCAAAGCATCTATTTCTGGCTCTCGCAATGCCTTGACTTACGATGAAATCTATAATGAGCCTATTCATCCATCCATACCCATTCACCCTTATCCCACACATTGGGAGTTGCCTAAGTTTAATCAATTTAATAGCAAGGAATACCCTCAACAACATTTGCGATCATTCAAACACATTTTTTTATTTGATCACCCATGATGATGCCTTACTCCTTAGGAATTTCCCCATGTCCTTGATAGGACCTACTCTAGATTGGTATAGTGCTTTTCCTAGGCACTCAATCTTCTCCTTTCAATCAGTTGGCCCAGGCCTTCCTTGATCACTTCTCCATCAATATCTCTAAGAAGGTCTCTATGAATGATTTATACTCTATTTTTAATATGATGATGAGTCTATCATTGACTTCATCACACGTTGGTGGGGGCTCATTAATCAGCTCACCTTTCAACTTCCACAACCCGAGATGATAGAGTTGTTCACTAGGGCTTGTGTTAGGCACATTTCCCCAAATCTTTAGGTACAAACATTCTAAACATTTGACGAGGCATTCACCATGGCTCAAAGATAGAGATCCATGCCCTTGAAGAGGAAAATCTTAAGTTGTGCAACAAGAGTGCTTCATTTAAGTCAATGACTCCTCTTCTTCTTCTAAACCAAAAAAAAATCATTCCAACAATCATTCTAAGGAAAAAGGATCCACCAACATGGTGGTCTTAAAGTTCGGCCCCTCTCATCCATCAAACCAACCAAAACCTCCTCCTAATTTGTCCCCTGTTCATAATTTCTAGTACAAGTATGAACATAAAATGTTATACCCCATAGGAGAGAGCCTTACTCCTCTGTGTTGGAAAATTTTTAAAAGTGGGAGCCATCACCCTTCCACCTATCAAACCACATACTTGGTTTTGACCCTTCCCATCCTATACCCACATGGTATAAGGAGAATGACTACTATAACTATCACACGTTTAGGGGACATAGTGATGGAAATTGTAAAACCTTCAAGAACATTGTCCAGGAAATGTTAGATAATGGAGATCTCATCCTGGACAACCCTAACATGTGCTGAAAAATCAAAACCTTCATATCTTTAAGAAACCTTTTCCAAACCATACCCCTTCATCAAACTAAGCTGGTGAGACCTCTAGTAATGACACCAATGTTCACAAGGTTCATGTCATCTTCACACAATACTTGTCCCTTATTCTCAGTTTCCTCCCATCCCATCTATTGAGGAAATTCTTGCATGAGATCCTCTACCCATGGAGGATCTATTTCACCTACTTCTCTACCCATGAGGAGCTTACCTCACCTACTCCTCTACCCATGGAGGAGCCTACCTCACCCACTCCTCTACACATGGAGGAGCTAACCCTACCCACTATTTTACCTACCAAGCAACCTACCTCACCTACTCCTTCATCTACAGAGGAGATTACCCCACTTATCCCTCCACCTATCGAGGAGCCCACACTACCCACACTTCTACCCATGGAAGAGCCTATCTTATCCTCTTCTCTACCTAAGGAAGAGTCTACACCACCTACCTTGCTCCCCTCCTCAACCCATAGAGGAGCCACTTTTATATCCTCTTCTTGTAAGTGATGCTTCTCCTAGGGTCTTCCAAGATCCTGTCAACCTTCTTACATCACTTCTACCTATAGATTCAAGCCAAAAAATTCCCTGTCTCATAGACCTCATAATTCTTCACAGGATTACCACCAAGTCATCATCATCTTCCTCTACCTCTACTACCATTCTTCTCTCATTTGGTCGATCACTTAGAGTATGTTGATTACTCCACACTTTGGGGGCACCTTCGACTCCCAATATCCACCCAAATGCAGATGTTGTCCCTAGATACTTCAACTATCTATCCTAAAGTATTCAAGGCAACCAAATCTATCACACCTAAAGCCGATTCATATCAGCCTTTTCTTCATCAGCCTTCCTTCACCCCAACCTTCACCTACACCCAAACCTCCATCCACACCCAAACCTTCCTACACCTACACCTACCACTACATTGGGGGTCTTTTCAATGCCTAGTCTAGTCCATCCCCCCTATGAAGATAGATTTGACCACCTCTTCACAAACCGACCACCAAGTCTATTCCCACACCTAAGAGGAAGACCCAACCTCTTAAGCCTCACCCCTTTGGTTTCTCCCATGCCTTCTTATTCACCTTCACCTCTTCCATCAATCTTAGGCCCACATCCATCAACCTTGGTCAAGATACCTCTCCCCCAAGGAAAACTTAAAGTGAGGCAACCCACACCCTCACTTCATCTTCTATTCTACCCATGCCTTCATCACCCCCATGCCTTTACCTTCTCTTTTACCTACACCTTCTACATTACCCTCGACCACGATCTTACCCACACCTCCATTATCACCTTGGTTGACTCACACACCTACACCTTCTGCATCCCCTTCTTCTTCACGCACTACTCCAACACCTTTACCCAAGAAGGTGTAACCTAAACCAAAAACCACACTACCTACCAAAAAGGTAGTTAAACCGACTCAACCCCCAACTCCACCTCTTTCACAAAAATCATCCACACCTTCATCCAAACCAACTCTGACTTCTCATGTGATCCATTGGTAGATCCTATTCTAACATCCTCACTAGGTTGTTAGAAACCTCCACTATCTCACACTACCACCTATTAAGCCTTATGACCCACTCAAACCCAAACCAACAGGGTTTGATGACTCCAAAATATATGCATATCATCACTCACTAGGGCATGATGTCAAAGTTTGTAAGGCCCTAAAAACATTCTCCTTCAACTCTATTCTTTGATGGTCTCTTTGAATGAAGATGACTTGTTGGAGGAGAATTCCATTCCCCTTCCCCACTACCACATGACTAGCCCTATATCTATTCAACAACCTTTACCTACATCTCCACAACCCTCTTTTCCTCCTCCATATTTTGAAATAAACATGGTCCGAGTAGCCACTCGATCACAAAAAGATAAAGGAAAAGAGAAAATTAGTAGCCCATCCAATGCACATTCACCCACCATTCCACCTACACCTACCCCCAAGGTAACCATCCATGGGCCGGACTTATCCTATTTCTGATGGAGTCACACATCATTCTATGATTAAAAAAATTCATCAATCTCCTCTGAAATGTCTTTATATGACTTAATTAATTTCAAACCTCTGAGTCTCATCATCAGCCCTCATTGAGGTCCTACAATCTATCGAGGTTCCACCAAATGATCCTACACCTGTGGCCACCATCTTTACCCCTCATCATGTGGCTGCCCTCACCACTTTGCCTCAAAATTCTACCCCCATTACCTCTCCTCAAGTTTCCACCATCAGTTTTGATGATTCCAGATTTTCCCTCTACAATCAGATGATCTTGATCCCACCCTCTTCATCACCACCTACATCAATGATACTCACATTTGACATGTTATGATTGATGGAGGTGCTAGCATTAATATCATTTCTTCCCATGCATATGAAAAATTGCACATACCCACCCATTACATGCATAAAAACCCTATTATGTTGTGTTCTTTCAATGATGCCATGACTTCTACACTTGGCACCATCATCCTCCACATCCGTGTGGGTCCCCACACTATCCTCCCAAACTATTCTATGTGCTTGAGGGGGAATTTCAATATAACATTTGTTTGGCCGACCTTGGATTCATGCTATGGGGTGTGTCACTTCAACCCTTCACCATTGCCTAAAATTTGAATATGAAGGGCACCCCTACACCATTAAGGTGGATCCTTCCCCTTTTAAAACCTGTAACATGCTTTACCACCAAATGATGTCCTTGTTCCAATCAAGGTATCTACCACCCCTACCACTTCATCTTCTTCTCATCTCATCTACCACTTCTACCACTACTTTCCTACATATTCTCATCTCATCTACCACTTTTGGTCACTACTTTCCATAACTACCCATCTATCCCCTCATCTCTCTTCATCCATTTCACATACTTCCATAACTATCCCATATACCATCTACCCAACCCCTATTTTCACATAATCGATACCTCATCTTCTCAAGCTTTGAGTAGCTCATCCATCCCTACTACCCAAGTCCCAACCTTTGATCCCTTGGTAGGTGTTTTTCAACACCTTTCCTTGGGGGAATACCACTATATAATGTAAACACATTCCTTACTCCTCAGAGTATGGAATCCTTCACCAACACCCACATTACACCATTGTCATGTAGAGAGAGTTTTTTTCCATATGGTCCTCCCCCCACCTTCATACCAACTTGACATATGGGGGACTAGACACTTCTTCTTATTCTCCTGAACCACCTACCCAAACCCAACCTTTCTCATCCGAACTTCCAATACCTCACCAACCACCACTTCACCCACACTTTTCTTCATCGATGTGCTAGAAGGGCTTTGGCTTTGGTATTTATGAGAAAGGTCATCACACAGTCATACCTTGCACCACCCAAAAACAAAAAGACCATTGTGGACTTGGTTTTTCTTCATAGCCTCCTCCCAAGAAGGCTCATGTTACCCTCATCAAGGAAGAAAATTCTTCCCCACCATCCTCTCCTATCACCCACCTTCACCCACGGAGTCCATGGATCCAGAATCCATCCCTCCTAAATTTTTTTTTCATAAACACCATTTCCTTGGGACCTCTGACCTATCATCATGATGGTGAGGTGCACCTTCTTCCCTTCCTCTTCTTTATCCTAACATGTTAGATGATGACACACCTTCTATCAATGTCATTCAATGTCAGATGATGATTCTATTCTCACCTATTTAGGTGCAGATGATTCTTACATTCACTATTTTACCTTCTGAGACACAAACCATGCTGAATGAATCAACCATAGAGATCAACATTCACACTCAAGATGACCCTCAAATTCTAAAGATAGGCCAATCTTTAGATTTTCTACCAAACAAGAAGCCTTCACCTCTTTCCTTCGAGATCATAAAAATGATTTTTCTTGGTCTTATGCCATATGCCCAGGTATTGACCCTAATATCATGGTCCACAATATCATGACTATCCCCAATGCCAAACCTGTGAAATAGAAAAGCTTGTGAAAAATGCATCCACACATTTCCCTTCTTGTAAAAGAAGAACTCCAATGCCTCCTTTTTTTATTTCCTTCATTCTACCCATTGACTATCCACAATGGATTTCTAACATTGTTCCTATCACCAAAGTGACAGGGGGACTCTACATCTACATGGACTTCCATGACCTTAACCTCACCTTCCCTAAGGATGACTTTCCTCTTTCCTAGCATCGACCAACTTGTTGATCTTACAACCAGACCATGAGATGTTATCTCTTATGGATGGATTCTTGGGTTATAATCAAATATTACTCACTCTAAAGATCAACACAAAACCCTTCATCACCCCTTGGGGACCTTTTATTATCACATCATGCCCTTTGGCTTGAAAAATGTTGGTGCCACCTATCAGTACACTGCTATGACCTATATCTTCCATGATATCATGCATGACATATTGAAGATTATGTCGATGACCTTCTCGATAAGTCCAAAATTCATGTCAAACACCTCTCTAGTTCTTAAAGTCATCTTTGATCATCTCATTCAATATTACGTTTTCACCTTCAACCAAAGAAGTGTGTCTTTTCCATTCTCTCTAGAAAAATCCTTGGTTTCATCATCTCTTTGTGGGGCATCAAGTCAATCCCACCAAAATCAAGGCTATTCTCGAGATGCCTCCACCTACTAACCTTCGACAACTTCATAGTTTTCAAGGAAAATTGCAATCCATTCGATGCTTTATTTCCCAACTTTCCACCGATGTCACCCTTTTCATCATCTTCTTAAAAAGGATGTCTCCTTCAATTGGAATGATGAGTGCCACAAAAGCCTTTGAAGCATTGAAGAAATACCTTCTTCAACCACCTGTGCTCATCCCACCTAAAGATGACAAACCTTTTTACCTCTACATTTCTGCCACTAATCATTCCTTGGGTGTCATGCTCTCACTCATCACGATGAGAAACATAGGGAGAAAGTGGTTTATTACATAAGCCATACTCTTTTAGACTATGAGACTAGGTATACTCATGCTAAAAATATTTTCCTAGCCTTGGTCTTTGTGGCCACTAAACTTCACTACCTACTTAACCATAAAACCTTCATCATCACCAACACCACCCTCTGCATTACATGTATGCTAAACCTTACCAACACCAACACACCTCACATTGGCTCATGCTCCTTGCAGACCTAGACCTAGAATTCATTCATCAAAATTTTGTCAAGGGAAAACCATTGCAGATCATCTTCTGATGCTCTCTCTTCTGAAATCATCAATCTTCTAACTTTGATTTTCCTAATGAATCCATTTCCTACCTTTCCCTTGATGACACATTTTTTATCGATGACCTTATTCTTTTTGATGGTTCTAAATGTCAATGTGGGGTGGTGTAGGGGTCATCCTCATTCCTCTTGATGGTGAGCCTATGCCACTTTATCCTTTAAACTTGACTTTGATTGCACCAACAACATCACGAGTATGAAGCACTTGTCTTGGGTCTTCAAACTTCCATAGCCTTAGATGTTAAATCCATTAATATCTTTGGTGATTCTCAATTGGTTGTGAACCAAGTCAATGGTTTGTACCAATGTCATAACAGGTCCTTTCAAAAGTATAAACATCATGTTGACATACTTTTGACCACATTTGACACCTACCTCATTCAAACCACTCCACGATCCACTAAAAAATTTACGGATACCATGGCTTGCCTCACCTCACAAATACCTGCCTCACCTTCAGAATCTAAAATATTTGTCATAGTACAATGGTTGTAGTCACCCTCTTATCTTATTCATGGTGTAAATTTTGTGGGAAGAATCAAAACGACCCACACGACATTTGGTATAAGTAATTCACCATTACTACCTCTCCCTTTCAATTCTGCCTCCATATCTCACTCACAATGGATGATGAGCCTTCCTAAAAAAGTGTCTCTCATTACATCATCATGGGGGTCTTCTCTACAAATGTGGCTTTGATGGTATCCTCCTACGATGCCTCACTAGTTCTAAAATTCCATACACCATTAAAGAAATCCATGATGGGATTTGTGGTGGACATTTTAGTGGCCTCACCATTACTAAATGTATCCTTCACCTCGACTATTATTGGCCAACCCTTAACCAAGACTATTGTGAATACGTCAAACATTGTGTGAAGTGTCAAAACATGCTAACCTTCACCACACCCCAAGTCATGCCTTACAAGTCACCAGAGACTTTTGGCCTTTCTCAATGGGGTTTGGATCTCATCGAGAGATTAACCCTCATTCTTCTCAACATCATCAATGGATCATCACAATGACCAAATACTACACAAAATGGGTGGAGGTCATTCCTCTCATTTCTACCAAAGCTGAAAAGATATGTGGATTCATCAATCATCATATCATTTTCATTTTGGTGTTCCTCATCACCTTATCATTGAAAATGGAAAATATTTAAAAACAAAACCCTTTGTAAATTGTGTGACAAATTTGGCATTCAACTCAGTTTCTCTTCACCCTATTACCCATAGAAAATGGCCAAGCCAAATCTTCTAACAAAACCCTCAATAAAATTCTTATGAAATTCATCGATGATGTAAGGATTGGCACACACACATTCCTTTTCACCTTATGGGCTTATCATACCAGTATTCATACCTCTACCAATGCCACACCTTTCTCTTTGGTCTATGGTATAGAGGTTTTCCTACCTCTCAAAGAAGTCCAAATTCCATCTCTTCATATATCACTCAAAGATATGCTCTCTGATGATGATTTTTTCACCAAGAACATTTGGCACAACTTGAGCTACTAGATGAACATCATCTAAATGCTCTAGACCATCTCCAAATCTACCAAAAATGCATCAAGTGATGCCTATGAAAAATGTTCATGAATGAACCTTCAAAATTGGTGACCTTGTCCTCAAGGAAAATCAACATGTAACCAAAGTGAGAAAAAGTAAACAAGGAAAGTTTTCTCCTAATTGGCTTGGACCCTATATCATTACCCATACCTATGGATCAGGAGCTTATCATTTATCCTCTCTTGAGGGTAAACCCAAACCTAAGCCCCTTAATGCCTTGCATCTTTGACCATTCTATTGTTGAATAAAGTACTACATCACTTTATGTCACTTATATGCTCATCCCTTGAGTGAACCTTTCCTTTCACCTACCTCTTTTTAAGGACCAATGACTCAAATAGAATTGTGTGATTATCCATCACCATTCAACCTTGTCTTAAATATGAGTACCACGGACTCTACTCATGGCATGATTCTCATGGATACTTTTCATCCTTTTTAAGATGGAATCCCATGGTCATTTCATCACTTGAAACCCCTCTTTCATAGCTAACCTTTTCATGTTATGGTTTTTGCCTTCATAAAAGAGGCCTATACTCCTTTATAGTCTTGTCCATGACTTCAAGTCCAAAAATAAAAGCAAAAAAATATATGGGATAACAAAAACTCTACTCCTTGAGTCAAACTTCTTGCAAATAGATGATTCCCTCAAAAGGACATCTATCTCTCTCTCTCTTTCATGCTGCTATAAGTAGACTACTCCCTCGAAGGACAACTATAAAAATCCAGCCACCTATGGTACACTTAGTCTATTTCCCAAAAAAGACTAATTATATCTCTCAAATAAAATAATTATGGAGCTTCCCATCGATCAAATTCACAAAGACCTCAAGGAGAACTTATTTATCCCAATATAGACTTCCCACATCGATCATTCTATACATGCAAAAAAGAAAAAAAAAATAAAAATTAAGAAAAATACAAACTTTTGGTCATGGACTTTCCTATTCTAGTTTTGGGTATCTTGCAGAAGGGGCATGTTGTCTCACAACAAGGTTACACTTAACAAACCTTCCACCTACCTTCTTTTATTTATCTCTAAATCAACTCAAGGGATGTGGCATGTATTCTACACATTGTGATCACACAACTTCTTTCAACTCTAGACCCATCGCTCATGCAGTGTATCTAGGGACTTATGTTCAATAAGTCTAGGGGTATGAAAATTATGGTCCTTTCCAAATATGGGCATGCCACTTTTTTTTTCTTATCTATTTACTTGTTGTTTCTTCAAACAGACAAGACCATCAAATTAAATCAACCATAACACCTTCATCTATGCCTATGCTTAATTCACCTTGCCTATTACCTATTCAACATTCACCTTGCCTATTTTCAAACATACCTTACCCAACCAACTTATTCTAACCTACTTTCCCAACCTACCTACCCAACCTACCTACTCAACTTACCTAATCTAATCTCATTCTTCCTTGGTTTAAGGGAGAACTACATCGACCTGAGGCCCCTTTCGCAAGGGCTATGTAGGCAACACTCCGAGGGCATGGGGCCCTCGAGGTTAGCTCGACCACTCTTTTCCCCACCATTCTTTTTTTCCTACACCTCGGCCTTACCTACGACCTTACCTATACACCCACCCCACCTCACCCATTGGACACTTGAATTCGCTTCTAATCATTATACCTTACAATGGAGCTACTCATGTTGTTAAACCTTCCGAATAAATTCTTGCCTTATGTCGTGATGTTTATCTTGACTAGACCAAACATCAGTGTTTTGGAACACACCTAATGCCCATTCCTGCACCTAGCCTTGTTGTGTTTCTAGGACCATATCCTATACCTTGGATACCTAGACCACATCAACCTTGTTTGGATAAAATATCGACCTTTGACGATGTAGAGTTTGTGAGCTCTTTAACCTAGTGCCTTATCGCATTCTACATGTGTGCATGCATTTGAATGCCCCCACCTATTACCCACACCAATATCACCATTACCTACACCCACACCTTACCACATTTTTCATCACCTACCACTTTATCAAACCCATCACCAATTTTTCCTGCTACTTCATCAGTTCCTGGTTTGAGGGGGATCACCTCCACCCATACTTGGGGCAACCTAACCTTCACCCATACCTAGGGACAACCACCTCCTATTTTGTCATCGTCGCTTATCAATACAAGCTACATGACAAAAAGGGCAAATGTAGACACCCAAATTAGGTCACACCCTGCCAAGTCCCCTTCGATTAACATACATCTAACCATGACCCCTCCTCACATCATTATTAATTTAAATAGTCAAATCACAACATCCCCAAATGAGTTATGGATCTTCTTTTTATAAGGAAAAGTCATTTGGTGTGATTTTCATAATATCGGATCATTCCCAACTCTTGTGGGACTTGCAAATGGGAATGATCCTTCGAGAAAGGTAAAAAATAACTTCCTAAACTACCATCTCCATATTATTCCAAAGACAGCAAGCTAATATAATCCTAATCTAACTTCCAAGGAGACAAGGAGAGAAAGAAAATTGGAAAAAAAAATCCTACACTAAAACGGTGATACACCGTAGAAGGAAAATGTTGACCATCTATCAAAACTTCCATGGAAACAAAGAGAGGTGAGCAATGGAGAGGATGGACAAGTGCATCATAGACCAAAGATGGACTTCACACAGAAAATGTTCCAAAATCCCTAAAAACATAGCTCCAAAACCTGCAAATGACATTAAAACATGCACAAATGCCCCAATAATGAGAGGTAAGAAGAAATAACCAAAGGCGAGCAAAGGATGGACAAATGCATCACAAAATCATGTTTTTATTGCTCTAGATTTACACATTAAGGCACCATTTCACTGGAAAGAGGCAAAAAACCACATTACAGTAATCACAGGAGGTTCTAACCCCATTTTTGACCTTGGGAAGAAAAGAAGAGGGATTCAGAGAAGAAGAGTGAACAACCACTAACTAACTTCTCGAAATGATGCTTCTGTTACATTTTATAGAAAAAACACGAGAAGAGAGGGAAAACGTGAAAAATCAGATCTTTTGCTCCAACCACCGAAAACATTTAAAAAATTGGGTCAAAAATTCAAGGATCCATCTGAAAAATCCATTCCCCAATGTATTTTGTCTTCTCGAGGGAGAAAAGACCCAAATTTCATTAAATTTGGTGGTTGAAAACTGGTTCTACATTTTTTCCATGCCAAATTGCGTTTGGAAATTTTCTCCCACAAATCTCCACTAAAATGAAAAATTGAAGACTCAATGATGAAGAGAATCTTTAGATCTTTCCATTAGTACCAAGATTGTCAAAAATGGAGCTCTGGACCAAAAGATATGGCTCCCCTCCTACGAGTATTTCCTTTACATTTTCTTTCAAAAAAACCTCCCAAATTTGACACATTTCCTCCTTGCAAACCCGCCCATGATGTGGCATCCATTGGGGTCCTTATGAGAGTAGGGGCTCTTATTTTTCCATTTTCACCTTTTTCACAAAAGGGAAAACATTCTATTTTACCTCCGAAGGCCCGTCGGCCCGCCATTCATACCCTACCTGGTTTGGGCTCCTCGCCATGTGTCGCTTTTGGATTCCTTCGGAGATGCAGCACCACAATTTTGGCTTAGAAACTTTTTTTGAAAAGATCCAAGTCCCCAAAATCCTCCACCACATAAACCTTAGCACCTTTGCACAAAATGATTCCACGTGTCCCTTTGACTTCACAAATTTTCACTTTGTTTCCCTTTGCGGGCTCACTGAGCGCCAATGAATTTTGTCATTTTAACCCAAAAAGTGCTAAGTTCTCAATTTTTTTCCTTACTCATTTTTCATCCAAAATTCCTTGGAAAAACTCTCTCCCAAGCTCCACAAGTCCACCTTGGGAAAATTTTCCTCCATAACTCCCATCCTTCAGTCATAACTTGAGAAATGCCATTAAGAGGAGTTCTTTACCTTTCAAAGGGGAAGAAATTCTCTATATGATGTAGAAATTTCCAAAATCTTTAAATGCTTGAAACTTGTGAAATTTTGACTCAGGCACAAAGAGGAGTAAGTTAACCCAAAATAAGAGGGAGCTTATTTTGGTTAACATTTACTTACCTAAATTAAATTAATTTCCACCTCACCTAGCCACCTCATCTCTCCACCTCATCCTAGACCTATTCCAAGCCTATTAATTAACCTAGACTAAGTCCCCACTCCCTTAACTAACTAGGACTCATTCTAACCCTAACCTTAATTGCCTATCATTCCTCCAACCAACTTCCCACTCCATTTAGCGCCATTCCACACTCTTGACCCAAAATTAATTTTGAATCACGCCAAAATTGGGAAGAAAAGGTTATTTTGGAAAAATATGACCTTTTCTCCCTAACCGACACCGATTATTCCTCGCCGTGCTCGGTCACCTAACCGCCGTCGGTTCCCTTAAATAAGGATTTTCAATCCTTTACCTAGGTTCCTGAATCTTGGTTTTTGGGAATTATTACATTCGAACTCTCAAGCATCCAAGCAATCAAATGATGAACCAGAGCATTCTAGTTCTTCACCAGCAACTAGCCTCTTGCTCCTTAACCTTGGATCATTCACAGGGAAGCACATAGGCTCCATTTCCGCGACATTGGACCCAAATCGTTTCTCCTACGAACACCCATCAACCACCGCCATTTACTAATCTACAGGTCTTTAGATAAGTATCTTAACCTTGTTTGTTAGTTCTTATTTTTGTTTTAGATCTCTCATCCTCTTCTATTTCCCAACTCTTTTCTCATCCGAATATCATCCATCACCCATCTACCCAATATCCTACCAACCTGAACCCTTTTTCTTCTCTAATCACCTCTCTCACCCTTGTTGAGTCCTCACATAAATCCTACTACCATACTACCAACAACGATCACCCAACCAGTTTGTCCATTACTCAGTCACCCAAAAACATTGGTGTTAACAGTTGCCCAACCAACATAGGTCTCTGTGACTGGTAATTTATCCCAGACCAACAAGCTAATTTACCTACCCAAAACCTCTCAAAACTTCCCAAAATCTCACCCAGACTTCCCTAACATCCTTTGTCATACCCACAGACCTCAAACAACCAACCACCCTCTTTAGATTTAGTCTTGTATGCATTTATTTAGACTAGATTTAATTTACTATGCTTGTGTAGGATACCTAAACTATACAACTATAGTAGGTATCTCTATTTCATGTTCTTTATTAGCATTGATTTTTCTTAAAATGTGGATTGATAGCCTTCTAGGAAGCACCCCGCTTCCCAGATCTAGCCTCCGCTAGAAATCCACCAACCAATGTTTTTAATGTTATCTTGTGGTCTTGTGTTCTATTGCAGATAGTCCTTCCTAGCAAAAAAATAGCTCTTCACAATCAACTTTATCTTCTACAATGCGCTCAACCTTCTTCGACAACTTCACAAGTATTCCTCCTCACCTTCACATTATCTATTTTGATCATACATACACAACTTATTGGTGAAACAAGTACCTTACTCAAATTACTCAAATTATTTCTCCACTTCCAAAAAATCTAAAAAATTGTAGTTGATATCAATATATACGTGAATCACTAAAATTAGGGTATCACCCTTAAAATTATAAAATCAATGCTCTTATACCACTCGATAAGATCTTCACATATAATAAATGAATAATTCAAAAATTATGCATAATATAACACAACACAAGAGATATGTGTGGTTTGAGATGCCCTAATATTTGATATATTCAAAAGTATAAGAATACCCTCAAGGTAGGGCAATGCCATGAAATACTCCATAAGGAAAGAGTAACTCCATGATCTCCCAAAATGGGAATTCCACTTTAAGGGGGATACCTCCAATATACTTATACCAAGTAGAAGGCTCAAACAATACATGAAATATCTCATAATGAAATTCCTCTCTACTATATAGGCATACATTATGTTTAATGGATGGGTAACACCTAATCCCAATTATTAGAATCTAGTCTAGCAAGATCAAATATGAATCGAGACATAGCTCACATAGAGGAATAGAGGCGAGAAGAAGATAATTGAATAACAAGTATATTATTCAATGTAGAACCAAAAAAATAGTTTCCAATTTTCTAGACTTATAATGCACCTATAGGAGAGGGTTTATAAAGCTTAAAAAGAGTTATCTCCTTCTTTATTAATGGATCCTCTAATGGCGGGATCCACTATTGGTGGTGGCACATGTGACTGTCTAGATAATGCTCAACTAAGCCTATACATGTGCACACACTATCATAATTTAAGATAACTACATAAATTAACTTAAATTATTAGGTGCATATAGTATTTTATACCAATACCCCATTAGGTGCAACTTAGGGAGGAAAAAAACAAAGAGTCTCGGATCCTTAGAAAATAGGTCCTGCAAACAAGTCTTAATGAGGTATATATGTAAAAATATCAAGACAATAGAGTGTTATGTTGAGTGTCCCTATAGAGGAAAATCCATCTTTCCATAATAGATGGGTGTTAAACCACTATAACTACCAAGTTAAACTAGGAATTGGTGCTCTATATGGGGATATCTTGGAAGAAACACTAATCTCAAAGAAGTTTGGTAGTAAGCACCCGGTGAAGCATTGCACACATCCCCCTCAATGTTGAAGTGGGTGAAAATGGTAATATCAATAGATGTATGTCATGAAGTAATGGTGTATATCTCAAGTAGGTGATAAGTGACGAAAAAGTGAAAGCAGGAGGAAAGGAAAAAAAATTCTAATTTCCAGGACTCATATTTATGAGAATAATAATTATTCTCTTTACCACATCACATAATCTGATCTTTAAGGGGGTAGGGTGTGACACCAAGAATTACCGGGAGGTTACCCATCTTAGTACTACTCTAGCTGAAGCGCACTTAAGTGTAGAGTTCGATGGAATCCAATACACAAACAATCCACATGTGCACCTTAGAATGACTTGATACTCAATATATTAATTCATATGTGACCCCATATATTATAAACATATAAGTAAGGGAAATGTGTGCCACATGTTGGAATCTCCATCAACCCATATAAATTATAATATTATATCACAAGGTACATAACACGAGTCAATACTACATAGAGTCAATGAAGACCATATAGGAGTTGTACAATCTTGGACATGAGTAGATTCTAGTTTGAGAACTAGAGAAAAACATTTCCATATCCAGTAGTACCTCTTTCTTGTAGTTTGCACACCTATATCATCCATGTACCAATCTATGTAGATAAGAACTTATCCTTTCGTTTGTATTAAGAAATCATCATATCATTTTAGCATAGATGTAAGTATTAGTGCTTTATGGTTAATGTTTACTAATTAGTTTAGAATAATCATCATGTAACAATATTTAAATTATTCCTAATTCACTCTTGGACACTTAACTAATTAGGAATCAATTAAAATATGATTTTTTGGTGGTTCCATATGACATTATGTAGCTTTTTTTTTCGTATGAAAACATATGAAATATGCTTTGTTATGAAACCCTAGGTGTCACACATATGTAAATCCCTTTATAAGACCTGAAATAGATTCAAATCCTAACCACGGGTATGAGAATGTACAAAAAGGTTAGTGGTTGGGTTTAAGTGCATATGTGGAAAATACTTCAAAGAGGCCTCAAACTACATGTAGTTCTCCACCTAACATGTGACATCTATATGGATATAACTAACTTCAATAATTTGATCACTTGACAATGTAGGAAATGGATTGGCATGATTTTCTTGACTTGGATTGTATCTAGCTTGGGAAGCATGACTCTAAAACTTGGTTGAATGTGATTCACAATTATGTAGGGAATACTTTTAGATTGTATTAATACTTTAGGCGAATTTAAGAGAGCTTGGATTGATTTTATAATGATATTTTCTTGTAGTGCTCTTCGAAGCTCCAAGTGAGTAAATGAGTACATTCAAATTTCTTATATAGAAGTTTGTAGGTATAATTTTTCACTAAGGCCAAGCCATGAGGAAATTGCTCACCCATAGAAATATATTAAATTGAGAAATGACGGTTGAGTGGCTTGGGATGAAACTACCAGCTTTAAACCAAATCAATTAGCAGATTGGTCCTTGTTTAACAATCCCATTACATGCAAGGTGTGAGGTACTAGAAAAGTTTGGGTATGACACTTAGTGGTGATAACTCTGGACTAACGCAAACAATTATGTGAGCAACTAAGTAGTGAAATTTATGAGAGAAAGTCATGTAATATGAATAACGTTAGGGAATTGAGATTATAATGTGCACACAAGTCATGATTTAGGGATTAATCCAATACTAACAATATCGAGTGATAAATTACCAAACTTATGTGTTTTTATTTTCCCGTATTTAATCTAAGAAACAAAAATTTCTTAATTTAAAGAAAAGATACTTGAATGTGTAATAACACTTTTTCTTCACTTGAGGTGCTTGATTCACTTGAGTGTTGACATGATCTCCATAATGAAACCTGCAACATAGAGTGTAGTCAATTATTTGTGTGAGGTATTTTCCTTGTCATTCGAGGCATTGTCCACCTCACATGGTGAGTCATCTCACTTAGGTGAGGTCATAGGTCTTTAGGAGTTATATGACATATGATAGTGTCTCGTCATGGAATATTTCATTGTCATATGCGTCATATGAGTTATATTCCATCTTAGGAATTGTAACTCATTTCTCCCTCATGGAGGGAATGATTGTCCAAGCATGGGAGTTACACAACACTCCCATATGTACCCTCTTATTTTGATCTATGAGAATGAGCAGACCTATTTTTTTCCATGCATGTTTTTGTTGTTCGATTATAAATTTGTTGATTACTTGAAGCTTACTTCCATTGGAGTGCAACCTTGTTGATGTGCACATGGTTTCATTTGATCCTCACAAAACAATCTTACATGGTATCAAAATTGTGATTTGGTAAACATGTACTCACATTCATTGTTGAATACTTACGGTTTTATTTTTTATTGCTTCTTGTGTACTTTTTTAATCATGTTTGGATCGTGTTATATCTGGTTTAACATACGTTTTTTGGAGTTTGTCTTGTTTGGGTATTTGAGCAAGTGTAGTTTTAGGATCTTTTCAGCTAAACATGGCTAGCTACAACTATTTTTGGTGGAGGTATTTATGGTTGTTGAGTTGTGGAGCTTAATTACTTCACAAATAACATGTTTTATAACTTGCATGTTTACATTAAGAATCGACATCGATCCACCGATCGACGCTCGGTCACACGGGAGTAATCGGTATCGACTGGTAACCAACATCGATTACACAATGCGTGAATTTTTTTAATTTTAAACACAAGATTAGATCTAACCTTTGATTAAAAGGTGATATAAGGGTTGTAAATGTATTGCTAAGTTTCCCTAATGTTTGTATATGCTTATAAGCTAGAAAAATAGGGTTATAAGGTGAAATTGATCATATTGTAAGAAGGAATTCTTGGAGAGAGCTTAGAGAAGCTTGTGAAGGAAAATTACTATACATCCGTGTGAGGTGTGGAAGATTGCAGATCTTCATTGTATATCCTCTGTAAAGAAAAGAATAATAGATTGGTTGTTTCTTGGTGGACGTAGCCCACACTGGGTGAACCACGTTATATCTTGTGTATTGTTCTTCTAGTTTATTTCGTATTTATTTCTTGTATGCTTAATTCTGATTATAGATCTAGTACAACAAGAGTGTGCTAACCACCAACAAATGGTATTAGAGATTTTTTGTTTGAGGGTTTTGTGTGTTGACAAATTTACTCATAAAGGGATTTCTGATTGAGTGGGAGCACAACAATGGAAGAAGATAACAAATACAAAGTGGAGAAATTTGATAGCCGTAATTATCAATTATGGAAGATGTAGGTGGAAGATTATTTATATCAAAAATATCTATATTTACCATTGGATGCGAGTCCAAATCCTACAAAGATGACTAATGAAAATGAAAAATTCTTGACAGAAAAGGCTCTGGGATCTATAAGGTTGAGACCGAAAACACTTGTAGCTTCGAATATTATCAAGTAGTAACTATGGTAGATTTGATAAAATATTTAGGTAATTTATATGAAAAAACAAGTGTTTCGAATAAAGTTTATTTGATGAAGAAATTATTTAATTCAAAAATGCAAGAAGGTGGATCTGTATCAAGTCATTTGAATGATTTCCGCCCATTGTAAATCAATTAAAATCGGTTAATATTCAATTTGATGATGAAGTGAAAACACTTTTATTCTTATGCTCTTTACCGATAGTTAGGATAACTTGGCAATGATTGTTAGTAATACAACATCTGCATACTAATATTTTAAAGTTTGATGATGTGGTTAATATAATCCTGAATGAAGAAATATGTAGGAAAAGTACATGAAAGTCATCATCTAGAAATTATTTGAATGTAGAAAATAGAGGAAGGAAGAAGGAGAGATCTAAGAGCAAGAATAATGGGAAATCGAATTCTAAGAATGAAAGATCTAAATCCAAAGGTAGAGGAATAACCTGCTGGAATTGTCGAAAGAAAGGACATGCAAAGAAGGATTGTTGGTTCAAGGAAAACAAAGAGAATATACCAGATAAAAGTAAAGAGGAAAATGTAGCAAGAATCGAGGTAATGCAATATGTCCTTGATCTCTCCTTGGATAATAAAATTAAATCTTGTGTTTTAGATTCGGAGCTTCTTTCCATGCTACCCCCAATAAGGGTTATTTCAGAAATTATGTCCAGGGTAATTTTGGGCATGTTTATTTAGGAGATGATGAACCATGTAATATTACTGGTAAAGGGGAAGCTCATCTAAAATTGTAGAATGGAAATACACGGGTATTGAAAGATGTGAGACATGTGTCAAGCCTCATGAGAAATCTAATTTCGTAGGAAAACTAATTGAAGTCGGTTACATGGTTACATTCATAGTGACTCATAGAAAATTACCAAGGGATCTCTTATTGTATCAAGAGGCAAGAAGGTAGGAACATTGTATTTGTGTACCTATATTACTGATTCATTTTCTATTCTATCTACTTTAGATTCAGATGTAAACATGTGGCATAATCGGATAGGCCATATGAGTAAAAAGGGAATGCAAATATTAAAGGCAAAAGATAAGTTATCAGATTTGAAAAATGTAGATCTTGATTTCTGTGAGCATTGCATAATTGGAAAGCAAAAGAGAGTGAGATTTCTCAAAGTTGAGGCAACAAAGAAAGAGCAAAAATTGGAGCTTGTGCACTCAGATGTGTGGGGACCAACCCGTAACTTCTCATGGAGGATCCCTATATTATGCGACTTTCATTGATGATGACACAAGAAAGATATGGGTTTATTAAATAAAGCACAAATATAATGTTTTTGAGACTTTTAAAATATTGAAATCCCTTGTGGAAAATGAATCAAATTTAAAGTTAAAATGCCTTAGATTTGACAATGGTGGTGAGTACTGTAGCAAGGTTTTCAATGATTACTGTTCAATGAATGGAATACGTAAAGAAAGAATGGTTCCTAGAACACCACAGAGAATGGTGTGGCTAAAATAATGAACAAAAATATCATGGAACATGTAAGAATCATGAGGATACATGCTAGATTACCCTTACAATTTTGGGCAGAAGCGAGAGATACGATAATATATTTAATCAACCGCGGGCCTTCAAGTGCACTGGATGGTGGAATACCAGAAGAAGCTTGGACTAGAAAAGAGGTAGATCTTTCTTTTCTTAGAGTATTTAGTTCAAAAGCTTTTGTGCATGTCGATAAAGAAAATAGAAAAAAGTTGGATGTTAAATCCAAGAGATGCACTTTTATTGGTTATGGCTCTGGTGATTTCGGATTCCGTTTTTGGGACTTATATGATTCTAAGATTTTTAGGAGTCATGACATTAAATGGAATGCAAAGAGAATGTACATGGATCAAATTTTGATGCCCAAGGATGAACCGACATAAGAGTTTGTGGAAGAAAATGCATTCTTGGATTTAAAATTAACACCTATAGGTAGCAGTGTCGTGAGGGAACCGATGCCGACAGACACAAGACCGCCAAATCGGCAACTAGAATCAATGTCAATTATAAAAGATTAGGACCGGCATCGGTCGCTTGGACCAACGTTGGCTACAGGTGACCGACATCGGTCACTATTAGAGGTTGATACAAATTTGCGAATGAGCCTTCAACACCTTAGATTTCTATGAGAAGGTTAGAATGGGTAATTAAACCTCCGTAAAGATTTACACCTTCCTTATCTTATCTATTATTGAATGATAGTGATGAACTAAATTTTTTTGAAGAAGCAATGCATGATGAAACCCACAAGAAGTGGGAACATGAAATGGATGAGAAGATGGATTCCTTGAAACAAAACCAGACATGGGATTTGGTTAAGTTTCCAACATGTAAGAGAACATTGCAGAACAAATGGGTTTATAGGATCAAGGAAGAAGAGGGTGGATATAAAAGATACAAGGCAAGGATTGTGGTAAAAGGGTTTGCATAAAAAGTAGGTAATTATTTTGGTGAGATTTTTTTTCCTATAATAAAAATGACTTCCATTCGTACTATTTTGAGTTTAGTCATAGCAGAGAAGATTTACACTTAGAGGAACTTGATGTTAAGAAAACTTTTCTTTCACGATGATTTGGAGGAAGAGATATATATATATATATATATATATATATATATATATATATATATATATATATGCAACAACCGTTTGGTTATGAAGTCAAGGGTAAGGATAAACTTGTGTGTAGGTTGAAAAAGAGCTTGTATGCGCCCAAACAAGACCTAAGACAATGGTATATGAGGTTTGACAGTTTTATGCATGAGCATGGTTATATGAGATGCAAATTTGACCATTGTGTTTATTTCAAGAATCTTGAAAATGGAAGCTATATTATTTTGTTATTGTATGTAGATGATATGCTTATTGTAGGATCTAGTATGCATGACATTGTTGAGCTTAAAGAAAAGTTAGCTCATACATTTGCAATGAAGGATTTAGGAGCTGTAAATAAAATCCTTGGCATGCAAATTCACAGAGACAGAAGAACAAGAAATTGTATTTGTCTCAGGAAGATTATATCAATAAGGTGTTGGAAATGTTTAAAATGTAGAATTCAAAACCTGTAAGTATACCTATGGATGAACACTTTAAATTGAGAAAAGATCAATGTCCTACATCACATGAGGAGGTTGAGTACATGGCATGGGTTCCATATGCTTTAGCATTTGGAAGCCTTATGTATGTTATGGTTTGTACTAGACCGACATTGCATAGGTAGTGGGAGTTGTGAGCAGATTTATGGCCAATCCAGTAAAGAGCATTGAAAAGAAATCCAATGGATACTCAAATATTTGAGAGGGACATCCAACATGTAGTTATGCTATAGAGGGTTAGATACTTCTTTATGCAGCTATGTTGATTCAGATATGGTTGGAGATTTGGATGGTAGGAGAAGCACCACTAGATATGTATTCACAGTAGGTCGCATGACTAAGTTAGCTAGATTTCGAGATTGCGTTAGGTTGTCAGGCCTTGTCTACTACATAGGCTAGAAAAGAGATGATATGGATGAGCAGGTTTATGGATAAGTTGGGAAAGGAGCAAGAGGATTACAGATTGTACAATGATAGTCAAAGTGTGATTCATTTGACAAAGAACTCAACATTTTATTCAAGAACGAAACACATTCAATGAGATATCACTTCATACCCCGTGCACATTGGAGGATGGGCAATCAAAACTAGAGAAAATTCATACAAATGAGAACCCTGCTGATATGTTAACAAAGCCGTTGGCAAAGGAGAAGTTGGAGTTAGACTCCACTTCTATTGGTCTTCGAGTTTGAGACTTGAAGAGGAAGAAACATTCCAAGGAAATGATCTAAGGATGGAGCTGTATGTTACAAAGTGAAACAATTTATCTCTAAGTGGGATATTGTTGAGTTGTGGAGCTTAATTGCTTCACACATAGCATGTTTTACAACTTACAGGTTTACACAAGAATCGACATCACGGATGACCAACGCTCGGTCACTTGGGAGAAACCAATGTTGGTTGGGTAATCGACATCAATTACTTGTGCGTGAAAGTTTTTATTTTAAACGCAGGATTAGATGTAACCTTTGATTAAAAGGAGATCTAAGGGTTGTAAATGTATCGAAAGTTTCCCTAATGTTTGTATATGCTTATAAGCTAGAAAACTAGGGTTATAAGGTGAGATTGATTATATTGTAAGAAAGAATTCTTGGAGAGATTTTAGAAAAGCTTGTGAAGGAAAAGTACTATACATCCGTGTGAGGTGTGGAAGATTGTAGATATTCATTGTATATCCTCTGTAAAGCAAAGAATAATAGATTGACCGCTTTCTTGGTGGACGTAGCCAACAAGCAAGTGAACCATGTTATATCTTGAGTATTGTTCTTCCGGTTTATTTCCGTATTTATTGCTTGTATACTTAATTTTGATTATAGATCTGTCTAACAAGAGTGTGCTAACCCCCAACAATGGTTTATTGGTTTTTAGTGATATTTTTCATTAAGAATTAGTTTTTTTGAAAATCTCTTTTCTTCATCCCTTGCTCACCTCCTCCCGCTCCGCTATGCCCCCGGTTGCTCCTCCCCACCTCTGCTCTCAACTCCCCAAACACTATCTCATCTTGATGAGGTTCTCAAGAGCTCACTAAGCTCCTTCTTAGCCAACTCACCTAAGCGAGTTGAACCTCCCGAGATCGCTCCTTTGTTTTGTGATTCGGCCGTGTGTTTGCATTAGTTAGGGTTTTGCACTCTCTCGTTACAACCATAATTGCCTTGGCTTTGTGCTCTACCTTGTTTCTTACCCCGGATGCATCTTTCCTTAGCTCACCCAAGTGGTTATTTGGATTTGTGTTTGGGTTTAAACTTAGACTTGTGGTCTATGTCAAACTTGTGCTCGCTCCTATGTTCCCCAATATCCTCCTTGTTGCTCACCTCGTGTTTTTCTCTGCATCCTCGCTAGGCCCTTTATACCTTCTCGGTCATGGTCTTGAACCCCGAATCAATTGGGATTGACCCACTCTCCTTGCCCTTTCTTGTGCAAGTTACTATGTGCCTTGTCGCTCGACATCATGTGGCTCTCCTTCCTAGTGTACCTTTACTCGGCCTCGCTCTCGTGCATGCATTTAACCCTGCAGAGATTTTCATTGGGAGCCACCAACTCACCCTTCCCGGTTCGACTCGCTCTCTACGTGCTTTACAACTATTTCAAGTTGTTCAACCCAACATTGCTCGTGTTGAATGCTCTGCTTTCCATTTCTTCCTTACTTGCCAAGTTATCTGTAACCCGACACATGTGTACTCGCCTCGAGTCCTCCCCGCCTTGTGCCAAGTGGCATGTTATTTGACCTCATCCTCATTTCAAACCATTTTCCCGTCCTTTTAATTCAGCCATGTTATTTTTTAAAACCTTAGTTAAATTTAATACATAGAAATAATAATAAGATATATTTTTTAAATATTACTTTTTGGCTAACTTAGGCATATTATTACTTTATTCCTCTTTTCTCCACCCCTTTAGCTTGTGGTAAATAACCGGATATGATAAGGGTCTTATCCACATTAATCTCGAGAAAGCATAATAACCATGTTCTATCCTTGTCTAGCATCTATAGTTGTTTGAATTGAAAAGAAAGATAATAGGAAGCAACTCTCATTTGATTGGACATACAAACATGAAATAGATTGTTTTTGGTACTACGATGAGATTATGATTGGAAATCTAATGGACAACATACTAAATTGAAAACATTTGATGTAGTTAAAAGCAATGAACCACAAAAAGGAAAATGAATACAATAAACTACAATAACATAAATATTGTAGAGTAAATGAAAACTATTGAAAATGAGAATAACTTACAAACATCTAGCAATTTTTACAAAGAGATGTTTTATTACAAAACTACTATGCACTTCACTTGAAAGGAGATCATAGTTTTTTTATATTTGAAAAAGGGTCATGGGGACCCTACTTATTACAAAGTAAACAAATCAGCTTGTAAGCATCCCACAAGCAAAAAACAAAAAGAACCAACAACAAAGGTGAATAAAACTACCAAAAAGAAACTAACAACAACAAAAATCACCCCAAAGGAGAAGGAATAATAAGATAAACATAGAGAAGGAAGTGGAGGAAAACATCTCACTTATTCTCCCAACTTCAAGCATTTGCGTCCATTTAGCTACCAACTCATTAATGGAGGTACTTAGGTTATTGTTATCCAATTTCACCCCCTCGTGGTTGAATTGATAACATACATCGAATTCTCAAAGTCCTGTGCAAATTGATTAATCCAGGCAAAAATCATCTTTCTAAGGTCCCTTCAAATTTTTCTAACTCCTCTGTCTAGGTCGAAAAGAACAAGCTCGAGAAAATGCGAGAAAGTTGCAGAAAAAATAAGTTGGGCGAAAAATTGTGAAAATCGGCTAAGTCCTAATCCCCGGGACAGTCGGGACATTTGGGATGTCAAGGCGCGGATCGGCCGAAAAGCCTACAGCACCGAACAACAAAGGGACATCTGGGACAAATGGACGCGAAATGCCCGAATCGGCCGAAAGGAAGAAAATTTGTCCAAGTCCTTCACCGAGAGCAAGCGGGACAAGAGTACGCGGAAGACCCGAACCGGGCGGTTCGGCCGAAACAGGAAACTTTCGCACTGGGACATCTGGGCCGTGAGTGCGCGGAAGACCCGAACCGGCCGGTTCGGCCGAAACAGGAAACTTTCGCACTGGAACATCTGGGCCGTGAGTGCGCGGAGGACGCGAACCAGCCGGTTCACCCGAAACGGAAAATTTTAGCCTAAGGGCAAGTGGGACAAAGGGATGCGCGGACGCTGGATAAATGCCGAAGGAGCCGAAAGCCAATCAGATAACGCCACGTGTCACTGGCAGAAAGGGGACATGGAAGCCCATTTCGGGCGAACCAGAAGAATTTGTCCCAGATAGTTGGGACATCCGGGACAAAAGGACGCGGTGGACGCAAAAATCCGGCAGGCCCGTGGACGAATCACAGCATGACACGTGTCGCCAAGGAAAAAGTCCAAAAAGTCAAAGGGGCAAGTTTTCGAGCACTGATCCAAACCAATGAAATAGTGCCACGTGTCCAAGTTTAAGGGGCCCACAAGAAAATCCCGCGAAAAGGTGGAGAGAGGGAATTGCTCAGTGAATCAGAGCCTGCCACGTGTCGTCCAGATGGCAGAGCGCGGGAAAAGATTTTAAAACATGTTCTTGCCTGTTTTGTGCCCTAAATCTTTAGACCTTCATATCTTTCGATCCAGAGCTCGGATTTGCACGTTCTTGATATCAACGGAAAGCTGTTGAAATTCTCTACATGATTCTAGGATCAATCTTGCATTTTGGTGCTATTTGAGGAGAAAATTAAGAAAACGTCTCGGCGACGTGGTGATGAAGACGAAGTAATGCTTCAACAACCAACTTTAATGCGCAGAGACAAATTCACCGCTCCCGTTAGACAACTCGCCATTTTTCCAGAAGCTGCCACTTCTACCATAATGAGATGATTTTAAATGTATCTAGAAGTGGTTGTGGTAGATTCGACTTTCCTCTCTCTTTCTTCTCTCATTCTTAGTATATATTGTAAAGAGGAGCTCCTTTAACAAGTCGAACATTCTTGTTTTGCATCCTCCCTTCTTCCCTGCTTGCAAGAGAATTTGTGGAGCTTTTCAAACCTCCCATATGGATTGTAATGCCAGTTTTTGCCTCTTGGCCACTGCAATGTACTGTATCGAATCTTGAGCAATATATATATGTTTGTGATTGATTCTCAACCCTCTCATGTATTCATTGCTGTTATTCGATCTCTTATTGCAGTTTGGTTACATGTGCATAGTGTTTGTATTGCATCTATGTGGTCTGTGTTAGATTTGCAAAAACAAGTGTCTAACATTCCTTGGTGCATCACCTCGTAGTTTAGGTTTTATTCTATGTATTTTCTCACCCCGTCTCCTCGACAAGTTAGATTAGGTTTTAGTAAACCCTCTCCATTTTTGTGTGCATCTCAACAGAGGAATAGGAACCAGCCTTCTTTGGAGAACCCTTTCTCATCCTTACAAGTCCCACACTTGAGAAAGGATTCCATGTTGTGCAATCACACTGGATGCCCGAACATCAACCTAGAACCCCGATCTCGCATCTAGGGGTGCTTTGTGAGTCTCGCAACATAACAGCTTATCATATTTGATATTACCATCTACATGATTCCTTTTCTTTGAATTATCATTATGAATTTCCTCCCTGTGGGTGTTTACCAGCTAAGCCAACACTTTCAGGTGCTCAATAGTACTTTTGATATTCAACAAACTCCATTTGCTAATTTGAAGGATAGTCTCCTTCAAATTCTCAACTTCTTTCTCCAAAAAGAGTACCTCCCCTGAAGAAATTCCACTTTATCATTTTCCACATCCAAAGTAATGTTGTCAATTTTCCCTTTCATAGTATTCTAGTCTTTGAGGATCATGTTCAACATATTCTTGTTCAAGGCAACATCATCCCTCATCTGTGCCAACTTGGGGGAGATGTTACCAAACTGAATTTTTTCATCACCTTAGTCTTGTTTTTCCTTCCTCAAAACTTTTCCTCTTAAATGTCCAACTTCCTATTAAGTGTTTTAGGCTATTAATTTCTTCAACTATGTTTTGCGTGGGTGCAATAGAAAAAGTTTGGATGCTTTTATCAGAATTTGGCCCAGACTGGGATGCACTATCCAAATTGATATCTTTAGAAGAAACTCTTTCCCTTTCAGACACCAAACCCTCATCACTCAAAAGACCCTGTAATTCTCTAACCATGTAATGTCTGCAGATCCTGCTTTAAACAAAGTAAGGATAAGCCCTTGATGGATGGGGCTTTAGCTTTCCCTTTCTTCACCTGTTCCACAGACTTGCTGAGTGATCTAAGAATATAAAGGGAAAGTAGTACAGATTTCCATGCCTCACATGGTTGAGCATAGGAAAATGATAGGCGTAGAAAACTTTTGTATCTCCCTTCAAGAGTAAGAAATTGCATAAAATGGAGGGCTATTTCATCGAAAGGCTTAGGAAGAGATGCCCTTTCATAGCAAAAAAAAGCTTGATTTCAAAACTCATTCCCTCTAGAATTGATCAATTTCATCAACACTATTCTTTTTAGGCTTAAAGATCTCTCTGCCATGATTTTTGAGACCAGTGACCATTGCTATGAAATCTATAGTAATATTAAGGGAAATTCCCCTCACACTCACCTTACCATTGTTCCAAGCCCAGGCAAATTCCATACCGAGCTTTTCATCGTGACCACTGAAGCCTTTAATTTTTTTTTCCATATCAACACTCTTAAGCAAGTTCCATGCATTTGTATCAAAATCATCGTCTATGTCCGAATCTATTCTAACCGTATCACCACCCATACCACCGTAAAGGAAGGTTGCTGCGTGGAGGAGATAAGTACTGTAGGGTTTGTAAAAATTCAAAGGGCACAAAGAACTCTTACTAATATTTATAATAAGGAAAGTCATGACATGCATAATCATACGACCTTTCTCGGAGAGGTCTTGCCTCCAATTATGATAGTTTAAGGTATCACACTTATAGCTAGAAGAATTGACAGCCAACTTGACTTGTTCATAAATTAAAGCCGCCATCTCATCATTATCATACAAATGCTTGGAAGTATAGATAATGATAGACGTCATATCCAAATTAATATTACATAACGCATTAATATTCCTTAAGAAAAAAAGACTTTGATTCATTTTTTGTTAAGAAGTTTGACCTCGTCCTCCAAAAGGTTCTCTTCCTCCATTTTAGACATCACAGAGGCCTTAACCTCCTCATTAGAAAACCAATTAACCACTTTACCCTCTCTATACACGTGTTGAATATATATATATATTCAAATGAGAAGTTGAGGATATGTATTCCTTCAATGAAGTCTTTAATAGTCGAAGACACGACATTTCTTTTTTGAAGACTATTGATTATATTTAGAGAATCTCCTTCAACAACGAGCCTTTTAAAATTCTTATCAACAGCAAATTTGATTCCCAAAGTAAACAATGACAACTTCAGACACGTGATTAGTTTGAGTGCCCAGATTGAAAAAGTAGGCCATCACAAAAATACCTTTGTAATCTCTTATTATACCCCTCCAACTTTACTAGGATTCCCTTTAGCAACCCCATCAAAATTAAGTTTAAACCAATCTTTTTTGGGGGGAATCCATACAACCCGATTCTTGGGGGTAATGATAGCATTTTGGTTAGAAATAACCTCAAAACCCCAAGAAAGGGCAATTTTCTTTTCAGAATGGAGAAATTCACCATGTTTGCCTTTCAAAAGGGAAAAATTGTATTTATAGCTTGTATGATTTTCCTAGAAACTCTTAAAGTTTTATCCTTTCCGCCCTTAAAAATTCTTTTATTTCTTTCCTTTCGATCTCCCAGCAGAAATGAGTGATAGAAAAGTCCCATAGGTGATTGAGACCTTGGCTTTTGAAAGGACAACTCCATTGCAAACAAAGTTGTTTGACATTATTAGGAAAAACCCATTTAATACCAAGCAGATCAAGGTATGATTTTCTTAAAAGCAGAATTTCCCCCATCGAAAAACATATTATAAGACATCATGAGAAAAGGGGAATTCTAAAAAAGGTGGCTGATGGATTCATTTTTTTCACACAAAGCACATATGTTAACCATCCGATACCCTCTCTTGTTGAAGCTCTAACACAAGAAGAATTTTTCCTTGTAAAACTAACCACCAAAAGACATTGACTTTAGGAGTCAAAAACTTATTCCAAACTTTCCCCAGTTAAAATTAGAGTTTTCCCCATTAAAAAACATATTATAAGCAAATATGACACTGAATTCATCATTTTCTTCACTAGGCCATTTGGTTCTACCTTTCTCCCCATGCTTGGTAAAAATAATACTCTTAAGAAGATCATTTTGTGCATTTACTTCACCGACACTAAATTGGTTTTCAATTGAGATGATTTTCCATCTTCTATACGGAGTCTTTCTCCTCTATATAATTTTTAAAAGCCGTCCCTTATTTTTCCTCCACCTCCAAATGGATATTTTTCATCAATGGAAGATCCTTAAGGGGAACATCACATATCCATTTATCTCTCCAAAAATTTATCTTTTCAACGATCCCCATTACACCCCTTAGTCAAAATTTCCTTCACCCAATTCAAATCTTTCGAAAAGTAGAGCCCTCAAAGGTAGGAGAAGAGAAAACCCATCTTTCATATCTCGGGTTTTACCATTATTTGTGCTTGATAATGTTGGTCCAAATCCCTATCTTCATTAAATAGATGCAATCCCATCTTAGCTAAAAGAGATTTATTCATTTGCTCCCAACCTCTTAGGCATAATCCTCCAAGTCTTTTGGGTTTACAAACCTCATCCCAACCAGAAGAAGAGGAATTCTATTTTTGCCTTCCACCCCACTCCATAAAAATCTTTTATGAATTATCTCAAGAGTTTCAACAACTCTAGTGGGAAGTTGAAAGAGAGACATAATGTAAGCATGAAGGCTTTGAACAAAGCTTTTCAGGAGGGTAATCTTACCACCTTGAAGAGAGAACCAAGACTTTCCATCCAACAAGTTTAGTTATAAATATGTCAATCAGAAAATTCCAATATGATATTTGGGGTTTTTTAATACCAATAAGCATGCCCAAGTAGAAAGATGGAAGATATTTAATATCACACAAGATTCTAGCTATATTTTTACATCCTTTTTCAGGGGTATTCAAGAAAATATGGAGCTTTTCTTAAAATTTATTTTTTGATCTGTCACTTCTTCATAGTCTCTTAGTAGTTTTTAAAAACCTTTAGCCTCCAAAACCGTAGCTTCTCCCACTAGAATAATATCATTAACAAAATGTTGGTGAATAACATTATCACAATTAACAACTGGGGGTATCCCTGAGATTTTCCTTTCAACCACAACTTTGTTCAAAGCTTTGCTTAAAGATTCTACCACCATAATGAAAAGGAAGGGAGAAATGGGATCACCCTATCTTAGACCTCTACCACTCTAAAAGAAACCATAAGGAGTAGCATTAAGTAAACCTAAAAACCTAGTTGAGGACATACAATTCTAATGAGCTACCTAAAAGGATCCCCAAAACCAAAATGGATAAGGATTTTTTCAAGGAAATCCCAAGACACTCTGTTATAAGCTTTCTCCATATCAAGTTTAATCACCATTGCCTCTCTCTTTGTTTTTCTTTATTGTGTGGATAATTTTCTATATTGTGACAATTCCATCATGTATTTGTCTCCCCATGACGAATCCCCCTTGCTGATCGTGAGAAGAGTTGGGAGAACAAGCCGCAATCTCAATGCCATGATTTTAGTGCAATTTTTTTACATTTTATTGCATAGGTTTATGGGTCCAAAATTCTTAAATTTCATAGCATTAGCAGTTTTGGAAATTAGAGCAATTAAGGTGTTGTTGAGATCTTGACACATAGTGTTGTTAATAAAGAATTCTTGCACAACTTTGTAGACATCAAGCTTAATAATTTCCCATAAAGTTTGGAAAAAGGAGCAGGGAAGACATCCAGGCTCGAAGACTTTTCTAGACCAATCATTTTAACAGCAAAATCAATCTCTTCAAGGGTTAGGATTTTACCAAGCATTGAATTGTCTTCTTGGGAAACAAGCTGAGGAGTGCACTTTAAGAAACTCTCTTCTTTATTTTGATCAAGATTATTTTTGGAGGATAAGAGATCACTAAAGAACAAAAAAAAATCATTTTGAATGGCAGGCACTTCTTCCAAAATAGATCCATCCTCTCTTCTAATCTTACCAATCCTATTGTTGCTTCTTCTTTTTTGAGAGTAGACAAGTGAAAAACTTAGTATTTCTATCCCCTTCTTTCAACCAAGTGACCCTATATTTCTGCCTCCAAAAGGTTTCCTCTCTCGGCTAAAATGTTATGATAATTAGATACCAAGATTTTTTTCCTTTGCATAATCCTCTTCATTGGTACCCTGATCATCTTCCTCTATCGAGGCTTGGAAATCTAACAAGTCCTTTTCCAACTTTTGTTTAGTGATAAAAATGTTGCCAAAACAATTTTTATTCCATAATTTCATATTTCTTTTAACATTAGCTAATTTCGTAGTAACTCTAAATAAAGCCGAGCCACGAATCTTGATATTCCACCATTCTTTGATAAGGTCATAGAGACCTTCATGTTGGAGCCATATTTTTCAAAGCAAACGAGAACTCTTCTTCTAGAGCTTCTTTGACAGAGAAACAAATAGGGTTATGGCTAGATCTCGATTCTGAGAGAGAAGAAAGGCAAATATCTTTCTTCATCCAATCCATAGAGATTAAAACCCTATCCAGTCTAACTTGAATGAGTTGATTGCCCATTCTTTTGTTTGTCGAGGTAAATCTATTCCCTTTTAAGTTCCACATCCATCAAATCATTGGTAGCTATGAAAATTTGAAAATCTTCCATACTTTAGTATAAACAATTTGGCCTCGCATTTTCCCATAAGGGTAAGGGGAGTATTGAAGTCTCTTACCAACATCCACTAAGCCCCTTTGATGATATTATGAAACGAAGTCAAATTATCTCAAAGATTCTTTCTATCAATTTTGTTATTTGGATCGTGCACTTCCATTATTCTTTTCTTGGATTCCTATTAATCCCCATTCATCGCAACATTGCTTTAAGTGTTTATGAAAAAACATCAAATGATTTCTCATCCCTAGTTCCCGCATGCTCTGTTCTTGCATCGCATTTATTTCTATGACCTTTACTATCCAGTGTTACTATCTGGCTTCAACACCTCTTCCACCTTTCCCTATTTTTGAAAACCATCCTAGACCAACAAAGTATCCAGTTTCCTTACAAAGTACCAAATTTCTTGAATTTAAAGTGATTCACCGTAGATTGTATTCTTGGTTCTCGACATAGATCTGTGGACTTTCTTATTTTTTTAACCAAAGTGAAGCCCTCATCATCCTCATTTTCTAGCAAAACATCTCTTTGCAAAAATTCCTAGTTTTTTTAAAACTCATCTATATGTATATGTATGTATGTATATGCATATATGCATGTATATGTGTACACACACATGCATGCATATATAGATACATACATGCATACATAAAGACATATAGACAGACTAAAAAGACAAAAATGAATTGTTTTACCTTAAGAATCTAAAAAATCTTTTATCATGCATGAATGAGGACAAATTGGGTTGATGGATAAGAACAAACAATTTTTGTAGTAATATTTAAATTTGGGCCAAATTTTTATTTTATAATTGTCTTAATCTTTTGAGGTCAAATTTTGTGGAACAAAGAGTATCACCCTTTCCTCGTGTTGCATATGTCATAGGCTTTTGGATACCTTTTGAATATTATAATTTTAAGTTTTGGTCACAAAGTTATGCGCTTAGCAAGGTGACTTGCTAATTTTACATTGTCCCAAACTGCACTACTGGATCTCGCTTTATTGAAAAATTTGAATAAAAATATGAATTTGTCAATTCAATTAAAAATTGCAAGATTTTATTGTCTTTTTAAACAATACAATTTTTCCTTATATATTTGTCAATTTCGTAGGCGTTAATCTTGTGAGAGAGTTGATTATACCAATGCTTTATTAAAAAAATCAACAATTATATATATATATATAGACTTCGAGCAAAATGTGTTGGATGGGGCTTTGTAGTGGAACCATTGGAATATGAGCAAAGTCCCTAGTTTTCCTCCACCTCTTTAAAAATAATTATTAGAGATGTTTCTTTTACTAACCAATTCAATGCCATCAAAGTACAATTACAAATTATTTGTAATGATAAATGGGATCTAAGTAACAAATGATAAATATTGTGATCATGTTATAGCTTATATACAATTTTCATCTAAACTAAATCTTATTACATGTTTCAATCAAGTCAATTTAGAGGCTAAAATCAGGTTGGAATGAGAAACACACTTATATTGTTAACATCAATATAAGTAGTGTGTTATTATCAAAATCTATGAAAATTATGTATTCTTCTCAAAAGAGTTCATTATTACATTTCTATATATACTTTAAGAAGTAATGTGATTCCCTTATGTGACATTTGTTCATATTGTATATAGGAGATAAACCATTTTTATGTATGCATAATTTAAATGGTAATCCACCAAATACACTTTGATTAACATAGGGAATTTAATTTTTATTACATGTATTGGCGAAACAATGTTCAACCATCAAACTCAAGTTCAAAGGTTCTTATTTCCATGGGTGCTAGTTCCACAATATACTGCCCATTCTTTGTTTCGATCCTCTTTGAGGACTTATGAATAACACTCTCTTCTCCTTCAACTTGCCACACCAATGGTTTTATTTCTGACAACTTTTGAGCACCGAGAGATTGAGCTCCACAACTTCTTCAATCTACAAAAACATGCAAAAGAATATTTAGCTGATTTTTAATAATAAATTAGTGAAATGCACTTTATTTTAATCTTGCAATATAAACAATAAAGAGGACTATAGTTTTCCCTAATTTTCTCTCTTATGTGACTTACTAAAAAAGTGAACAAGTCTAATGATGATCTTGTGCATACGAGTCAATCAATGTGAGATAAAGAAGGGGAAGGGGGCATAGAGAAGTGTGAGGATCTACAACGAAGCCAAATAAGAAAGTAGGCAAGGCCTAGTGATGTGCTACAACTTATTTCCTCTAAAGGAAAAAATACTTAACATAGGGTATTGGCATGCTACGCATGAAATGCTTATAACATACATGATATTTTATGCAGGTATGGTTATGCGTTCAGGATGATTTGAGAGTTAAATTTTTTATTCTGGACTAGAGGCTTTCTCAAAACTACATAAAAAGAGAGTGGTCATTTAAATCCAAGCCCACCTAGAACATAAAACTAAACACATAGGGGGATGGGGGATATTAGAGCGAGGTGGATAAGACATCCATCTATTTGGAAGCGAAGTCACAATGTTCAAGTTCGAGTCCATGTTCAATGAGGATAATGTTCACTCAAATTCACTAATGCATAAAAATTCAATTAAAAAAGTAACGTTGAGTTGAAACAAATAGAATTTTTTTATCATTTTAATTTTCTAAAAATTGAATGCAGAAATATGTTAGATGAACAGAGTGGAGAGAGCCTGTAGTCCTCTGTTTTCAGTTGGTGTATGTATATGTAGACACATATTTACAAAAGTAAGTAAAAAAAAAAATGTATGTAAAAATAATGGATAAAGTTTGAGTTCATGTTTGACATGATAAAGGTTGGCGTACTTTGTGACATAATTTGGAAGTCAGACACCCTCTTTAAACATTAGGCCTTAAAATGTCTAGTGATAAGTCAAGCCCAGGAAGTCAAATCAAGACATCACAAGGACGGTATCATTGATTATTTATGTTGTGTTTGTGGGAGAGACGAGTCATTCAGCCAAGTACTTATGGGAGGCAGATTCATGTTGAGTTCAATTCTTTATTTGTTGATAATTGTGCTTGGACCACTACATTTCTTTTGATACTACAGTGTTTGGAAAGTTTGCTATCTTTCTAGTTAATAATTCATCCTATTAATTGCACAATAACCCCTGCTGCCTCTCTCTTGGTAGCATCATCATGGAATTCAATGGAAGATTATTGGACTGTGTGGACCTTAATCACTGCTTTTATTAGAGAGCATGTGTAAAAGTTGATGTGATGTACGTTTGGTTCTACCTGGTATTAATTTTGCATAAATCTATGCCTGAGAAATATTTTATTATAATAAAAACAGCATAACTTTCATGTTTGATGGCTTCTAGGATCATCGTGTTATGGTTTAGAACTTATAAACCATCACACAGTGATCCTAGAAGGGAACCATCAAAATATGCACACTATGAGCCTAAAGCATTCGACATAACTTCCAATGAAAGGTAATAGAAATTTAAGTTCCATTATCATTTCTGCATTGCTAATAATTACTGAGGTTGTGTAAGAGAACCACAAATAGTTAAAACAATTTACCTAATTTGCTTATGCATTGACCCCTCTAGGACTCTTTTACAAGAAAAACTGATGATAAAATTTAATTTTGTTACTTGTATATTGCATGATTGACCACCTTACCAACACATACAATATAATTCTTGAGACACAACATATATGGTTTGAACTAAGCATCCTCTGTAAGCCCCTTGGGCAGATGCATGTTCAAATTCTGCAAATTCCACCTACTTCTTAACAATTCATAGAAAAACTTTTGGCTTGATGCTATAATGTTAGCATGCAATGTGCTTTCTATTGATGCTTGCCATTGTTTAACTTTGATTTAGTTCATTCCACTATTGACATACATACAGAAAGAAATAGAAAAATCACAACACTAGATATGGGAGCCTAAGAAAGTAGAAACAGTTCAAACCAATCTGGCCCTTGGTGTTTCTTTATTTTTATATTTTCAGTATCTAGGAGATCAACCAAGGAATAAAGATAACCGGGTTGTCATTCAAAAGATTACAATACTAGAGAAACAAAGACTTTTGTGCTTGACAATATGAATGATTATTGCAAATTTATCAAACGGTGTTTCTAGTACCAAGCTATATGGACCTCTCCATGCAGGAACATTTAAATATGAGACTATACAAGCATATATAAAGAAGGTTTTAATTACAAGGATAAGATAATAATGATGTTGAGACAAAAACCCCTCTCAAGTGGAAGTACTTTCCAGAAGGCTGTCTAATCCTTGGGAATAGACCATTATTAAATGTAAAATATTTAAATCAAATGCATTTATGTATTTGGTTTTATGGTTGTATGAAAAGAATGTGGAATGGATTAAGGTCTTGTTACACCAATAGGTGTAACCTATCATGGCAGCCAAAAGGGGTGGGAGGAATAAGAGTAATAGTGTGAGATGTCAGTAAAAATGGCCAACCTTAAATTTGACGCTATTTGACCGTCAGTGCAGTTTTCCTTCTTGCTTGGAGAATGCTATTGAAAAATCACGATATCTCAGGCATACAGTGGTGTTTGGAGCTCTTTCTTTTACTGGGAAAGATTTTTTCAAACTCAACACATTGGTGTAGCTAGATTGAGGTCATCCACCACCAGTCAATGGGAAATTTGCAAAGAAGGTGATGGGTCAATAACTAATGTGGAACCCTTCCAAATGTGCGAAACTAAGTGACAAATCCAAGATAAGTGTCTCAAAATTGATTCAGATTGGCATTTTTTAGATAGATGTATTTTAGATATCTGTACTAGTTTGAGGGGAGCTTCATACAAATATGTGAATGTACACAGACAATAAGTAGGGCATCAAAAACAATGAGATCTGTTTGTAGAGGTGTTTACCTTGCGTCCTTGAAATAGATCCTGAAAATCAACTGTTGCAGGGACTGAAAATTTGTCATCTTCTCCTACCTGCAAGAGAATGCAGAGTACAAGAACAGACAATTTGCCAAGATTTTTTAATTTTGTTAGAATTTCAAATCGAAATTTTGCTCAAACAAAAAGATACTGTTCATATTAAATTCAAAAATGACCTCATAAAGATGTGCTAGACGCAATAAGGTATGTTGATTCTCCAGTTCCTGTTCTCCAAATGACATGGTTTATGTGTCAAAAACTAATATAGCTAAACAATATTGAAATATTTTGAAGATATCATATATGCCTGAAGTGTAATGATTGCAATATTTGTTGGTAGCTCGTAGCCTGGGGGAAATGCTGAATACTGAGGAGCTTTTATCTGATTCAGTTCTTTTTCCTGCAACAAAAAAATGACTTATTTCATTTGCAGTTCAAACAAGGCAACGATTTCAATAAATTTTACTTTATTCTGCCTTTTCATAGCAAACACAACAAAGGCAACATGAGTGGACCTCAAGCTACAATCAGCATAGACATTCTACTATTACAATCTTTCTTTGATCCCCACAACATGAGGAGCTGGGATGTTAATGCGGGGATTCTTGTCTTGAATGAGCCTTTCATGTTAAAAATGGTGATGCAATCAGACAGCTTTTTAAATTTTTGTGAACTGTTTAGAACACTAGCATACAAGGACACACACCTGTGTGTCATTAACTAATAAAAATGAGTCACACGTTTTAAGGAAATATTTTGTTATTATTTTTTATTATGGGTAAAGGAGGGTTTTGAAAGGGCCCCAACCCTTTTACAAGCTCAGGCAGGTGACGTGACAATAAGCTCCAAAAACAACTGGGCTAAAATAACCACCATGATACAAAGCTGCTAAACAGCAGAAAAAGGACAGCCATAGATGAATAAAGGGCTAAATATCCTACAAAGAAACTAGATAAAACTGTGAACAAGTTACTCTTTAAGTTTTTGTGTTTACATTTCCTAATGAGATGGAACACCTCATCATCGAGATTGGAAAGATCTAAGAAGGTGTTTTTGCAGTTCAAGCTTCGAAGATAGTATCTAGGAGCTTCAACAACTTCTGATTGAACATCTTCAAACACACTGTCAAATTCAAGGTGAACGTAGTCGGATAAAAGATAATCTTGGGAAATTATCGGCTGAACAACCTCCTTATTGGGAGGGCTCCCTGGTGAGGATCTTCCGTGGAAGGGAGGATCACGTGCTGGTCGAATAGGTTACCAGGAAGCAAATCTTCAAAAGATTTGAATCTTCTCCAGGATTTTTGGAATCATCCTTGGACATACCAGAAATGTCTATCTGCTCAAAGTTAATTTTAGCTTTTAACTCTTTGTTGTGCTGAGCATTTGGGCATTTCCACTTTAAAATGGTCTACTTGCTGATAACCATAGCATCGTGCTAAATTTTCATAGTCTAGCAGTAGTATCCATTTGCCCTCAATTGAAGAGTTATATTTTGAGGGCCTGGGATAGCCACATTCCTCAAGACCACTATTCTGGCTTTACTCATGTTGACTTTGTGTTTCAAATTTTCCTCTGTATGCTGAATGCTCATCCACGTACAAGGATTTTCTGATGTCATCCCCTATTTTTGTGAAATTATGTTCTCCCTAAAAGTCAATAGGAAGAGCATAAAGATTGACCCCAACAAGGATTAAATCAGTGTTTTCTGTGTGAGGGTTAAATCCTTTTGACTAAGGTTTAATGAATAGACCTCTTTGTCCCATGAACTAGCAAGATTTGTAATCCAGTATATAGTATCTAACTTCTAAACAAGAGAAAGTGACAGCAAAGAAATTCTTGTGTAAAAAGAGATTTGGAATTCTTTATCAGTCAATAGTGCCTTGACTTCTTTTCTTATGTCTTCCATATTAGGTCTTCTATCTTTGATGTAATATCCTTGAAAAAGAAACTTCTATCAAATATGGATATTTCCATTAAATCTTAGGAGCAGCAGTATTGCAAAAATGAACTTTTACAACAGCAGCAATAATATGAATTTTATGAATAAAAACAGCGAACCAATATGGGAAAAAATAGTCTTTTATTTATTTCCAACCAGATACAATAAAAAAATACCAGTGTCTAATTACAATTGCCTGGAGCTGAACTGGCGAAACAATTGCATGCTGAAAGACCTCTGCAACTCCTGAATGGAATTGCCCAGCTGAGAAGTGGGGGATTTCGTCCCCAATTCTGTATGCAAATGAGGGTTTTCATCCTCAAATCTGTAAAGGAGGGTTTTTGTCCTCTATTACAAAAGCAAAACCCTTCATGTGGCTTAGGTGAAGGACGAAAACCCTTCATCATCCTTTGGCATTGAAGAGAAGAGCTTATTTGAGGATTCATTTGTCATTTCCAGCTGGTATTGTATTTATTTTGGGTGGAGCGACCTACCTTGGGTAGGGTTTGAAGACATTGGTGAAGAATTTGATAATTCTGAGTTTGTAATCTGATTTGCACTATTTTTAAAGGCCGGAATCTTGAGTTGCATGAATTTAGAGGGTCTCTAGACCCATATTTCATAATTAATTTGTGGCTGCAATTTCCAGTGAATATTTCATTTCCAGCAGTGTGTTCTTCAGTGTTTCTTGGATATTTTGGCTTCTAAAAATTCCATATATCATATAAAAATATTGACGAATTGATTGGTGGTGTTTGTGGTGGTTTTTGGCATTTTTTGAGCAAGTATAAGTCGCTGATTTTATATTTCAGTCTGCTGCAATTTTCATTTTCAGATCTGCATATAGAATATTTGATAAAACCCTCAAAAGGGTTATTACAGTGGTATCAGAGCACGGATCTTCAAAAGGCCTAGGGTTTCAAGTTTGAAGAATTGATGGCACGGAAGGGTAAGATCTCTATTTTTGATGGCACTAACAAACTTTCAGTGAGATCATGGTTGTCAGAATTGGAGACATACTTGCAGTCAAACCCTATGTGTGTGGAGGATGCCCTGGAATTCATCCCTTGTCATTTGGAAGGGATAACAAGAGATTGGTGGTACTATGTGATAGAGACCCAAGGAGAAGATGCGGTTTGCTTCTTGGATGATTTCAATGAAAAGATCATAGGAAGGTTCGATATGCAAGCTTTCAAGGATGAGTCCCAAGGTAATAGTTCATTGATATTTAATGATATTCCTTTGGTTTCTAATGATTGTATGGGGCAATGTGTTGAAGAAAATTCAGATTTGCATAAGGATAAAAAGGATGAGGTTGGGGACTCAAGCACAAGCCATGAGGATGGTACATGCATGTGTGTACAAAGTATGGATGATTGCATGGCAAAGGTAGCTCCAATTGTTGAAGATAAGTGGCTTCAAGGGGGCATAGCATCAAAGGGAGCAACACATTGGATAGTGTAACATGGACGGATAGCCCACGTTTTGGTATGTACACTTCCGGATTATTGTTTCCATCTTTGCATTTATTGGGACATGTCTTGAGTAATGATAAGAGGATACTAAAGGAAACGATAAGCTTGCAAGATCCTAATAGCATGCACATGAAGGAATGGGATCCGGGTGATCCTAAAGGAGAATTGGTGAAGAGCTTTCCCCCTCCCAAAGGCTATGGTATGTTTGAAAAGATAATTAATTCCTTCTTTCATTTGATTCATATGTCAGTGTTATACATGTGCCTAGAAAGGAATTTTGGGATCATGATGATGAATGCATCAAAGACAACTCACCCAAATTGATAAGGGCAAGGAGAGAGAAAGAATTTCTCCATGAAGGTCCGAGGATCACAATAGATGAAACTGCTGGCTCTTCTTATAACAAAAGGGGATTTTTGACCATAACAGCAGTGAAATAATAATAATAATAATAATAGTGGTTTTTATAGTCCACGATGCCAGGCAGCCTGTTTTTGGGTCTTCAGTGGCTTTTTATAGCATGTGGGACTACCCGTACTCCCAAGTACATAGGAGGCACCTAATCGTGCTTCAAATCTGTACATACCCTCGCAAGATTTGAACTTGTGACAAGAGTGTTCCTCACCAAGGAAAGGTCATTTGAGGGAAATTTCAGCCCTATGAAAGCTCAAGGACATGGGAGTGTTGTCAAGCAAGCATCAAGCAAAAAAGGAGGTAAAAGACTTTGGGTTGTTCTTGATATTCCTTTGTTTTTTGATGATTGCATGTGGAAAATTACTAAAGAATCTTGGAGGCATAAGCAAAATGATGGACATCATGAACAAAGAGGAAGAAAGGAGGACTATGTGCTCTTTCTTATATGGCTGCAATGTTCTCACCTCCACCATCTACAAGACCAATTTGTTTTGCAAAGGAGCCTCAAGAGTGACAACCGGAAAGCAAAAATTCATGGAGGTAAAGTATTTTTCAAATATTTTCTAAGTGCTGGTTCTAACTCAGAAATTTTGAGTTTAAGGAAGGTTAAGGGCAGCTCATTGCTCAAGGGGGTTTCAAATTCATTGCTCCCCAACATGCCAAAACAGTTCACATTTTTAGAAAGGTATGTTGACTATATTTCATGGCTCTACTCTATGTTCTTGTTGGGCATTTATTCTAATAATCAGCCTATGCCAAGAAGAAGGAAGATAGAAAGTAAAGGGTGTAGCCAAAGATGCAAAGTATGTGCTGATTTCTATGTGAAGGCTGATTTGGGTGTGGTGCTTGGAGTTCAAGGGTGGCATTCGTTGGGAGAACACACTCTCAACTATCAAAGCATGAAGATAAGCCACATAGACAAAGGTAAGAAGGTCTCTATGCAAGGTATGCTTCCGAAACACTTGAAATTTGTTATTTGGTGGAAGATACCATTTCATGTGAGCCATATTTCTGTCCTTTATCAAAAATTACAGCGGATTGGAAAGCATTAATTTCAGCTGAGTATGCAAAGCGTAAGTTTGCTAGTGATGTCTTTGAAGGAGAAATAAGAGATGAGAAGTACAAGGTGACAAGCAAGATGGATAAGGTTTGTAACATAAGTATGAAAAACATTATTTTTAGATCTCCTTTCATCATACTTGCTGATTGGCACAAGGAAGCAACCATAATGAAAGATAATTTTCAGATTTTCAAAGCATTATGGGTCACCATTGAAGCACTTTCAGCTATGGTCACTTCAATTGGGAGTGATATGCAGATTTTCAGGTATAGATTGAGCAATTCAAGGAGGTTGGGTGCAGCAGTTGATGGGCAGCCTAGAAATCAAGTTTGGGTGTTCCAAACACCCCACTTGAGGCAACCAAAAGATCTTCTACAACAAGGTAATCTTTCCGGTTCATTAATTTTGAGACACACTTGTTTGTTGCTTCCTCATTTGTGTGATTATTGTGGAAGAATGGAAAATAGTATGGTGTGCATTTCAGAGTATCATAGGACAGCCCATTTGCATGATATAGGAGTGTCTCAAATGCATATTGTTTGGTTGCTTGGGGTCATGATTTGGGTTCCAAAGACCCAACAAATCATTGGAGAAGTTTGGGAAAATGTCCCACTTTGCATTGAAGGAGGAATAAGCATGTTCAGGGCAGCCATTAGAGATGGTAATTTTCAGATTTTCAAAACTCTTCTAATCACCCTTGATGAATGTCCATTTGTTGTCACTTCATTGGATGATAGGATGCACATTTTCAGTCATGTGTTGGATGAATTATGGGAATTATGGACAGCGGTAAGCATGCAGCCCGAATACTTATTTTGGTATTCCAAGTATTTATTTTTGGGGCAAGGAAGGAGTGCAAGAATGTTGTGTTCGCTGATTTCAATCATGAGCTTGTTGATCTTCATTTTCCAGCCCATGTAAGACAATTTTTAGTATTCACAAATTTGGTTTTCCTATGAAATTTCAGTTTGGTAGTTGTTATGTTATGGCTATTAGGCTGAGTTTGCAAAAATCAGATTTGGGGCTGCCATTTCCAGTCATGAACAACAATATGTTTTCATTTTTTGAGAGCATTCTATCATGGAAAAATGAGGAAGGAGGATTTCCGTTGAAAAAGGAAAGAAATCAGGTTGTGGTAAGTTATTTTCAGATTTGAGGATTCTGATTTTTGAGTGGAAAATGCGTGACTTCAGCAGAGTTTGGGGCAGCATGATGGTATTTTGGGATAGCCAATGTATGGATGAGAGTTGTGCAGGTACAAAGAAGGATGAGCAACTGAAACTTGTTTGGGATCTAGGCATTGGCAATTGCTTGAGGACAAACAATTTTGGGAAGGGAGGACTGTAATGTCCCTTTTTTCCATTTGAGAGCTAGAAATTGGTCTTCTTGCCATTCCTTCTCCTTGGCAAAGAAGCTAAAATGAAGGAGAAGACCCTTGGGCTTCTTTATAATATATTTTATCTAATATTTTTATATTTCTTTAGTGTTCTCTTGTTTTTGACAGGTCGGCTGGGTTTTAATTGATTAATGGAAGCTAATGAAGGAAAAGAACATCTTTAAGAGGTCGGCCTTTTCTAATTGAGCATTGGCGCCAAAAAGGAAGATATAAAAGGAGATTAGAGACTTCATTGGCACCTAGTCTTGGCGCATTTTATTATACCCGGGCAAAGAGAGCTAGTTGCTCCTTGGTCATCCACTTGAGGACGAAAACCCTCTTGTGAGGCCTCATTGAAGGACGAAAACCCTTCATGTGGCTTAGGTGAAGGACAAAAACCCTTCATCATCCTTTGGCATTGAAGAGAAAAACTTATTTGAGGATTCATTTGTCATTTTCAATTGGTATTGTATTTATTTTGGGTGGAACGACCTACCTTGGGTAGGGACATTTGAAGACATACTTCGAGTTTGTAATTTGATTTGCACTATTTTTAAAGATAATCTTGAGTCGCATGAATTTAGAGGGTTCAGAGACCCATATTTCATAATTAATTTGTGGCTGATTTATTTCTTTTCGTAGTAGTGTGTCTTCATTTTTAATTGAGTGCTAATAAGTGTTATTTCATTTTCGGAGTGTGTTCTTATTTTGGATATTTTGGCTTCTAAAAATTCCATATATCATATAAAATATTGGTAAATTGATTGGTGGTGTTTGTGGTGGGTTTTTGGCATTTTTTTGAGCAAGTATAAGTCGCTGATTTTATAGTTCAGTCTATTGCAATTTTCATTTTTAGATCTGCATATAGAATATTCGATAAAACCCTTAAAAGGGTTATTACACTCTCTTTATTTATTTACTTATTAATTCCAACTCAGGGCGCCCAATAATAGAAGTCAACTTTCCATTATTATTTTATTCTATTAATGTTTTTGGATTAAAATATAATTTCATTGTCCTTTTCCAATTAAAATATAAAAATACCCTTAGACCACTTAAATTAATTTATTTTCCTCTTTTAATTTCCTTTTAGCCTAGGAAAAATAATAAAAATAGGCTTCGTATCCGAAATTAATTAATTTTGAGGTCACATTACAATCTGCTTCTTCCCAAAATTGCTTGCCCTCAAGCAATTGCAAGTCTCTTATGCAAATACCCAGATCCCAAACTCTCATCTTCACACAATTTGGAACTTTTATGAACGGATCTATGTGCCCTTTGCCCCTCAAAGTGTTCTTTACTCTATTACCATTGCCACTATGTTGTCCATGATGACCACACCTATGTAATGACTTAGTAGGAAGCAACAAATCCACAACACTTTCATACCTTTGGCTGTCCTCAACTTGTTCACCTTCCTTTGTTGAATGAAGCTTGGTTGAGATATCTTCAACATCCCCAACCTTGTGACTCAGAACTTTTGGGTTAAGATCAACATTCTTCTTCACCTTGAACTCTTCACATTCAACAAGCGAATCTTGTTGACGCATGCAAACATTAGAAGTCAATAAAACATCTTCATGAATCTTGCTAAAGTCATGAACATAGTCAATTTGCTTTCCATAGGTTGTTCTGAAAATTCCAACAAATTGAAAATCAATATTAGCAACCAGTAAAGCCCTTTTTTATTTTTTATGCCCTCAACATGGTCTTCTTGGAACTTGTTGGCTAGATTTTTTGCATAGCACAAAACCTAGGAAGTCATGAGATAAATCTCCCTCATTTACCGGTGAGGCTTCCGTGTCAGATTTGTCAATTAAAGTATGCTAATATCTAAATGAGGTTTTACTTTAACTACTCAGTTCATGAACCATAATCAACAGCTTCTGCAAGTAAAGTAAGCAACTATTTTTAAAGAAAGGAAAAGTTATAGAAGAAGGCAATTACATAAACACATAGAAGAAATGGGGAAGATGTGCATCCCAATCAATAGATGGCAGAGTTGATTGCATGCACATAGAAGAATCCAATAGATATAAACACGAGAATTCAAACAAAGGAAGCTCTAGATCCGCATCTAAAATAACACAAAGTTTATTAAGAGATCTAAGATGAAAAGCAAGAAACACAATACACTCGTGTATTCCTTTGCTTCAAGTTCTCCGGAAACTTCTCACAAGATTTGCCTATCATTAACCTTTTCTTAAGAATAAAGATGGACATTTGGCAAACAAACACAACAAGTAAAGATGACATTTGACTCATCTTCACTAACTTCTCCTTAAGTGACACGTGTATCACTTAACTAATAGAATTGTTCCATATAACTTTAAACAATGGTCAGTTTAAAAAACCAATAACTTTAAAGTTTTACAATTTGATCGGGAACATGGAAAATAGAAGAAGAAAGAATAGAAGAAGAAGTCAAGCCAGCTGTAACATCTATGTCTTTTTTTGTTCTGATATTGAATATACTTGTCGAACATGTGATTGAACATCTTTCCATCTGTTTTAGCCACTTGCTTCCTTCTCTCTATCCCAATCGCAGCAATCCTTCATTCAACACTTTGACACATGCTTCCACATCTTCCAAGCTCGGCCCAAGCTTCGCAACATCCACTACGGTGCCACCAAAGATGCTAATGGAATTCATCGTGAAAGGCTTAGTAGCTCTATCAATTCTCTTTTGTACCATCAGAAGAGACCCTTCCAGGGAATTAGGCACTTTGGTAGGAACGATCCGTACATATGAAGTAACACCTTCGATCACTTCCTCAGTGAAAGAAATGATATTGTCTGGTAAGGATGATGTCCTACTCTCAAGCGCCTGCATCCTCTTCAACAAAACTCTGCAGATCTCCAAACGGAAAGATACTGCAAACTCTAGCTGCTTCCCCTTCTCAACTGATCCATCCGGTACAATTTGCTCTGCAACCAATACATCTCCTGGCAGCTTGTTGATTTCGCCAAAGTACTCAGGTTACTCTCAACAACTGTGTTCATGTCAACTATGCTCGTCACTAGTTGCTTTAGCTGATTTGTTGCATCATCCATAACCTTTAGGCGGGCTGACACCTCTCCAAGTTGTACAGAAGCTTGACGAATAATCAGGTTCTTCCATTCGTCAATAGCTTTCACCTGATTGCTTGCATCTTCCATCTCCTGCATAAGATGATCACTCACTTGCTCTGAAATGGGCTGAATGGAAGGTTTAGCAACCTTGGCTATGATCTCGCACAACTGAGATACCTGCTTCTGAAGCTCTTCTTTCTCCGCCTTTTCTCTGTCAAGCCTAAGGAATAGAGCATCTATCAATGTCTGTGTGTCCTGCTTCAATCCTTTTGTGGTGGCTTGACCGAGGGGTACTGCCATTCTTTGTTACATCTTCTCGCCGTGAGCTCATCCTCCTTCCCTTCCGTCGGAACTGACATCTCAACAAACTTCTACCCCGACTCCTCGATGATCAACCTTGAAGTTACCTTAGCAACTTTAGGTCTTTTGTCCTTTCCGCCTAGACTCTGGAGTAGCTGCAAGTCATGTTCCTCTAAGTTCATCTCCACTCTAGCTTCTGGAACCAACTGCGAAGCCAACCATTCTGAGAAGTTACTTCTCGGAGAATGAGAAGTTGCTGAGTGCACTACTATCCCCGCTCTTTCTCGCTTCCTCTCCATCAGAAACTGTGCTACAGTGTTATGGCTACCATCTTCTGAATCATCCAAGGATAAAGCTCTTTCGAACTCTGCCATCTGCAGCTGCAACGTCTCTTCTGGAAGAGGTGCTGAACGAAGTGGCTGAGGAGAGAGAATGAATGTTGCCGGAATCAGTGGAGGCATGGAAGTGTCCTGCTGAGGTGCGCAGTCGGTGAAGTACTGGGTGCTGGAGAAGCTGGAACTAAAGTCATGTCCGTGGAAGTGATCTTCTCCTTAGATTGAGATCTTCTGTGTACTTTCAACTTCTTGGACCTTCTGCTGCTTTCTCCTTCGTGCTTCCTCTTCAGGGAATCTCCTGCACCGAAGTTGCCCGTGATTTGATTCATCAAGGCAATATCCCTTTGTCAGCAACCAGTTTGAAGTATTCACCAAAACAGCTCCAGACCTTTCTTCAATTGTATGGAAGCCCCTACGCTATCCTGAAGTATGGCTCTATCTCCTCCCATTTGATGGTAAGTGTCAAGCAACACATTCCCATCATCTTTAAGATCCGCAGGTATCCGCGCTAGTCCAAAGTCGAACACTTGCCGTGCTGATAGCCTGCTGAAATCCTTCTTTCTAACCTCGTACTCACTTTTGCACTTCATCCAGAAATCCTCTAATGAAGGCACATGTGCATACTCCTGGGAGATAGTCTTCCCGGCTACTCCAAATGGATCGAAGTTCAGCCGTGCCGTGAAGAATTCTTGCTCATACTCGGATAACATCTCCGTCTCCATCCCTCGAGCTCTATGAATGCTCTGGCAGCTATAATGTCCGACAGTGATCGGAAAGAAGCCCATAGACTTGTGCCATTTCGACTGAAGGTCGTGTATCTCCACAAGTTGCCTGCTCAGCTCCATGGTGATCAATCTATCATTCGGATATCTGGGTAGCTTGACCGGTTCTCCAGAAAAGCTAGTAACCCTGAGGTATGTGAAATCTACAACCGAATGAATAGATCGCCAATCCTCGGATACTGACTTCCCATGCTTCTTTGCTTACCCTGTTGGCCTTTAGGTCCTTGTCTAGCCTGCAAATGAAATCGTAGAAGAATCCATCATTGACCACTTTGAAATCTTTCTCGCACGCAGGTATAGTAAGCTGTGGGTAGCACTTGAAAATGGGGTCCTTAGAAAGAACGCCACATCTATCCAGCTTGGAGAAGATGCCTTGTGAAGCTGCAACGTATACCAAGTAGGAAGTCATCTTGAAGCTAAAAGTACGCTTCATGTTCCGGAGTTGCTCACCAATGTTGTCGCTAATAATTTCCGACCAATTGATTATGGAATCAACCTTGTTGACTTCAATGGTCCTGATGAAAGCATACATCCATGTACGGAAAGTGTGAGCATTCGCCTCGCCATTAATCCTGCATAACAATTTGGCAACATCATCTGCCTCCTGCACCAAATTGGACCGTGGAAGAGTTCTTGGGAACTTAGAAGGAGATCTGGGCTTCTTCATGTATCTGTTATTCATTATGCTCACGCAATCGGCTCTATGCTTCTCCCATCTGCCGACATCCTGAATGCTAATAGAAGTCACCACCTTTCGAACCGGAATCTTCAAGCAATAATTGATGAACTCTGTGTCCAAACGAATTATTGTCTTTCCCGTAGCATCACACACTGATCTGGATGAAGGATGGTAAGATCTAGCGCACTCCATAACAAACTCTGGCAACTGGGCTGTGTATGGAAAGGCTGCAGCTCGAATAATTCCACTGCTTTTGACTACACGCATGAGTGAAGTCTTTCCTGCTCTGGATCTATCAATCAATTCGGAAAGAGGTTCCGACCTAGATCTGTATCTCCTATGTCTGCAAATTTGGAAGTGATGCATGACTCCGTTGTGCTTTCTTTTTCATCTCTCTTTGCCATGACTTTATCAATCTTTGTCTGAATAATTCTTTTTCTTCTAATTCGCCGGAATTCTTCAATACTGGTGCGGATCTGGATAATTCTTCAGATTCAGAGGATATATTCAATGCTTTGGACATTGATTAAAGCTCATTTTCTTTTGTAAAGCACCTGTAATGAACTCCTGCAATTAATTTAGACAAAGATGGCCACCGGAGCATGAATAGTGAATTTTAATTATAAAAATCTGCACTTTTCAAGACTGCTGCCCCAAAAATTGATGTTTTATTTGCACACAAAGTGAGCATGAATTTTTCCAACTTCACCTGAGCACCTGTATCACTTATGCAAACAACTATGCAGACAAAGATCAACCTCCTTCAAAGCATGCGCCAAAATTGGAAGCTTTTAGCCTTGTTTTGATCTTCTTTTGAGCAAAATCCTTCTTCAAATGGGGCGCACTTTTCCTCTTGGCTGCAATTCTTTACCTGTGAATTAATTAATTCACCCTTATGGCAGCCCATGCTTATATAACTCTCATAATTCTATAATTAATAATTGCCCTTCCTATTCCTGGCAATTAATTAATTAAAAATCATGCTTCTCTCTTTTAAAAATAGCATGTTTAAGGACAGCCATCCAATAAATTAAATTAATCCAATTTAATCATTCACTCTTCACTTCACTTAAGCTTCACAGTGTGCTTTGACCATAGCCACTGAAAATAGGAATTTATTTAATGATTTAATGCTTCAAAAAACATTAAATATATCCTAAATGGGGCGCACTTTTTGACATGAAGGGGGCAGCCTTTAAATAAATTAAATTTAATCAATTTAATCCATTTAATTCTATTTCTTTTATTCCCTTTGCCTTGTTGACTTTCTTCCATACTTGGGCACCTTTTTTAGAAGAAGAAATAATTAAAATAATCCACTTTAAGGCTGCCATCTTCTCACCAAAGGGGGCGCACTTTTTGCATAATAGAATTCTATTTTTAAGAATTTTTGACAATGGGATTCTTTACCCTGCAAGGCAGCCCCGGAAATCCCATGATCCACTTAAGTGATTTGACTTTGACAATGGGATTATTTACCCTGCAAGGCAGGCAATAAAATCCCATGATTTCACTTAAGTCACTTTTCTTTTATTCCACCATGGGAATTTTTACCCTGCAAGGCAGACAATAAATTCCCGCCTGCCTGCTGCCTCTAACTTTCCCACTGCAGCTTAAGTGAATTTTCTATCATGGGAAAAAGTACCCTGCTAGGCAGGTACAAAATTCCCACCTTGCTTGCTGCTTATAATTTTCCCATTGCAGCTTCTAACTCTTTGCTTTCCAAGAATGCGCCAACCCGCAGGGGCTTTTTAGTGCACGACTTCACTTTTTCCCAGTGATCCAGACCTCCGATGGTGACTTCCTCTGGGCATAACGTGCGTATATGTTCTCCAGCTGCTCTAGGCCAAAATCGAGCTAACCAGAAAATGAATTGTTATATAGAAATTTCACAAAAAACAAAACGAGGAAACACAAAAACACAAAAATTACCAAAAGTCACAAATAAAGCCTTAACTTATTCCTTGTTAAAACCCTTACAGTACATAGGAATAATGATATGTTCGACATAACGAGTTAAAACACAAATGAAATAGCCTCGACGGGGCTCAAAATAATTAAATACAAATTTCCCATGAGACAAATCTCGGCACTGACGAATATAACAATTTTGGGCATCTGGGTATTTGGCGAAAAAGGCTAATATGGCTCTTTGGGAATATCCTGACACAATACAAGAACTTTTAGGCAATAAAAACACAAAACGACCCATTATTTTAAAAGTACGAAATTTTTTCGAATAGGGTAGTCACAGATTTCAGGATGAAATCTCGGTGACACCGTAACTCCACCCCAAAACCTTCTTGTAGATTAATAAAATTGGCGAGGGATATGACATCTCTAATTTCACGGGAAGTACCATGTACTCCTCATAGCTAGTAACAATATCATCTACTATGGTAGGCTGAAGTTTTCCTCGAGTCGGAAGTTTGGATGCTTCCTCTCTACATGGAAGTTTGGTTGGAGAGGGCACATTTGTGCCCTGCATAAGACCTATCATATCAGCCTAATTTGTCATGTCCCCAAACAAGCCAAAACTGAGTCCGTTTCTATCATCTACTATGGTAGGCTGAGTTTTGGTTATTGTTCACTCCTTGGAAGTTTGGATGAACTTGCCTCTCGAGTGAGTTGGTTATTGTTCACCCTTAAAGAACTTGCCTCACTGTTTGGAGACCTTTGCACATTTGTGCCCTGCATAGCTTAGATCAATTGACCTATCATATCAGCTAATTTGTCATGTCCCCAAACAAGCCGGTCAAAACTTGCATCTTCCAAGTCCTTGTTTCCCATGACTTCTAGCTGTTATGTAGCTTTACTCTTCTCCCTTTGCTGGTACTTGACTTCTCTGTCACTAACCTACATGAAGTTCAAAGATGCAATTTTTCTCTTCCTCTATTTTTTTTAAACTTCCCATCCATAGGTTGGGAGAAATTCGCTTTTGATACCACTGTAATATCCCTGAAAAGAAACTCCTAGCAAATTTGGATATTTTTGTTAAATCCTAGGAGCAACAGTATTGCAAAAATGAACTTTTACAACAGCAACAATAATCTGAATTTTATAAATAAAAACAACGAACCAATATGGAAAAAAATAGTCTTTTATTTATTTATTTCCAACCAGATACAATAAAACAATACTAGTGTCCGATTACAATTGCCTGGAGCTGAACTAGCGGAACAATTGCACGTTAAAAGACTTTTGCAACTCCTAAATGGAATTGCCCAGCTGAGAAGTGGGGGATTTCGTCCCCAATTCCGTATGCAAATGAAGGTTTTCGTCCTCAAATCTGTGTAAAGGAGGGTTTTCGTCCTCTATTACGGAAGCAAAAGTGGAAGGTACTTGCAAACAAAGAAAATAATTGATGAATTTCCAAGATGTTTGTACAATGAACCCCAAATCTGCCTTTATAACTTCCAAACACTCTCCAAAGTGGGCACCCCCCTTTTAGACTTACATGCATGATCTTTGATCAATTAAAAATAATAAATTTCTCCTCCATGTTGGTGCCCCATCCTAAGAATAGGATTAAACACATTTAAAAATACTTTATCCACCTCCTATCCTAAAATTAGGATTTTGGTATTCATGCAACTCTCTTTATTTATTAATTCCAACTTAGGTGCCCAATAATAAAAGTCAACATTCTATTATTATTTTATTCTATTAATGTTTTTGGATTAAAATATAATTTAAGTGTCCTTTTCCAATTAAAATATAAAATATCCTTGGACCACTTAAATTAATTTATTTTCCTCTTTTAATTTCCCCTTAGCCTACGAAAAATAATAAAAATAGGCTTCAGGTATCCGGAATTAATTAATTTTGAAAAGGGGACACATTGCATCTGACCCTATAGATGACCGTTCGATCCTCAAAACCTTCCACATCTAGTTCATAATCTTCATCATAGATTGTAATAGTTTTTGTTGCAGTATCATCACCCTTGTTTACATTGATGGTTGTGTCATGAAACACTTTGGCTAGTTTCACTCCCTTGGGCATCGCCATTTCAAGCTCTGCTCTATTTATCCCTCATGTTGTACCTCTTTTGTACACTAAGGTTTCCTTGAATGTGGCAGATCCACAACTCACATTGCTCTTTCACTTTCCATCTGCTTGTTTGGTTGCTGTTGCTGCTGTAGTTTCTCCAAACTGTGCCCAAGACCTGTGCCCGTGCCTTAGGTTCTCCATTTGTGCTCTCTATTGCTAGGTTTCAAATATTTTAAACCAGTTTTCATTGTTTTATGATTTTTGTTATGGAAATGCCTTGCTTATCAGGTTTTAAAGTTGTTCAATGCCTCATAAGGACATTTCTATCATTTTTTTGTAACACAATTTTTGTAAGGTGCATCCCTAGAAAAGAAATGACAAAAAGAGGTGAAAAACAAGAACAATTTTTATCTATGAGAACAGACAATGTAGTAATATATGGTTCCACTATACTGTTGGAAAACGAATGTTGTTTTGATCCCACTTACCTCCTTTTTTTTTGGGAAGAAAAATGATGCTTTTGCTACAGCGAGAAGAGTTGCAATAACATTTTTTCCACAACTGCTCTCTCTATATATGGACCCAATTGTGGGAACAAGGAGATTTCTCACTTCACCTTTTCACCCATGTACAATAGTTTATGATATTTATCTTCGGTATAGTAGATGTACATAATATTATATAATACCCACTAGCTATCCATAACTTTAGAGCAACTAGATTTGATATTTAATAATATTTAAAGTTGACTTATATCAGCTAACGATAGGGCTATTAGTAAATTTTTGAACGTTGAATTATAATAATTAAGATAGGAGAGTGTTTTCCACTAGAACGACAGTATTCAGAACAACAATCAACATTGATTATTAAGAAAGTGTTTATACCATATATTTTTATAATAATTTCCTTTAAACAATGGCATGAGCAAGTTGATTTAGTTAAAAGTAATGTATCATCGATATCATGAATATAGTTTCAATGTGCACTTGGAAACTTGATGAAGATAACATATTTGCAAGGAAACATTCATGTTACCACAAATAAGGAGAAATGGCACGATGCATTTCTTCTAGTTATTGAAGCATTAAAATCAAACTCACTTTTCTCACATTTTGTATTAGTTGAAAAAATGAATATTTAGATGCAGGAATAACTCTGTATGTGAACCAATGTTCGAGGAAGGGACTGCAAGTATAAACTGTAGTTCCTTTCAACTTAATTTGAAAAAATGTTGCATCAATCCAAAACATGATACTTCATTTTACCTCGAAAGAACATGTTTTTATGAGTATTAGCCGATTTGTAAAGATTATAGAATCCTATTGGAGTGGATAACACTCAACATCTAGAATCACTTCTACATAGCATAACCATAGTGAACTAAGGCATCATGCACACAACACTATTGATCTCAAGATCATGAACAAAACTGTCTGTATAACTTTTTCAATGTGATGTGTTATTTTACAATAAGAAGTCTAGGTATAGATAACCTGGAAAGTTTGTTTCACAATAAACAACTAGTTGTCATGAACAAACTATTATTTTTTATAGTTTGATATTGATACAAAAATATTTACAAAGAGCCATACAAAGCAGAGATGGGTATATATAGTGACAATCATAAACTCATCCTAAAGGCCACATGAGAAGAAATCAAATTACAATACAGTTTAGGATCTAAGAAACGAGAATTTTTAATCAACAACCCGCCTTTGGCAAGAAGCTGATGGCAAGCTTCGTCCCTCCACATGGAGCAAAAGGCAGACAAAGAACTATCCTCTTGAGCAAAAACATTCTTGCATCTAATTTTCCAGAGGCCAAACAGGGCCAAAACTCTCAAGCAGTGCTCAGCAAACACTGAACAGACTTGAAAGCCACTATCTCCAAGTAAAGCAGAGCGCTAGTGAAGTGTGTCCAAAAGAAAATCTGAACACTGAGCTTCAAAGAATCTCCAACACTATCTAGCAAACTGGCACTACCAAAGGATGTGCCTCACCATCTCGAACGCTAACAAATTGGGCAAAGGCCATTGGCAAAACAACTATTAGCTAGTCTAACTGTAGAAGGTAGCCCCTGATAAATGACTAGCCAAACAAAGACTCTCAACTTGTAGGAAATCCGAAATGACCAAATGCTATGAAGACACCAAATCCATCTATCTTCCAGATCCTAGGAGAGCCAACGAGCATTAAAGACTAGGGACAAAGGGTGTATCTAATGAAGCAACAAGTACATACAATAGGAGTCGACTGGGAGAAGGGGAGACCAAAGCACCACCCCAATATTCATTTTGAAAAGTTGACTCACGAATAAGACCTCTCAGCTTGAGGATCGGAGGCGAGAAGACCTTAATCTTGTGCAAGAACATGACACTCATTCCATGAGCAAGATGCAAAATCCCATAAGTCACCCCAAGAAAAATTTGTGGTCCTAAAAACAAGGCAGTTTCACATACACACAAGTTTTGATTCCTTCAAGACCAAATAGGGCAATAAGCAAGATCCCAGCCAGCTCTGTTACCTTCCTAGCACCAACGAACCAAACCTGCCACAGATTTTCAAGCTGCTCAAACACTCTTAAAGATTAGGGAACCTGATACCTTGAAGAGATGAGCAGTTGAAAGAATATCATTTAGGACAGAGGCTTCATGGGCTTTGCAGTCATGTTCTGTTGCGCAGAGATAATCTGGTGGTAAAATAAAATTTGCCAAGGTATGATACCCTCAATAGATTAATGAACGTCGGGGTAAGGGTGTTGTGTAAGGTCCTCCTTGTACGAATATTTTTACTGAGCACTAGCTATGAAATAAAGTAGTTATTATTCTCATGCAATGTGCTATGATGTGGTATGTTTCTACTACTTTGCAATCGATGTTCCTTTGGTGGTATAGTTTGTATAGAAAAATTATAGAGTTGTTGCCTCTGTGAACGCCGGGTAAGGCTAATGTTGGGCAAGGCTAACGTTGGTCAACAAGAACCATTGATGAAGAGGCAGAGGAAAAGTATTGTTTAGAAGATCTTTGTGCATGATGTAACCGTGAAGTAGAATGACAAGAGAATTTACAATAGCATGAAGAAAAGTGTTGTCAAGAAGAAGGTCGATGTTGTACAAAAATAATTGATGACATTGACCCTAAACAAAGGTAATAGAAGAAGACAACACGGTCAAGTATGGACAAAAAAATTAGAGGATCTACTAGATTTGGTGAAACAACAAGAAAAATGACAAACGTTGCAACAAGAAACCAATTAAAAAAATCCATCAAAAGAAGTATGGAGTAAAAATGGAAGCCAAGGAAAATTTGTAAGCAAAATTCAGATCTAGAGCTGAAACCAAGAGAGAGAGTCATCCGAAATTGGTGAACCCAATGCCATTCATGAGTGAGGAATGAGTAGAGATTATCAAACAATTGCCACTTTCAAAAGAGGAACATGCATATCTTGTCTACCAAAATGGGTTGGAGGGTGCTAAAGAAAAATCTAGTGAAGAGTCTACAAAATCCAATGAGGATTCAACTGGGCTCATTCCTTTTGAGAAACCCCTTTATTCCATGATAAAGTTCAATAATGATTTTTTCACAAAAGAAGGAAAATCCATGTACAAGACGAACATCTATGGAAATGAAGACCCCTTCCTATTGACGATAAAGAACCAAAAACACAAAGGCAACCTTGACTACAAGTTGAAGGGAGTGGCACAAAAAAGGAACTTGTACAAATTCCTATCGAAGAAAGGGTCGATTATAGAGATGTCCAATCGATCCACACCATAGGGCCTAGGATGTTGGTGTAAGGGAAAATCTATAACTTGGGTAGCAAACTTGATGTCGAAGCATAATAAGTGGTGCCATTTTGCAAAGTATTTCCTTGTCACATAAAAATAATACAATACTTCTCTATAGATGGTGTGGGCTTGGGGATCATAATGATGACAATTGTCCAAATTAAGTTACCATCAACATGATTGATGTTGATGAGGAGGTTGTGGGAATCACAAGGGTAAAAACAAATAAATCTAATTACCTCGATCAACGAATGTAGAAAAATGGCCAAGCAACAACAAAATTCGAGAGGGCCATGGTCAAGAACAACGACAATCACATGAACACAAAATTATAGTGGTTGATCGATTTGAATCAAACAAAGCAATTGCAAGACAAGTCCCGCAAACTATCATATCTGTCAAGGTAGTGGATTTATAACAAATTATTCCCAAACTCAAAAATGGAATAATCAACACCGTACGCAATAATGTCCTTACAGGCACAATGTGATGACACAGCTAGTGTTAGAGGTAGCTCCAAACAATTCAAAGAACCAAAAGAAAAAGGACGAACCCATACTCAAGCCCCCGTTGTCAAGTGAACAAACGATCGATCCCATCCTCCTTACAATGAATTTGGACACAACTTGCACAAATTTTCGCGCATTGAGAATCCATCTTAATTATGCAATGATAGTTTACATATATATAGGAATAGGATATACTCAAACTAAGGAGCCATGTTCTATCTCCACGAACTACTCAAACCAATGTATGGTGGATTGTTTCAACCATCGAAACAATATTGTTCTCACAATATTTGTATGAACTAAATATATCTAACAATCATATTCTCACAAATTTATAATTTATTTTATAGCTCACAAAAATATAATGTGAAAGCTAATAAACCCAAATATTCCATGGTGAGATCATGGGGAGCAAGAACACCATAAGAACTGAAACAAAAATGCATGTCCATACATGATCTAGGTTTGCCTTCTACCACTAGAGATATTTTTGTATGTGACCAATTACATACAAAAGCAAAACTGCTCTTGCTTTCATTTCTTAGCAAATGCAAGGCTTTTCACCGGCCAACCACATACTTCCAATGATCACCTACATACGAGAACTTGTTTATTCCCACTTTCACTTCTAGTGCTGTTGAGATTCTTACACGAGATTCTCACCGCTTTTATTTTTATCGCTGCAAAAGTACACGATAGAAAATACACAAAGAATCACCTACTCTCCTATTCATCCATTTGCACAAATTCGTAGCCTTACTTTTATTTTTACATCACACTATACACTAAAACAAGAAAGTAAAGGTTGAGGACATAGTCCTCATTGCTCAAAAATTATGAAAATTTGTGTAGCCACCATCAGTTTAGGTCACCGCCACTCGATCACGAATGGTATGACTAAAGACCAATCCCAATATTAGTCAATTTGGTGCAAATGGTTTGCCACTACTTCATTTGTGCGGCCATGTTGTTGTAATGTCCCCAAATGGACAAATTCGTAGCCTAAATGGATTTCCCAATTAATTCCCACTAGGGCCAAAATTGATTAATCCAAAAAGCCAAAAACCTCAATTACTATCAAACTGAAATTCATAATGAAATTAGGCCACAAACTGAATATTTTCTAGAAAACCCTAGTTCACCGCCTAGTCCAATTGATTTAGCAATATAGCTTTTTCCACCTCAAAATACCTCCAAAAATTATGAAAATTTGTTTGCAAGTAGATAATGAATAATCAAAATAGGATCTCCAATCAGATTCGAAAAATATTAATTCTAGAATTTATTAGGGCAAAAACGCAGCAGAACTTGTAAATTCAATAACATGTAAAGTACTTCAAATTTCTAGGCAAATGACAACTCAAACTAAAACTTGAAAAATAAGCTTTCCAATGAACCCAAAATCATAATTTAATTTCAATGGCGGGAAGGCATCCAAAACGGATTTGCAATTTTGGAACGATGTACATAAACCCTAGCTGTAAGTGAAAGCTAGAAATACAATTTCGTCCCACTTAGGAAAGGCCCATAAACACTTCAAAACTGATCAAACACTTCATCTCCGATCTCTCCTTGAATTTAGCTTGAAATTGGTTCCCTAGCAATGCAAAAACTGGAAATGGAAGGTTCAACAATACTCCCAACAAACATGCAATATTCAGCCCTCAGTAGGTCTTCCAACAACTCATGAACTGACACCAATAATTCTTCACAACTACTGGAAAACTAATGGAAAACACAACTAACTCCTTGATCCGCAATGGAAACCCCTGAATGGAGAATCCTCACAACATAGAAGAAGAGTTTTCATTCTCCTTCTAGATCTCTAGAGGGTTTTCATCCTCAAGAGATAATCTCTAAGGGTTTTTGTCCTTCAAAATTATTTTGCAAAGCTCTTAAGCTCAGACAAATATCATAATTTTATAAAATGAAATAGATGCTTTACAAAGCCAAGTACACTTGCTTTTATAGGAAAACTTGGCTTAGTTGCCACCGACAAGCACCAATCACATACTTTTATCCACATTTAATTCTTTTTTGGCCTTGTCACATCCCCAACATGGGTTTAAATATTTCTCCCGTAGGGAAATAAAAATATAAAGTGACATCTTTCCTTTTTCTTTTTCTAATTTCACTTTATCTTTTCTCTTTTATTTTTATTAAGTCATTAATAAATTAATATAAGTGCTTTTTATAAAGTTTCATTTTATGCACTTTATAATAATTTATTAAGACTATAGTTTCCCTTTTTAACACCCCTTAGCCGTTCTATTTTCCCACCGGGAAAATAAATTGGGCTAAGGGTCTTCGATTGAGAAGGGGATATTACAATCCTCCCTTCCCCAAATTGCTTGCCCTCAAGCAATTGCAACTCTTACACCCAAGTGCCATATGCAATAGATAAAACATGTTGTAGTGCTCCACAAGTCTTGATCCTGCACTGTTAAATGAGAGGGTTCTAGGTAAAATATATAGCTCTCCCGATGCTCATACACATGAACTTGGATCAATGGTTCAACATACTCCATATAAGAAGCTTCATATTTTATCTTATCAAGCTTCTCCAACACATGATTATTAGATGAATCAAGAACAATAAGAAAGAAGAATGTGGTTGTCCTATTTAGCATATCTTGGAACTTGATTAGGGAGTAATCATCTTCAATCATCCAAACATGTGCATGCTGTCCAAGATGATAGAAATATGGCAACAACATAGGAAAACCAACAAACTAGAAAAATGGTAACCACTCTCATACCTTAGGATGCCAAAGTCATGACTGCTCCTTGAATTCAACTCCTCTTCATTAACAGATTGCACCTTTTTCTTTGAGAACTTTGAGGACCAAATGCCCCCACTAACCCTTCCAAAGGTTTCCCCATGTTGCTGATATAAAAATCAGTCATGGGCTCTATTAATAATGCTTCTTCTCCTCTTTTATAACTATTGTTATGCACAATTTCAACAATCTTATAGTGCTCATGAAGGTTTTCATCACTCTTTTTCTTCATGATGACTTGACTTTGATGTACCAAATCCTTAGCATTCTTATCCACAACAGGCTGAATACCATCATGATAAAACTGCTGTAATGATATAGGATGAAGATGATGAAATAAATCCTTGCTACTCCTAACCTCCTTATAAAGAAGATCATCAAAAGGTTTACCTTCTATTGCTGATTTAGAAACCTCCAAAACAACACCATCCCTATTGTGACTTATGATTTCAGACACAACACAAGAATCAACACTCTTCACAATTTCATGCCCATCAATACTATGGCTTGGTAAATCCATCCCATATGACAATGACTCATTGTTATGTACCTTTGGAACTGAAACATCTTTTTCAACTTTGCATCCAACAATCAGTGTTTGTTCCTCACTAATACAATTATTTTTCTCATTAGGAGTCATACCTTTTTTTCTTGAAGCCTCTTCTTCTTCACTTTGCATGGTGGAATACTCTATGGGCTGATTTCTCTCCAATTTTTGCATGGTAATTTTCTCTTGTTGATATCTTCTATTTTTCCTTGTGCCTTTGCTATCTTTCAACTCACAAAAATCTTCGAAGGTCAACATAGCTCTTACCTTGGAACTGAGTGTTGCATACTCTTTTCCCCATATCTCCATGTCATCATCCTCAACTGGTTGTTCCTCCTTTTGGAGAAACTTGGCTCTGCAAAACTGATGTGGAGGCTTGGTGGATATTCTAGTTGATCTAGTAGAGCTTCCTTCACCCTTGTTGCCTTGATTTCCTTGAGAGCTTGTTATGGCAGTACTCATCCCCTGTATAGATCTGCTCAAATCAGCAAAGGCTCCTATAACGGAGTCTCTTAGATCTCTCTGAGCATCCACCCAACAGGTTTGCAACTCTCTGTGGCCTCTGGTGATCACTTCATTCAGATAGCTTATCTTATCTATAGTAGGAGCTCTCTGATAATGCTCTTCCATGGTCTTCTTCTTTGTCTTCAGATCTGATTTTTTTCTCTTCACAGGCTGGGAGAATACACTGCTTTGATACCACTGTAATGTCCCAAAATGGACATATTCGTAGCTCAAAATGGATTTCCCGCAATTCCCACTAGGGCCAAATCTGATTAATCCAAAAACCTAAAATCTCAATTACTATCAAACTGAAATTCATAATGAAATTAGGCCACAAACTGAATATTTTATAGAAAACCCTAGTTCACTGCCCTAGGCCAACGATTTAGCAATATAGCTTTTTCCACCTCAAAATATCTCCAAAATTATGAAAATTTGTTTGCAAGTAGATAATGAATAATTAGAATAGGATCTTCAATTAGATTCGAAAAATATTAATTCTGGAATTTATTAGGAAAAAACACAGCAGAACTTGTAAATTCAATAACATGCAAAATACTCCAAATTTCTAGGCAAATGATAGCTCAAACTAAAGCTTGAAAAATAATCTTTCCAATGAACCCAAAATCATAATTTTTCAATGGCAGGAAGGCATCCAAAATGGATCTACAATTTTGGAACAATGTAGATAAACCCTAGCTGTAAGTGAAAGCTAGAAATACAATTTCGTCCTACTTAGGAAAGGCCAATAAACACCTCAAAACTGATCAAACACTTCATCTCCGATCTCTCCTTGAATTTATGTAATGTCCCCTTTTAGGAACAATGATAAGATGGCACTCAACAAGAAGATTCAACACCCAAATTGATTAGGACACTGTTGTAAATGATTAAACTCAGCCAATCATACTTGAGCATTCAAGTAGATGACTCAATAAACCCAAGGAGAGGGGTTTAATGGCCTCTCTCAAATAGCTCAAACAATTTACTTCCAGCTGGAACTAAAGCACTCAGGAAACTAGCTAAAACAGGCTGCTAAAATCAGATTTATTTCATATCTCAGACTTGCAACAAATACTGACCAACCATGCACTGATCCCTTAGAAAATTAACATAACAGTGTGGAATGAGAAAGCAAGTAGAAAGGTGTAAAAATCAGTTTGAATCTCTCTTGCAAGTCGTTGTAACTGTATGTATAAGTCAGCCCTATACTTCATTCCATATGCAACCAATTAATCCTTGAGGTATAACAGCCAATGGATGCACATAAACTTAAATTAAACCTTTGGTACAGTCTGCTGGTAATTGTGCCTTAAAATGTGTACCAAACATACCTTTACAAGCTCCAAATGGGATTGCTAGTGCACAGAGAATAGGGCAGATTTAGGAAGATCAAATGAGCATGGATTTCGTTGTCAAAATAGCAATCAACATCACACCCAAACAGCTTTATCCAGATTGCTGCCAACAGACTTTAATCCTTATTTGTTAGGCATAGAATGTATTGCGAAAGACACCCAATGTTCTACCAAGCAACCACAAACAAGTCGCTGCCAAATAAGAGACTTAATTCACATCTAGAGCATATTCTAAGCTAATCGATTTACTCAAAGATGCATCAATTTGAATACTGCAATCAGATTTCCTCAATATCATGCAAAATCTGGAGTATATCAGTCATGAATGGAATATAGAAGTCGCTGCCAAATATCTATGTATTTTTGCACCCAAAATCATTGGATCTGAAGTCGCTAGGGCTTAGCCAGGCACAGTAACAGTTCGCTGATTATATAAGGTTCAAACCATGCATAAAAATATTTAATAAACACCCCCAGGAAGTTGCTGGTCAAAGAAGGAAATAACAGATTTATATAGACCCCAAAAACCAGTCCAATATTCAACAAAAATCATCACCAACTTGCCTTAAATAAAATCGCTGCAATTAGAGCACAATCTCCAGCAACAAACAGCTGTTTCACATCAAATAAAACTTCTAAAAACAGTCCACAAACATCATAGAAGAAGTCACTAGGGTTTAGAGCATAGTTACTTGAGACGGGGATGGGATGGCAAAAATTTCTAAATTTTGGGGACGGCGGGGGACGGCTAATTAAAAAATATATAAATATTTAAAATATAAAGATATAGTGACTAAATTATATAAATAAGCTGAAATAAAACCATTTGAGATTTAAATAAGGTGAAACTTGAACTCATAAACATCAAATACATTCCTTAATACTCATGATTCTTTCAGAAGATTGCAAGAAGTTGCTTGGTCCAAAAAGGTGCAAAAATTGATTTTATGAAAATAAGAAAAATATTGCCATCAATGCATAGAGCTCAAGAAAATATGCACTTTTAGAGAAAACGGCACCTGAAATGGAGCCACAGAATGAAAGTTATGGCACATGCAAGTTTTTGCTGCTACATCTTCCCGGACCCTTTCCAAAAATGGCAATTTTTTTCTCTCCTTGTGTTTTCTTCACCAAAAATCCAAAAAAGGAAAGAAATGCCAAAAAAGGAAATAAATTTGTGGGGGACGTCTGGACGTCCCCCACGTTTCCATGTCCCCCCAGACGTTTCCCCATCCCCAAGACATTTCCCAACATTCTCGGGCGTCCCGGGGCGTTTCCCGAAAAAAAAAGGGAAACGTGGGGAAATGCGTTTCCCCACGTCCCCAAAATGTCCCGGACGTCCGACAATCGAGCGTGCCAAATTTGGGGGACGCGTCCCTGCGTAACTATGGTTTAGAGAGATTATTCATTAAATTGATTTGTAAAGTTGTAATATCCCCTTGTGGGATATTAATGATTTATTATTAATTACTTGCAAAACAAACAACTTAGAAGATAAACCCTCCTAGGTTTACCTCAACTAACCCTAGTGTCAGCTTCAATACAACCCAAATAGGGTTGGAGTGAGCCAAGGTGAGGGTTTAGATGGGCAATCCAGTTCGGTATTTATACTCCTCTATCCAATATACTTTGTAGAAGTAAAATAATAAATAATACTGCTGAAAATTAACTAAAACTTTGAAAATCCATAACTTCCAAAATACTAACTCTTTTGAATTGAAACCAAGTGCAGTAGAAAGGGAAAATTATGAGCTTCTATTCACAATAAATATCAGATCTTATCATGCACTAGAAACCCCTCGAAACAGCCCCCAAAATCCTAAACCCAGTCGCTAGGGTTAGGGTAAAATCTGCAACATAATTCCAACTTTTTTCTTCACTTTAAGAGTCAATAAATGTAGTTCCAGATCTGCAATTAATAAATCTAAAACAACAGATTTATAATTACTTCAAAATCCCTTCCAAACACTCTTAGCACATGCCCACACAAGTCGACTTCATTGAGTAAAAACCAGCAGCATATAATAAAAAATATTCAACATAAATCACACTCCAAACCCTCAAAGCAAGCTTATATCTTCTCCCAAAAATGGCGCCTTATATATATAGAGAAAATGAGTGCAAAAACTTATTACTTCAAGCTTATATGGGCACACACACTTCACAAATGGTGGTGTTAATAAACACCTTTTGTTTTGATCATAAGTGGGCATACATCCCTTCTTCAAGCATGAAGATAAGTTTTATAAACCGTCAACATGCCAAAAAAGAGTAACCACATCTTCTTTTATAGCTTTTGCTTGCACATCCTCCAAAGTTCTTCTCCATCTTTGGCACCATCATCTAGGAGGAAATCTTATTTAAAAATGTGCCTGAAAGTCACCAACAACAAATATTAAATGCATAGGGATTTTAAAAAGATGCTCATATGGGTCGACCCATGCTTAGGAATAATCACTTTATCTCAAATATTAATTATTAAATGCTTCTAGGAAAATGCGACTTGCCTAGTCACTTGATTTACCTTTAAAAAAATATTTATTATCTCAAGGTGAAGTCGAACTTCCCCTTTTATTTCGATTTGCACAATTTATAAAATTTTATTTTAAAATTACATGTGCAAATCGATTTTATCTTCTTTTTAATTTTTTATAAAAAAGGGGGACATTACAAAAGCACTCACAAAACACTTCAACTTGATAACTAAAAATCAGTTGCTATAGTGATGTCACTACAAAGAGAAAATGCAGATTTTCACTTGCAAATTTAACCAAAATATTTGCCAAGGCCAAAAACATGGATCTCACAAATAACTTCTTCAATTTGATCTTCAATAACCAGCTACAATAGATCTCCAAAGCAAAAGAGAAAGAGAGCATCAATGGTGGGCATCCATCCCTACTCCAAGCATGGAGTCAAATCGATTTCATCCAAAGCATACCCATAAAGGAAATGCGACCCCTCTTTTATAGAATTAAGAGGTGCGATCTCCAATGACCGACTATTAAATGTTTTCTCCTAAAACAATATTTAATGAACCACTACCTTGTGCACTTTATTTAATTTCTTAATTTAATATTAAGAAATAACTAACCTATGTGCACCTTCTAGACTACCTAGAAATTCCCACTTGTAGTGCTAGGCATACCAAGGGGTTACAATGTAAATAGAAGAGTGAATCGATTTGGTAGTAATGTCTCTCAAAAAGGGGACATTACAATTTAGCTTGAAATTGGTTCCCTAGCAATGCAACAACTGGAAATGGAAGCTTCAACAACACTCCCAACAAACATGCAATATTCAGCCCTTGTAGGTCTTCAAACAACTCATGAACCGGCAGCAATAAGTCTTCAACAACTGCTGGAAAACTACTGGAAAACACAACTAACTCTTTGATCCGCAATAGAAAACCCCTAAATGGAGAATCCTCACAACATAGAAGAACTCGTTCTCCTTCTAGATCTCTAAAGGATAATCTCTAAGGGTTTTCGTCCTTAGAAATTATTTTGCAAAGCTCTCAAGCTCAAACAAAAATCAGAATTTTATAAAATGAAAGAGATGCTTTACAAAGCCAAGTACACTTGCTTTTATAGGAAAACTTGGCTTAGTAGCCACCCACAAGCACCAATCACATACTTTTACCCACATTTAATTCTTTTTTGGCCTTGTCACATCCCCAACATGGGTCGCATTTTTCCCTTAGGGAAATAAAAATATAAAGTGACATCTTTCCTTTTTCTTTTCTAATTTCATTTTATCTTTTATCTTTTATTTTTAGTAAGTCATTAATAAAAATATATAAATACTTTTTATAAAGTTTCATTTTAATGCACTTTATAATAATTTATTAAGACTACGCTTTCCCTTTTTAACACCCCTTAGTCACTGTCGGGAAACAAAATTGGGCTTAGGGTCTTCGACCGAGAAGGGGATATTACGATTCTTAGGGCTGGTGAGAAGTCGTTGATTGACTTCCGACCTCCGATGCCTCTAACCTCCAATTGACATATTGCTTACTCGGTAGGATGATGCATGATGTTCAATTGCATATTGCTTGTAGGACAAGATATCCCCAGTTTTGACATTTCTTTCCTGTCGATAGGACCCAGTGAAATGCCCAAGAGAACTCTATATTCCAGGTGGATGGTCGGTAGGCCGAATGTTTGTTCACCCATCACCAACATATCGGATGTTGGTTCACCCAAAAATGCATCCATGAGGTAACTTTGTTTATTTTTGACATTTTCACAATAATACTTTTAACTTTGACAATAATTTTTTGATTACAAAACACACTATTGACATAGGCCTAATTACGTTGAGTTTGACTATAGCATATTTGATGACATAAATTTTTATTATATGGACCTACTAAGACTTAGAAGACTTTGTTATTATCGATGACCAACTTTTGGCACTATTTAGCTAGTGCACTTAAAATTTTGATGAAAAGAGATCTTATATTATATTAATTCAATAAGATACAAGATAGTTTTCAACAAAAAGCGGGCGGTATGAAAGCATGCCCCAAAACCACAAACAAACTAGGCCGAGCCTAGGAAAATGACACACTAGGCAATGCCTAGGAATACATCAAAACAGAAATTCAAAATCATGTCACTGCAATAAACATCCCGAAGGAGGAAGGTCACGATCATCAGGCTAGCCCGAACTAGGAAGGTCCTTGCCAGCATCTGGAATGTCCCAACCAGTGGGGTTCTCCTCTTTAGTGTTGGCTGCCACATGTGTAGGAGAGATGGCAAGAGGAATCGTGGGGAATTTGTCAAAAGGCGGTGCAAGTGGAGGTGGCGATTCGAGCCATTTAGGGTGGGTGGCTCGGGAGTGGCCGATAGCCCCATCCGAGCCGACAAATGGGGGAGCCCCAACCTTCTTTGGCGAGCTAGTAGCGAAACACTCCTTTGAGGTTGATCTGCGGGGAGAGCAGTGGGCTTGGTGAAAAAAATGCTGCTTTGGAGCGGGTGCGACAACCACCACGGGGATAGGCGACATGCGGCAGAGAGTTCCGAGATGGCAAAGGTGGCTCCCGGGCGACATTACACAGGGCATCCCCCCAATGCCGCAGAAGACTCGAAGGTGGTCCACTTCCGTGGCAACATTGTTGGTCCGAACTTGTATCTGCGAAGCACATTAGAGATAACCATAGATTTGTTATACACTGAAAATTGCTGATCAACTTCAGAATAAGCAAAGAAAAAAGCATTCAATTCTTTCCATATCCAAAACAAATTTTCCCCTCTGAAAACATGACCCTTTAAAAAGTGACTAAGTAACAATTATTCAATAAACAATATTGATCTAATATTTAAAGCTATCCTAAATTAAAAAATAACAATTCACTATAAACCATAGAAAACCTAGACAAATAATATACTACAAGTTAAAAAACCATAGTGATGATGGTTCACGTACCTCGTTCGAGTTCAATGTGGAAATTAGTGAACACGGGTTGCTAATAAAACTCAACATGTTTTGATACAAATTGTCTAGACATTATTAATTGTATATCCACAAAAACACACACTACGATGTGATTTTATGTTCCCGAAGACAATCCAGATAGACTACAAGCCAATCGAACTCTATTATAATTGATGATTTGCACAAGATGGGAATGATCTTCATGACGGTTCACATAAGACACTTCTCTTTAACAGTTGTGGATTACTTTATTAGAGCAGAGGTCCATATTCTCGGGCTTTATCCCGTACAAATGTGTCGAGGTCGGATGAATGGCTATGAATAGTGCAATATAGAGTTAATACACAAAACTTGTGACAGAGATGTTAAACCACATTGCAATTGAGATGTGCATGGAATAGAAGAACATACACACAAAATGGGTATAATAGATGAGAGTATCACAAATATCCGAAGTCGTATAGATATTCATTTTGCACTCATCTTTCACAGATTGCACCACATATACAAAAACACGATTCCCATTCCTAGTATTGCCAATGAGATTGATGAAAACGAGCATTCAATACATGTAGAGTGACACCTAGGTGATTGCATATTGAGAGTGAAGAAATAATCAAGTTTTGTTGATTTGTAAGCACAACTACTACCATAATTAACAAATTTCTCAATCATCCAAGAGAATAATAGTGTGCATGTCGGCTGCTCCTGCTTTGAAGAATATAGCTAAATTAATTCAAGTGAACTCATGGATGACAAAAAAACAGAGGCTCTCATTGTAATTTATATATACTCGATGCCAAATGAAATCATTTGGATTGAGTTGCGAAAATTCCCACACATTGAGAATTCATCTTAATCATGCAACAAAAGTTTATATATACATAGGAATATGTAATGTCCCCTTAGGAAATAAATTAAAGGATTCTAGGTTTTCCTACAAACCCTTGTGCAAAAATGATAACAATTTGATTTTTATAATTATTACAACTCTTCATTGAAATTAAAGCACCCAAATGCTTTGAAATCACGAAAAACCCTCAAATATATTTTTATAAAGTATTGAATCAATTAAAATCCAAATTCAAGCCAAATAATTTTTTATGATTTTTTTGTTGGCTACAAATTAGAGAAATGACAGCCGATCATACAAAGAGAAATATTGCCGAAAAGAAATATCTAGCTGGTCTATGGAGATGTTGAAGAAAAAACAACCTTTATGCAAACCCTCGAAGACAAATACTAATGAGTGGCAAGTTGCAACACCTCTTCAAGGTGACGGAATCCCTAGTTAGGTGACATTAACCCTCAAAATCCCTAAAACCCATTGAAATCACATGCCAGCCCTAGAAGATAATGCCTAGCAAGTCCGCTGCTCTGCCAAACTAATGTGGAGCTCAATCAGTAACCCCCAAATGGAGATACCTTGACAGATTGGAGGGTTTTGTCCTCAAATATAGTTGCAATGCGGGGCTTTCATCCTCAATTAATGGATACACAAGAGGGTTTCCGTCCTCTAATGCAAAAGTTGGAGCAAAGAGCTCAAACCCTTCATTAAAATTATGATAATGGAAAAATATATCCCGAATGACCCCAAGCGATCTCCTTTTATGATTTTCATGGCTCATATCTCCATACAAAGTCCCCAAATGGGACATCCCATATTCGCATTTTAATTTAATTAAAATAAAGTAATGCTTTGATTTCAACTTTATCTTATAAAGTCACTTTTGAAATTGATAATAAAACATAAGTGCTTATATTTAAAGTTACTTTTGCACTTAAATTAAATTATTAATTTATTTCCCCTTTTCCAATCCATTAACCCACGGGAAAATATTGGAGAGGTTAAGGGTCTTCTCGAAATTAATCTCAAGAAGGGATATTACATTCCTCCTGTCCGAAAATTGCTTTCCCTCAAGCAATGCATAGTTCAACTCTTACTCTCTTTTAGACTAAACCCTCCAAATATGTAATGTCCTTTTCTAGGGCTGAACTGAAAAGAAATGAAATAATACAACCTCAAACCAAAGTATTCTGATTTTTATATCAGCCAACTGAAAAATGTAACAATCTGATTTTTAGGACAAGAAAAAACAATAATTCATCAAAATATCACCATTCACATCATCTAAAACATGTAGAGTCACTTTAGGAATATTTTAGGACAATTATCACCCAAGAAATCAACCCTTAAACACAACTAGAAATTAATTAAATGAAAGCAGAGGTACAACCCGCATTAAGGGCTGGAAATGATGTTTCCAAACCCTAACAAATACCAATGAAGTGAGAAATCAGCCTTATAAATTAGGAGGAATTTGAATATCAACACAAAATGTCAATTGGTGCCCTAGAAGTAACTCAAACCCTTCTCCACCCAAGTCGCCACCCTAGGAGAGGGTGCTAAATTGATGTAGAATACCTTGATATTTGGTGTCCCCGAGATTTCACCCTGAAATTTGGGACTACCCCTTTTAAAAAAATTCATTCTTTTCAAAGTAACGGGTTGTTTTGTGTTTATTTTGCTGCAGTTGTTTGCATTGCTCTAAGGTATCCCCAGAGAGTCATAAAAGCCAAATTTCCCAAATACCCACATGCTAAAACTCACTCTATCCCTTCGCCAGGTTTTGTCTGAGAGAATTTTATTTATTAAATAAATAAATTTATTTTAAAAAATAGATTGAGCTAAAATTGGAGGATTTAGGTTATATAAAGCACTTCACCCCATCATTATTACCATAGAACATTCACCCGGGGAAGAATTTTTGCAGATCAGCTAAGTGGAGAAATTTTTCTAGCAATTGCCCACAACTGTTTTTGTTTTGTTTTATTTCTTTTTGTCTGTGTTTTGGTTTGTTTTCTCCGGCAATTCCCGTAGCCTATTCATTCTTCCTGCCAGATCTTTCCCCAGGCCTAGGGTTTTGAAAATCTATCTAGTATTTTTAATTACTAATTTGTCTAAAGGTGATCAGAGCTCATGATTCTTTCAGAGATTGTAAGAAGTCGCTTGGTCCAAAAAGGTGCAAAAATGGATTTTATGAAAATAAGAAAAATATTGCCATCAATGCATAGAGCTCGAGAAAATATGCACTTTTAGAGAAAATGACACCTAAAACGGAGCCATGGAGTGAAAGTTATGGCACTTGCAAGTTTTTGCTGCTACATCTTCCCAGACCCTTTCCAAAAATGGAAAATTTTATTCTATACTTGTGTTTCTTCACTAAAAATCCAAAAATGGAAATAAAATGTTGCTTGATGAGTTTTCACGCGACTTTAAAAGTAGAAGTCATGCAAGTCGCACTTTTTGGAAAGAAGCTTTCTTCCATGCAAGTCACATTTTTGGAAAGAAGCTTTCTTCCATGCAAGTCGCATTTTTGGAAGGATGGTTTTTAAGTGCCAGTGGGAATTTTGGCGTTGCCTAGAAGGTGAAAAATTCCCATGATGGAAGTCAAGTCACTTAAGCTGCCAATGGGAATTTTGGTGGTGGAAGGCAGTGGAAATTTTATGCTTGCTGACAGTTGTTTTTTCCCATCATTAAAGTCAAATCACTTAAGTTGCCAATGAGAATTTTGGTAGTGGCAGGCAGGTGGGAATTTTATGCCTGCCTGGAAGGTTGTTTTTTCCCATCATTAAAGTCAAATCACTTAAGCTGCCAATGAGAATTTTGGTGGTGGCAGGGGTGGGAATTTTATGCCTGCATAGAAGGTTGTTTTTTCCCATTATGAAAGATAAATCACTTAAAGTACCAATGGGAATTTTAGAGCTATTAGGAAGGTAAGAATTCCCATCAAGGAAGTTTTATTCACCCATGCAAGTCGCATTTTTAAGAAAGAAGCTCTTTTTATGCAAGTCACACTTTTTGGAAGGAAGACTTTAAGCTGCCAATGGGAATTTTGGTAGTGGCAGGCAGGTGGGAATTTTATGCCTGCTTGGAAGGTTGTTTTTCCCATCATTAAAGACAAATCACTTAAGTGAAGGATGATATTTTTGGAGCTTCCTGGCAGGGGTAAAAATTCCCATTGCTTTGACTTCTTATTTTTAGCATATCTTCTAGCCAAAAAGTGTGACCCATTCTGGCATAGCTAAATGCCTAAAAGATGACTTTTTTAATTGCCGGAAGCATCCAGTTTTGTCGCCTAGGGTTGGAGAAGCTTTATTTTTATTATTCAAAGCATCTGCATGTTGGTATAAGTGCTCAGGTGAATAAAATAATATTTTAGTTTGCTTGGCATGCAAGTAAAGTCTAAAAATAGAGGGCAACAGGCTTTATAATCAGACCTTGGTGAAGAAATCATATATTCATGCTATGAGCTTCATGTGTGTCTGAATTATTTGCAGGAATACTTCATTTATGCCCATCTTGGTGAAGAAAGCAGAAGTCAATAATTGATACATTGAATATATCTTCAGAATCAGAGGAAGAAATAGATCCAACTCTCATCTTTGCAAAGTCTTCGGAAGAAATAAAAAAAGATCTCAGACAAAGGTTGATTTAGGCATGATGAAGGGTGATGAGTTTTTTTGAATTGTTTATGGCAAGCATTTTACTGGTGCACGTACTGGAGAAGAACTGCAAAAGCTTCAAGGATAAGAGGGAAGACAGGTCAGAGGAACAACCGCAAGAAAATCACAATACCTACTTTCGATCCAAATTTGGTGAGAATAAAAGGAAATGATTCAACATATGAAAAGAAAAAGCATCTCAGATTCAAGGCAGAGATATCATTTAGATCATTCATTGCTAAAGTGAATGAAGCAGAAGTGCAATACAGGTTGGATCAACATGCAGAGTATGGAAGAAGAACAAGACTGGGAGTGTTGCAACAACTTTCTTCTAATTTCTTCTCCTCTTTCTTCTTCTTTCTCTTATTTTCTCTCGACAAAGTAATTGAGTAATCAATTAAATTGTAAAACTTAAGTGATTGGTTTAAAATCCGTTACTTCAAGTTATTGGAAGAAGTCAATTACTTGGAAATAGGTGGCAGACATGCAAAATAGAAGGTTCTATTTTTAGTTATAAATCATGCATGTCATGCAAAGAGGAATTCTAGGAGGAAGATTGCCAGCTGCTTCCCTTTTTCATAGCTTCCACATGTGGCAATTCATTAAAAACTTCCTATTTGTAATTGCCCTCTATACACTATAAATAGAGGAAGAGCCTACGGGTTAAAGGATCACAATTTGTTAATCAACATTCTTGAGTTCCAGACTTTGTGCTATAGCCTTGATGTCATTTTTGTGAAAGCTGAGGAATTGAATAAAGACAGATTTCCAGAGAACTTTGTGTCCATGGTGCATTTGCTTCTTACTTCTGTATGGATCTTTAGATAAAATTTGTGTTATCTGAGATTTAGATTAGAAGCTTTTCTTTTCCTTTACTTCTGAATATTGTGAAATCTATTTGTTTTATCTGTGTATGACACCAACTCTGTAAACTATTGGTTGGATTACACATCTTCTTCTCCTTCTTTTCGCACTCAACTATTCCCCCTTTTGAAAATATTTCTTTACAGCTGCTTACTTGCTGCAAATTGCTTAGCTATGGTTCACGAGCTTTGCAGTTAAAGTAAAACCCACAAATAGTTACTAGGATCCATAATTAACAAAAATCTTACACAGGAGCCTCACCGGTAAATGAGGGAGATTTATCTCATGATTGCCTAGGTTTTTAACTATGCAAAAATCTAGCCAACAATATATCTTCCTTCTTCAAGCCCTAGTTGTCAACCAACAAGAAAACCTTCTTTGAAACCCATGGAACCACCAATTGGATAGTTTTCATTCTCCAACCTTGAACAAGGAAGGGTTTTGTCTTCCTTGTTTGCCACACTAAAGGTTTTTCACCCTCTACTGGAATGGAATAGAACAATCAGCCTCAAAACCAAGTAGAATAAAATTATAATAGGGAAGCATGCCCAAAATGAGCCTAAGCGACCCCTTTTATATCCTTAAGGTGGCACCAAAACCCCATGAGAGAATTCCCCATGATCGACCTCATAGAGAAGTTTGCTTCATCTTTTAATTTCTCCAACCTAGCCGACCTGCCTCATAAAGGAAAACACTAAAAGAAAATGTAAATGCTCACAGAAAAGGACTAAAAACATCAACAAATACTTCCCTTGTTCACCTTCTTCTAACCCACAGGGAAGTGGAATGAGCTAGAAGTATTCTAAATGGATTAATTTAAAAAGTGGACATTACAAAATACCAGGTCTCAAATCAATCTTGGAAATTGGCAATTCCCAATCCATGCTCCACTTTGTGAAATAATTGAATTTTGTTGCACCCTTTTGATATGATTAGGAACTTCACGTGAATGAAGCTCCTTCAACATCCTCAACAAGTGCATCCAGAATGGGTGAATCATGAATCAACTGGGATCTAGAAAGAGTACTACCATCTGTGATACTCTCAAGTTGCTTTGTTTGTTGATCTTCAATTCTCTGTAAAACTGTCTTGGTTATGCCCAACTCTAAATTTGCATCTTCTAGATTCCTTGAAAACTGTTCATGGAAATTGTTCTCTCCATTTATCTCATTGAAAACTGCTGCAACAATTTGTGGTTCTTCTATCTTATGAGGTGAAGAAGAGATTGAGCTAAACTTCATAATGAGGCCATCAACCCTCTCCTTCATTTCCTCATATGCAGTTAAGGCCTCTTCTACAATTTTGATTTCATTATTTCCAATGTACCCTACTATTTGCAAATCTACAAGAATGACTGTATGCTTAGTACTAGCAACATTTACCTCACCCATAGTGTTGTTCTCCATCGCAGTTTGAGCACTCTGCAAACTTAGAGTTAGATCTTCAATGAGTTTTTTCGTACTACCCAACTCTGTTAAGACTTGCACCTCTTTCTCTTCTGTTATCAACAATTTTAGCTCTTCAATCTTCTACTCTACTTCCTTTGTTTGCTCTTGGTTGAACTGTTGTAATTCAGCTAACTTTGATGTTGCTGATTTCTCATCAATTTTTGCTTCCTCAACCCTTTGAGATTCTGCTGCATCTAACACTTTTTCTGGTTCTTCATCTGGAAACACTTCTACATGTCCTTTGCCTAGACAATTGTGGCTTGGCTCCCAAGGTTCTTTGTATGAGAAGCAAAGTTTTTGTCTTCTAAGATTATTTTTGCTGCCATCTTTCTGAGAGTTCTTGTTTAGTTCAGCTATCATTTCTGTTGTTAAGTATGGTTTCAATTTTTCTTCACATTGATCAACCACACTTTTAGCCAACAACTCACCTTGCTGGAGAAACTTCCCACACATCCTTTCTTACATTAGTCAATAAAACTGATAGGAGTGGTTGGAAAATATTGTCACTCTCATTCATAATCAATGTCATAATTGCTTGCATTGAGGCAACAATATTTTCTGCATGATTCTTATGAATAATAGCAAAGAAATGTTCAAACATTTGGAGAATTAGATCATCACATTCAAGATCTAACATTAGAACACAAGATCTGACTTTTGCAACAATTTCTTGTAATTTCACTAATACAAGTGATAACTACAAGTCTCACATTTGGATTTGGGTGTCTCAAAAGCTTGGGCTTAGCCAAATGAGTCATCGATGGATTCATTGCCCATAACATAGACTTAGAATCTGACTTTCTTATCATGGACAAACAGTTTGCCACTTCCTCCAAAATACTAAGTAGAATATTTTTTGAATGATGTGATTGCTCAAGTTTCTTCCCTGCTATGCAAAGCTTTATTCCCAAATCACCTTTACTCATAACTCCATGATTAATAGGCTATGCATCGGATAGTATTTGTAAAACATTAATTCTTCCCAACAGTTAGTAAGATCATTTGCTTTGATACCATTGGAATGTCCCCTTAGGGTATACATTAAAGGAATATGGGTTTTCCTACAAACCCTTATGCAAAAATGACAACAATATGATTTTTTATAATTATTACAACTCTTCAAAGATAAAACACCCAAATGCTAAAAATACTTGAGAACCCTCACATATATTTTTATAAAGTACTGAATTAATTACAATCCAAATTCAAGCCAAATACAAATTTTATAAATTTATTCATTGGTTGCAAATTAGAGAAATGACAATTTACTGTACAAAGAGAAATATTTCTAGAAAAGAAGATCCAGTTGGTCGATGGAGATGTTGAAGCAGAAAACATCCTTTACCAAACCCCCAAAGACAAATACTGATGAATTTCAAGTTACAACACCTCCTCAAGGTGACGTCATCCCCTAGATAGGTGACATAAGCCCTCAACATAGCCTAGAAACCCACTGAAATCACACTCTAGCCTTGGAAGATGATGCCCTAACTGAAGTCGCTTTCTCAAACTGATGTGAAGCTCAATTGTAACCCTTGAATGGAGATATCTTGATAGATTGGAGAGTTTCTTCCTCAAATTTGGTTGCAATGGAGGGTTTTGTCCTCAATTGTTGAATACACAAGAGGGTTTTCGTCCTCTAATGCAAAAGTTGGAGCAACAACTCAAACCCTTCATGAAAATTATGATAATGGCCAAAGATATCCTAAATGACCCCAAGCGACCTCCTTTTATGCTTTTCATGGCTCATATCTCCATACAAAGTCCCCAAATGGGACGTCCCACTTTGGCATTTTAATTTAATTAAAATAAAATAATACTTTAATTTATTTCAATAAAGTAATGTTCTTCTATGCTATGTTGTGATATATTTTACTATTTTACAATTGATGTTCCTTTGGTAGTGTTGTTTGCATCACTAATAAAAAAATTGAAATAATCATATTGTACATATTCTCATGACCCACATCCAAACAATAAGACCCCACAATAACTCAGGACAATTATTTCAATAGTCCTAAACATTATTTACCACCAAAATTCTTTCTACTTAAACAAAATACAAAAAAGGATGTTTGGTGAAGAAAATGTTCGAAGAAACTTGAAAGAATGTTTGATTAAGACTGAATTTGACAAAGGATTCAGATTGACAAAGACTCGTCTATAAAGAGCTAACCAACAAAGATTCACCTCATGAAAACACATCTAGCAAAGAGCTATCTATCAAAGAACCTACTTACGATGAAGGCTATTTTAGAATTTCACAATCATTGTATTAATCTTTTTTAGGGAGGCCAAACACGGTTGAAAGTTGTAAACATTTTTTCTGAGTATAAATATATGAATAGAATACTCACAGGTTGCTTCTTTGGGCTTGTTTGTAACCCTGATATTTTGGACTGAACCATGTACGTTGGAGGTCACAGATAATATACTGGGAAAAGATCCCTGTTCCTTCATTGGACTTGTCTGTTACATTTGCTGTCTTTGATTTTTTTGATTCCGCTTTATGTATGTTTAAAAACGGTCTAGCTATCTCTGGGGAAAATGTGTAAAAGTTTTCTCAAATAGTTTACATGATAAAATCAATGTTGTACGGAAATGTGTCAATAGAGAATATAGTAGAATAATTCATTATGATTTCAAAGTCGGCTAACCAATCTAAGAACTCAATTTGAACATGTTTGAACGATCACCTCCATTGGGTTTGCGAACAACACATTTTGTGCCTGCCACCATGAGTATAGATTTTTAAAAAATCTCTTAAGATCATGGAAAAGAAGAGGAATAAACGGTAACTAAGATTTAGTGACTTCAGGGATTGACTATTTTAAAAAAGTTTGCAGTGTTTATATGATAAATCAAGAATTATTCTATGAAGCACAAACTCAGACTCTACCATTTCAATAAAATACCTTAACATAATTATTATAATTGTTTCAAATTGTCCAATTAGGTCATTTACTATTTAAGTTTCTTGTCATAGAAACCATTATTATATTTGTTTCAAATTGTCTAATTAGGTCGTTTACTATTTATGTTTCTCGTCATAGAAACCACATTCTTTATATTATTTCATTCAACATCCAATTATTTCATTTTTATTGATAAAATAAAACTGCACTTTCACTCAATTAAAAAATATTTTTACAAGTCTATTTCAGTAAACTTACATCTATTGTGGCAAATGAAATTTGGAGAGGAAGTGCTACTTTTAGTCCCTTCGTCCTCCTCCATTTGGAAGCTTTTTTAACAGGCCCAACATTCAGATATATTTTCCTTGAACCTACTTTTCCCAAATAGCAAAACAAAAATTATGAATACGAAAAAGAGAATATTTTTCTAAGCATTGAAATATCATATTTTGGTGATATACAATTCCTTTCCTCAGATAGCATAAATAATACTTGTCTGTTAGAATTAACAAAAAGAGAAATATTTGAATGCATGTGATGATGCATGAACAATATTTCATTTAACTCCCATCCACCTAGAGAAGTCCTACTATACTCCGAATGATATTTTTATGCCCAAGGATAAAATCCTCAAAATTTCTTTGCCAGCAAGCCATTAGTGCAAAGGCTGGTTCTTTGATTTAAAAACTATTTTGCAAATTACTAAAGGTTGGACATTCAGCAAGAAAAATCGATCCCGAAGGAATATAAAATTATTTCCCCTTACCATAAAATAACTAGATAGCAAAGGTGGATAAATCCAATATTCACCATTAACTAGAGCCCTTAAAATGGACAGTCCAAAATCATTGGAGTGCATCCAGCACGATCTCTTGAGTTGACTAAAACACATTCCATTCACAACAAACCAAAAAGTTGCATAGTGTTTCTTTAAATGTGCATAGTTATTATGCCTCCCCTTCTTATTACTCAGAAAAAAACATTATTGTATTGTAAGACAGCATAAATAATATACACACCAAAAAATTACAAGTCATAAGGAAGAACATATCAAAATTGGAGATTGGACTTTTATCAAATAATTGTGAATTAGAAAAATTCCACACAACCAAAAATTCACCAAAGGCTACTACCATGAAGAAAAGCAACTGACTCCAATAGACATTCAACTATCTCTTGCAGTAAATGAAATTACCGATGTCTAAAAGCTTCATTTCCATAAAATGAAACAATTATAAGTATTTAGCTTACGGTAATTGGCCTCCATTAGAAAATTTCTAAATTGAAAATTTTCCCATCCTGTTACAATACAACCACATTTTTTTCCTATAATATCCAAGCTGTTAATCTGTAGAATTGAAACGCCATTGTGTTTTCAGAAAAAAAAAAGAAAAGTTGAAATCTATAATTGAGATTGCCCAAGTTTTTAGCGGAAGCTATTGATTCGTAAAATAAAAAGGTTTCTTGACATTTTTGTTTTAAATAGATGCTTCATATATTAAAAGAAAATATATTTACAACAAAGGTTGTACAAAATGAACTACACAGTGGAAGATACAATGAAAATTACATTTAGTCCATAAACCAACAAGATCAGCAACAAAATCAGAATAACCCCAACATCAAACTTTTTAGCTTCCTTGAGCAAAAGAAATCCTTTAGCAAGTAATTGCAGTCGAACTTTGCTTCTCCAAGAGTGAGAAAAATCATCTAAATTGCATACCTCATCTTTGAAGACATGATTGCATCTAAGTTTCCAAATAATGAACAAAGTAGAAATCTGTACACAATTCCAAATACTCCTAAAAGGACTGTGCATAAGAGTATTGGAATCACCCAACAAAACTGCCCACCAATGAAGAGGTCCTTGAAAAATAGCTAACAACCTGAAGTTCACAAAAGTCCAACAGGATTTTGCAAAAGGAAAGTCCCACAAGATGAGCTTAAAAGTTTCCAATATAGAGAAATAAAGACAGAGACCATCAATGAGACCACTCATGGATAAACAATGTAATATCTCTTTTTGGGATGAAACTGAAAAACAAGGAAATAGCACAAACCCCAGTTGATAGTAAACTGAATTTTATGCGAGAACTAGGGCAACGACCTGTTTTAGGTCCACCAAACCCTAAGCAACCTAGGAATTCAGATTTTAGCCTTTCCCACACAAATTTTTACAAATACATCAACAACATGAAACACTTATGAATTCATGCAAAATAAATGCTTCAACATTAAATTACAGACTGGTGGAATTAATTATTGCTCCAAAACAGATGAACCTTCAAAATTCCATATCTTCATAACTACTTAGAGATAAATTGCAAATGACAGCTCAAATTGACCACAAAAATATCAGCTATCCAATAAAATTAGAATAAGATTTTTCCAACCACAAAAACCCATTGAAAAGTGATCCTGAAATCTTCAAATGGGTAGATCATGCTGGAAATGAATGTGGCAGCCCCAAAAAGCATGCCCTAGCTGGAATGTGTGCCCTAGCACTGATAGAAACCGTTGTCGTTCTGAAATTCTGTCATGTCCCTTTTTTGAGATAATTCCATTTGAAGACCTTGATCCATTTTTCTTCCTCATGGGTCCAAGCGAACAAGCTAGAGGAAGCCAACAATGTCATCATGTGCTTAATTTCATGTTTATTTCTTTAATTGGCATTGTATTTGTTGGTGAGCCTAGCGCCCAACAATAAATTAGAAATAAAAAGATAATGGTGAGCATGTAGGCTCCAAAAGTAAAAAAGAAAATAATAAAGCAAGTCTAATTGTGGTCGGCCTCATTTGAGAGCCCCAAGACTTGACACCACCCTCTTATTATAAATAGAGGTTGTTGGCATTAGTTTAGGACATGTTTTGGAGATTATTCTTATCTTGGTGAAAGTTGGCTAGTGTAGCCCTTTTACTCTCTCTCTCAAGGACGAAACCCCTTGGGTTGAGGATCTCATCCAAGGACGAAAACCCTTGGTTGGGGAACTTGTGAAGGACGAAAACCCTTCATGAGGTTTTGATTGTGCAAGCTGGTTGGAAAAGCAATAAAGTATCTTTCTCTTGCATTTGTGGTCTTCTTGGTGCAATATTGTATTTATTTATAGTGGAGCGACCTACATTGATGTGGTAATTTGGTATGTGTGATGACATTTTGGCAAATCTGAAAATACTCTCTTATTCTCTATATTTTCTAAGGTCGGGATTCCGAGTTTGATGAATTTTGGTGATGTTCTACTATTTTTAGCAAGCTTGGGAATGTTCGTTGGTTAGGGTTCCGTAATTAATTAATTCTACTTTTTAACAGCTGCAAATGATTGATAAGGGTTTCCTAATAATTTTGGCATAAGTTTGGAAGGATTTTTGCAAGGTTTAACCCTATTTTGAAGGGTTGTTTTCACCTAGGGAAGTCACTGCCCTAGGAAGGGTTTGAAATTCAGTTTTTGCAGGTTTATAACAGCAGTGCCCATAAATCTGATTTGAGAGCCTTTTGTAGGAGGTCCCCAAAAAGGGACATTACAAATTCTGAATTTTGATGCTCAAATATGACTCCAGGATGAAGTCACCAATGCAACAAATGAGGGTTTCCTTCCCCAAGTGTTGTGACTATTTAAATCTCCTCATTTACCGGTGAGGCTCCCGTCTAATAAGATTTTGTCAATTATATTTCCTAGTATCTATCTCATTGGTTTTACTTAATCATATGCGTAGCTCATGGACCATAACTAGGCAATTTTGCAGCAAGTAAGCAGCTAAGCAATATGTGCAGGAAAGGGAAATAATTAAATGCGAGAAGAAAGGAAAGGAAATGTGCAACCTAACCAATAGTTGATAGAGTTGATCACATGCACATAGATAAAAAAAAGATCTTAAAATGCAGAATTTGAAGCAAAGGAAAGTTTCGATCTAGATCTAAGACAACACAAAGTTTATGCAGAGATCTAAAAAGAAATAAGAGACGAATGCACCGTTGACACAAAGTTCTCCGAAATCTTCCTCTCTCTATTCCTCTAGCTTTCAGAAAGCTATCAAGGGTTTCAACTCAAAGTCTGGAACACAAGAATGTTGATTACAAATTCCGATCCTTTAACCCATAGTAGGTTCTTCCTCTACTTATAGTGTGTAGAGGGGAAATTACAAATGGGAAACTACAACTGAACTAGAACATGAAGAAGTAGTAAAGGGAACATTTGGCAATCATCTTCCTAGAATTCCTCTCTTAGTGAATATGCATCAGAGTTTAAGCCAAAATTGTGCACATCTGTCACCTATCTTAAAGAATCTTTCCAAATAACTTAAAGTAATGGTTTTTAAACCAATAACTTTAATCTTACATTTTCATCCGGGAACATAAGAAATAAGAGAAGAAAGAAGATCTGCCAACTGTAACACCTATACTTTCTTTTTGTTCTGATATTGAATATACTTGTCAAACATGTAATTCAACATCTTCCCATCTGTTTTAACAATAGCCTCTCTCTCGGGTTCTGAATCGCAAAACCCTCCTGACAAAGCAAAGCAGTTAGCCCTTTACCTTCTCTAAACCAAGCCCATATCCCTCAACATCTTGCCTAAAGCTTTATGAGTCTGCCAATTGAATCCATCGTGAAAGGTATGGTGGCTTCATCAATTTCTTTCCGCACAACCAAAATAAATTCCTCATGGGAAGCAGGTAATTCATCTGGGATGCTCTCCGACACTTCTCCCATCTTACTTTCCAGCAACTGCATCCTTTTCAAAGCATAAGCTTGAGGATCTCTACGCGGAAGGAAACTGAAATTTCTAACTGCTTCCCCTTTCCATCAATCCACCAGTACAATTTGCTCTGCAATTAGCACATCCTCTGGCAACGAGTGTATCTTAGCTAAAGTATCCAGATGACTTTCAAAAACTATGTTCTCATCTTCTATCTGTGTCATCAGCCCTTTAGCCGAGATATCGCCCGTGCATATTCTCCAATTCAACTGGTATTCTTTCGAACTGCTCTGAAGCTTGGTGAATGATTTGCTCTTTCCACTGAGCAATAGCTTTGACCTGGTCCCCTGCATCTTCCACCTCTTTAATCAGATGATTACTCACCTGCTCATGTGCTAGAATGGGTTGAGAGGAAGGTTTGGCAACCTTAGCAATGATCTCACATAGCTGGGAAACCTACTTTTGAAGCTTGGCTTTCTCACTTCTCTTTGTCAAGCTTAAGGAATAAAGCGTTCATTAGTGTCTGATGTATCCTGCTTTAATCCTTCTGTGGTAGTTTGACCTATCGCACACTTTGTCACCGCTATATCACCGCCGTGAGCTCTCCCTTGTGCTTTCCTTCTGCTGGAACTGATAACTCAACGAACTTCTGTCCTGATTCTTCAATAATCAACCTAGAAGTTATTTTGGCAACTTTAGGTCTTCTATCTCTTCCGCCCAAACTCAGAGCAGCAAAAGTCGTGTTCCTCCGTGCGATCTCCTCTCTGGCTTCTGGGATTGTCTGCAAAGCCAACCATGATGAAAAGTTGCTTCTCGGGAATGAGAAGTCACTGAGTGCACCACCATCTCATGCTCTGATTCTGCTCTATCCGAATTTGCCACCGTGTTGTGACTGCCACCCTCTGAATTGTCCAAAGACAATGCTTTTTCAAACTCCGCCATCTGTGCTTTCAACTTCTCCGCAGGAGAGGTGAAGATCTGAGTGGTTGAGGAGAAAATACAAATGACGCTGGATTCAACGGAGGAACGACAAGATCTCTCTGGGGTTCTGGGGCTGCCGAAGTGCTATGAGTTGATGTGGAGAAGCTGGAACTAGCACGATAGCTGTAGATTTGGCCTTCTCCTCGCATGCGTGAGACTTCTTGTGAACTTTAAGCTTCTCCGGCCTTCTGCTACTTTCACCTTCGTGCTTTCTTTTTTGTTGAGTCTCCTCATGTAAAGTTACCTCGTGATCTGATTCATCAAAGCTTCATCCAGGCAATACCCCTTGTCAACAACAACCACTTGAAGTGTTAACCAAACTCATGCAAAGATCTTTCCTCAATCGTCTGGCAGCCACCAATGTTTTCCTGAAGAGCAGCTCTATCCCCTCCCATCTGATGATATGAGTCAAGTATCACATGCCCATCATCTCGCGAGATCTGCAGGTATCCGTGCTAAACCATAATCGACACTTGTCACATGCACCGATAACCTGCTGAAGTCTTTCTTCCTAACTTCATACTCGTTTCTGCACTTCATCCAGAAGTCTTCCAACGAAGGTACATGTGAGTATTCCTGGGAGATTGTCTTCTCGCTACCCCATATGGATCAAAGTTCAGCCGTGCTGGGAAGAACTCATGCTCATATTCAGAAAACATTTCAGCTTCGATTCCTCTAGCTTTGTGGATGCTCTGGCAACTGTAATAACCCACTGTGACCGGAAAGAAACCCGTAGACTTGTGCCGCTTTGATTGTAAGTCATGCATCTCCACGAGCTGTCTGCACAACTCCATGATGACCCACTTGTCGCTGATACCTCGCAACTTAACCGGTTCTCCCGAAAAGCCGCTACCCCGAGATACGTGAAGTCTCGCAAACCGATGAAAATACAACCATGTTGGGATACAACTTCCCAAGCTTTTTTTACCCTCGCCGGTCTTCGATCACTATTTAATTTGCAGATGAATCCATAAAGAACCCATCGCTGACCACCTTGTAATCTTTGTGGCATTCAGAACTCACAACCGTGGGAAGCACTCAAAAATAGGATCTTTCGCCAAGATGCCCCGCCTATCCAACTTGGAAAATATACCTCGCGAGGTCACTGCATATACCGTATGAAGTCATTTTGAAGTCAGACGTCCGCCTCACACTCCGGAGTCAAGCTCACCGATGTTGCACCGATGATCTCCGCCCAATTGATTATCAATCAGCTCTTGATCTCAATGGTCCTCACGAAAGCATACATCCATGAGCGGAAGTCTGAGTATTGGCTTCTCCACTTAACCTGCAAAGCAATTTAGTAATATCATCCACCTCCTGCACCAAATTGGATCGCGGAAGAGTCCTCGAACTTTGATGGAGACCTGGGCTTCTTCATATATTTGCTATTCATTATGCCCACGCAATCTGCTTTGTGTTTCTCCCATCTGTTGCCAACATCCAACATGCTAATTGCAATCACCACCGGTCGTGTCGGAATCTTCGACAAATAATTAATAAACTGTGCATCCAACCTGATTATTGTCTTTCCCGCAACATCCCGAATTGTTCTGGAAAGAGGATGATATGACCTTGCACACTCCATAACAAATTCGGCAACTGAGTCTGTGACTGGAAACGCTGATGCTTGAATAATTCCACTGCTTTTTATTGCCCGCATGAGAGATGTCTTTCCGCCCTGGATCTGTCAATTATTTCGAGATGGGTTCAGGGCCTATGTCCGTGTCATTGATATCAACAAATCTGAAGCTATGCATGATTCTGCTGATCCTTCTCTTTCATCACGCTTCATCATGGCTGGAGCAATCTTTGTCTGAGCAATCTTTGTTTGAGTTCTTTTTCTTTTAATCTTGCCGAATTCTTTGCAACTGGATCAATTTGTGCAGATCTAGCAATTTCTTCAGATTCGAAGATATATTCAATGTACCTGACATTGATTTGAACTCCCTTTCACTTGTATGAACACCTGTAATGAATACCTGCAATTATTTCAGACAAAGATGGAGTCCAGAGCATGAATACTTGATTTCTGTCACCAAAATCTGCATATAAAGTCTCTGCCCTAAAATTTGAGGCTTTGCTTGCATGCAAAGCAAGCATAAATATTTTTAAATTCACCTGGCACTTATACCAACATGCAGATAATTATCATAGCAAAAATCAAGCTATTCCAACCCTAGGCGCCAAACCTCGAAGCTTCCTGCAATGAAAAACACCTTCTGATGCACAAAACCTCCTTTCCTTGGCGCCAAAACTGTCTGGGCTGCAATCCTTAGCAAAAAGAATTAATTGCTTCTTTATTATGGCAGCCCATGCTTATATAACCTCAGCATACTATTTTTAATAATTGCCCTTCCTATTCCCGCAATTTAATTAATAAATAATCATGTCTATTCACCCAAATTGGGCGCCCAATTATGCATGTTGCTGGTTGCTTTTAAATAAATTTATTTTATTTATTTTTAGCATGCATCCTTCAGTTCTCTTTGGCTTGTCTTCTTGCTTTGACTTTTATCCCATTCTGGCGCCAAAATTAGGTGAAAAAACCATAAATAAATATCATTAAATTCATTGTTTAATGCCAAGGTGGGTCACACTTTTTGGCAAGGGTGATTTCTAAAAATAAGAAGTCAACTTTGATGGGAATTTCTACCCTGCACTGCAGCTCCAAAAATCCCCTCTTCACTTAAGTTATTTGACTTCCATAATGGGAATTTTTACCCTGCAAGGCAGGTAAGAAATTCCCGCCTGCCCACACTGCCAAAATTCCCACTGCAAATTAAAACATCTCCCAAAAAGTGTGACTTGTATTAAAAATAGCTTCCTTTGATAAAGTGCGACTTGTGGGGTGAATAAATCTCTTTGGTGGGAAAAGTTAGTCTCAGCAGCAAACAAAAATTCCCATCGGTGCTTTAAGTGATTTTTCTTTATTTTATAATGGGAATTTTTACCCTATAAGGCAAGTAAGAAATTCCCGCCGCCTTGCCACCTCTAATATTCCCATCGCAACTTAAGTGACTTTGACTTCATGGGAAAAAGTACCCTGCAAGGCAGGTAAGAAATTCCCGCCTGCCTGCCACTACCAAAAATCCCATTGCAGCTTAGACCCATTCATTCCAAAAAGTGCGACTTGCCTAGGAGAGGCTTTTTGTGCATGACTTCATCTTTTTTGGTCAGAAGTTTGCTTTCTGAGGCTGATTCCTTCTGGTGCTGAGGCCGTAAATGATCTCCAGATGCTTCAGGCAATTAAACAGACTATACAAAACAAAGAACGGACCTAGGGAATTTAACAGACAAACTGCGGAGAAAACCGGAGAAAAACGCAAAAGAAATAAATAAAAGCAAAAAACGCTTGCTGTAAGTTGCAGCATAATGCTCAATTCATTCCCGTGAAAATCCTATTGAGATGTGTGAATACCGCATGCAAAACTTCAACAGGTTCAACCGAGCACAATTTACTTCAAACGGGCTTTATTTATTTAATAAATAATTAAATAAAAATTTCCCAGATAAAAAACTTGGGGAGGGATAAAATGAGTTTCAAAGATCCGGGTATTTGTCAAATTGGCTCATATGATTCATCGGGAATATCTTAACGTAATACATACATACTAGTTCACAAGGGAGTGTGGACAAGTTCAGTTGCCCCTCCGAAATGTTGAAAAAGTATGCTAGGGGCCTTTTGATAAGAAAAAACCTTTGAAACAATTTGGTCAAATTATGCAAGGTCCTAGATCAAGCATTTCAGGGGGCACTAAAATATGGAAATGCAACATATGCTCATTATCTTGGTCAGCAAGATTACTAGGTTGAATGCACATTTATTGCACATCTCGGGGAAAGGTGTAGGCATGTGTGGATAGCTATCACTTGAAGAGAGGTTAGAAATGGTGAGGCAGTATAATGGAGATATGGTGGAAAAGGTTCCAGAAGTTCGTGGCCATCATGTTAGTGGCACTGGCACCCCTTCTAGTTCTATGAGAATTAATACTGGTAGTGTTACAGGTGCATCTTATGAGGTGTCTAAATTGGATGCTTTTGGTAGTAGTAGGGGGAAGAGGAAGGTTGTGGCCTCCAATCTAGTTGTTGAAATGTATGATACAAAGGCTAGAGAAGAGGTGATGATGCCATTGGAAAATTCTTTTTTGCTACTAGCATTCCATTTCATGTTGCTCGCTCTCCTTATTTCAAGGAGGCTATGGCTAAGGTAGCCAAAGTAGGTGTGAGTTATGTGCCCCCAGGAGACACGAAGTTGAGAACCACAATCTTGGATAGGAACTATTCCAAGGTTAATTTACTGATGGAGGAAATGAGGTGCACATGGGTCTCTCACGGTTGCAACATCATCATGGATGGGTGGACAGATATCAGACACCACCCACTCATAAATATCATTGTTTCATGCAGAGAGGGTCCTTACTTTTGAGGGCAAGTTGATTGTTCGGGAAGAAGAAGGATGCAGAGTTCCAATTCACCATTTTGCGAGATGTTATTGAGGAGGTTGGCCTACCAACGTTGTGCAGGTTATTACAGATGCAACTTATGTGTGCAGGGCAGTAGGTAAGCTTGTCGAGGCTCATTACCGACATATATTTTGGACCCCATGTTGTGTGCATGCCATGAACAATGCACTAAAAGATATTGGAAAAATTGATTGGGTCAAAAATGTAGTGGCTGATGCTAGAGATGTGCAGATGTTCATTTGCAACCACCATACGTCATTGGCACTCTTCCGTAGCTTTTCGAGGAAGGAATTCCTCAAGCCAGTGGACACACGTTTTGCATCATATTTTATTTTGCTGGATAGGATGGCTGAGTTGCAGGAATCATTACAGTGTATGGTCATGACATCAGAGTGGTCTAGGTGGGATGGGTCGAAGACAGAGCAGGGGAAGAAGGTGAAAGCAATTGTGGTGAATGAAACATTTTGGATAGATGTGAGATATATCACATCCATAATATCTCCAGTTTTCAGTGTGATAAAATATGGGGATTTTGAGAGCCCTAGCCTTGGTGAGATATACGAATGTATTGATAGTATGCTTGGCCAGATGAAGGCTGCTGTTTAGGCAAGGGACCCCACCTTGGAGTTCTACCATCACCATATTCAGCCTATCATTGAGCGGAGATGGGAGAAGTTGAACACTCCTTTACACATGGTGCATATGCACTAAATCCAAAGTGGTATGTTGAGAGGCTTGGCAGAGTTCTCCCAGTAGATGATGAGGAGGTGAGGAAGGGTTTCTTAAAAGCCCTCAAAAAAATGTATAATGCAGAGGATGCTTCATGAGTCAGAACTGATTGGCTCAAGTTCGCTTATCTGGATGGCTACAAAAAATCATCAAAGATAGACAGGACCACATGGCACAGAAAGTCCAATTAGTTGGTGGCGATTGTATGGACATGCAGATTGCTACGTGTACACTTACTATTCGCCTTCTTTCTCAGGTTTCTAGTTCCTTTGCTTCGAGAGGAATTGGTCAACATATGGGTGGATCCACTCTCTTAAGAGGAACAAACTTACCTCTAAGAGAGCAGAGAAACTTGTTGCTGTACATAGTGCCTTGCGTCTCATGGATCGCAAGACACCTACGTACAAGGAGAGCCCAACATTGCGGTGGGATGTGGATCCTGAGGATGCAAGGCAGATTGATGAAGATCAGGAGCAGCGAGGACTGGTTGATATCTCCTTTGCAGATGCAGATGACGTTGATACAGATACTTCTAGTGAGGAGCGGTTTGCAATTGTTCCTTCAAGGGCTCTGATAGCAATTTTTGAGTTGTACTTGTCACTTGTCATTTTGGTTATGTAATGTCATTTTGGTTATGAGACATGACATAATATTTCATAACATATGTAATGTGGGTGTAGTTGTACTCTTCTCATGTTGATTATTGAAGAGTAAGACTAAGACTTGTTTTTAATTTTCAGCTTTACTATTTACTATTTAGTCTTTCATTGTCATGTTGAAGTTTTGAACATTGAATATAATATTTATAGCTGTAGCATTTTGGGCCTTGGCTTATATGATGAATAATTGGATTAATCATTAATGCTTTCAATCTTCAAACTTTTAATTTTAAGTATTAGTTTATTGAATTATTCATGTTATATTTGTACAATTAATAAATTATATATTTTTATTAGCTGTCCCCTTGCTGCCCCACCCGCTGTCCCGAAATTTTCAAAAAAAATTGCTGTCCCGGAAATCCCATCCCTATGTCCCGACATCCCGCCATCCCGGAGTCTTAGGTAACTATGCTTTTCCCTCATAAAAGGGATGACCTCTCCCTTTTAGCTGACTGAAAAATAGGCTAAGGGTCTTTTTCTACTTTAGTATTTAAAAATAATTTTTATTTTAATAATAATATTATTAAGTTGTCCCAAAATGAAGAATTGGCTAAGTAGGCCCAACTTAAAATATTAATAATTATTTTTAATTTAGAAAAGGGGACATAACAACGAACCTTTGTAGGAAGCCCCTGATATATCACAAGTCATGCAAAAACTTTGAATTTGTATGAAACATGCACTGTCCACACACTATGAATTTTTCAAACCCACAAGGCTTCCGCATCAATAGAATTCCATCTAGAATTGATAAATGGTGCAAGAATGCATTTCTGGTGTAGTAGATGGTAAAATCAATGTGTGTCATATTGAGATATGGGATGCCCAAAGGCCATCGCCAATTGCATGGAAAATTCGACCTTTCGTCACCATGTTGAGCTTAAACAGTCCTCTTGAGGAATAAGGGCTGTATTTCTTTTATGGAAGATTGGTTTGTTGGGGATAGTGCAAACTCATGGGCTAATGACCTCCATTATTTTCAATTACATGTATTTCCATCCCACAAATCACTCCATAAGATGTAATGTACCTTTCTGGATAATTTATCAGTATTAAAACTTTTTGTGATTTCTTTTCAATACTAGATATCAAACAAATACTAAAATATTTCACATGCAATATTGATATTGATAACCTAATCAAACTTCAAAGTGAAGCTATAATGTCCCCTTTTTCGAATTGAGGGCCTAAAAATGGACTTCTTGCCATTCCCTTTCCGTGGCAAGGAAGCATGATTGAACAAAGGAAGGAATTGCATTTCATTTCAGTTTTCTTTTAGTGTTTCCTTTATGAGGCAGGTCGGCTGTGTTGGGAGAGTCATAAAAGCAAATTAAAAGACAAAAGAAGCTTAAAGAGGTCGGTCCACTTCTAATTGGTTTTTGGCACCAAGGGAAGGATATAAAAGGGACTTAAGGACTTCATTTGCACCCATCTTTGGCGCATTTTATCTATACTTGGTTTTTGGGCAAAGTGCTCATTAACTATCCACTTGAGGATGAAAACCCTCTTGTGTGGCATTCCAAGGAAGACGAAAACCTTCCTTGTGGCTTGGTGGAGGACGAAAACCCTCCATTTTGGGTGATTTGAAGACATCTCTTGAAGACTACTTGCAAATTTGGATCTAGGGCATCAAGGAGAATATCTACAAGGGCTTTGCATGCATTTTAGAGCTCTCTCCAAAGGGAGTGACTAGGGTTTGGTGATAGTTGGGTGCCTTCTAGGGCACATACTTCAGATTTTATTTGATATTCAGATTTGACATAATTTCTAAGGCCGGAATCTATCCTCTTTTGTGGTTATCGGGGTTTGGAAACCTCCTTTTTCATTATTTTTATGGGCTGTACTTCTGCTGTTCATAATTAAATTTCCAGCTGAGTGTGTGATGGCTATGGGTCCTCCAATTAATTTAATTCTAACAAGGAGACATGAGATAAGAAAATCCCTTTCTTACTTAGTCAGCATGCTTGAAAGAGTGGGCTATTGGCTAGAGACATATCCTATAATTTCCACATACATATGGATATACTAGCCAAATCTCAACCTATTCGACTACTAGAAACTCTCCAAGTGAGTACACCTGAATTTTTCCTCCAGGTATCCCATATACTCCTTAGAATAGAAGATCCATCAGCTTGAAAAATATTTGTATTGACAATAATATCACAGAGTCCAAAATTCCTCTCGATCTTACCCAAATGACGGGCTGAGAGTAATCTATGCCTCATAAATTTTTTTGGAAGGCAAACCCTCTAAACACTGGATCACCCATTTGGCTTCAAGAATACATCCTTGAGTGACAATATCCCATAACCCCAAACCACCTTCCTCTTTAGGAAAAATACAATAGCCCACAATACCATATGAAGACTAGGAGCACTACCATACTTGGACCCAAGATAAGATCTCAATATCTTCTCACAACGGAGAAATTGAGCTTTAGAAGGAATCGACAAGAGACAATAAATATGGGAATCCTACACTATTCCACCCAACACTATCAATTTACTTCCAAAAGACAAATCTTTGTTCTTTTAGACTACGTTGCACGGATACTCCAAAACCCCCCGAATCCCCTTGGAAACGTATCGGATACGGATACGTGGGGATATGTACTGATACGTACGGGGTACGTCAGGATACGTCACGGATACGTACAGACGTATCCGTGACGTATCCTGACGTACCCGTACATCGATCGTGTACGTATCCAACAATATATACGTGTTTTTTAAGTTCTATTTCATTTTTTAATTTTTATTTTACTTTTCTACTCCCTAAAACCGAACCCTAAACACTAAATGAATAAAATAATACACCCTCTCCCCCACAAAAAGTTATAAAAAGCACCCACCCCTCTCATTTGAAATCACACAAACAATTTCATTGTCTTTTTGCAAGTGAATGAGCAAAGAGCCAAAGAAGAGTTGTGAAGAGCTTAGTGGAGGCAAAGATTGGAAGGAGGTTTTGCAAAGAGCTTAGAGGAGGCAAAGATTTGAAGGAGGGGCAGCGATTGCTTCTATTGTTTGGAGTCCATCATTGCAAGGAGGAGAAGGAGAAGAAGCCATTGTTGAGACTTGAGAGGAAGAGATTGTTTTAAAATTTTAGAGGCAACCAGGATCTACGATTCTACACTACAGGTATACCATATTTTAATTTTTAGTTTATTTTTAATTCATCCTTTCGTTTTATTTTTTTTTGTTATTTATTTATTTATTTATTATGTTGCATTTTTTTAAAGTTTATAATTTAAACACATCCTAAATCTGTGTATGCTCTCACCTCGCGCCTTTATGGCGATCTTGGTGATCAAAAACATATTAGGATGGCATAGTTTAGGGTTATTTAATTTATTAATTGGTAAAAATCATTTTTTTATTTTAAATGCATTGTTCAATGTTAATGTATTTATTTTTTTAGCTTCCTAAATCTGTGTATGCTCTCACCTCGCGCCTTTATGGCGATCTTGGTGATCAAAAATAGATTAGGATGACATAACTAATTAGTAATTTATTTATGTTAAGGCAAATTGTGTTTTAATTTTTAAAACATCCTAAACTCCGTATATGCTCTCACCTCGCGCCTTTATGGTGATCTTGGTGATCAAAATAGATTAGGATGACATAACTAATTTATTTATGTTAAGGCAAAATGTATTTAATTTTTTAAACATCCTAACTTTGTGTATGCTCTCACCTCGCGCCGTTATGGTGATCTTGGTGATAAAAAACAAATTAGGATGGCATCAAGTTCTGCTTCGGGTGGAGTGCAAGGCCAAGCTGAAAACACATCAGTTCCTATGAAACATGATCCTAATTCCCCTCTTTGGAGACATGTGACAGTGGTAGACAACATTGTTGGTGGTGGGTGTCGGGTTTGGATATGTCATGGTTGCCAAGCTCAATACAGATCCTCATATAGTCGAGTGAAAATCCATTTGACTGGTGTTGGAGGTGTGGGGATAAAGAGGTGCCCAAAAATATCAAATGAAAAAATGGCAGAGTACCTAAGAGAGCAAGAGGAGGCTGATAAACAAGCTGAAAGAAATAGAACTAGAACAATTCCTTCGCAAAGAAGGCCTTCATCACTACCACCCACACCTAGACCTACTTCTCATCCTTTCATTCAAACTCAAAGTCAACCATTTGATGAAGAGAGTCCAGAGAGCTCACGAAAAAGGCCAAAAGGAGCATTGGAGAAAGCATTTAATATTGAAAAGAGGGAGGTTGCTGATGAGGTTGTTGCTCGATGCATTTATGCATGTGGGCTGCCCTTTAATGTATTGAGATCTCCATATTGGCATCAAATGGTGAAGGGTATCAATGAAGCTCCACAAGGGTACAAATCCCCAGGTTACGAAAAAGTTCGAACCACACTCTTGGGAAAGGAAGTGGAACACATTCACAAGACTTTGCAGCCAATCAAAGACTCATGGAAGGAAATAGGGGTTTCCATCATTTCAGATGGATGGAAAGATGCTAGAAATAGACCCCTCATAAATGTTGTTGCAGTATGCCCTAAAGGGGCAATGTTCCTTAAAGCCATTGACTGTGAAGGGCAAGTCAAGGATGCACAATTTATTGCTAACATTTTAATAGAGGCAATTGAGTCGGTGGGCCCCCATAATGTTGTCCAAGTCATCACGGACAATGCTAAAAATTGTAAAGCAGCAGGAATGATCATAGAGGGTAGATATGAGCACATTTTTTGATCCCTTTGTGCTGTCCACTCCCTTAACTTGATGCTCCAAAAGATTGGGAAAATCCCATGGATTGAGCAAATTTATTTTGAGGCAAATGACATTCAAATGTTTATCACAAACCATCATATGTCACAAGCCATTTTTAGGAAATTCTCAAGGTTAGAGTTGCTGAAGGTTGCAGAAACTAGATTTGCCTCTCACACGCTTGTTTTGAGACGGCTTGTGAAGGTGAGAGAGGCTTTAAGTAGTATGGTGATCAGCAGTGTTTGGTCAGTGTGGAGGCAATCAAATACAAAGAAAGCTACAAGGGTAAAATCATGGGTCCTTGATGAGGATTGGTGGGCCAAGGTTGAGTACTTGTTGAGTTTTACAGAACCCATTCTCTCCATGATCCGATATGTAGATATTGATGAAGCATGCTTGGGAGAGATATATGATGGCATAGATTCCATGCTTGAGCGTATCAGAGATATAATACAAAAAAAGGTCTAGATCCGAAGAGAACTTCTACGGTGAAGTCAAGACTGTGGTCATGAAGAGGTGGAATAAAATGACCACCTCATTACATCTCCTTGCTTATGCACTGACCCCAAAGTACTATAGCTCTAATGTACTTGGGCTACCAAACAGGCAAGCACCATTTTCTGACTCCGAAGTTGGAAATGGAACCAGGGCAGCATTCAGAAGAATTTTTCCTGATCCATCTATAGCTAGTGTGGTCAGAAGTGAAATGGGCATGTTTACTAGTTCAGAAGGCAACATGGGATCGATTGAGGCTCTTTTCGACAAGAGTAGCTTGACTCCAACCACATGGTGGCGTGTACATGGCCATGATGCCAAGTACTTATGTCCTATTGCTATAAAAGTTCTTTCATAGGTATAACATTTATAAATTTTAAAATTTAGAATCATTTCGAATATTTTAAATTTTATTAAGTTAGAACTTAGGATACTAACTTGTCTTTGAATTTCAATTTTCTAACTTTGTTGTAATAGGTGGCTAGTAATTCTTCCGCAGAGCGGAATTGGAGTACTTATAGCTTTATCCACTCAGCTAAAAGAAACAAGTTGGCATCTAAAAAAGCTGAGGATTTGGTATATGTGCACTCCAATTTGCGCCTCTTGTCACACAAGTCTGAGGAGTATGCTAGAGGGCCTCACAAACTTTGGGATCTTATTCCAGAGACCACATAATTGGATGCCTCCGTAGCCACGCTTGCCCAACTTTCATTATTTGATGGCGAAGATGATGCTCAAGGGAGTTCGCAAGGAGCGGAGAGTGGAGTTAATGAGAGTGGAGCTAGCGCAAGTGGCACACATGAACTTGATTTTGAGGAAAATCTAGATGATATATTCTAGATTTGTTTGTATTCCTATATCATATGTATGGCAGCCACATGAACAATGAAATGTAAAATCTTAAGTATATTGTTTGTTTTGAAAATTTGAACATGGATCTAGTTACTAGTATATTTTTCAAATTTCAAGTTTTGTTTGTATTCATGTTAACATGATATTCGTATATCATATGTATGGCAGCCACATGATCAATAAAAATGCAAAGTCTTAAGTATATTGAATGTTTTGAACATTGATTCAAGTTTTGTATTACTATTTCAGTTTTTTATGGACTAAAAAATGAGTAAAATGAGTAGATGTACATAATATATATATATATATATATATATATATATATATATATATATATGTACGGACGTATCCAAGATGTATCGTATCCAAGGGTTTTTTAAAATTGACGTATCCGCGTATCGTATCCGTATCCAAACTTGCATATCTGCAAATGTACTCAAACGTATACTTGTATCCGTATCCCGGCAACGTAGCTTTCAAAGAATAAGTTTATTTTGTAGCCGTTAAAGAACCCAATCCCACATATCAATTGGAGAAAGATCCAAGCAAAAAGGGATGCCAAGATATCTAACAATAAATTTGGATTGAACAAAAGTCCATTTATGCGGAATCCAAGGAGGTAAAATATCCCACCCAACAAGCCAAAATTCAAATTTATGATGGCTGATTAAGGCACTAGAAGCGATGTAGAAGGTATTCAAACAATCCCAATAACTTTCAACGTAGTGTTGGTTTGCTTGAATAGAAAGAAGAGAGTCATCGGCAAAGTGATTGTTAAGCATCTATGAACCATCGGTGAATAAATGTTGTTAACTCTCGTCTGCGATATGAGCAGCTTCCAACAAATAGCCCAAAGCATTAGTAGTAATCACATAAAAATAAGATGCATGCGGGCCACCTTTCCTTACAGAATGATGAAATGCAATGCATGGGGAGAGGACATTGTTGACTGAAACAAACGAGGAAGCACAAGAGAATAAAGTGTTCACCATGTGCACAAAATTGAACCAAAGCCAAGACATAGTAGAATTTTAGTAATGAAAACCCGATCAATTTTGTCATAATTTACATCAAAGTCTATCTTACAAAAGAGAACCTTCTATCTAGTTTCCCATGCCCAATCCATAGCTTATCAAGCAGATACGACAGTGTCCAAAGTGAATTTCCTTGAACAAAACTTGGTTTGTCTCAGTATGGACAATTTGTCTAGAATGATCATTATCCTAAGTGCAAAAGCCTTGGCAAGGATCTTATATGCCACACTTAAAAGAGTGATAGGCCTCCATCCACCAATGGTATCTCTGGCTGAAGATTTAGGGATCAACTTGATTAAACCTTGATTTAAGAATTTTGAGAAAGATCAATAAGTGAACATTTACTTGCTAAATAGCTGAAATCATCACCAATAGTGTCCCACATTTCCTTGTAGAATTCACAAGGTATCCCATCAAGGCCTTGGAATTTTCCATTCTGCATTGAAGAAAGAGCTGAAAAGCAACACCTCGGATAAATCAGAATCAAGTTTGTTGCGATCACAAGCTGTCACTTTACTCAGAATCACCTTAAGACATGTGTTCCGAACTGCAATAACTTCAAGTGAGGTTGAATAAGAGGAAAATATCTACTGATAATGTTGCTAATGTAAAATTTGGTCGGAGTTTATGCAGATAAAATTACAATAAAGCCTAAAACAAATTGATACACTATAAACTCTCCTTGAATTCAATTCATACGAGATATATCCTTCATATGATAAACTTACATATTTAAAACTAAGAAGTGTCCTACAAACTATGAGTCAACCCTTAATAGCTACAACTTCATAATCCCTATGATCACTCAACTTTATTATTTACGTGAGTTGTTATAAACAACCTCACATATATACAAATATATCTCACTTAATTATATCTCTTATGAGTTGTATAACTCATTTACATTATATTCACATACACTAATTATACACACCCATAACAATAAACCATGTGAGTACTGATATGATTTCCTAACAGCTAAAACAACAATCTGATCCCTTCCTGGTCCTCTTCTAAAGATCCATCTGACCTACGTATTCCAAAATACCTTTTCAAAGAAATTTTCTGATTCAAATAATCAAAGAAAATTGTAGAACACTCATCTCCCTCCTGGATCCAACAAATATGGGCACGAATCCAAGCTCCCCGTGCCACATATTCCTCTTCCTTATGAATAATATTTTCTAAGTGAGAAGCCTCTTCCTTCAAGGATGCATTATGAAGATCCCCTCTAAGGAAATGTCAGATGCCACTAACTTGTGTTTAGCTTCCTGTAGAGTAAGTTTGCATTTTCGAGCCATCATACATCCCGAACCCCTAATAAATTAAGTAGTTTTGCGTACCGCAGACTCTAACCACAAAATTCATCCTTTATCTCCATTGGGTCTAGGAAAGGGATTTCAGACATGATGAACCAGAGCACAAAAATCAGTAGATTGCAAATGAGAAACATTCAATTTAAACAAGGAAGAATGATTGTCTTCTTTAGGATGACCTACTGATAGCAAAGTCAAAATAGGGCAATGATTTGAACTGATTTCTCCAATTAACACTCTGATTGGATGAGAAGTGTTAGAAAATAAAAATCTTGAGACCCATAAAACCGATCTAGTCATGCCTATATTATGTCTTTTCCTTGTTGGCAATTACACCAGTGTGTACCAACTAGCTTCCACTAAATATTTCTTTCCACAATTTGGGTCAAAGAATCAAGGGAGGCCTAACATCTAGCTGAAATGTCCCACTTCCTTAGATAATCTTGACGAAGACCCTTAGCCCATTTTGTCTTCCTAACGGCTAAGGAATAAATTAAAGGGGAGACTTAAGTTATGATAGTTTATTATAAAGTGCAAAAATTAAAAAGAAAATATTATAAGCACTTATAATAAATTATTATAAACTTAAAAATAGAAAAAGGAAAACAAAAGGCAAAAAGAATTTAGCCAAAATGAATTATCCAAGGGAAAATGTGACTTGACTTGGGAGAGAAAGTAGGTGGAAAAACATTTAATAAGGGAAAAATATGATTGGTTATCAAAGGTGGCTATTTGGGTCACAAGTTCTATAAAGGCAAGTCGACTTGCCTTAGGAGGGACATGCTTATCTATTTTCTCTTATATATGATTTTTGTCTGAAGCTTATAGCTTGGCAATATTCTCTTGAGAACGTGGTGTCACTCAGATTTCACCCTGAAATCTGCGACTACCCTATCCAAAAAAAATTTCGTACTTTTAAAATAATGGGTCGTTTTGTGTTTTTATTGCCTGAAAGTTCTTGTATTGCGTCAAGATAATCCTAAAGAGCCATATTAGCCTTTTTCGCCAAATACCCAGATGCCCAAAATTGTTTTATTCTGTCGTCGGGATTTGTCTGCGGGAAATTTGTATTTAATTATTTTGAGCCCTATATGAGGCTATTTTGCTCTGTTTTAACTCTATTATGAGCGAATATGTTATTATTCCTATGTGCCGAAGGGTTTTAAGTTATTTTAAGTTTTGGGCTTTATTTGCAACTTTTGGCATTTTTTTTCGTGTTTTTGTGGTGTCCCGCTTTCGCTTTCTACGTGAAATTTCTCTGAGCAATTCCTTTGCACGGTAAGCCCGATTTTTGGCCCGGAGCAGCTAGAAAACATATACGCACATTATGCCCGGAGAAATTTGTCATCGGAGGTTTGATCACTGGGAAAAAGCGAAGTCATGCAGATGTAGGTGCCCTGCGGGATGGGCGCATTTTTGGAAAACAAAGAATTTAAGTGCGATGGGAAAAATATAAACCGCAGGCGGGTGGGAATTTTATACACGCTCTGCAAGGTACTTTTTTTTGTTATAAAAGTCACTTAAGTCAGTAGTGGGAAAAATAGAGGCCGCAGTGTGGGAATTTATTGCCTCGCCTTGCAGGTAAAAATTCCCATGATATAATAAAAAGGAAAGTGACTTAAGTGAAATCATGGGATTTTAGTGCCCGCCTCGCAGGTAAATAATCCCATTGTCAAAGTCAAATCACTTAAGTGGATCACGGAATTTTGGTGCTTGCCTTGCAGGGTAAAGAATCCCATTGTTGAAAAATTCTTAAAAATAGAATTACATGTGCAAAAAAGTGCGCCCCCTTTGAAGTGATGATGGAAGGATTAAATTGATTATTTTAATTAATCTTTCCTCTCAAAAAGTGCGCCCAAGCTTGGAGGAGGTCAACAAGTCAAAGTTGGAATAAAAGAAAGGAATTAAATGCATTAAATTTAATTTATTTAGTGGCTGCCCTCTTCCTCTCAAAAAGTGCGCCCCATTTGGGTATTATTTAATGTTTTTTAAAGCATTAAAACATTAAATTAATTTCTATTTTCAGTGGCTATGGTCAAAGCACACTGTGAAGCTTAAGTGAAGTGCTTTGATCAGGGGATCATTTTTAAAAATTTCCCTAAACATCCCTAAATGGTGTCGGTCAAAGATCATCTTGAGATCTTTCCAACGATCGTGTGAACGCGACAAACGGACATCGGGAGCTCTAGATATGTTCGGTCAAAGTTCGGTCAACGGAAAAGTCAACTCTAGTCAACTGGTCAATAATGGACCAATCGCACTGCGACACGTGGCGAAAAGACAAAAGGGAGTTGTTTGTTGGTTTTCGATCAATTTGCCTATCGGGAGATGACAAGTGGAATATATGTTAATTACCGAGTTAATTTATTTCTAGGCCACATTGTATGGGTCGAAATTATAATTACTTGGTAAGGCCACTTTCCAAATGCCACATATATATATTAATGTTTAAAACATTAGTATGAACCACCAAAATGCATATGCTTTGACCACGTTAGAAGGTGGTGAAGCGGTTGTTAGGGGGCATTAGACCCATGCGTGGAAACTTCCACGTGGCGAACAAGGTGGTAGGGGGCGGTTATGCTCCAAACTTCATTTGCGTGGAGGAAGGCTTTAAAGCCTAAACCAATACAAAACCGCCCACCCCTCCAAATGCCGCTCAATGGGGATTTTAACCCATTTAAAAATACAGCCGCGCCAAATTTGGGTTTTAATCCCATCTTACCAAATGCTATGCCGCTCAAATGGGAATTAATCCCATTTTAAAATGCAAATCCGCCAAAAAAGAGGCCGCTGGGATTTGATCCCCTGACCTCATGGGTCCAAGACCAATCCTCCAACCAACTCGCCTAGGGGCTTGGGCGCACTATAAAATGGGGCGCTTCATCTTATACTAGGGTACAGGTCTGTGCAAGCAGCATAAGGAGGCAGTTTCAGAAAACGCCATTTTTGAAGGCCTTGCACTCAGATTGGGCATTCGGAGTAAAAAGATGAAATGAAGGAAATTCTGAGACGATTCCAATGATGTAAGATTTGATCTTTTTGTTGAGTTTTAACCTGTTTTTGGAAGCTTTGAATGCAGATTTTAACAGGGATCTACAAGACAGCTAGTTGGAAAACACGAATTTCAATGCACTTCTGGTCCGAATTGTGACTTGGTGTAAACATGAAAAGTGTTCAGAATTCAGATCTGATCTCAGATATATGATTTGTTTTCATATAATGTTTTTAAATCTCCATTTGTAGGTGTTTTTCTAACACAGTTGCAGGGAGATCACATTGTGAAAACACTGTAGGAGCCACGGATCGTTCTTGGGACAGTTTCTGCTATTTTTCAGAGTTCTTGGGACATTGATCAGCTCATTTTCAGGTTGTGATTCATTATTGGTTGTTTGTAAGAGTTATTGTACTTGCATTTCAATATTATTAATGGATCGGTTCAATCTGAACCCGGGGACGTAGGAATTTCCGAACCCCGTAAACAATCTCTTTTGTTATCTGAATGTTTCAGTTTTCTGATTATTTATTTGCTACACAAGTTTTCCGCACTTCTATGGATGCATAATAATAAGAATTTAATCAATTTGTGGAGTTTAGAATACTTAAAATTGGTTAAGAAAATCACGATCTTCGTTAAGAAAATGCCTTCATTGAATCCGGCGACGTTCGTCTTCTCTCCTCAGCCACTTCGTTCATCACCCGTTCCAGAGGAGATGTTGAAGCTGCAGATGGCAGAGTTCGAAAGAGCTTTGTCCTTGGATGATTCAGAGGATGGCAGCCATGACACTGTGGCACTTTCTGACGGAGAGGATGCAGAGCGGGAGATGGTAGTGCACTCAGCGACTTCTCACTCTCCGAGAAGTAATTTCTCGGAATGGTTGGCTTTGCAGTTGGTTCCAGAAGCGAGAATGGAGATGAACTTAGAGGAGCACGACTTGCAGCTACTCCAGGATCTGAGCAGAAGAGACAGAAGGCCTAAAGTTGCTAAAGCAACTTCTAGGTTGATCATTGAGAATTCGGGAGAGAAGTTTGCTGAGATATCAATTCCGGCAGAAGGAAAGATAGAGGAGGAGCTCACGGCGGAAGATGTGACAGTGACCAAAGTACCACTCGGTCAAGCCACCACTGAAGGATTGAAGCAGGACACGCAGACATTGATAGACGCTTTATTCCTTAGGCTTGACAGTGAAAAGGCGGAGAAAGAAGAGCTGCAGAAGCAAGTATCTCAATTATGTGAGATCATAGCCAAGGTTGCTAAACCTTCCATTCAGCCCATTTCAGAGCAGGTGAGTGATCATCTTATGCAGGAAATGGAGGACGCAAGCAATCAAGTAAAGGCTATTGACGAATGGAAGGATCTGATTATTCGTCAAGCTTCTGTACAACTTGGGGAAGTGCCAGCCCGCCTAAAGGTTATGAATGATGCAGCAAATCAACTAAAGCAACTGATGGAAAACGTAGAAGGCATGAATACAGTTGCAGAGAGTAACCTGAGTATTTTGGCCGAGATCAACAAGCTGCCGAGAGATGTATTGATTGCGGAACAGATTGTACCAGACGGATCAGTCGAGAAGGGGAAGCAGCTAGAGTTTGCAGTATCTTTCCGCTTGGAAATCTGCAGAGTTTTTTGAAGAGGATGCAGGCACTTGAGAGTAGAACATCAGATTTACCAGACAGTATCATTTCTTTCACTGAGGAAAGAGTGGACGGAGGTGTTACTTCATACGTACGGATCGTTTCTAATGAAGTGCCTAATTCCCTGGAAGGTTCTCTTCTGATGATACAAAAGAGAATTGATAAAGCTACCAAGCCTTTCACGATGAATTCTATCGGTGTGACGTGGTGGCTGTGCAATTCCTCGGGACATTCATTTTGCGAGGTTTGGGCCGAGTTTGGAAGAGGTGGAAGCGTGCAGCAAAGTGTTGAATGAAGGGTTGCTGCAATTCAGGACAGAGAAGGAAGCAGTGGCTAAAACAGATGGAAAGATGCTGAATTACATGTTCGACAAGTATATCCGATATCAGAACAAGAAGAAGACATAAATGATACAGCTGGCATGACTTCTTCTATTCTTTCTTCTTCTATTTTCTATGTTCCCGGATGAAATTGTAAAACTTCTAAGTTATCAGATTTGCATGGACAGAGGTGACAGGGATTTTGAAAACCATTACTCAAGAAGAAATCAAGGAAGAGGAGAGATGGATGATAGAGAAAGACACCCCTCCCATGATTAGGTACTGAGTTATATGAATGAGATATTCTCTAGAGGTAATAGAGAGCTGCAAAACCATTTGATGGAGTCACATAGAGATCTTAGAGACTCCTTTATAGGAGCCATTGCTGATTTGGGTAGAGCCTTACAAGGGATAAGTACTAATAGACAAAACTCTCAAGGGAATTAAGGTGAAGGAAGCTCTTCTACTCATCACATGGAAAGAGTTTCAAACAAGACTCCTTCCAAGTTCTTTCGTGCTAGTTTCCTTCAAAGAAATGAGCCACAAGAGGAGAGGGAGCAACCACCAACACATGGGTTTGCTGAAGAAATAAATCTATATGGAGATGAGTATGCATCATTGAATCCCAACACAAGGGATTTGCTTTCATTCAGAGACTTTTGCCACTTAGAAGAGACAAGGGACCAAAGAAGAAGGTGAGTCATCCTCAAGATCCAAGGAAAGATATTCAACATAGATTTGGTAAGATTAATCTTCCTACATTTGATGGTACGGATAAATGTTCTACTGAGCCTCGTTGCAAAAGTTAGATACTTGTCACAGGGTAAAGAATTGCAGCCAAGAGGAAAAGTGCGCCCCCATTAAAGGAAGGATTTTGTTCAGACAAAGTGCTAACAAGGCTAAAAGCTTCCAGATTTGGCGCATGCATTAGAGGAGGTTGATCTTTGTCTGCATAATTGTTTTCACAGGTGTTACAGGAGCTCAGGTGTTGATTGAAAGGATTTATGCTCTCTTTATGTGCAAATTAAACACCAATTTTTGGGGCAGCAGGCTTGAAAAGTGCAGATTTTTATAATTTAAATTCACTATTCATGCTCCGGTGGCCATTTTTGTCTGAATAAATTGCAGGAATTCATTACAGGTGCTTTACAAAAGAAAATGAGTTTTTATCAATGTTCAATACATTGCAAATATCCTCTGAATTTGAAGAATTGTCCAGATCGCACTAAAAAAGATTGAAGAAAACCGCCAAGTAAGGAGAAAAAGAATTATTCAGACGAAGATAGACAAAGCCATGGCGAAAGGAGATGAAAAAGAAAGCACGATGGAGTCATGCATTGCTTCCAAACTTGCAGACATAGGAGACATAGATCTAGGCCCGGAACCTCTTGCTGATTTGATTGATAGATCCAGAGCGGGAAAGACTTCACTCATGTGTGCAAAAAAAGTAGTGGAATTATCCGAGCTGCAGCTTTCCCATGTACAGCCCAATTGCCAGAGTTCGTGATGGAGTGTGCTAGATCTTATCATCCTTCATCCAGATCAGTGCGTGATGCTTCGGGAAAGACAATAATTCGTTTGGACGCAGAGTTCATCAATTATTGTTTGAAGATTCCAGTACGAAAGGTGGTGACTTCTATTAGCATTCAGGATGCTGACAGTAGGTGGGAGAAGCATAGAGCTGATTGTGTGAGCATCATGAATAGCCGGTTCATGAAGAAGCCTAGATCCCCTTCAAAGTTCCCGAGAACTCTTCCACGGTCCAATTTGGTGCAGGAGGCAGATGATGTCGTCAAATTGCTATGCAGGATGAATGGCGAAGCGAATGCCTACACTTTCCGTACATGGATGTATGCTTTCATCAGGACCATTGAAATCAACAAGGTTGATTCTATAATCAATTGGTCGGAAATTATTAGCAGCAACATCGGTGAGCAACTTCGGAACGTGAAGCGTACTTTCAGCTTCAAGATGACTTCATACTTGGTGTATGTTGCAGCTTCACAAGGTGTCTTTTCCAAGCTGGATAGATGTGGTGTTCTTTCCAAGGACCCCATTTTCGAGTGCTACCCGCAGCTTACTGCACCTACAGGCGAGAAAGACTTCAAAGTGATCAACGATGACTTCTTCTACGATTTCATCTGCAGGCTAGACAAAGACTTGAAGGCCAACAGGGTAAGCAAGGAAGCGTGGGAAGCCGTGTCCAAGATTGGCAGTCTATTCATTCAATTTGCAGATTTCACATACCTCAGGGTTACGGGCTTTTCTGGAGAACCAATAAAGATGCCTAGGTATCCGAATGATAGATTGATCGCCATGGAGCTGAAAGCAGGCAACTTGTGGAGTTACACGACCTTTAGTCAAAGCGGCACAAGTCTACGGGCTTCTTCCCAATCACTGTGGGATATTACAGCTGCATTAGCATTCACAGAGCTCGAGGGATGGAGGTGCAAATGTTATCCGAGTATGAGCAAGAGTTCTTCCCTGCACGGCTGAACTTCGATCCATTTAGAGTAGCCAGGAAGAAAATCTCCCAACAGTACGCACATGTGCCTTCGTTAGAAGATTTCTGGATGAAGTGCGGAAGTGAGTACGAGGTCAGAAAGAGAGATTTCAGCAGGCTGTCAGCAAAGCAAGTGTTCGACTTTGGACTAGCGCGGATACCTGTGGATCTTAAAGATGATGGGAATGTGGTACTTGACACTTACCATCAAATGGGAGGAGATAAAGCCATACTGCAGAATAACATGGGAGGCTGCAACACAATTGAAGAAAGATCGAGAGCTGTGTTGGTGAATACTTCAAACAGGTTTGTTGAAGGGATATTGCCTTGATGAAGCATTGATGAATCAAATCACGGGCAACTTCGGCACAGGAGATTCCCTCAAGCGAAAGCATGAAGGAGAAAGCAGCAGAAGGTCCGAGAAGTTGAAAGTACACAGAAGATCTCAAGAGAAAGAGAAGATCACTTCTACGACCATAGCTTTGACTCCGGCTTCTCCAGTACCCAGTACTTCACCAACTATTGCACCGCAGCAGCAGGACGTTTCCATGCCTTCATTGAATCCGGCGCCACTTCGTTCATCACCCGTTCCAGAGGAGATGTTGAAGCTGCAGATGGCAGAGTTCGAAAGAGCTTTGTCCTTGGATGATTCAGAGGATGGCAGCCATGACACTGTGGCACTTTCTGACGGAGAGGATGCAGAGCGGGAGATGGTAGTGCACTCAGCGACTTCTCACTCTCCGAGAAGTAATTTCTCGGAATGGTTGGCTTTGCAGTTGGTTCCAGAAGCGAGAATGGAGATGAACTTAGAGGAGCACGACTTGCAGCTACTCCAGGATCTGAGCAGAAGAGACAGAAGGCCTAAAGTTGCTAAAGCAACTTCTAGGTTGATCATTGAGAATTCGGGAGAGAAGTTTGCTGAGATATCAATTCCGGCAGAAGGAAAGATAGAGGAGGAGCTCACGGCGGAAGATGTGACAGTGACCAAAGTACCACTCGGTCAAGCCACCACTGAAGGATTGAAGCAGGACACGCAGACATTGATAGACGCTTTATTCCTTAGGCTTGATAGTGAAAAGGCGGAGAAAGAAGAGCTGCAGAAACAAGTATCTCAATTATGTGAGATCATAGCCAAGGTTGCTAAACCTTCCATTCAGCCCATTTCAGAGCAGGTGAGTGATCATCTTATGCAGGAAATGGAGGACGCAAGCAATCAAGTAAAGGCTATTGACGAATGGAAGGATCTGATTATTCGTCAAGCTTCTGTACAACTTGGGGAAGTGCCAGCCCGCTAAAGGTTATGAATGATGCAAAATTGTGAATCAATTAAAGCAACTGATGGAAAATGTAGAAGGCATGAATACAGTTGCAGAGAGTAACCTGAGTATTTTGGCCGAGATCAACAAACTGCCGAAAGATGTATTGATTGCGGATTAATCGGCGGGGCAAATTTTGAATCGAAAATCGGGAATCGCAAAAAATCGGCAAAAATCGGCAACTTTATCGCTACTTTTAAAAACATTTAAATTCATAAAATATACTTAAATTAAATGTAAAAACAATGTTAAATGATGCGAGAAGTGACTCTATAGAATGCCATAGGCCCATATGCATATTTTCGATTAAGTTTTGACCAAAAAGAGAGTACAAAGTTTGCAAACAAAAATGCTCATAGAGTCATGTCACATGTGACTTTTGAAGTATCACTATCAAATATCAATAATATTCTATTTCATTATGCACGCCTAAAATAAGTCTGTTGCACTGGAGGCTGCCTCGTGGAAGTGGAAGGTAAATATTCCTCCTCTGCAACACCAACATTGTCATCTGCAAATATATCATCTGGATCATCACCAACTTCTAATGTCCCTGATGGTATTGCTTCTTCAGTCTCCCTCTCCAAAGCTGCTATCTCCTCTGTAGTAAACATAGGCTCCGCATCATCAGGCTCAACAATCCAGTCATCATATGGATCAATGTCAGCCAAGTCGATTGCATCATAACTCTGTGCCCCCTCCACTTGTCTCACACGAAGACGAAGATTGTATCGCACGAAGACAAGGTCATTGAGGCGTTGTGTTGTCAACCTGTTGCGCTTCTTTGTGTGAACAACTTCGAACATGCTCCAATTACGTTCGCATCCAGAAGCACTGCATGGCTGACACAAAATGCGGATGGCTAGCTTTTGAAGATTTGGTGTTTTTGCACCATAATCTTCCCACCACAAATCTGCAAATAAAACATTTATAATTTTGTAAGTTAACTAAGCTTGAATAAATAAAAGAATTCTAGACTTCTAGTTTCTAGTTCTACGTGTAATGAGACTAAATACAAATGACTCAATTTGTTTTTACCTGGCTGAGAAGTGTTTCTTCTTTTCACACATAGAGCCGAAGAAAAGAGCCTCCCCTCTGCAGTCTTATAAATCTGCAGCTCATCAACAATGGCATCTCTAATATCTTCGTCAGATATCATCCTCTCTATGCACGTATTAAGGCCATCCATAACCTCCTCATCAGCCTTAAATGATGGGGAATAGAAAAACTTCGGGTTCAGGTAGTATGCCGCTGCATGTATATGCCGATGAAGTGTCTTGTTCCATCTGCGATCAATTATACGCCAAATGGGTTCATATTTTCGTTGATTGTGCCCATAATATTTAGCTATGGCCTCCTTGGCCACATCCATAGCCTCATACAAATAACCCATTGGGTTTTTCTCCCCATCCACCATCCGTAGAACTCGAACCAACGGCTCTGACACCTAAAACAAAATAACATATATATTTAAAATTGAAATTAATAAAAAATTATATAACAAATGATAAATAAACAAATATTCAAGTTTAGATTACCTTCATGATTTCTTCCATTTGCTTTGCAAACATATCATCAAAAACAGTCTTCACCACCCTTTCTGCTTCGGTCTTCTTAGCATAGGGAGAGTCCAACCATCGCGTGCTCACAAACATCTGCTTAAGGGATGTTAATGAGGTTGCAATGCTCTGCAATGTAATGAAGTTTGTGGCAAATCGTGTGACCCCTGATCGCACAAGCTCCTTTCCATTGGTGTGCTCTCTCATCAAGTTAAGCACCCAAGTGTGATTGTAGATGAATTTTGTAATATTTCTTGCGTCCTCAACCACATTTTTCACCCATGAGAGTTTTCCTATGTCCTCCAATAAGAGATCCAAACAATGGGCTGCACAAGGGGTCCAAAAAAGTGTAGGGTGCCTCTCCTCAAGAAGTCTCCCTGCTGCTACATATGCCGCCGCATTATCAGTCACAACTTGGACGACATTCTCCACACCCACCTCTTTCACCACCTCATCTAACATATCACACAAAGTGATTGCAGTTTTCACTTGGTGGGAGGCATCAATTGATTTCAGGAAGACCAACTGCCCACCTGATGCCACTAGGAAGTTAATCAATGTGCGGTTTTTCCCATCTGTCCACCCATCAGACAAAATGGTGCATCCTTTTTTTATCCACACATTTTTTTGCTCTTCTACAAGAGTTTTGGTATGTGCGACGGAATCCTCCAACAATGGGCCACTCAAATCATGGGGAGTAGGAGCCTTGAACCCCTTCCCAGCAACAGTCAATGCAGTGACCAAATTTTCCCAATATGGACTTTTTGCCACATTGAAAGGAATGTTGTTGTAGTACCAAAAATTCGCCGCAGCTATTCTTGCTTCATTGTGCATTTCTTTATTCCAAGCAGTACCTTCGAGTGAAGGTTGTGAACCAGGTGTACTTCGAGGAACAAAAAACATTGCTGAACTACTATTAGTGGATGTGGATGAACCCCGTCCCAAGTGTTTGACCTCGTGGAGTTGCGGCATTAGAAGATGCCTCAACGTCAAAACCTTCCCTCGCTTCCCTTCTATTTGCTAGGGCTGCAAGTGCATCAGCTTTCCTCTTCTTTTCTTCTTTTTTCTCTGCATAAGTTGCAAGGTAAGCAGACAACTCTCGTTGAGCCTCGGGGTGCTTGATTGCACACTGTCACTTCATTCCCTGGTATCCGTGCAATGTGGAACTTAAGGCGATAAACACCTCCACTCATCTTCATGCCACAATAATTGCATATAACACAAGTGCCCTCTGCTGGTTCACAATGCTTCCAAGAGGGGTCATTTGATTTAGGCTTACTACGAGCAGCTGAACGGAACCGGATCCCGATGCCATTCTACAAAACAAAACAAAAAACAATTGTCTTAGATTTACGGCCTTGAAGAAATTAAATTGTATGACCATGACGAAATTAAGAATAAAATTGCTATTGCATGAAGAAAAAATTACGAAAAAACGATATTGAAAATGAAGACATCAGTAAATTATGAATCATGATAATTTCATAGATAATATTTTTAAAATCGTTATACAATATTGATTCTTGAATATACTATTATTAATAATTTAATATACAGAATATACAGTATTTATACTTGATAGTTAGAACTTAGCAGTATAATACATAATATTAATATTAATACTTATAGTATTTATTAATATTAATATACAGTTGTATACACTATACACTGTAATATGTATACAGTCACCAGTGTACACTGTACAGTATACACTTACAGTTTTACACTTACAATATTTACTATTTAATATTTATAATATATATTATATAGTGTAACCGTATTAATATTAACATACATTAATAATAAATATAAATATACACATACCTGCAGGCTGCCACGAACTGAAATGAGCAAGAAAATGAAATCCCCACGAACTAAATCGCCACGAACAGGTAAAAAACGCAGACGAACAGTTGGATAAAACGCCGCAACAGCAGTATAAAACGCGCATTAAAACAGTAAAAACGAGCACGAATTGGTAAAACGAGCACGAACCGGTAAAAAAACGCGCACGAACTGGTAAGAAATGCACACGAACTGGTAAAAAATACGCGCTGTATTTGCGTGCCCTCACGCGTCGACTGTAGCCCGTGGAAAGAGAAAACAACATAAAAAACAAATCGATTTACTTTATTTTCGTCTTATACCCTAGCCGCGTTTTTTTTCCCGATTTTCGCCGATTTTAGCCGCGATTTTCAACGATTTTCGAGGGTTTTTGACCGCGATTTATCGGCGATTTATCAGATTTCGAAAATCGCGATTTTTAGTAAGTTTACGTGCGGATCGTTTCTAACGAAGTGCCTAATTCCCTGGAAGGTTCTCTTCTGATGGTACAAAAGAGAATTGATAAAGCTACCAAGCCTTTCACGATGAATTCTATCAGTAGACTGGTGGTGGCGCTGCCGGATAACATTGCGAGGTTTGGGCCGAGTTTGGAAGAGGTGGAAGCGTGTTTGACAAAGTGTTGAATGAAGGGTTGCTGCAATTCAGGACAGAGAAGGAAGCAGTGGCTAAAACAGATGGAAAGATGTTGAATTACATGTTCGACAAGTATATCCGATATCAGAACAAGAAGAAGACATAAATGATACAGCTGGCATGACTTCTTCTATTCTTTCTTCTTCTATTTTCTATGTTCCTGGATGAAATTGTAAAACTTCTAAGTTATCAGATTTGCATGGACAGAGGTGACAGGGATTTTAGATACCATTACTCAAGAAGAAATCAAGGAAGAGGAGAGATGGATGATAGAGAAAGACACCCCTCCCAATGATTAGCTGAGTTATATGAATGATATATTATCTAGAAGTAATAGAGAGCTGCAAAACCATTTGATGGAGTCACATAGAGATCTTAGAGACTCCTTTATAGGAGTCATTGCTGATTTGGGTAGAGCCTTACAAGGGATAAGTATTGATAGACAAAACTCTCAAGGGAATCAAGGTGAGGGAAGCTCTTCTACTCATCATATGGAAAGAGTTTCAAACAAGACTCCTTCCAAGTTCTTTCATGCTAGTTTCCTTCAAAGAAATGAGCCACAAGAGGAGAGGGAGCAACCACCAACACATGGGTTTGCTGAAGAAATAAATCTATATGGAGATGAGTATGCATCATTGAATCCCAACACAAGGGATTTGCTTTCATTCAGAGACTTTTGCCAGCTTAGAAGAAGCGAGGGACCAAGGAAGAAGGTGAGTCATCCTCAAGAGCCAAGGAAAGATATTCAACATAGATTGGGTAAGATTACTCTTCCTACATTTGATGGTACGGATAAATGTTCTGCTAGAGCCTGGTTGCAAAAGTTAGATACTTACTTGTCACTAAATCCTATGTATGAGGAAGAGGCTCTTAAATTTTTCACCTTGCATTTAGAAGGTGTGGCTCACGAATGGTGGTATCATGGTCTAGTGACACAAGGACATGGTTCCATTACCACTCTTGAAGAGTTTGGAAAAAGGCTAACAAAAAGGTTTGACAAGAAAGATCCAGAAGTACACTTCAAAGAGTTGGCACAACTCAAGCAAGAGGCATCTGTCAAAAGGTATGTTGCTGATTTTCAGAAATTAACAGTCATGGTTTCAGATATTAGTGAGAGAAGGTTAATTTTTTTGTTCATGGAGGGCTTGACCAAACCCCTTATAGGTTTACTAAAGGATTTTGAGCCTCCATCTCTTCAGGATGCTATCAAAAGTCACTAAATCTTGAATTTACAACGGGAAAGAATAAAAATATGCAATTTGGGAAGCAATGAACATCACCTTTGGGGCAAAAAACAAGTTCAAGTGAACCACCAAGAACAACTCCAAATGATAAGCAAGGAGCAGCAGTTAATGGGCAGCAAGGTAGGGCACAAGAATGGGAAATAAACATGTTTGAAATTGAAGCAAGAAATGAGTTGAGGAAGAAATTATGCTTTGATTGTAAGGACCCATGGACACCCAACCATCGTTGCAAAGGTAAGGGATCTATCCATTACATTGAAGTTGTTTCAGATAATGATGAGGATGAAGATAATGCTGATCCAAAAGATCAAGCAAAGGAAGATGAGGTGGTTGTCACAAGTGCTACATTAGCTACATTGACAATGTTGCCTAGTTTCTATGCTTTCCATGTGAGAGGTGATCTTCTTGGGAAAAAGATCACCATATTGATTGATAGTGGAGCAACACATAACTTCATTGATGAAGATTTGGTTGCCAAATTGGGATTGCAAGAAGAAGACTTCCAAGGATTCAATGTGATTGTGGCGGATGGACATTCAATCACATGCACCAAGAAGATTCCTCAACTCCAATTCACCATGGGAGGTCATGAGGTAAGTGATGAATTTTATGTTGTTGGTATTGATGGTTTGGATTTAGTACTTGGTGTACAATGGCTTCAATCCTTGGGTGAATTCATCCAAAACTATCAAACCATGGAGTTGAAATTCAAAGTGCAAGACAAAGAAATTGTTTTGCAAGGTATGAGGAAGGGAGTTCCTCAAAGAATGGCAGCCAAGAGCATGATAGGAGTATTCTCAGAAGGCAGCTTCCACAAGATGTATGTGGTGAAGAAAAAAGTATAACATTGCAGCAGCTGATTTGTGAAGAAATTCATCCTTTTGTGGATCTTGGTGACTTCTTAAGGTATGGGACAAGTAAAATAATGTCATATATGTTGCATATTCAGATTTGTTTTGAGAAAAATGATGAACTAGAAGATAAAATCTGCAATCTGCATTATGTAATACCTTAGATACAACCTTGTTTATATGAGCATCTTGTGAGTAATAAATGGTGGCAAGCTTTAGCTCATTTAACATGTACAGGTGCCAGGATCTTGAATCATTTCAACATGTTTTGTCTATTGTGCATGACACTTAGACAAAAGAGTTCGGAATTGCTTGAGGGCAAGCAATCTTGGGAAGGGAGGACTAAAATGTCCCACTTCCTAAGATAATCTTGACAAAGACCCTTAGCCCATTTTGTCTTCCCGATGGCTAAGGAATAAATTAAAGGGAGACTTAAGTTATGATATTTTATTATAAAGTGCAAAAATTAAAAATAAAATATTATAAGCACTTATAATAAATTATTATAAACTTAAAAATAGAAAAAGGCAAACAAAAGGAAAAAAACATTTAGCAAAAATGAATTATCCAAGGGAAAATGCGACTTGACTTGGGAGAGAAAGTAGGTGGGAAGAAACATTGAATAAGGGAAAAGTATGATTGGTTATCAAAGATGGCTATTTGGGTCACAAGTTCTATAAAGGCAATCCGACTTTCCTTAGGAGGGACATGCTTATCTATTTTCTCTTAAATCTGATTTTTGTCTGAAGTTTATAGCTCGACAATATTCTCTTGAGAACGAAAACCCTCCAAGAGCTTTAGAGAAGGATGAAAACCCTTCCTCTAGTTTATGAGGATTCTCCACCTTGGGTTTCCATTGTGCATCATTGGATTGCAGTATATGTTCAGTATTTTTCAGCAGTTGAAGGAGTAAAGTATAGAATTTGTCCAAGGGTTTTGAAGAGAAAGGTTGCAACAATGTTTTTATTTATTTTTCAGTCATCTATCAGGTGGAGTGACCTACTTCTAGGACAAATCTGAGGTGTTTGAAAGGGTTTCTGATCTGATTTGGGTTGCTGCTAATAAATCTGATTTTTATAAATCAAATCAGCCTCTTTTCATAAATTTGGTGTTAAAAAAGGTACCACTTTCAACTATATTTAAGGGCAGCTTGTCTGCATATTTTACAGAATTATTTCAGCCTTTGTGTCTCAAAAATATGGATTTTTCTTCATATATTGGCTTTATAAAATTAGTGGATCATATTGGAGTGGAAACATCACAATTTAATGGCTGATTTTTATGAGTTTTCTTCCCTACCCTAGTCGCATTTTTCCTTTATAAATCAGATCTGCATTAAAAATAATTGCTATATCTTTTATAATCTGTTTTTGGCTTGAGGGATTTGCCTCAAATCTGTTTGGGGTTGAAAAGTGTCCTTTTAGGGACATTACACTAGCCCATAAATTGTTTTCTTAACCAGACACAATAGAGCCCACACCTCCTAACTGATCACCATCCCATTTGACCATATTAAAATCTTCCCCAACAATTCAATTAGCAGCAAGCAAGGAAGAGGCAAGCCAATCCCATAAACGAGTACGATCAGCACTACGATTGGGAGCATAAAGTAAAAACTATAGAACCTGTCCTGGAGCAAAAGAGTAACCCACACATCTACCATCAGGATCCATACCATGTCCCACAACAAAAACTGCAAAAAGGAGAGATTGCTACAACAACTCCTCCACTTCCCTACGAGTGATTTGACGACCAAAACTGACCATTCCAACAATAGTTCATTCTGTTTCTTAACTCAAAACCAGCGAATTTGACTTCTTGAAAAAAACCACATCCAGTTTAACCCTCAGCAACATGCCTCGAATAAACTGCTTACAACTTGGGATAGTGATCCCTCTAACATTCCACAAAAAAAAAATAGATAACTTCATTTCAAAAATAGAGGGTTACCCAACAAACTGAACCTGTTACTAATCACCAAGGTAGAAACATTATTCTTTGGTGACAGAATGACAGCCTCCTTGAATGACTTAGTGTGGGAGCTGACCTCACAATAAGATGCTGGTTGTCTAGTCGTTTTGGAGAGGAAACCTCTTTCCGCTTGTTGGATTTTACCTTCCAACCCTTTTCTAAATCCATGTGTTGCAGTTGATTGGCAAAATCAGTGGGCGAGGAGGAATTAATAATGAGATCTTGAGTGTGTGCAAAGACTTTGTGAACTGTTTGAGAGGTAGAAACCCCAATATTATAATGTGAATTCAGAGTCCCACCTCCTTTTACTGGTCCCAATTGTTAGGAAGATCGAGGAACCTAATTTTTACTAGTAGTCCCTTTATTCTCTGTTTCCTAAGATACGCCACTAGAAGCTTGTGAGTGATGCCCCCAAGTTCAGCCACACCAGCCATACCTATGCCTTGAGTGGAATTTGAAGGAGAGCGACAAAGAGGGAAGTCTCTAATACTTTAATGATCTTGAGCCTGACAGGAAAAGCAAGCATTAGGAAGATTCAAATATGCTAAACATTTTCTTAACATTTTAACAAAACTATAATTGTATTTTATGGCTTCCTTTCATAGATGGCCTATTTTCGAAAAGTCTTGTCCAATGTGCATACTACTTGGGTGCATATGTTGACTATATATGAATAAAAAAACGATACCATATATCTATCACTGCTATGTCTGATATCCAAAGCATCAAACCTCCAGAGTCCACACTATAAATACTAGGAAAAGCTTGAAAGGTCCTAAAACAGCTTAAAGAATGCAGACAACTTTACAACAAAAGATTCAAGAACAACTGTAAATCTGACAAGCTAAACATTATTTAATATCTAATAGGATTGTGTGCTTATACATATCCATTTATCACGCAACGTAATTTTTCTTAAAATATACAAGCAAATATGTTACAAAGAACTGACATTCTTTACTTATAAAAAAGTAGACATAATTTTAGAGATTATGGATAAAATTCTCAACTTACAGTTAAACCTTCGCAGGTACTTGTTCTGTTTATGCACACAGTTTCATTAAGGGCCTCAGCAACACCCCTACGATCATCATGGAGCAGCCGTCTGAAAGGATGTGATTCAACATCAATGCCAAAACATAGGAAAAATAATACGAATTGCCTTTAGACATATCATTTCTTACCTGTGCAGCATCAGCTCTAGTTCTCCATCAAAAATGCTCGATCCCCCAAGGGAACGATCGACAAGTAAAGAAAAATCTGTCTCATTATCTTTCAAGTAGATGCCTAGATTCACCTGCAGATTTAAACAATGATTAAGCACCTGTAATTTTAATGAAAAGAATTCAGAAGAAAAGGTTCTCAATACTTATGAATAGATGTTCATAAATTACTTTAAATAAATATGACCTTTTTCCATGACAGAAAGATTATCCGATTCTTCATTACAGAATTTGTGATAAGATCTTAAAATTGTTCTCCATTTATCCTATATTAGAAAGCCATTATTTGAATCATAAACACAATATAACAGCCAAAGAAGTTGCTTTTGATATCCACAAAGAATTAAACATATTAGTTGAAATTATGAAAGCCTAAATTAAGTTCATCAAACAAAGTGCCAATGCATGTAGAAGCTAATTACTGCTATGACTAGCAAATGAGATGCATATGAGCATAATACAAGGACCCAGGTCAAGGAGGAGAATCCAAATTGTAGGTTTGTTAAATTAATAAACGTGAATTTTTTAAAAAAATCAAAAGTGTTCTTTCACGTGATTTATCACCCTTGCCGCGATCGTCTTGTTCTCGTGATCGTTTTGGTCTTCGTTTCACTCATTTCGGGTGAGAACTCCTCCCGCTAGGTCATGAAACTCGTAATTAATTAATTTATTATCCTTTTATTTAATAAAATTAATTTTATTAATTTTTGGGGTTTTTAATTAAATAAATATTAATTTAATATTTATTAAAAAATCAATCGACAAGTTCTTCTTTATTGCTGGGGGAAAATAAAATTCCGCTTCCAATTGCCAGGGATGCCAAATTGGCTTTCCACACCCGGATTTCCCCTTTCCTGAAAATTCTTCTTTTTTCCCCGCTTGTGGAATTTCTCTTGCTTGACTGCCAACCCGACCTAGATGGCAAACTAGCAAAAGATCTCCCAATTTCCCACATGGGGAAATAAATGGGAATTGCCAGCCTGCTTTGCCATTGCAACTGGCAAATGACCAAGTTTTTTCCCATCTTTCCCTTGGCAATTAATGCCCACTACCAAAGAAAGGGAAAATTGGTTATTCCAACGGAAATAAGAAACGGTTATAGAAGCTTCTTTAATCCTCATAACCATTTCTCTGTCAAACTCGTTGGAAAAAGTCATGCGAAGAAGCTTTGAAGCTTTCAATATTTCTAACTTCTTTATTTCCTCTGTAGAAGCGTTTCTGAGAAATATTTTTATCACATCCCTCAAGCAATACACCAGAAGTAAAGGAGATTTCAATGCAAGAGTTTTCCATATTCAACTCAGTCAGTCAATTTTCCCATGCTATTGCTAAACCGTTCCATTCACGTTGAAAGGAGAATTCTCACGCCAAGGCAAAGAAAAAGACTATCACGCATTGGGAAACACATCTCCCACGCAGCCAAGAGGAAGTTCAATGCACGTGCAGCATTTTTAGTTTTTCACGCATTTGCAAAAGGCCAGAGTAGAATCCCACGTAGGATGAGGAAAGTTTTCCAACGCATGTTTTGGGAGAGGGAGATTTTCATCAGCAGAAATAGAAAATTTTTCAACGCATTCCAGCAGAGGAAATCATGCTCAGCACGAGAAAGAAGGAAGTTTCCAACAAGTCATTGGTGAAGGATTCACGTTGCCAAAGAAAGCTCACGTTGAAAGAGATCCAATATCGTCGCAGGAGTTTGTCAGAGATAACTCCAACATGCCAGCAGATCCAACACAGCCCAAAGATTCCATGCAATAATAAAAAAAACAATCCCACATGCATAAGAAGAAGAAAAGAGCAACATTGCTGACCACGTGGAAGTCCAACGCAGGCCAAGAAGAGAAATTCCAGTCACGCAACAGTTGTCAAAATCCACGCAACTGTTGATCAGAGGTCCAACGTGAGAGCAAAGGGAAACATTTCAGCAAAAAGAAAATAATTCTCACACCCACACCAGGCAGTACCAATGCTGGAAAGGAAAAGAGAGGTCCACGCATGCCAAACAAGGAAGAATAAAAAGATTTCAATGCATAGCTTGAATCCACGTTGTTGGTAAGAAGAAAAAAACTGCTTTGAAGAGAATTCCACAGGTTTCAACATTGAAGCCAGGAGAATGCTACATATTGCCCCAAGAGAAGTTTATCACGCATCGCATAAACAATAAGACCAATTAAAATAAAAAGAAAGGAGCCAAGAAAATAATATTCATAATATTATGCATTCAAACGCCAAAAAGTCAAAAATCACAAGTCAAAGCATTGCAGAAAAAAAGTAATTCTTCGCAAATTCAAAAAAGCCAACATCAAGAAACAATAGTGAATTAAAAAGATTAAAATTGATCTACGCAAAGTCATTATAATCGGGAGAATTTAATTTAAAAATAATAATATAATATTGTTATTATTACCCTGATTTGGAACTCGAGCTTAGTCTCGATATTTTTGTTTGTATTGACATTTTTTAAAAATTGTAATTCGGGATCAATAATAATAATTATTTTTTTAAAAATAATAATTAATTATAAATTAAACGAGCCATATTTTTCTTGTGTAAACGGTGGTTCGAGACTAAGACCCGACACCGTTTACATTGTTTTGCATGAGCTAAGTCATTTTTCTGTAAAATTCATAATGGCCGAAAAATCCAATAAATCTGCAGAAAATCGAGGAAGCCAGTGGAGAAATCAAATAAGTCCGCGCTCAAGTATGAATTCCAAGGAATCATCCCTCCCAGTTCCATCAAGTCTGCATATGACAATATCACCGATACAAATCTTGGCCACATCAATGTGCAACAATTTTGTGATCGGGTGAAAGCTGAAGGCAAAACCATATTCTTGGATAGGCTCTACCATAGTGGTCTACCCCAAGCAGCGGCATTTCCGGTCTCGGTGCAATGCCCGGAGCTGGTTATCACTTGCGCAGAGCATTATGATCCCGAGAGACGAGGAATTTATAAAGATAATCATGAGCCTTTCCTCTTAATCACACCAGAGCATATTGAGGAATTGCTCAACATACTTGACTTCCCTGAGAATGCTTGACATCACTCAAAAGTCAACACAAGATTTTTGGGATGAAGAACCCCTCGGTGGAGCAAGATGGTTAATAACAACTGTTAGTGACCAAGAGGCCTCGGAGTTGACCGGCTTCCTAAGGAATTGTACCGCATTGAGTTCGTGGAGGAAATCGGGACATGATCACTCTCCTGAGTTAAGTCTTCGGTCTACCCTCTGCCAGGATTTTCCACCCATGGATGTATCAGTTTATCTGTATCATCCTTGCCAAAAGAGAGTTTTTGGATTGGGCCACCATCATCAGTGATACTCTTCACAAATAATTGATCGAAGTGAAGATGACTAGGATGTTTCTACATGACATCATACCTGACTTATGTAGTGGCTAGAAGAAAGCTATTTTCGGGGCTAGAAATGAAAGGAGTCATGGGTCCATCAAATAATGTCTTCCATTATTATCCATAGTTAAGTTTCAAAAATAGCTCTCATCATTTCAGGAGAGTTAACGATGCATTCACCTTCCGCGTGATTCAAAACTTGAATCGGAATACAGAGGAAAGATTCTCCAAAGAGGCCATGGATGTCATTTCCCAAGTGGGGAACATGGTTTATTCAATTTCCATCCTTTTCCTACATTCAGTGAGTGGCTTTGCAGGTACTCCATGGAAGCTTCCTAAGTACGTCAGTGATAAGTGGGCATTAATGGAGCTTGCACGACAACTATTCCAAGTTCATTGTCTTCAAAGACAAACATCGTTCAAGAATTCATTTCCCAATCCAAATTGGGGAATACCAATGTCCAAATCTCTTCAGTGCACAACTCATGGAGAAAGAGTTTTCCCTCATCACTATTCATCCATATGTGAAGAGATTCCAGTTTGATATCAACGGATATATGCAGAAGATTCTTGGGGCAAAAGTATCAACACAATCCTACCATGGAAGATTTCTGGGCTGCCTGTTCAGATGAACATGAAGTGAGAAGGCGAGAGTTTTCCCGCCTAACCCTTTCTCAGATCAAGGCCTTTCGCATTAAAACCCTCCAGATTCATTGGTGGATGATGATGAAGATGTTATTGATCCCTCATATGATGTCATTTGCCTTTACTCCATTTCGCCCCAATTGATTGGACCAAAAGAGATGAATTTTCTCTTGATAACAAGAATCAACCAATCCTCGAAAGAAGCATATCCTGGTATGAAAGAGAACTTGCAAAGTTACCATCAATCCAAGATCATACCTCAGGATTACAAAAATTGCCAACTCGAGGAGGTCTCCAATGACCAAAGCTTCTTCTCAATCAACCTCTGTGCCATCTAGCCATACGCATCAAGCAAGAAAGGAGTGGTTGCCAAAATCCACTTCACCAAAGAAGGTGTCACGAGGTGAAACATCTAAGGGTCCTAGCCCTAGTGAAGGAAGAGAGCGTGTATCGGGAATTTCCACTTCAAGTAGAGATTCTTCTACTCACATTGTTGATAGTTCGCAGAAGCTCATAACAAACAATCCTCAACGTGCCTTGCACAAGAGTCCACTCAAATGCAAGTAGTCCAGATATCGAACACTTCTGAACCTACAGTTCACGAAGAGATTTCTCAAAGTCTCCCTGATGTTCAAGAGGTTGATATCGAGGTTATTTCTCCAGAGATTGAGGTCGTGGAAAGGATTCTTGTAGAACCTAATGATGTTGAGAACAATGGGAATGTTGCTTCGACTCCAGGCTTCTGTATGTGGAAGTGGTGAAGGATACTCCTTTTTGGATTGATTGTGAGATCAAGAAAAGGAAGAGGGTTGTCAAACCAATTGATATTGACTTCGATGCACTTTTCAAGCTTTCAAATGAAGTCATTCCTAAGAATCCTAAAGTGTTCTCATGAATAATGGTGGATGATGACGGGAACAGATTTGTGGATCTTGCCATCCCACAAGTTGACAAGGAACGTGATGCCATGACATCTGCTGATTATGAAGTTTCTAGACTTGGACTTGGGAAGTCCACATTGGAAAGTGATATGGTGATGGCCCGAGATTCAATGGATATCGTGCTAAAGAGGCTTGAGAAATATAAATCTCAGAACTCTCAGCTCAAGGCCGAAAAGAATCAATTGGTGGATTATGTTCAACATCTGATAAATCCCATATCATCCACTTTCCCAATACTCGATGCAGTGGCTTCCCCTAATGAAGAAACTCTCAATTTGTCAAAAGAAATAAACACATTGGGCCATGTCACTAAATCTTGGCTTTCAGAGATTCTTGTTTTTGGTAAAGAGACGATCAAAATAGTCGTTAAGCTCCATGAAGATATTAGTGCATATCTTGATCCAATTCTTTCTTTCAAGGAAACTTTTGTTTCTAACATATCAAATTTGGATGAGATATTGCCTAGTCTACAAGAGATGACAAGTATGGAATCTTCAACTTTAGCCATTAAGGGATTCTCGAATTCAATATCGAGGGACACGCTTTCTTTGGTGTCTACATCTCAAATCAAGAAAGACACTTCTTGAGGATTCTATGATCCATTATGAGAGCGTATGCAATGAAGCCTTCACTTCACTTGCCTTGATTCAGGAGTTCATAGCTGAGATCCCTTGTGATCTTGTAAATGAGCAAAATCAAGGTATTCATCAGAACATGTGGAGGAGCAATTTTCACAATTGTTCAAAGACATGTATACTCCCGCCATCAATTTCTCTTCAACTTCAATGGAATGTTGCATCAAATTAAAGAACTTGTTTGAGAATATTCAATCAAAGATGGTCAATTTGAATGATATGCCAGGTAGGATCTTGGAATTGCAGGTGTTTTGTGAGGTTGTGCTTCGACCGAGTGAACCTCCTGAGGAAGAAAAGATGTTTGAAACATTGGGAAGGTTCAGATCCTTTCAATTGGCGAAGGCGACGGATCCTAATTTCATTGATGGGATGAGGAGATAGCTTTTCTGGTATCTAACAAAGTGGGAGAGTCCATTTCTCATACGTTTGAGATAGGCGGACCCCACTTCAATGGATAAGGCACTGGTTTTTGTCATATGTTAAAATGTTACTTTAAGTGGGTTATTGTTAAACTCACTTTTGACAAACTTTGGATAACTTAAGTGATTTCTATTTTTAGTTGCTTTTAATAAAGTTGGTTGAAAAAGTCAAAGTCACTTAAGATGCCCTATTTAATGTGCATGTAAACCCTAACTACTTTGTAACCAACTTTTGGGTTATAAAAGGAAGTTGGAGGCTCATTTGTAAGGGTGACTTTGAGAGAGGAGAAGAAAATACTTTTGTGTGCAAGCTTTATTTCAAAGAAAGAAACTTTGTGTTCTTTTGAGAAGACATTTTGGAGTTAATGAAATATGAACTTTGTGTCCCATTCATTGTCTCTTATAGCATTTGATGTTCTTATGTTCATTAGATGTTAGTGTTTGAATCTTGCATGCAAATATTATCTTGGATCTTATTGTCAACACTACTAATATGTTGTTCTAGTTCACAATGATCAAGCTCTAATTATCTACTTGCTCACGTGTGTTCCCTTTTACTCATTCTCATTTAGCTGATGCAAACTCCGTTTTATTTGTGTTAGTTATTTATTGTTCTTCTCCATGCAATATTAGGCTCTGCTTTTACCTAACTATTGCATGTTCCTTCCATTCATTCCTCCATTCCTTTCCTTCATTCCATTCCATCTCCCTCATTCACTTTTCTTTCCATTGATGTTCCAAAACACCCCCACATACAATTTTGAATGTACAGATGTAAATACAGTTTTGGTTTTCAATAAAGGCAGCCTCACCTTCATTGAGGACGTGCAAATCCATATGCTAACAGACCCTTAACCTATTCTCCATTTCCGTAGGCTAAAGTGGTGTTGCAAGGAAATAATTTAATAATTAAACTTAATCCAAAAAGTAACTTTAAGTTGTATTCATTGTTGGATTAATTGTCATTGATGTCAAAGGAATTTGCTATCAAAGGAAATCATTATCTAATCATTGAAGGCCAAAGGCCACTAATTGCTGTCCAAACAAAATCAGTTTCGAATCTCCATTATTCAAGGGCAGATCCAAGGCATTAAAGACAAGTTTATGATCATTGAAGAATGCTGGCCGACCCCCTCTATTTTGGTGTTAATATTTAAATTATGGGCCGACCCATGTCTAGCGCCCAAGAAAATAAAGAGTGTCCCTTGGGAGAAATCACACCCCTTCGAAGTGACATGAGAAGGTATAAAAGGAGATGTAGTTGAAAAGAAAGCATGAGAGGAATAATAAAGATATATCATTCAAACTCAAGCAAATTTCTGAAGGAGAGAAAAATAAGAGATCATTCAAGGAAGATTTTTGTGAAGGAGATCTATTTAATTGTCATCCATTGAAGTTTTTTTTGGAGGTTGGTGCTTCCTAAGAGAAGAGATTGGTGTCTCTTGCTAAGTTGGTGCTTAGAAGTGGGGATTGGTGTCTCCAATAGGTTGGTGCCTACAAATTGCTTAACAGTGGGGATTGGTGTCTCTAGTGGGTTGGTGCCTACAAATTTTTGTAAGAGACTTTTTTATTTTATGACTGGATTTGGACAGTAGATCCAAGCGATCTTTTCACCATTCTTCCCTGTCATTCTCCTTTACCCCGGACCTTAATCCCAATTCCATGTTCACTCACACCTCCACTCTTTATGACTTCCCGGGCCAGCCCCACATCCAGGAGTTCATTCCCTCCCTCCCTTAGCCATATTTTCACCCACACTAATGTGAGGAATGCCATTCTTGCTATGAGCTGCATAAAGCAGGGATGAGGAAGGGTCAATGTGGAAATCTTCAAGTTTGGTCGGCCAACGCTCCTTAGGTTATCTTGTGGACCTCTTGACCAGGTGGTTTCTACAGGTTTTCCAGGTCTCTTGGTCCCACCACATCATCCACCCTATACACAAGTCGGGCCCACTTCCGACCCCAACAATTACAGGACCGTAAATGTTCCCGATTTGAAGACCCTTAGCTGTCATTCCCCATGGGCTTTAGGGATGTTGCGAGGAAAATTATATTAAATAATTTTATAATATTGCACGGAGAGTGATTTTTATCATTTGACATTATAAAACAATATTTATTTAATTATTTAATATTTATGGAGCAAGTAATTATTTAATTAAATTCCCAAAATGCAAATTAAAAAGGGGAATTAATTAAATAATATTTAGGTGGCTTTTAAATATTAAAATCACCCTTTTAAAAAGGGGACGCCACACCTAGGGAAAATAAACTGCTTTTATTTAATAATTTCCCTCTCCTAGGGATTTCAAATTTTGTGCCTCCTTGCTTATAAAAGGAGTGCTAGGATCATTGTTAGACTTATGTTATGATGATATTTATTTTATGCTCCATGCTTGGAGTTGGGATGCATGCCCATTAAAGCTTTCTCTCTCTCTCTCTTGCGTGGGAAGTTAGTAAGCTGGTTTGATCAATTGAAGTATTCTCTCTTGTTCCATTTGTTGAGTTATCTTGTGTTGAAGTATGTTCTTTGTATGATTTATGCTTGCAAGCATTGGCGACTTGTTTGGATAAGTGGCGCATTTATTTGAGGAGGATATTTGGATGTTATTGATGATTGTTGGGTGTTTTATGATCTGATTTTTAATGCAGTAAACTTATTCTAACCCTAGCGACTGGGTTGAGGATTTTGGGGGCTGTTTTGGAGGGTTTTCGGCTGTCACAAAATTCAGATCTTTAGTTCTTTGGAAAGATCTTAATTTATAGAACAATCTGCATTTTATTTGGTGAAGAAATATTGAGTTTTGAGTGAGATATCAATTTTAGAATATTTCAGCTTTGTCTGCAGGCTTTTCTGGGTACGGTAAATTAATATTTATTTCAGATCTGCAGTTTGGGGTTGATTTAATATTGCATTTGATTATATAAATTAGGAGGAATAAGGATAAATTGATTTCATAATTTTTGGAGGAGTTTTTGTGCCCTAAAAGTGCTGGGTGACCTACTTTTTAGGTCAAAATTAGGGTTTCGGGTTGGCTGTGCGAAATCTGATTTTTGCATATTGTTCTTCATATTTTTGTGACCCAAAATCCAAAGTTTGAAGATTTTTGCATGAACGGTTAAGCGGGAATTAATTTTTGAAGTTTGCAGCAGTTGGGGTTTGGAAATTAATTATTTACAGCTGTGTGTGATCAGATTTGTGTTAATTCCTAACTTGTCCTAGAAGGGGACATTAAAAGGACTATCATGGTGGGCCACACATTCTCCAAGCTCTATGTTATTGTTCTTCATTTGCAGCTTTCCAAAATTATCTTGTTGCACCGTATCCAGTGTATTCTAGTTCTTTTGTCAGGATGGAGAGGACAGTACACTTATCTTACCTACTACTCCTCTTTTGGAAAGCTATTGCATCCTCGGATCCTCGGATCACGGATCTCGCCGCTGGTATGCCCGTGTTTCACTCCTCTTCAGTCCATTGGCATCCAGATAGATCGTCTCCCACCCTTCGACCTATTCTCTGGATGCCCTTGCCCATCTTCTACCCAACCAACAACATCTTCACAGGATACTCGGAGAGGATATCTACAAATAGTTCATCCAAAGACACATGGACCAACCCCCCAGGAGTTACGTCCAAAGATGTCACTCTATACGGCACACTTTCTCGAGATATGTGATGGGGTCATTTTCAGACCCATGTACATTTCCTAAAATTGGTTGAGGCCCTTCGTATCTCGTGGGTCAATTTCGAGTGGGCTCACATTGACTCGGTATTGAGACCCGATCATCACTTAGACCGCCTCGGAGCGGACTTGCCTGCTTTTCTCTCTCCAAGAGGTTGAAACCGAAGAACACTTCATTTTCAGATGTCATGTTTACTATGAGATTCGTGGGCGATTCCATTGCCTTTTCGTGAGCTTCCTTCCTTCACGACTTTCTTTAGATACTATGATTAGAGATGTCTTGCTCTCTACCTTCAGAGCCATCGAGGCTTGGGATAGCTCCTCCATCCTCCCCCGACGGATGGCTACTAGACTGATCACTTCCTTCTTCCCGTTGCTCTCCTCGGTGAGGGGCGCTAAGTGGCATTTGGTCACGTGTCTGACCCCAGATCCAGTGTTAGGTCTTGTGACTCCATTCCTTCCACCCAGGCTCCCTATCTTAGGCATGTCCCATGGCCCCTCCATGGACAACGATCCACTGGGCCTACTTTGAGGCACCGCCTTCCTCCCGGACGTCGGCTCCCAAGCAAGCTGGCTTCGAGTCTCTCGCTTCTTCAAATCATGCACCGCAAGTTACTCCCATCCGGCCTTGAGTGTTAGGTGATGTTGTTGGGGATGTTGCTCCTTCTTCCGCTCCCTCCCCACACTGTCATCTCTCTCTTCTTCATTTCTGGTCTCTCGGCCTTTGTTGTTTCCTTCTCCTCCTCTCCTTCTCTCATTGTATTTCGGGTGACCCGTTTGGGTCCTCTTGCTGGGTTTGTTTGCTTTGTACTCTGCAGTCCCATTGACCTACTTTTGTGGTCATGTGTTGGACATTAATAACATTATCTTATCTTATCTTATCTCCTTCTCTCATTGTATTTCGAAATAACCGTTTGGGTCCTCTTGCTGGATTTGTTTGCTTTGTACTCGGCAGTCCCATTGACCTACTTTTGTGGTCATTTGTTGGACATTAATAACATTATCTTATCTTATCTTATCTCCCAAAGGGTTTCACGTAAATCTTGTGTGATTGTTATTGTGGTTATTAAGTTTTTAAATAAGTAAAAGATTATCTTATATTTGATTCACCCACCTCTTAGTATAAGTGTGTGTTCCTCATTCATAAAAAGACAACTTATGTTTTATTATTAAGAAGATTATTATTAAAGCAACTCAAAATTAAAATAAAAGGAGAGGACATTGCTTTATGAGTGCTTTTCCTTGAAAAGTGTGAAAGCAAAATTATAAAAGTGGGGCATTTGGGCTCATTTGAGCATCACTTTTCATATGACATTTCTTCATTGTGAGAGCTTTGGCTTGATTTGGCACCCAAGGATAAAAACCCTGGTTGTTCAAAGATCTTGGAGGACGAAAAACCCTCTTGGTTTCCAAGGTTGGATTTGAGGAGAAAACCCTCTTGTCCATAAGAGTGATTCCACCTAGGGATCACATTTGTGCTCAAAGAATTGAAGTCATTTTCAGCTTGCTACAGTGTTCGCTACAGTAAATTATGGAAGATTTCAGCTTGTAGAGGATTGGATCGAATTTTACTTGCAAGCAAATCATTGTTATTGCTGATTTTTAGAATTTATCATCAATATTCATTGTTTGGAGCGCCAAATTGAGGATAATCATTATTTTTGTTGTTACTATAAAAATCAGACTTTATTCAGGGTTTGCTATTAAGTAATTAAATAATATCATGGAGTGATCATACATTGCCACCATACGTTGCCATCATTTTTCCTAGTGTCGCCGCCGTTGCGTACATCATTATCGCTGCCCATATTTGCTGCCATATCATCTTTGTTGGAGGGTTTTGTGAGTTTTCAGATCTAATATGAGTTTGATATCGTTGTTCTCATTTAAATCAGCAAGTACATCCATGTTCTATTGTTGTTCTAAGGTTTACATTGTTGTATATTCACAAATCAGCAAGCATACTTGAGATCTATTGTTGCTCTAGGGTTTGATATTGTTGTTCATGCACAAATCAACAAGCACATTGGTTGGAATTGATCATCTACATGCTAGATCTACTGTTTGATGCATTTGAGGGTTTATATTAGTATATGAGGGTTTGATTCAACTACTTGAGATTGTGATCAACATTTGGTTTCATGTTTGTAATCATTGATGTTATTAGTTTGCATTGATATTTTGTGATGCTTGTAACTTTCTTGAAATGCGGTTCACTATCTCGAAAGATTTTTTTTTCATTGACGTTGTAATAATGATTGTGGTGTCCCCGCATTTCATCATGAAATCGGGACTACCCATTTGAAAAAAATTTCGTTCTTTTTCAAATAATGGGTCTTTTTAATGTTTTTATTGCCGAAGATGTCCGTATTACGTTAATATATTCCCAAAGTGAATCATATGAGCCAATTTTGACAAATACCTAGATGCCCAAAAAGCCTTCATTTTATCCCTCCGCCAAGTTTTGTCTCAAGGGAAATTTTTATTTAATTATTTATTGAATAAATAATGCCCCGTTTGAAGTAAATTGTGCTCCGGTTGAATCTTGTTGAAGTTTTGCATGCCAGTATTCACTCATCTCAATAGGGTTTTCACCAGGAATGAATTTAGGGCATTTTCTGCAACTTCTAGCAATGTTTTTCGCTTTTATTTATTTCTTTTGCGTTTTTCTCCGGTTTTCTCTGCAGTTTCTCTGTGAAATTCCCCTAGGTCAATTCCTTCGCATGGATAGTCTCGTTTAATTGCCTCAAGAATCTGGAGATCATCTACCGACACAACACGTGAAAGGAATCAGCCTCAAAATGCAAGCTTCACCAAAAAGATGAAGTCATGCACAAAAAGCCTCTCCTCTTGCAAGTCGCATTTTTGGAATTAAAGTCAGTATAAGCTGCATGGGAAAATTGGAGAAGGTAAGGCCGGCGGGAATTTCTTACCTACCTTACAGGGTACTTTTCCCATAAAGTCAAAGTCACTTAAGTTGCAATAGGAAAATTAGAGGCGGCAGGCAGGGTGGGAATTTCTTACTTGCCTTGCAGGTAAAAATTCCCATTATAAAAGAAAATCACTTAAAGCACCATCAAGAATTTCTTACCTGCCTTGCAGGGTAAAAATTCCCATTATAAAAGTCAAACAACTTAAGTGAAAGAGGGGATTTTTGGAGCTGCAGTGCAGGGTAGAAATTCCCATCAAAGTTGACTTCCTATTTTTGGAAATTACCCTTGCTAAAAAATGCGACCCACCTTGGGTGAATAACAATGCATTTAATAATATTTATTAATGGTTTATTCACCCAATTTTGGCACCATAAATAGAAGGAAAGTCAATGCAAGTGGAAAAGCTAAGGAGAAGTCAAGGATGCATGCTAAAAATAAATAAAATAATTTATTTAAAAGCAACCTAGCAACATGCATAATTGGGCGCCCAATTTGGGTGAATAAACATGATTGTTTATTAATTAAATTGCTAGAAATAGGAAGGGCAAATTATTAAAAATAGTATGTTGAGGATTATATAAGCATGGGCTGCCATAATGAAAAACAATTAATTATTTTTGCAAAGGATTGCAGCCCGGACAGGTTTTGGTGCCAAAGGAAGGAGGTTTTTGCATTAAAGAGTGTTTTTCATTGCCAGGGAGCTTCAAGGTTTGGCGCCTAGGGTTGGAATGGCTTGATTCTTGCTATGATAATTATCTGCATGTTGGTATAAGTGCTCTGGTGAATTAAATAATATTTTTGCTTGCTTTGCATGCAAAGCAAAGCCTCAAATTTTAGGGCAACAAGGGCTTTATATGCAGATTTTGGTGATAAAAATCAAATATTCATGCCTGGACTCCATCTTTGTCCAATTAATTGCGAGTATTCATCACAGTGCTCAAATCAATGTCAGGTACATTGAATATATCTTCTGAATCTGAAGAAGTTGTCAGATCTGCACAAATTGATCCAATTGCAAGGGATTCCGACAAAATTAAAAGAAAAAGAGCTCAGACAAAGATTGTTCTAACCATGTTGAAGCATGATGAAAGAGAAAGATCAAGAAAATCATGCATAGCTTCTAGATTTGCTTGAAGTCAATGATATAAACATTGGCCTTAAACCTATCACCGATTTAATCGATGATCCATGATCAAAATTGCAAAGGCTTCCAAAAAAATTCATCCTCTTGTTTCTAACACAGCCCGTGTAGAAGTCAGTGCATGGAAAATTCCTTCCAGGATCTTGTGCATGTGCTCCCAATCTTCCAATTGAAGCCTTCATTGAATTTACTTGTATTTGCATTCACCCAGAGTGCTTTCCAGAATTTAAAATTGCTCATATGTAATTAAAAATAAAAATGATGAGTTTTGTCTAAATTATTTACTGACAAACATTGCACTGGTGCATGTACTGAAGAAGAATTACAAAAGCTTCAAGGATAAAAGGGAAGACAAGTCAAAGGCAATACCTGCAAGCAAATCACAGTCATGCATAACTTCCAGATCCAGTTTGGTGAGAATCAAAGGCAAAAGAGTCAACCGCATGCAGAATATGGAAGAAGAACAAGACTGGGAGGGTTACAACTTTCTTCTTATTTCTTTTCCTCTTTCTTTTATTTTCTCCAACAAAGTAATTGAGCAATCAATTAAATTATAAAACTTAAGTGATTGGTTTAAAAGTCGTTATTTGAAGAAGTCAATTACTTGGAAATAGGTGGCAGACATGCAAAATAGAAGGTTCTATTTTTCAGTTATAAATCATGCATGTCATGCAAAGAGGAATTCTAGAGGAGGAAGATCACTAAATTGCTTGCCTTTTCATAGCTTTCCAATGCGGGTTCATTTATAGTTTCCTATTTGTAATTTGCCCTTTATACACTATAAATAGAGGAAGAACCTACGGGTTAAGAAAATCGGAATTGGTAATCAGCATTCTTGTGTTCCGACTTTGAGTTGAAACCCTTGATAGCTTTCGCAAGCAGAGGAATAACGAAGACATTTCCGGAGAACTTTGTGTCAACGGTGCATTCGTCTTGTATTTATTTCTAGATCTATTCATAAACTTTGTGCTATTCTAGATCTAGATCTAAAAGTTTCCTTTTCTTTGAATTATGTGCTTAATGATTTATTTGTTTTAATCTATGTGCATGATCAACATGATCAACTTTCGTAAACTATTGATTGGGTTGCACATCCTCTCCTTTCCCTTTGTTTCCTATATGTTTTCCTCTTCTACAAATATTTCTTTCTTTCTCTTACTATGGTTCATGAGCTTGTTTAATACTATATATTAAGATATATAATTGACAAAATCTTACACGGGATCCTCACCGGTAAATGAGGGAGATTTATCTCACATGCTAGGTTTTGAGCTATGGTTCATGAGCTTCCACATAGTTAAAGTAATACACCTTGCACAAAGTCATGCATGATTTTCTTTCACATCCTAGTTTTTGTATGCTCTCACCTTTTCCACATCAAGATCTTCATGATCAAAAAGATCCTGAGGTTTATGTTGATTGTTAAAATTTGGAATTTGAGCTAACCAACTAGTTAGTGACATTACAACATATTTCAAACACAATTATGTGCCATATTTCTTTATTTTCTCACTTCATGCATGTGTTTTAATCAACTCGATTGAATTCTTCAAGTTTGGCTTTAAAGGACTAGGTAGTTTCTTGGTTGATCTCTTCAACCACATGGTACGATCTGGTTTTCCGACGGCTTGGTCACCTCACTCCATTCACTTGATACACAAAACGGGCCTTGGTCCCGATTCAAATAATTACATGATTATCATGGTTGGCCATACATTCTCGAAGCTTTATGCTATAGTTCTCCACTTGTTTTCTAGGGAAATGGAGGAAAGATACCTTTGAGCTAGGGGACAGGCAGGGTTCCGACCGCCTACTTAGACCATTGACCATATCTTCACTCTCTCGGGCCATCATTGAGGAGGCACATCATCACTCATCGAAAGTCTACTACTGCTTTGTAGACTTTGGAAAGCTTTTGATTTTGTTCCTCGTAAGGCTCTTTTCCAGAGGCTCAGAGACATTGGCATTTCCGAGATCCTTTTGACTGCCATCATGCGTTTATATGAGACTGTTCTTGGTTGTCTCTACATTGTTCATGGGATATCAAATTTCATCAGGAGTACTGTTGGGGTTAAACAGGGCTGCCCCCTGTCCCCACTTTGTTTGGGATCTACATTGATGAGCTCGAGACCTTTCTTTGTGAGCATATCCAGGACGGTGATGGGTGCCTCCTCCACCAAGTTCTAATATCTATCCTTTTTTTTGCTGACGACATGGTCCTCCTAGCCTCGTCTCTTGAGGGACTATAGAGACAACTTTGATTCCTTAGTGTTGTTTTTTGTGATCTTTGGTAGGTTGATGGTCAACCTGGGTAAAACCAAGGTTATGGTCTTCAACGGGTTGAAGACCTCATACTCCATTTATTTCTTCTTCGGGAGGGAGGAGATTGAGATTACCGGTACCTACACTTACTTGGGTGTGCAGTTCTCTAGTCCGCGTTTCAAATTGAGACAAGTCCTCCATACCACATGTCAATAAGGGTTACGGTTCTTTAGCTCTCCTCGAGCGACAATGCTTCCGACACCATTTTTAGGACATCTCCTCCAAGATGTCCCTCATGGATTCCCTTATCAAACCCATTGTTCTTTATGGCTTTGTGGTGTGGGGCCCTCTTTACTCGAGTTGGATTGGGCTTTAGTCAAGAGAGTCCAAACACTTCTCCTTCGTCGCTTCATCAGGTGCAAGCAGTTTGTTCCCCATCACATCATTCTTGTGGAGTTTGGGGCCCATCCTTTCAGGCTAGAGACCATGTTTGATTTGATTTCCTTCTTTCTTCCACTATATCCGCTTCTTTCACTTGGCTTGAAGTTGAAGGGAGGGACAGGTATCTTGCTTTTATATTATTCCTCGGAGACCATTCCCATTTCGATTCTCTAGGTCATGTTCGTTGTTGGTACGCTAGGGTTTTTTCTCTCTTAGAGTCAGTGGGTATTAGGATGGATCGTCTTCCTTCTTTTTGATACCTTGGATGCACCGCTCATTTTTTACCTTCTCGTTGAGTTGTGGAGCTTAATTGCTTCATTGACATGCTTTTCAGATGTATTCAATACACAGAACCAAAGATGCTCTAGTTGACGAACCACCGTCGGTCACCCATGGACTGGTATCGGTTAGAATGGCAGGAGGAACCGACATCGGTTTTTACTGTGTGTGACTACTTATAGTAAATTGTGGGAATTAGATCTATCTTTAGTTGTAAAGTGAATATAATGAAAGTAATTACATAAATAAAGTGCCCTAAGATCAGTAATGCTATGCATATATAAGCATAAAGATAGGTTTTCGAAGAGAGAATTAATTGGGAACTAAGAGAAGTTTCCTTTAGAGAGAAAAAGAGAAATTTGTAGAGAAGAAAGTACGGAGATCCAAGGTGTGGAAGATATTAAGATGAACCATGCATTATTACTCTGGTAGAGGTGAAGTTCATCTTAAATTGCAGAATGGAAATACATAGATATTGAAAAATGTGAGGCATGTTCCAAGCCTTAAAAGAAATCTAATTTGCGGACAATTGTGTGAAATGAAGTCGGTTGCATGGTTACACTCACACCCGAATCTTGAAAGTTACCAAGGGATCTCTTGTTGTAGTAAGAGGCACGAAGGTAGGATCATTGTATTTATCTACCCGTATTACATCGATTTATTTTCTATTCTATCTACTTGATTCATCATACAAAGCATGTGGCACAATCGGCTAGGCCATATGAGTGAAAAAGGAATGCAGATCTTAAAGGCAAAGAGTAAGTTATCGATCTGAAACGTGTAGATCTTGATTTAAGTGAGCATTGAGTATTTTTGGAAAGCAAAAGAGAGTGAGATTTCTCAAAGTTGGGGCAACAATGAAGAATCATAAATTGGAGCTTGTACACTCGGATGTGTGGGGACCAAATTTGATAGCTTCTCATGGAGGATCCCAATACTATGTTACTTTCATTGATGATGCCACAAGAAAGGTATGGATTTATTGTATTAATCGCAAAATCTGATGTTTTTGAAACTTTTAAAATATGGAAAGCCGTTGTGGAAAATGAATCAAATTCAAAATTAAAATACCTTAGATCCGATAATGGTGGTGAGTACTATAAAGCAAGACTTTCAATGATTATTGTTCAATAAATGGAATAAACAGAGAAATGACGGTTCCTAGAACACCACAGAGAATGGTGTTGCAGAGAGAATGAACAAGACAATCATGGAACGTGCTGGAAGCATGATGGGATACATGCTTTGGATTGCCCTTATAGTTTTGGGCGGAAGCGGTGAGACACGGCGGTTTATTTGATTAATTGTGGACCTTCAAGTGCACTGAATGGTGGAATAGCAGAAGAAGCTTGGACTGGAAAAGAGGTAGATCTTTCTTTTCATAGAGTATTTGGCTCAGAACCTTTTATGCATATTGATAAAGAAAATAGAAAGAAATTGGATGTTAAATCCAAAAGATGTACTTTCATTGGTTATGACTATGGTGATTTCGGATTCTGCTTTTAGGATTTAAAAGGTTCTAAGATAATTAGGAGTTGTGACATTTATTGGAATGAAAAGAGAATGTACAGGATCAAATTTTGGTACCCAAAGGTGAACCGGTGGAGAAGTTTGTGGATGAAAATAAACTCTCGGATTTAAAATTAACACTATGTAGGTTTACACAAGAATCGATATCGGTTTACCCTCGACCGACATCGGTCCCTGTACCAAAGAATGCGATTCTGAAGAGATATACCAAAGCATCGGTTAGCAAACGAAGCAACCGCGTTGATCACTATCAAGTAGATATTAATCTGCAAGATGAGCAGATTGAGCCTCCGACACCTAAATCTTAGTGAGAAGGTCACAAAAGGGTAAGTAGACCTTAAAATATTTTCACCTTTTTTGTTTTATTTATTTTTGACTCGATAGTGTGTGAACCGAGAAAGCTTTGAAGAAGCAATGCAGATAAAGCCCACAAGCAAATGGGAGCATGGCATGAATGAGGATATGGACTTCCGAGAGTTGAACTAGACATGAAATTTGGTTAAGTTGCCGAGGGTAAAAGAGCATTGCGTAGAACAAGTGGGTTTACAAGATCAATGACGAAGGTGGACAAAAGAGATACAAAGCAAGGCTTGTAGTAAAGGGATTTGCATAAAAAGTAGGTATTGACTTTGGTGAAATATTTTCTCCTTTGTTGTTAAGATGACTTCTATTCGTACTGTATTGAGTTTAGTTACAGTAGAGGATTTGCATTTAGAGCAACTTGATGTCAAGACGACATTTCTTCATGGTGATTTAGAGGAAGAGATTTATATGAATCAATCGTTTGGGTATGAAGTCAAGGGTAAGGAGAAACTTGTGTGTAGATTGAAAAAGAGCCTATATGGGCTCAAGCAAGCTCCAAGGCAATGGTATATGAGGTTTGATAGTTTCATGCATGAGCATGGTTATTTGAGATGTGAATCTGACCATTGTGTTTATTTCAAAATGCTTGGAAATGGGAGCTATATTATTTTGTTATTGTATGTGGATGATATGCTTATTGCAGGATCTAATATGCAGGACATTGGTGAGCTTAAAGAAAAGCTAGCTCACACATTTGTAATGAAGGATTTGGGAGCTGCAAAGAGAATCCTTGGCATGCAAATTCACAGAGACAGGAAGAACAAGAAGTTGTATTTGTCTCAGGAGCATTATATCAATAAGGTGCTAGAAAGGTTTAATTTGCAAAATTAAAACCCTGTAAGTACACCTATGGCTGGAAACTTCAAATTGAGCAAAGATCAGTGACCTTCATCACACGAGGTTGAGTACATGGCACGAGTTTCATATGCTTCAGTAGTTGGGAGCTTGATGTATGCTATGGTTTGTACTAGACCAGACATTGCACAAATTGTGGGAGTTGTGAACATATTTATGGCTAATCCAGGTAAAGAACATTAGAAAGCAGTCCAATGGATTCTCAGGTATTTGAGAGGGACATTCGGCATGTATTTATGCTATGGAGGGTTAGATGCTTCTTTACGTGGCTATGTGGAAACAATATCCTAAAACCAGATTTTGACTAGCCAACACCAAACCCTATTTTTTGCCCAAAAATTAGGTCGCCCACATTTAGGGCACCAATTCAACTCCAAGATTTATGAAATTAATTTCTCCTTATTCCTCCTTGTTTTGGCTACACAAACCCCTACAAGAGTAGAGGAAAGAAGCTATGATACCAACTGTAATATCCTCCTTGTAGGATATTAACCGATTATTATTAAATACTTGCAAAAAAAAACACTTAGATAAACCCTCCTAGGTTTAGCTCAATGAACCCTAGTGTCAGCTTTAATACAACCCAAATAGGGTTGGAGTGAGCCAAGGTGAGGGTTTCATGGGCAATCCAATTGGTATTTACACTTCTTTATCCAATACAATTTGCAGAAGTAAAAATAATAAATAATAACTGCTGAAAATTAGCTGAAACTTTGGAAATTAATAACTCCCAAAATACTAACTCTTTTAACTTGAAACCAAATGCAGTAGAAAGGGAAAATTATGAGCTTCTCATCAAAATAAATATCAGATCTTTGCATGCACTAGAACCCACTCAAATCAGCCCCCGAAATCCCAAACCCAGTCGCTAGGGTTAGGGTAAATTGCATAAATAATTTCCAGCACTTAGAACCCTTCAAAATACTCAATAACATGCAGATTTTACCCTCAATAAAATGCGCCAATACCCTAGACAAGTCGCCAAAGCTAGAGAGAAAATATCATGCACAAACACCTTCAACACAAGAGAGCAAAATGGAAAGAACAATGGAGTCTTCAATAATCTTCAATAATGGATCCAAATAAGAGAGAGATCAATGCAAGAACTAGGGCATACATCCCATGGGCATACATCCCAATTCTCCAAGCATGGAGTGAAATCAATAATTCATCAACATACCCTCTAAGGAAATGCGACCTCCCTTTTATAGAACTAAGGGGTGCAATATCCAATAAAGACTTACCTTTCCCTTTTGGAGGGAAAACATAAACTCTCATTAAAATATTTAATACTAAGACTATGTGCACTTTATTTATTTTTTAATTAAATAAATAAAAGTAACTAACCTATGTGCACATTAAACTAACTAAAAAGACTCCCACTTGTAGCGCTAGGCATGCCAAGGGGTTACAATGCAAATGAAAAATAAATATTAATAATGTCTCGAAAAAGGGGACTATATAGGCTGTCTTGTGAATGTCCTCATCCCGAACGTGAATCGATGGTATCCTCGATCGAAGATCAATCTTCGAAAAATAGATAGCTCCACGCAACTCGCCTAAAAGCTCATCTATGCGAGGAATAGGATACCTTTTCTTTATGGTTTTCTTGTTTAGTGCACGATGAGTCAATGCACATCCTCATGGTCCCATCCTTCTTCACCAAAACAACAATTTGAAGAAGCAAAGGGACTAGAACTAGAGACGGATGTGTCCCATCTCCAAGAGCTCCCTAATGGCCTTCTCTATCTCATCCTTAAATGTCTTAGGATGGCGATAAGGCATAGTCATCACAGGTTTAGCACCCTCCTCAAGCTCTATAACATGCTCAAACCCTCTATCTAGTGGTCTACTGGAGGAATGTCACCAAACACTGGGCCATGCTTATTTAGTATGGACTGGATGTCTATATGAAAGGGCTTCTCACTATCTGAAGAAGGTTTGGATGAAATGAAACATTGGGCTGCCCATGCAACCTCTCCATGTTTGACTATAGATTCCATCCTGCGTGCTGAAACAACTCTAGGCCCACCATCAGAAAGAGCCCGAAGCACAATCTTCTTCCTATCCACCATAAACTCCAACTCCATTCTCCGGAAGTCCTGCACATATCTCTGCGCAGGAACTGCAACAACTAAATACCCAAGATCAGTATCAATCGGCCAAGCCAATAACATAGAAGTTATCGGTCAAAGTGTAGTCCCCCATCCGAATACTATCTTTGCGGAATCCTCTTAGTGCAACTAATAGCAAACCCATCTACTACTCGTACACTAAACCCCTCAAAATCCTCAACCTGTAATCCTCACTTCACAGCCAACCCCTCATCAATGAAGTTATGCGTAGCTCCACTATCAACCAAACAAACAATCCACTGTCCCTTAAGCACTCCCTTTAGCCAAAAGGGATGGTACCTAGGAACTCCTGAGAGTGTAGCAATAGTGACATTGGATGAATCCAATGCCTCACTCTCTCCAAGCTCTACTTGGGGCTGCTCCCCCTGTGCATCATGGCCATTGTCCTCACCCTCTACATCTGTATCCGGTGAGTGGTCATCATCCTCATCTGAAATCACCTCAATGAGATGCACCTTGCCTTTACCAAGGCAACGATGTCCAGGCTCCCAATGATCTTTGCAATGAAAGCAAAGCTTCTTCCTCCTCAACTCATTACGAGTTTCCTGATCCACCTTAGGAGGTGGTGCACTCTTTTGTTGAATAGTAGAGCACTTAAATGGCCTGGAGCTCGTGGGAAACTTCTTATTGGGCTAATAAGAAGTGGGGGATGTGTCCAAGTCCAATGCCACCTAGATAAAGCATCATGTAGTGTCCTAGGCTTAAGAGCCTTGACCAATCCTCTCATCTTGTCATGAAGGCCCTCTATGAATAGAATCACTACCCTCTTCTTGGGCATCTCTGGAACCATAACTGCTATACGCTGAAATTCGTTGATGTATGAATCAACGTGTCCACTCTGTCGGAGTTGTGCCAAGTCCCTTTAATAAAACTCCACATCCTTGCGATTGAATCTCACAATCAACCTCTCGCATGAAGTCCTTGTATGACTCTAGAAGATCGTGATTACAATGTAACTAATCCATGGTGCTTTACTAGTCATAAGCCACCCCCTCAAGGTGTAAAGTAACGAATCAGTATAGCCTCTTGTTCCCTCATTGGTTTGAGGTTAAGATAGTTGTCCAACTTGCGAATCCAAGCCTTGGCACTACTCTTTCCGCTACCATCAAAAGCGGAGAGGGTTACCTTATTGGTAACTTGCTTCCATTCCATGTTCTGCTGCACTTAGGCCTCTTGTCTGTCCATCCCTCATGTTATCTCTCCTTGAGCAAAATATTGCAGGGAGGAAAGACGTCCCTCAAATGCTGCGAAAACTCCTCCACTCATCACTGACTACCATAATAGTATCCGGAAAAGCTACTTCTTCCGACCGCACCTCAATCTCTGGTGGATCATCTCTAGGCAGGAAGTTAGGCTGCATAGGCCTATCTGTAGTCCGCGTAGTCCTCTCATTTGTATGAGTGTGCCTCCTCTCACGGCGTGGTAATCCCCTAACACTTCCATTTCTCGAAGGTGATCTGTTGTGATCCTTGTAACCACTGGCAACTGATACGGATCTATCCCTTCTACCATGTTTGTCCCGCGGCCTATCCAATGCCAACCTATCCAAGGTAGAGCCCATGCACTCCATAGTCTGTAACAACTACCTCTGAGTGGCTGCCATATCCCTAATGAAGTCTCTATCTGGATTTGCATGCTCATCCCGAGGACTCTCTTGTCTATCACCCATAAAATCCATTACTGTCACCTCCTACAATACCAGCTTTGAGTCGTGCCCACCTACGGGTGTAGTATCTGTGTGGACCGACCTCTCTATGCTGCATTCAAAGCTGATTTTTATTTTTAATACTCTGCTTCCCACACAGTGGTAGGATACACTACTTTGATACCACTTTGAAAGATCCCAAACCCCTTTGCCTGAATTTTTTTCTTTTTTATAGATTGCTCGGGCGTGGAACTATCTTGGTAATGTCAAAAGAAACCATAGAACACCATTCTCATCTTTTACTGACAAATTAAATAAAACAAACCCTCGAATCTTCGCATAAAACAACTACGTAACAAGTTGCCCCACTCTAAAAGTTATTCAATGCTCACTTGCTGCAATTTATTTCTCTTTAAATCTGCTGAATGATAAATAACCTGTGAATACAATGAAGTTCCATGAATAGAAACTCCTCTCACTTCTCCCCGGGTTTCCGTCCACAAGAGGAATAATCCAGAGGGTTTTCGTCCTTGATTTTTTTCTGCAAAGCTTCGAGCGTAACCTGTCGGGAAGAAAAATAATAATAATCTGAATGCCCCTCGCACAAGTCACACTTTTTCCTTATAAGCCAAAAAACCCTTCCAAAATGTAAGTCGCATTTTTCCCAAGCAATATAATTTATTTTTAATTAATTTTCTCCATTCCCAAGGCAAGTCACACTTTTTGCCTAGGAAAGCACATTAAATAATTTATTAATTTATTCCCATGTACTTTCCTAAGTCGAAGTCACTTATTAAGTCTAATAAATTCATTATATGTGCTTTTAATGATAATTTATATTATTTTAAGCACAATATAATAACATTAATAAACCTAAGTCACCCTTGAACTCACCCTTTGGCCGTCGGGTAGACAAAAAGGGCCAAAGGTCTTCGATCAAACTATTCGAGAAAGAGGGACATACAGTTGGCAAAGGAGAAGTTGGAGCTACACTCCACTTCTGTTGGTCTTCAAGTTTGAGACTTGAAGAGGGAGAAACGGGCCAAAGGAAAGGATCGAGAGGATGGAGTTATGCAGACGCATATGCAACAATTTATCCCCAAGTGGGAGATTGTTGAGTTATGGAGCTTAATCGCTTCACTGGCATGCTTTTGCAGATTTGCTCGAATACACAGATGCGAACCGCGTCGGTTGGCCGACGACCTCGTTGGTCACCTATGGACCGGTATCGATTAGGCAAGGAGGAACCGACATCGGTTAGGGATAATCGGCATCGGTTAAGGCTAATCGACATCGGTTGCATATGCGTGACTACTATAATTAAGTTGCGGGAATTAGATCTATCTTTAGTTGTAAAGTGAATCTAATGGTTGTAATTGCATAGCTAAAGTGCCCTAAGATTGTAGATGCATATATAAACATAAAGCTAGGGTTTAGAAGAGTGAATTAATTGAGAATTAAGAGAAGTTTCCTTTAGAGAGAAAAAGAGAAATTTGTAGAGAAGAAAGTACAGGACATCCAAGAAGGTGTGGAAGATTGCAAATCTTCATTGTATTTCCTCTGTGATAATAAATTGGTTGTTTCTTAGTGGACGTAGCCCACATTGGATGAACCATGTTAAATCTTGTGTATTGTTTCTTTTTGTTTATTTCCATATTGATTTCTTTTATGCTTAGACACTGATTAATATATTTGTACTAACCTGACGGTGCGCTAACCCCAACACCTTCCGACAGGAGCCGAGCAAGATCATCAAAGAGGATATTTCCAAACAGTTAATCCACACCACTTGGGTGAACCCTCATGGTGGGTTACACCCAAAGATGGCTTTTTTGAAACAACTTCTTGGAGTTATTATCCGCCCTCAATATATCCTTCACCATTGGATGCACACTTTTCGCATGCCCCGGGTCGGTTTATAGAGGGTTCTCATAGGCTTCAGAGTGAGATGAACAGCCAAATCGATCGGTCAACAGATTTTCAGCTATGCAGACTTGAGGAGGTCAAGATGGAAGCACACTTCATCTTCCATTGTCCCATCTACTACGCGATTAGCGGAGGTTCTACTATATTTTCCAGCTATGCAGTCTTTAGGAGGTCAAGACGGAAGCACACTTCATCTTCCATTGTCCCATCTACTACGCGATTAGCGGAGGTTCTACTATCTTTTCAGAGGGACCCGTGCACTTACTAACTTTTTTAGATATGTCGATGTAATGTCCCTTTTTCCCACCTAAGAGTTGGAAATTAATCTTCTTTCCATCCTTTCTCCATGGAAAAGAAGAAGAAATGAAGGAGAAGACCCTTGAGCATTTCTCTAATACATTTTATCTAATATTATTATGTTTTCTTTAGTGTTTTATTGCTTTATACAGGCCGGCCTCGTCTAAATGTGTTTTGGCGCAAAAGGAAAGATATAAAAGGAGAAGAGGGACTTCATTTGCACCTAGTCTTGGCACATTTTATTATATCCCGACAAAGAGAGCTAGTTGCTCCTTGGTCATCCACTTGAGGACGAAAACCCTCTTGTGAGGCCTCATTGAAGGACGAAAATCCTTCATCATCCTTTGGCATTGAAGAGAAGAACTTATTGGAGGATTCACTTGACATTTCCAGTTGTTATTGTATTTATTTTGGGTGGTGCGACCTACCTAGGGTAGGGTTTGAGATCATTGAAGGAGAATTTGATAATTCTGAGTTTGTAATCTGATTTGCACTATTTTTAAAGGCCGGAATCTTGAGTTGCATGAATTTAGAGGGTCTCTAGAACCATATTTCATAATTAATTTGTGGCTGCAATTTCCAGTTCATATTTAATTTCCAGCAGTGATTTCTGAAGTGTTTCTTTGTTATTTTGGCTTTTAAAAATCCATAAAATATATATAAAATAGTGGCGAATTGATTGGTGGAGTTTTGTGGTGATTTTAGCAATTTTTGGTGCAAGTACAAGTCGCTGATTTTATATTTCAGTCTGCTGCAATTTCATTTTCAGATTTGCATTTAGAATATTTGATTAAAACCCTCAAAAGGGTCATTACGGTGGTATTAGAGCACGGATCTTCAAAGGGCATAGGGTTTCAAGTTTGATGGATTGATGGCACGGAAGAGTAATATCACTATTTTTATGGCACTAACAAACTTTTAGTGAAATTGTGGTTGTCGAGATGGAGACATACATGCAGTCAAACCCTATGGGTGTGGAGGATGCCACTGGAATTCATCCCTTGTCATTTGGAAGGGATAGCAAGGGATTAGTGGTACCATGTGATAAAGACCCAAGGAGAAGATGCGGTTTGCTTCTTGGATGATTTCAGTGAAAAGATCATAGGAAGGTTCAATATGCAAGCTTTCAAGGATGAGTCCCAAGGTAATAGTTCATTAGTATTTAATGATATTCCTTTGGTTTCTAATGATTGTATGGGGAAAGGTGTTGAAGAAAATTCAGATGTGCATAAGGATGAAAAGAATGAGGGTGGGGACTCATGCACAAGCCATGAGGATGGTACACATGTGTGTACAAAGTACGGATAGTTGCATGGCAAAGGTAGCTCCAATTGTTGAAGATAAGTGGCTTCAATGGGTGGGTAATCCTCAGATTGGTATGTACACTTCCGAATTATTGTCTCCATCTTTGCATTTATTGGGACATGTCATGATTGAGGATATTAAAGGAAATAATAAGCTTCCAAGATCCTAATAGCATGCACATGAAGGAATGGGATCCGGGTGATCCTAAAGGACAATTGGTGAAGAGATTTCCCCCTCCCAAAGGCCATGGTATGTTTTCCTTCTTTCTTTTGATTCATATGTCAGTTGTTATACATATGCTTAGAAAGGAATTTTGGGATTATAATGGTGAATGTATTAGAAATCACTCACCCAAATTGATATGGTTAAGGAGAGAGGAAGAATTTTCTCCGTGGTAGGCCAAGGATCACAATAGATGGAGCTGCTGATCTGTACATAACAGCAGTAAAAGAAGGTCATTTAAGGGAGATATCAACCTTATGAAATCTCAAGTACATGGGGGAATTGTCAAGCAAACATCAAGCAAAGATATAGTGAAGGTAAGCACCCGGAAAGCAAAAGATCATGAAGGTAAGGTGTTTTTGAAATATTGTTTGCATGCTGATTTAAACTCAGAATTTCTGAGTGTTATGGGCAGCCCCTGGCATGGAGGTATTTCAATTTTTACTTATGCATCATTTCAAATTTTTACCATGAGTGGATGGTTAGGAATACTCATGTTTCATATATGATGTGTCCTCTTTTGTCACTAATGATTGAACACCTTTGTGCTCATCATACTTCATGGGGTAAAGAGGTAAGAAGTGTTATTTCTTGCAAAGGGCATATAGACTCTAGGGCTCAATTTCTATGGTGTTCTCACAATTGGTAGATGGGTGCTAGGATGAAGTCTTCCAAGGGAATAATATCTGATTTTAAAATTAGTATGAAAGAGAGCTCTATCATGAAGTGTGGAGGTCATAATGGTGATCCTAAATTTTCATTTATTATGTGGCTAACCCAAAGATCCATAAAAATGGAAGATTTGGGAGGATTGGGCAGCTCATGGCTCAAGAAGATTTCAAATTCATTTCTCCCCAACTTTCCCAAACAATTAGTAATTTTAAAGGGGTATGAGAATTATATTTCATTGCTCTCTTCCATGTTCTTATTGGGTATTTATTCTAACGATCAGCCCATGCCAAGAAAAAGGAAGATAAAAGGTGAAGGGTGTAGCCAAAGGCGCAAGGTATGTGCTGATTTTATGTGATGGCTGACTTGGGTATTGTGTTTGGAATTCAATGGTGGCATTCGTTGGGAGAGCTCACTCTCAATTATCAAAGCATGAAGATAAGCCTCATGGAAAAAGGTAAGAAGATCTCCTTGCAAGGTATGCTTCCGGAAACACTTGAAATTTGTTATTTGGTGGAAGATACAGTTCCATGGGAGTCACATTTCTGTTCTTTATCTAAAATTACAGCGGGTTGGAAGTCACTAATTTCAGCTGAGTATGCAAAGAACAAGTTTGATAATGGTGTGTTTGATGGAGAAATGAGTAAGGGAAAATACAAGGTTATGGTTGGGCTTATCCCTTACCAAAACCGAGTCCATTGGTATTCAAATCATGGGTGAAGAACAAGCTCTTGAGGGCTGATCATGATACTCCATGGGCTGATCATCCGGGACACTTCATGAGACAAAACGAGGGTGAAGGTAAGAATTTCAATTTTTCTCCTTGCTTATGGAATTTGATGAAAGGGGATGCTAGCATGATATGTTTTAGAAACATAAGTTTGAAGGGAATTCTGTATATTCTCTTTATGGATTGTTAACCCATGATTCAATAAGAGAACCAAAAGAAGTACGGGCAAAGGGAAACTATTATGCTAAACTTGCAGCTGTTCACATGGTCACCGAAGTGGAGAATGATGGTTCTATTTTTCAGTTCTATGACCCCATGATGAGGTACGATTTTTTCTTAGACTATTTTGTTTTCATTTCAGCTAAGTCATACAATGTTAGGGGCATCTAGAGTCCAAAATTTAGAGGAACTTTCCTTCAAAAGTCACATGGAGGATGACTTCCAATTGGGAAATGATGAAATCAGAATTCATGGGTATGTTAGGGAGGTTGATTTTCTCAAGCTTAAGGCCAAGATAACTACTGAATTTAATCGGGGCTTGCTGCTCCTAATTTTTCAGAATATGCAAATCAAATTTCAGTCCTTAATTTATTCAAGGGGTGCTTTCCTTTGTGAGATTTCAGTTTGGTACTTGTTATACCATGATTAGAGGATTGAATGTACAAAAATCAAAAGTGGGGTTGTCACTCACAACCACGAGCAGCAATATATTTGCATTTTTTGAGTGCATTCCTTCATGGAATATTGAAAGAGGAAGATTTCAGCTGAATATAGGAATAAAATCAGATTATGATGTATCATTTTTAGACTTGTATATTCTGATTTTTGGAGGAGAGATGCATGATTACAGTTGTTTTTGCACTATTGAAATGAAGTGGAAGCAAAATGTGGTTGCGAATGCCTTGTCTAGGATGCCACCTTCACCATTGAAGAATGGAGACCTTCAAAAGAAAGAAGAAGAAGAAATTGGGGCAGCAAATGTAATGAGTTTGTAATTGCTTGGGGACAAACAATTTTGGGGAGGGAGGACTGTAATGTCCCTTTTCCCACGTAAGAGCTGGAAATTGGTCTTCTTGCCATCCCTTCTCCATGGCAAAGAAGAAGAAATGAAGGAGAAGACCCTTGAGCATTTCTCTAATATATTTTATCTAATATTATTATGTTTTCTTTAGTGTTTTATTGCTTTATACAGTATGGCCTTAGTTATATCCCCTTTTGGGATATTATCTAAATATGCAATTTAATTGATTGAATCCACTCTAGGACTAAACCCTCCTAGTTCGAGCTCAAATAATCCAATGTAAGCTTCAATACAACCCAAATAGGGTTGGAGTGAGCCAAGGTGGTGGATTAGATGGAGAGCTAGTTAGGAAATTAATCTCTTCAGATCTGAAATGATTACAGCAGTAAGTAATTAATAAATGCACTAGACTGCTGAAAACTTCAAAAATTAATAACTCCTTCACCACCCAATATTTTTCTATCAAACCAATGCCAAAATATTCTTCATATTTTTAGCTTTCCAACAAGCTATAGAACACAATTTTTGGATAAGTAGAAGGCATGCAAATCAACCCACGAAATCTGAAACTGTGTAGATGAAACACATAATAATTAAATATTGCTCACAGACAGCTGAAACTTTGAAAATTCATAACTTGCTCAATACTTCGTCTTTTTCATGAAATAAAGTGCAGATTAATCTATAATTCAAGAGCTTTCAAAAGAGATATTAATCTGAATTTTTAGACCACCAAAAACCCTCCAAAACAACCCCCAAAATCCACAAACCAATCGCTAGGGTTAGAGTGAATGGCATAAATTATTATCAGCTCTTTCTATGCTTCAAAAACCCTCCAAATAACAGTCCTACACTTGGAAAATTATGCCAACATAGATCAGATTATATATCTAACTTGTTCCTCCTCAAAACATGCCAAAACATGATCCAACACAAGTCGCCATAGCTGGAATTAATTGCAGCATTAAAAATCAGATCATAGAACACTCTAAAACTCTTTAACATTCATCAACAACATGCATATTTCACTCTAAATAAATGCACCAATCTTCTAATGGAGTAATAATGCATAAAACACACATCAACACTAGAGAGCTCAATGAATAGAACAAGAGAGTCTTCAATATCTTCAACAATGGCTTCCAAATGAAGCTTACAATGAAAAGAGAGAGAGCTAGGGCATACATCCCATTACTCCAAGCATGGAGTGAAATCAATAGATTCATCAACATAACCCTCACAATGATCCCAAAATCTCCTTTTATAAACAAGGAGCACAAAGTTCGAAGTCCCTAGAGGAGGGAAATCATAATTTAAAAATAGTTTATTCTCCCTAAGTGTGGCGTCCCCTTTCTAAAGGGTAATTTGACATTAAAAAGCCACCCAAATATTATTTAATTAATTCCCCTTTTTATTTTGCATTTTGGGAATTAAATTAAATATCAATTGTTCCATAATTAAATAATTAAATAAATATTGCTTTATAATGTCAAATGATAAAAATCACTCTCTAGGCAATATTATTTAATTATTTAGCATAATTTCCCCTTGCAACATCCCAAAAGCCCACGGGGAAAATAGGCTAAGGGTCTTCAAAAATGGGGACATTACAACCTTGTCTAAATGAGTTTTGGCGGCCAAAGGAAAGATATAAAAGGAGAAGAGGGCCTTGATTTGCACCTAGTCTTGGCGCATTTTATTATATCCCGACAAAGAGAGCTAGTTGCTCCTTGGTCATCCACTTGAGGATGAAAACCCTCTTGTGAGGCCTCATTGAAGGACGAAAACCCTTCATGTGGCTTAGGTGAAGGACAAAAACCCTTCATCATCCTTTGGCATTGAAGAGAAGAGCTTATTGGAGGATTCACTTGACATTTCCAGCTTGTTATTGTATTTATTTTTGGTGGTGTGACCTACCTAGGGTAGGGTTTTAGATCATTTAAGGAGAAATGATAATTCGACTTTGTAATCTGATTTGCACTATTTTTAAAGGCCAGAATCTTGAGTTGCATGAATTTAATAATTAATTTGTGGCTACAATTTCTAGTTCATATTTAATTTCTAGTAGTGATTTCTGAAGTGTTTCTTTGTTATTTTGGCTTTTAAAAATCCATAAAATATATATAAAATAGTGGCGAATTGATTGGTGGAGTTTTATGGTGATTTTGGCAATTTTTGGTGCAAGTACAAGTCACTGATTTTATATTTCAGTCTGCTGCAATTTTGATTTTCAGATTTGCATATAGAATATTTGATAAAACCCTCAAAAGAGTCATTAGAGTCGACCAGAAGTGCCTGGCTTTAAACATGCAAGAGGATCTTAGGCTTCAGGATCACACTATTCAGACACTTACCAAAGCGAGACTCCCTTGAGGATCACTTTCTTCTTTTGACGCTACCTTGAGAGAGGCACTAAGCACCAAATTGATATTAGTACAACGTCACACTCCTGATCAGTCTACAATTTAGGGGTCGAGTACATACAACCCCGATTTCTCCCAAGCACTATTTTACCAGTTCCAATACCAGAGGGCGGACTAGATCCACTAGGTCCTTGGGACATACTACTTTCGCTAGACAACAACATAGGGGGAGGTCTCATCTCACCTCCTCTTCCTCTTCTTCGGATCATCACACTATTCTGAGTTTCTTCTGGTCGGCCTTGGATGTTAGGAGAGATGGGTTTTCCATTCCTGGATAGACATTCCCCATTGCTTCACCTGGGTCTTCTTCCTTCTCTTCTTCTCTTCTCATGCTTTGTACTTCTTTTGGAAACCTTTTGGTTTCCCACTTCGCTTTTGGTCTTTGACCTCTTCTCTTGCTTTGTACTTCTTTTATAAGCCTTTTTGGTTCCCACTTTGTATGTGTGATGTCCCCTTTTTGGGCAAAGGGAACTTGCAACAACTTCAACACAAATCAAACCAAGAAGGATTAGATCCTTTTGATTCAACCTCAAATAACCCAATGTCGGCTAATTACAACCCAAAATGGGGTTGGAAGTAGCCAAGGTGATGGGTGAGATGGGAGAATCAATTGGAATTCACACCTTTTCCAGATCTGATTTTTATAACAATTATTAAATAAAAGAGCTTGCAGACAACTGAAAACTTCTAAAATTCATAACTCTCTTGATACTCAATTTTTTTGCATGAAACAAAGTGCACAATAAACTTGGGATTTTTCCCTTTCCAATGAACTAGAGATCAGATTTTTCTGAGCACTAAAACCCCTTCAAAATAACACTTAAAATTCCAGATCTGGGTGCTAAGGTTAGAAAAAATTAATAAAATATTTCCAGCACTTTTCCCGGCCTCCAAACACACACACAAAGAAACTCCTTGCTCAGAAATAAAAGATAAACAAATCAGATTTGCAGATCTTGTTTTATGATCACCAAAAACATGCCAAATAATTCTGGAAATTATTTAAAAAAACCCTGTCTGCAACATAACTTCAAAAATTCATATATTTTGCTAGAGAAGTCAAAATGAGCTAAAAATTTGGATCTTGGGCCACAAAATATGAAGATTAATATTCCAAAATTAGTTTTTGCACAACAAACAAGAAACCCTAATTTTTCCCTAAAAAGTAGACCACCCAACACATTTAGGGCATCAAATCATCTCCAATTTTTTTGAAATTAATTGCAAAACACAACAGATCTGAAAACCAACAAGTATACTCCCAAATCATGCAACAATAACCAGATTTGCACCATAAATAAATGCACTAGGGTTAGGAACACTTTCCCAATCAATTCGCCACACAATAGATGCAACATACACACAAATGGATCCTTATCAAAATCAGATTTACTTCAATTCCAAATCGAATGAGAGAGAGAGAGCACAATGAAGAGCTAGGGCATACATCCCATTTCTCCAAGCATGGAGTGATATCAAATGATCAAATCAACATACCCACTAAAGGTCATGCAACCTCCTTTTATAGAATTAAGGGGTGCAACATTCAAAATGACCGACCTTTCCCTTTTGGAGGAAAACCACTAAAACTTAAATTAAAAATATAAAAAGACCCACTTAAGTGCACTTTATTATTTTTAATTAAATAATAAAGAAGTAACTAGCCTATGTGCACTTTTTAAACTAACTAAAGACTCCTTGTAGCGCGAGGCATACCAAGGGCTACAATGTAGACAACAAGACACCTTAGGACCATCTTCAAGCTCCCTCCTCGAACCCATGAAGAGAGAAAATGGGTTGAGGGTCTTTAGTTCTTCCATTTTAAAAATGTCCCGAGAAGGGGACATTACAGTATGGACACATTACAGTATGGACACATTTGTACTCTGCAGTCCCTTTGACCTACTTTTGTGGTCATTTGTTGGACATTAATATAATTATCTTATCTTATCTGGCTGCACATTTGCATTTTAGCTAAATATTCACCCTTTTTTGGACACTTAAGCAACATTTGTGTTAAGAAAAGATAAAATGTGCCCAATAAGTTAGATTCCTCTAATCTAAAAATTCCGATTTCTTAAGTCAATGTTGTCTTTAGGTTATACATGTCCCGGGTCCATAGCAGTTTTATGTTTTTGTGGGATTAGGTTTTCATGAATTCAACCTTGAGGCAAGTACTTGTCTTAGATGCTTTGTACTCTGTTATCAAAACATGGACTTCACCAATTTTGTGTTAGTTTTTACAACTGAAATACAAGCAAGTAAAGAGCAAGAGTATGCTTCCAGCAAAACATCAAAGAATTAAAGCAAGAGACTAAATTCCTCTATGCTCACCGGGTAATAATTTCCAGCAATCTCTTCATGGACATCCAATTCCCATTCATTTCTGTAATTTCTCACCTGCAATGAGTGGCTCACAAACATGGAATTAATGATTATACTTCAACTTTCTGCTTTCTATTGAAGCCTCATTAAAAGAACTACAGAGCACTGCTTGAAAATCAAATGGCTGATAGACCTCAATTATAGTCTAGAAAGGAAGACAAAGAAAATATGTTTGTATCCACAGTTTACTAAAACACATCAAATGGGGACCGAAAATTCCCACGATACCATATACAGGCAAGGAGTGCAGTATCTCTGTCACGAGATCAGAAATCTAGTTTACTCTGCAATACACTCAAGTAAGTGAGCAATTCATCAAGTAAAATTAGGAATTGATGCCTTCCTCAGCTTTCTGAACAAAAATTACACTAACAAGTAATTTAACTGCCCTTAGATGACCATTTTATAATTATTTCTGTATGTACCATGTCTAACTTAGGAGTCAACTGCATTCATATGTTGTTCAAGTTGATTCCTAGCATTTTCTGTGTAGGAAAATGTGCTTCTGATTGTTAGAATCAGTCTCCCACTTTATGATCTTGCAAGAGTGGTTGAATCAGCCACTTCTGTCAGTATCTAAGTCTGGCAAACTTGCAGTTATGGAATGTGAAATGAATTGCTTGAGTTGGAACAAAGCTTGTCAAAGTTGTAGCAGGAAGTTCCATGAATAAATGTGTTTCATGTCCAAGATGTCAAAAAAGGGTGATATAACTATAAAAGATCATTGAGGGGGAGCAGTGGGGGAGCTTATACTTTGTTGATAATCATTAGGTTCAAATGATAGCTGTACGCTGAGGAGATATATGTTGCTTACTAATCATCCCAAATGACTAGGGTGGATAGAAACTCTCATTTCATGGTAGTCTAGAGTGAATAAGGTTGGCAATGAAGCTCCTTGCTCTGGACTCACAAGTTCAAGTTAAGTGATTGAGTCCAATAGATATTCCAAGTTTACTGTGCATTGAAATTCATATTGACTTACACTGTAGATATGACTGTGGTAACAAGTATGCCAATGGTTAGATTCTCTAACCCAACAATGCATGTCACCTGTAACATCATCTGAGAGTGAACTGAGACCATTTACAGTGCACCTGCAAGAAATTCGGAAATATTTTGTTATTTATCTAAATAGTTTTGACTCGATCTACATTGACACATATTTCATGAGTAGTGGTTTACAAGAATGGTTCATAAGGCACAACAGTTGCTGAAGGTTTTGCAAATGGGGTAACAAGCTAAGTGGACTTGATTGTGGGGAAAATCCTTGGATAAGTGTGCTTGAGCCGTGGTCATAGGCAGGGTGGCCCCTCAGGAAGTCCCGGTGCATCATCCCTATGAGCATCACCTAGATGCAATGACTGCCAACTGGACCATTCATGTTCATAAAATATGGGAACCACTTCTCTTGAAATATTGGTCTATATAGACTGAATCGAAGCTTCACAGCTGAATGCCGATAAATTATATTACAAATTTCTTATTAGTTTAGATGGTAATAATCAACATGGTTGAACAATGTTCTAAAAGTGTCAAACTGTGTAGCTACAATGGGGCACAGCTCTTCAAGCAGTATACAGATGGAATGTTTGACGTGTTCTTAGCCATGCATCTTCATTATTTGATATCATGAATATGTATGAAAAGGTAAATAACATTGAATGTTATACTGGTGGTAAAAGATGAATCCAGATGTATTTGGGTATTTCTTGCTTGTATAGTGATAGTTAGATTGAAAGTTACTCTTGTGTTGATAATTTTTATGCTAATTGTTGGGTGGAAACACAATCCTCATGTTTGTAATTCCCAGATGATTGTAAATTTATAAAAAAATTGTTTTCTTTTTGTTTCGCAGATGAGCGTCGATACTGTCATGTTGATTATGATATTGGCTTTTCTGGAAAATAACAACCCTCCTTGTGAGGGAGTTCTAAAGTGTAAACAGATAAAAGTGAAATTCTTCGTGCCTTGCACTCATGTTTTGTATTTGAGTGAAGTATAGGAGAAATACCAAGGTTACTAGGTGCTCATATATGGCTATGGTTGGATGTCCAAGCCGAGAATGCAGGGTGTCACTCGTACAACCATAACAGATTTGAGAACTTCAGCTGTGTGCCTCTTAGAACTATTTTATCATTATTATGAATAACCTTGTTTGAGCAGGCTATGTAGGTCCAAATTTGCAAATAAATTGTGATAACATTTTTATAAATATTTGGATAAATTCCTTATGAACGATTCTCTAAGTTATGAATGTGTAAAGGGAATTCCCTACATATGCATGTTAGGGCACATGTTTTCTTTGAAGGTTCGCGGTTTAAGAGCCTATAACATCCCTCCACTTCCCAGCACAGTGTCTAGTATATCCTGTCCGAACTTTAGAAGGAAGACATCATGAAAGTTACCATATTTTACAGGATGCTCGTTGCTATTCCAACAAATTTAAAACAAATACATTCCATAGCCCATTCCATGGGGTCAAAATGGATCCCAATATTCCATGACATGACCTAATCTCCAAACTTCAAAGCAAGCACAATTTCATGGCTCTGATATGGTGAAAGGAAACAAAATCTATAGTAAAATTTATATCTGTTAATGTAATTTCTTAACATTTTTAGATGAAGACATTAGTACCAAGGCATATTCCATAGCAGTACCAATGAAATAATCAGTATGACTTACTCTCTTTAGGAAATCCCGTCCATTGGAATCTGTAAAAAATTCTTTGTCGGATGAAATGTTTGTCATGAATCGTGTTACTACCTCCTTCCCTAGATTGTCGTCAATTGGAATCGGCCCAATCTACAAATCATGAAATTTGCAAAGGCAAGTTGAGTAAGCAACAATTGAACTAGAAAGAAAGAACTCCTCAACTTCATACCCTACAAAAATGTAATTGTAATTGTAATTGACAAGTTATCTAATTGAAGGATTACAACCATTCAAATAAAATAAAACACAGAAGTATTAGAAATTTAAAGAACAATAAAGAAGTAAATGGGTAATATATCACATCATGGGTTTGGTAAAGATTGCTCTGATAGAAAAAATAATGCCAGAATTTTGGGTGCAATAAAAAACTCTCCTTTTCAAAGCTTCAAGGAGATCTTAGACAGATTCTTGATAAAGATTTGCATTAATGTTTGTTACTAATATGTGTGCTTTTGTTCATACTGCCCAGGTCTGGACTAATAGTTTCCATGCCTGGCACAGTCGAATATGTACATTTTGATCTTGCTATAATATAAATTTTATCCGGTTTTAAAACAAAAAAAAAAAAACAAAACTTTCCTTTTCAAGTTTCAAGGATGAAAGAATACACATCCAAATTCAGATGAATATATTGTGATTTCAAACATATGGAGCTACTTTCTGTCCTCTTTTAGAATTTTCATTAGAAGCATAGTTGTATATAAAATTTAAGAAATATACTAACAACTCTTCTGCTGTCATGTTATTGGATTTACATATATATTCACATAAGGTACAATCAAAATCATTACAGGTGATGATCAGGCACAGTTCACGTCAATAATTGAATATAACTCTAGGTACATAAGCGATTAAAAATCACAAAGACAACCTAGATCTATTATTGATGAAACACCAATTCCATTGGCAACCGGCTTATTAGTCCAATGGAAATAAGGGCATTACATGCATTCTGTTCATTGATATATTCACATGAAGGTCTCTGACAATAAATATAAGCTAGACGACAGGAATGTTCTATTTTCTGGTGATACATAAATAACCAATATGTCAAGGCACATTTGATGGTATGATGGTATGGCACATCATCCCTCACACAAAGCAGTTTTATACACTTCTAGCTAAACCAAAATTCCCAATCCCCATGCATAAAAGACTTTGGCTTGATAGGGAGCCATGTGTTTCCAACATCACATTTGAGAACTCAACAACATGTTCTCTCACAAACCACTATCATCCTTCCACAATATAGAATCTTGACTCTTAACATCTTGTACTATCACATGTCGTGTATAGACATATTCAATATAGCCACTTCCTGTATGAGTATGCATTACCTGATATTTGGTTATACTCTTGGAAATCTAATTATTTAGGAGGAATGAGGAGTCCACATAGGAAATCACTAATTCTCCCATCTTGCATTTTGATACATTCATTATTTCACTCACATGGAAAACGTTTGCTTAAATTGAATATGATGATTAGGTGTCATAAGTCATTACCTTATAAGGTTCCAAGGAAGGAGGGGCTACTAAGTCAACTTGGCTACCAATCATCTTCCTACAAGCTCTCACTCCATGATGAAAGACAATACTCTACACTCAAGAAGTTTTCCCACCCCATAATTTATCAAAAACATTCAAAGGTGTTATGGGAGACAAAAGACTTAAAACCTTCACAAGGCTTGAAGAGAGTATGTGACCAATGGGGTCCCTAGCCACTTGGTTATCTCATCACAATATCCCTTGTCCTTATTATTTAATCATCATAATTTGTCAAAGCGAGAGGTGTCCATCATCTCCGATGAGTTGGCAGGATTATGTGTCACTTTAGATTTTAAAATATGACCCAATAGAGATGGTATAAAATTTGCAACAGTTAGCGAAGATCACTTATTGATAGGGTGATGTTCCTCTACGTTTGAGAGGGGCAGTTCCCTTGTATGATGGGGTTTTTGTATTTTTGGTGCTTTAAACCGAAAAGCACTTTGCCAACAAAAATGGGAAGGAGAATGAAAGGAGATAGGAGAGAACAAAGTTGGAAGGAGAACCCCGACAGAAGCTAGAATCAGAGATTTTCCCGGATAACTCGAGGTAAATAAAAAGCTAGAACTCTCTCATTCTCGCACATGAAGGAATAGAATACAATAACAGAAGTGAATAATAACAACAAGAAACACAAAGTCTTCACAACCCTTGAACCGTATAGATATGGCACAAAGTCCATGTACCAAAACATTCAACACAAAGTCTTAGTATCGAGCATCACATACAAGGGAGAAAATCAGCGTTTATAGCATTCAATTATAATATAGTTAGCGAGTTTAATGATCGAGAAACATAAACACTAGAGGAGAAATGAAAACATCAACATTGGATTATGCATACATACATACATACATACATACTTGCTGGCTAGATTTTCTGCACAACTAAAAACCTAGGTAGTCATGAGATAAATCTCCCTCATTTAATGGTGAGGCTCCCGTGTAAGATGTTTATCAATCTGGTAAGTATGAATCCTAATAACTATTTGCGGGGTTTTACTTTAATTACAAATCTCATGAACCATAGCTTAGCAATTCTGTAGCAAGTAAGCAATTGTTTATGAAGTATTTTCAGAAGGGGGAAATAATGGAATTTGGGAAAGAAGAAAGGAAGATATGTAATTCAACCAATAGTTTACAAAGTTGGTTTCATACACATGGATTAAATAAACAAGTAGATCTCACAATATTTAGAAGTAAAGGAAAAGAAAAGATTCTAATCTAAATCTCAAATAACACAAAGTTTATCTAAAGATCCACACAAAAGTAAGAAGAAAATGCACCGTGGACACAAAGTTCTCCGGAAATCTGCCTTTATTCAATTCCTCAGCTTTCACAAAAATGACATCAAGGGCTACAACACAAAGTCTGGAACTCAAGAATGTTGATTAACAAATTGTCATTTTTAACCCCGTAGGCTCTTCCTCTATTTATAGCCAATTACCTAAGTTTTACTTGAAGTAACGACTTTTAAAGCCAATTACCTAAGTTTTACAATTTAATTGATTACTCAATTACTTTGTCGGAGAAAATAAGAGAAAGAAAAAGAAGTTATTCCAGCTGCAACACTCTCCGTTTTGTCCTTCCTCCATACTTTGCATGTTGATCCAATATGCATTGTACTTCTGCTTCATCTATTTTAGCAATGAATGATCTGAATGATATCTTTGCCTTGAATCTGAGATGCTTTTTCTCCCATATGTTGTTGAATTTTTGCCTTTGATTCTCACCAAATTGGATCTGGAAGCAGTTGGCTGTGATTTGCTTGTGGGTGTTGCCTCGACTGTCTTCTCCTCTCCTCTTATCCTTGAAGCTTTTGCAGTTCTTCTCTAGCACGTGCAGTTTTTCTCTAATACATGCACTAATAAGATGCTTGTCGTAAACAATTCAGACAAAACTCATCACCTTTTATTTTTAATTGCATATGAGCAATTTTAAATTCTGGAAAGTACTCGGTTGTAGAAAAATACAAGTAAATTCAATGAAGGCTTCAACTAGAAGATTGAGAGCACATGCACAAGCTCTTGAAAGGAATTTTCCATGCAATGACTTCTACATGGACTGCATTAGAAACAAGAGAATGAATTTTTGCGGAAGCCTTTGCAATTATGAGAGTTGGATCTATTTCTTTCTTTGATTCTGAAGATATATTCAATGTATCAGACATTGACTTCTGCTTTCTTCACCAATATGGGCATAAATGAAGTATTCTTGCAAATAATTTAGACAAGTATGAAGTCCATAGCATGAATATCAAATTTCTTCACTGAGATTTGATTATAAAGCATGCTGCCCTCTATTTTTAGACTTTGCTTGAATGCCAAGCAAACTAAAAATATTATTTAATTCACCCGTGCACTCACATCAACATGCAGATAGCTAGAATAATAAAAAGGAAGCCTTTCCAACCCTAGGTGCCAAAACTGGATGCTTCGACAATTAAAAGAAGTCAGCTTTTAGGCATTTAATAATGCAAGGATGGGTCACACTTTTTGGCTATAAGCCAAGGGAAAAATACAAGGGGCAGGCAGGTAAAATTTACCCTGCCTGCTAGGGTCCAATTCTCCGCTTTTCACTTAAGTTGCTTTTGAGGGAAAAACATAAGCAACAGGCAGGTAAAATTTTACCTTGCCTGCTAGGGTCTAATTCTCCGCTTTTCACTTAAGTTGCTTTTGAGGGAAAACATAAGCAGTAGGCAGGTAAAATTTTACCTTGCTTGCTAGGGTCTAATTCTTCGCTTTTCACTTAAGTTGCTTTTCGTTAAACGCTGACCCAACAGGCAGGCAAAAGTGCGACTTGCTTTGGATTTGACTTCCCATATTTGGCGTGGACATTCAAGTTGAAGGGCAGCTTTGAAAATTGCGACGGCATGAAGACTGCATTTCTTTCCATTTTTGGATTTTCGGTGAAGAAAACACAAGGAGAGAATAAAATTTGCCATTTTTGGAAAGGGTTCGGGAAGATCTAGCAACAAAAACTTGCAAGTGCCATAACTTTCACTTCGTGGCTCCGTTTTAGGTGTTGTTTTTTCTAAAAGTGCATATTTTCTCGAGCTCTACACACTGGTGGCAGTATTTTTCTTATTTTCATAAAATCCATTATTGCACCTTTTGGGACCAAGCAACCTCTTGTAATCTCCTGAAGGAATCCTGAGCTCTGGTCACCTTTAGACAAATTAATTAGCAATTAAAAAGACTGGAAAGCTTTTCAAAACCCTAGGCCCGGGAAAAAGGTATGGCAGGAAGAATGAATAGGCTACGGGGATTGCGCGATGAAAAACGGAGAAAAACCAAAACGCGAAGAAATAAAAAGCGAAAAACCTGCGCGGAAGTTACGACAATTGCTTGAAAATAACTTTTAGCCGATTGGTTGGTCAGTAAAAACTCTTCCCTAGTGAACACTCCATTGAGAGGCGGAAGCAATACTAGTGTGAAAATCCTCAGTAGGGTTCAACTGCAACACAATTTATTTTTAAATAGAACTTTATTTATTTAATAAATAAATAAATAAAATTCTCTCAGACAAAACCTAGCGAAGGGATAGAGTGAGTTTTGGCATGTGGGTATTTGTCGAATTTGGCTTTTATGACTCTTTGGGGATACCTTAGAGTAATGCAAACAACTGCAGCAAAACAAACACAAAATGACCCATTACTTTGAAAAGAACGAATATTTTTAAAAGGGTAGTCCTAGATTTTAGGGTGAAATCTCGGGTACACACATACATACATACATACATACATACGTGTATATATATATTCATGGAAACTAAAGAGGATATGTAGATGAAGTTACAACAAACTCTCCAATATACATTGAGAAAAGAGAGAACTAGACCCTTCTGATGGAAATGCCACCCATAATTATATTTTTAGCCATAACCACCTTGTAATTGCCCTTTTTAGGGAAACCCAAGAAATAAGCAAGGAGCTGAGATGTAAAACTTAAAAATCAGATCAGAGGGCTGCTGTAGATGACTGATATAAACTCTGCAACCTGTAAATTATGCCCTTCCTAGGGCAGCGACCTCCTTGGAAAAGTTAAACCCTTCAAAGGTGGGTTAAACCTTGTTAACACACTTTGATTCTTATGCCAAAAATATTAAGAAACCCTCAACAAACACAATCAACTATTAGAAATCAGAATTGAGCTTGGAAATAATTAATTTTGGAAACCCTTAACCAACGAACTTCAACAAGCTTGGAAAAATAGTAAATCACCTCCAAAATTCACAAAACTTGGGATCTTGGGGTTTAAAAATATGACGAATGCAAATATCAAATCAGCTTGCCCAAACATCCACCAAAACATGCCAAACCTGCCTTTCAAGCAATTCATCTATCTTGGAAATGCCCTAAAAACCATGTAAGATCACTCCAAATATATTCTGAAATCATTATTCAAGCTCAACAATCAATTGGTGAAGTAATTATAATTTTTGGAAGCCTAGGAATGCTTGAATGAATTTCCTTCAAACCCTAGTTATTGCAGAAATAAATAAATATATTCAGATCTGATTGTACTATTCCCTTTTAGGACAAGTTAGGAATTAACATAAATCTGATCACACACAGCTGAAAAATAATTAATATTCAAACCCCAACTGCTGCAATTTTCAAAAATTTATAACTTTGGCTAGAGAAGTCCAAATGGAGATTCCGACATGAACGGTGGTGATTGCAATCAGCATGTTGGATGTAGGTAACAGATGGGAGAAACACAAAGCAAATTGCGTGAGCATAATGAACAACCGATATATGAAGAAGCTCTAGGTCTCCATCAAAGTTCCCAAGAACTCTTCCGCGATCCAACTTGGTGCAGGAGGTGGATGATATCACTAAATTGCTTTGCAGGATAAGTGGAGAAGCCAATACTCACAACTTTCGCTCATGGATGTATGCTTTCGTGAGGACTATCGAGATCAATAGAGCTGATTCGATAATCAATTGGGCAGAGATCATCGGTGAGCAACTTCGGAGTGTGAGGCGGACTTACAACTTCAAAATGACTTCATACCTGGTATATGCAGCAGCCTCGCAGGGTATATTTTCCAAGCTGGATAGACGAGGCGTACTGGCGAAAGATCCTATCTTTGATTGCTATCCACAATTGATAGTTCTGAGTGCCACAAAGATTACAAAGTGGTCAACGATGGGTTCTTCTATGAATTCATCTGCAAACTAAATGGTGATCTGAAGACCAACAGGGTGAGAAAAGAAGCTTGGGAAGCTGTATCTCAGCATGGCTGCATTTTCATCCAGTTTGCAGACTTCACCTATCTCAGGGTGACTGGCTTTTCGGGAGAACCAGTAAAGTTGCCGAGGTATCCAAACGACAAGTGGGTCGTGTCGGAGTTGTGCAGATAGCTCGTGGAGATGCATGACTTACAATCAAAGCGGAACATGTTTACGGGTTTCTTTCCCGATCCACATAGGTTATTACAGCTGCGTCAAAGCATCCACAAAGCTAGAGGAGTTGAAGCTAAATTGTTTTGAGTATGAGCCTGAGTTCTTCCCAGCACGGCTAAACTTTGACCCATATGGAGTAGTGAAGAAGACAATATCCCAGGATTACTCACATGTGCCTTCGTTGGAGGACTTCTGGATGAAGTGTAGGAATGAGTATGAAGTTAGAAAGAAAGACTTCAGCAGGTTATCGGTGCAACAAGTGTCTGATTATGGTTTGGCATGGATACCTGTAGATCTCGCTGATGATGGGCATGTGATACTTGACTTGTATCATCAAATGGGAGGAGATAGAGCTGCTCTTTAGGAAAACATTGGTGGCTGCTAGACGATTGAAGAAAGATCTTCCGCAGTTCTGGTTAACACTTCGAACTAGTTCTGACAAAAGGGGTATTGCCTAGATGAAGCTTTGATGAATCAGATCATAGGCAACTTTACCACGGGAGATTCCAGCAAAAGAAAGCACGAAGGTGAAAGCAACAGAAGGCCGAAAAAGCTTAAAGTTCACAAGAAGTCTCACATACAGGAGAAGGCCAAATCTACGGCTATCGTTCCAGTTCCAGCTTCTCCAACATCAACTCATAGCACTTCAGCAGCCCCAAAACCTCAGAGAGATCTTGTTGTTCCTCCTTTGAATCCAGCGTCATTTGTATTTTCTCCTCGACCACTCAGGTCTTCACCTATCCATGCGGAGAAGTTGAAAGCACAGATGGCGGAGTTTGAAAAGGCATTATCTTTGGATAATTCAGAGGGTAGCAGTCATAACACGGTGGCAAATTTTGATAGAGCGGAGTCAGAGCATGAGATGGTGGTGCACTCGGCGGCTTCTCATTCCCCAAGAAGCAACTTTTCATCATGGTTAGCTTTGCAGACAATCCCAGAATCCAGAGAGGAGATCAATCTGGAAGAACACGACTTTCAGCTGCTCCTGAGTTTGGGAGGAAGAGATAGAAGACCTAAAGTTGCCAAAATGACTTCTAGGTTGATTATTGAGGAATCGGGACAAAGTTCGTTGAGTTATTTGTTCCAGCAGAAGGAAAGCACAAGGGAGAGCTCACGGCAGCTGATATAGTAGTGACCAAAGTGCCAATAGGTCAAACTACCACAAAAGGATTAAAGTAGGATACACAGACGCTAATGAACGCTTTATTCCTTAAGCTTGACAAAGAGAAGGCTGAGAGATCCAAGCTTCAGAAGCAGGTGTTCTAGTTGTGTGAGATCATTGCTAAGGTTTCCAAACCTTCCTCTTAGCCCATTTTAGCACATGAGCAGGTGAGTAATCATCTGATGTAGGAGGTGGAAGATGCAGGGGATCAAGTCAAAGCTATTGCCCACTGAAGGAGCAAATCATTCACCAGGCTTTAGAGCAATTCGAACCAATACCGACTGAATTAGAGAACATGCACGGGCAGTGTCTCAACTAAAGGATTTGATGACACAGATAAAAGATGAGAACATAGTGGCTGAAAGTCATCTGGATACTTTGGCTAAGATACACTCGTTGCCAAAGGATGTGTTGATTGCAGAAACAGTTGTGCCTGGCGGATTGGTGGAAAAGGGGAAGTAGTTAGAGATTTCAGTTTCCTTCCGTAGAGATCCTCAAGCTCATGCTAAAGAGGATGCAGTTGCTGGAGAGTAAGATGGGAGAAGTGCCGGAGCGCATCCCGGATGAATTACACCGCTTCCCATGAGGAATTTATGTTGGTTATGCGGAAAGAAGTTCATGAAGCCACCATACCTTTCATGATGGATTCGATTGGTAGACTCATAAAGCTTCAGGCAGATATTGAGGGATATGGGCCTGGTTTAGAGAAAGTGAAGGCTAACGTTGTTGTTTTTCTAGAGGGTTGTTACAGTTCATAACCGAGAGAGATGTTATTGTTAAAACAGATGGGAAGATGTTGAATTACATGTTTGACAAGTATATTCAATATCGGAACAAGAATAAAGTATAAGTGTTACAAATCGACAAATCTTTTTCTTCTCTTATTTCTTATGTTCCCAGGATGAAAATGTAAAATTAAAGCTATTGGTTGAAAAAACCATTACTTTAAGTTATGTGGGAAGATTATTTAAGATAGGTGACAGATGTGCACAATTTTGACTTAGACTCCTGATGCATGTCACTAAGAGAGGAATTTTAGGAAGATGACTGCCAAATGTTCCCTTTACTACTTCTTCATGTTCTAGTTCGATTAGAGTTTCCCATTTGTAATTTCCCCTCTACACACTATAAGTAATCAGCATTCTTGTGTTCCATACTTTGATCTCAAACCACTGATTTCTGCCAAGCAGAGGAATAAAGAAGAGATTTCCGGAGAACTTTGTGTCAACGGTGCATTTTGCTTTTTATTTTTTTTTCTATTCATAAACTTTTTGATCTAGATCTAGATCTGAAATTTTCCTTTGCTTTGAATTCTATGCTTAGTGATCTATTTATTTTAATCTATGTGCATGCAATCAACTCTGTAAACTATTGCTTGGGTTGCACATCCTCTCTACTTTCTCTTGTTTTCTATTATTTTCCTCTTTTGCAAATTTTTCCTTTCTTTTACAACAACTTACTTGTTGCGAAATTGTCTAGCTATGGTTCATGAGCTAAATAGTTAAAGTAATACCAATAAATAGATATTAGGGCATATAAGCTGACAAAATCTTACATGGAGCCTCACCGGTAAATGAAGGAGATTTATCTCATGATTTGCCTAGGTTTTTAGTCAAATGCAAAAATCTAGCCAACAAAGTACAATCATACATCATTAATAGGTGGAACAAAATGACCACCCCGCTACATCTCCTTGCCTTTTCTTTGAGTCCTAGATTCTACATTAGGGAGATCCTTTCTTTGTTAGGGAGGGTGTTACTACATATGGATGTTGAGTCAATAAATGGTATAAGTTGATGTTTTCTAAGCTCTTCCGTGATGTTGAGGTAAAAGACATGGTTATGACTGAGTTTACGGGTTTCATAGCCTCCACAAGTCATACCCATAACACTCTTTGAGAAAAATACAAGAAATATGGTTATTTTTGGTGATACCTCTTTGGCCAGGATCCATGTGTAATGTCCCCATTTCCAGCCAGATGGCCTAGGAGGATTTTCATCCATCTTGGCCTTGGTTATGCCCGAGGGCTAGTGACGTTGATGATTATTAGGTGTGGTTTGTACCTTCATTTAACTTATATGTTATGTTTTGGAGTTGGAAAAGTACTTTGAGGTGACTTAAGTGAAATAAGGTTGTGAGATGCTCCCTTAAGGTATTTTATGTTATATTTAGTCGATGACTTAAGTGATGGGTGCATATATGGTACTTTGTGTTCTAATTCTTCATTGGGGTCACTTAAGTGGACATTTTTGCATAGGCAAATCATTCTTCGGTGGTGAAAGATCGATCCCTAGCTTGCTATTTTTTTAGGGGCTTCATTCAGATCAGATTTTTAGTTCAGGGTTGCGAGTTTTCAGATTTCCAGGTGTTGATTCATATTTCTACAGACTTCCATGTCAAAGCATTTCCGGCTTTGGAGATAGCAATAGCAAAATTCTAGGAGGAATTCCGTGGTGTTTTTGGTTGTTCTCCTAAGGTGACGCCACCTTTGGAATTTTGTAGGTTGTTTTTGTTAGGGTTTGGTGCCTTTTTTGCGTTTTTCTAGGTTGGATCTATTTTATAAAATTTGCACTTGTTGCTATCCAAAATTTAGAAAATAATATGATCAATTTCAGTTGTTTGTAAAAACTAGGGTTTTAAGGCAGTTATGTATATAAAATAAATAAAATAAGATCATATATGGCTGTTAAAAAGTATTTCACAGTTTTTATTTTTCTCTATATTTTTCTACATCTTTTTAAGCTTCTGGGTATTGTTGGAAGTGAATATTTTTGAAGATATAAAATATTTTAGATTTTTGTACCTTGTTGTCTGGAAAAATCAGAATTACAGTCTGCAGATTTTTAACTAATTTCTGAGTTTTAAAGAGAGATCCAAAAGGATATTTCACCATGTACCTGCAATCTCTTATGAACAAAATCTTGTCATGAGTAATTTTTTAAAACTCTCTTTACTTTTTGTTTTAACTTTTAACTTTTCAAATTTTTTTTTGAGTTATTACTTGATAAATTTTAATTTTGCATTGACTTTTCTCAATAGATGGCGAGTTCATCTTCTTTCTGAACACAATTGGTGTAATGTCCCTTTTTCCCACTTGAATAGTTGAATACAGAAAGAAGGACAAGAAGATGTGTAATCCAACCAATAGTTTACAGAGTTGGTCTCATACACATAGATAAAACAAATAGATCTCACAATACAAAATCAAAGGAAAGGAAAGCTTCTAATCTAAATCTTAGATAATGCAAAGTTTATCTAAAGATCTACACAGAAGTAAGAAGCCAATGCACCGTTGACACAAAGTTCTCCAAAAATCTGCCTCTATTCAATTCCTCAGCTTTCAAAAAAGATATCAAGGGTTTCAACACAAAGTCTGGAACTCAAGAATACTGATTACAAATTTTCATCCTTTAACCCATAGGTTCTTCTTCTATTTATAGTGTATAGAAGGAAATTACAAATAGGAAAGCAATAACTGAACTGACACATGTGGAAGCTATAAAGAAAACAATCAGGCAATCTTTCCCCTGAAATTTCTCTCTACATGACATGCATCTGAAGACTAAATCAAAGCTTTGCATGTCTGCCACCTATTCTCAATTAAGGACCTTTTCAGATAACTAAAAGTAATGGCTTTTAACCAATTACTTTAGTTTTACAATTTTGTCCGAGAAAATAAGAATAAGAGAAAGAAGTGAAGAAGAAAGACAATATGCCGGCCGTCATACTCTACGCTTTTTCTTTGTTATTTGAATATACTTGTCAAACATGTGACTCAGTAACTTCCCATCTGCTTTAGCAACCACTTCTTTCTCAGTCTTAAACCACAACAATCCTCTGGACAAAGCAACAATGTTAGCCTTTACCTTTTCTAAACCAGGCCCATACCCCTCAATATTTGCATGAAGCTTTATGAGTCTGCCAATTGAATCTAACGTGAAAGGCATGACGGCTTCATCAATCCTCTTCTGCACAACCAGAATAAATTCCTCACAGAAGCTAGGCAATTCATCTGGAATGTTCTCTGGTACTTCCCCCATCTCGTTTTCCAGCAACTGCATCCTCTTCAGCATAAGCTTGAGGATCTCCATGCGGAAGGAAACTGCTATCTCTAACTGCTTCCCCTTTTCTATCAATCCATCAGGTACAATTTGCTCTGCAATTAGCACATCCTCTAGCAATGAATGTATCTTAGCTAAGGTATCCAGATGACTTTCAACAACTATGTTCTCATCTTCTATCCTTGTCATTAATTCCTTTAGCTGAGATAATGCCTTGTGCATATTCTCCAAGCCAGCTGGTATTCCCTCGAACTGCTCTGAAGCTTGGTGAATAATTTGCTCTTTCCATTGAGAAATAGATTTGACCTGGTTCCATGCATCTTCAATCTCTTCAACCAAACGACTGCATACGCGTTTCTACACTAACATGGGATGAGAAGAAGGTTTAGCAACCTTAGTGATGATCTCACATAACTGGGTGATTTACATCTGAAGCTTTTCTTTTTCTGCCTTCTCCTTGTCATGCGCTTAAGGAATAAAACGTCTATCAGTGTCCATGTATCTTGATTTAATCCTTCCATGGCGATTTTCCCCAATGGTACTTTAGTCACCGATATGTCTGCAATAGTTATTAGCTCTCCCTTCTGTTTCCCTTCAGCTGGAATTGATAATTCAGCGAACTTCTGCCCTGATTCTTCAATAATCAACCTTGAAGTTATTTTAGCAGCTTTAGACCTTTTGCCTCTACCTTCCAAGCTCATAAGCAGTTGCAAGTCTTCCTCTTCCAAGTTGATTTCTTCTCTAGCCTCTGGAACTGACTGCAAAGCCAACCAAGATGAGAAATTGCTCTTTGGGGAATGAGAAGTCACCGAATGTACCACCATCTCATGCTCCGACTCTGCTGCATCTGAATTCACCATAGTGTTATGGCTGCCCTCTTTTGAATTGTCCAAAGACAATGCTCTCTCGAACTCTGCCATTTGTGCTTTCAACTTCTCCGCAGGGGGAGGTGAAGATCTGGGTGGCTGAGGAACAAATACGAACGATGTTGGATTCAACGGTGGAATAATAACCTCCATTTGAGGTCCTGGAGCTGCGGAAGTGCTGTGAGTTGACACTAGAGAAGCTTCATCCAAATCGCCCTTTGGTATAATGGATGCGAGACTTGTCTTTTCCATCCGCTACTTGAGACTTCTTGTACACTTTGAGCTTCTCTGGCCTTCTGCTACTCTCACCTTCATGTTTTCTCTTGTTGGAATCCCCTGCAACAAAATTCCCTATGATTTGGTTCATCAAAGCCTCGTCCATGCAATACCCTTTGGTTAACAACCAATTTGAGGTGTTAACCAGAACTACGGAAGACCTTTCTTCAATTGTCTGACAACCGCCTACACTCTCTTGAAGAACAACTCTATCTCCTCCCATTTGATGGTATGTGTCAAGTACCACATGCCCATCATCTGCAAGATTTGTAGGTATCCATGCTAGACCAGAGTCAAAACCTCTTGTATAATAACCTGCCGAAAAATCTCCCTTTCTGACTTCGTATTCGCTCCTGCATTTCATCCAAAAGTCTTCAAGTGAAGGAACATGTGAGTATTCTTGGGAGACTGTCCTCTTTGCTATCCCATATGGGTCAAAGTTCATCCATGGTAGGAAGAACTTGCTCATACCTTAAGACATTCTTGCTTCAATTCCTTTGGCTTTATGGATGCTCTTGCTATAATGACCTTGCATAATGTGCACATAGGTTAGTTACTTTTATTTATTTAATTAAAAAATAAATAAAGTGCACATAGTCTTAGTATTAAATATTTTAATGAGAGTTTATGTTTTCCCTCCAAAAGGGAAAGGGAGGTCTTTATTGGATATTGCACCCCTTAGTTCTATAAAAGGGAGGTCGCATTTCCTTAGAGGGCATGTTGAATGATCATTTGATTTCACTCCATGCTTGGAGTATTGGGATGTATGCCCTAGTTCTTGCATTTTGCTCTCTCTCATTTGGAAACCATTGTTGAAGATATTGAAGATTTTATTGTTCTCTCCATTGGGATCTCTTGTGTTGGTGTTGGCGCATTTATTTGGATAAAAAATCTGCATGTTCTTGAATATTGTGAAGGGTTTTATGGTGCTTTTATTGCTGCTATTATTATTGGAATTATTTTAGCCATAGTGACTTGGTTTGGTGATGATTTGTTCATGTTTGGATGCCATAATTGCTAGATCTGCAAATCTGCTATATGTCATTAATTATTTCAGAGCAAAGGGCTAATTTTTGGTGTCTTTGGAGGCTAGGAGAGAGCTGGAAATTATTTAATTAATTTCCTCTAACCCTAACGACTTGAAATCAGTTTTCTGGGGCTGTTTTGGCTAGGTTTTATTGCTCAAAAAATTCAGATCCTTAATGCAATAGAAAACCCTAAATTTCTAGTTTATTTTGCATCTTGTTTCATAGAAAAACTCTAAGTATTGAAGGAGTTATGAATTTTCCAAGTTTCAGCTTGTCCTGGGAGCATTGTTATTGATTAATTGTTTATAAAATTCAGATCTGCAGTTTGGGGTCAATTTAATATTACATGTGATTGTAGAAATTAGGAGAAATAAGGAGAAGGTGATTTCATAATTTTTGGAGTAGATTTGGTGCCCTAAATGTGTTGGGCGACCTACTTTTTAGGTCAAAATTAGGGTTTCGTGTTGGCTGTACAAAATCTGGTTTTTGCATATTATTCTTCATATTTTTGTGGTCCAATATCCAAAATTTCAGCTCATTTGGACTTCTCTAGACAAAGATATGAATTTTAGAAAATTGCAGCAGTTGGGGTTTGAAAATTATTTATTTTCCAGCAGCATGTGATCAGATTTGTGTTAATTCCTAAACTTGTCCTAGAAGGGGACATTACAAAGTGGTATCAGAGCTTCCTTCCTCTATTCGTGTGGGTCATTTGTGGATGCAGGATTTGTATTTTCAGATTTGTATGCAGAGATAAGAGGCTCAGTGGAATCATGGAGTTAATGAGTGAAGGTGGGTTAAAAGAAAGGATCATCAGGGTTGGAAAGAAGCTTAAGCGTCCACACCATTCAGAAGATGCCTTGCTTAAGGACTTGTCAGAAGCAGCCTTTTATCCATGGTGAGACAATCAGATTATGAGTCTATGATTTTTGCAATGCATTCTTTGATAAGTCATTTGTCTAGACCCAAGTTTTTGAGACATGCAGATCCGGATGTGAGACTTGTAGTCACCACCTGTATGAGTGAAATTATGAGAATAACGGTTCCTAAACAGCCATACAGTGATAGCATCATGAGAGAGGTATTCCACTTGGTTGTGGGGAGTTTTCAAGGTTTGAATCAAATTGAGAGTTCTTCTTTTGCTAAAAGAGTTACAATTTTAGAAAATGTTGCTAAAGTTAGATCTTGTGCTCTAATGTTGGATCTTGAGTGTGACGGTCTTATTCTTAGAATGTTTGAGCAATTCCTTGATACTATGCATGAGGGTTATGGGGAAAAAGTCATTTCATCAATACAAGAAATTATGTCTCTTGTAATAAATGAAAGTGATGTTATTTCCGAGCCATTATTATCTATCTTGTTGACAGGATTAAGAACAGATAAGGAGAAATTTCCAGTTGCACATGGGTTATTTAAAAGGGTTGTAGAAAATTGTGAGGGAAAATTAAGGCCACATTTGGTGGAGGCACATATGGAGGTAAATAGTGATGATTCAGATTTTGATTCCTATGATACTAATATTGAGCATGTTGTTGATGAACATGAGCATGAGGAAAAATCAAATGTAAGAGAAGTGGTCCAACAACTTCATGAGACATTAAAAGGACAAGAAGAAAGGAGAGATGATGACATCATTATGGAAAGGTATAACAACTCTTATGCCAATTGTTTTTATGCATTTCCTTTGCCTAGTTTCTTACCACAAGGAGAAGAAATTATGGAGTCATTTTATAATTCCTTGGCTACTAATTATATGGAGAGGGACATGAAGATGGTACATGATAGGACAGCTATCTCCTATTTTGATATGAGTGGTGATTCATCACACAAGCAAGCATATGGAAATGTGAAAGCAAGCTCTAAGGGTAAAGAGGTAATGGAAGACAAATTTGGTACACATGTAAGTTTGCACTCTTTTGTTGATGGGGTTAAACTTGACATGAAGGATACTAATATGTACTTCATTTTTACCACTTCATATTGTATGTTTTGCACAAATCCATATTGGGGAATATTGGGTGAATTTGTGAAAGTTAGTTTGGGTCCTTTGAGGGAAACTACATTGGTTTGGCACCTTCTTGTTGGTTGGGTACATAAAGTTGATATTATCTTGAGCAAAAGTTCTGAATTATATATGACAAGCTTAAGCATTGGAAAGTGTGAGGGGACTTTAGAAGAAGAAAATGATGAACGAAAGAGCGCTGTCCTAAACTCAGAAATTCTGAGTTTTGTATATGATGGGAACAACCCAAGGTATGGTCTTTCTTATTTTATTTCTCCTAATATGTTGAGCTTTGATGGGTATGTTCATAAGCATGTTAGAGGGATGGATATGAGGCATATTGGTCATATTTTGATTGGTATTTTTGTTCCTAACACTTGGGTGCATGCGGAACATAATGGCAAAGGAGAAAGAGTGATTGATACTCTTTCCCACGGAGGTATGATAAACAGCCCACATAAATTCATTCCAAGGTATGAAGAGAGTGGATTATGGTTGCATACTTTTCTATCTCAGATTTGTACTTCTAATGAGAGGCATGCAAGTGACAAAGATAGAATGAGGAGTAGGAAATGCAAAATGGAGCAAAAAGACTCCTTGGGACAAGATCATGCACATGGGCACTCAAAGGTATGGGAACCAATGATCTTTTCAAAAGAAATCAGATCTGATTTTCTGATTTTTACAGCTGGTTTCATGTGTCCACGTGAAGTTTCAGATTTGAATATGGTGAATAAAGGTGTTGGCAAGCATGTCCTAACATTGGTGGACCCGGAAATCAATGGGAAGGGTACTTTTTTGAGTGGTAATAATAATTTTCAGTTTGAAGAACTTGTTAGGACAGCCCCTATAGATTTTGTTGTTCATTATTGTGATGGTACACTTGACATGAGCAAGAACAAGTTGTGTTACATATTGGTTTTCTCTCATTGCATGGTTTGCATTCACTTAGATGGAAAGTTGGCTAGAGTTGGGAGTGAATTTTCAGTCACTATGAAGACATTCTTCTCAACTAGTTTGTTGTTCCTTCACATTGGGATAAAAATTTTGAAGCATGATTACTGTTGTAACATCATTTTTATGATTGACATCACTATGACCAGCCTCCCTATCACTTCTATAATTCAGATTTTTGTCATGCATTTGATGATATGGTTGTTGGTGCTTGATTTTGGCTCATGGGTGAATACTTGGGGATGGAAACCAGCCATCCTAATTCTGATTTTTGAAGGAAGAATGCATGATTACAGCAGTGTTGGGAGCCACATAACAGATTTTGGGGACAACCCATACATGAGAAAGATTTGGGAGCTCTCCATGCCTTGGAGACATGAAGAAGAAACAGGAAAAGTGTTTCTCAACACTTGTTTTTCTAATGAGTTTGCTTCATGTGCAGGATTGAAGACATGTGATGGAAGATTGTTGTCCTATTCATTTCATGAGGGCATTTTTGAGTGGGCAGCCTTGGAGCTTAGCAAAGCTCATCCTATTGATGACTCTCTATGCCATATTGAGGACACCATCTCTTGGAGCACATGTTATGGAGCTGATGACCCATATTTTTGGGTTGACATAAGTGAAAGAAATTTGTTCTTTCCAACTCTTCGCCACTTGACAGGCACCGGATCGAGGCTTTGGATGCACCACCCCACATCTTCTCTTTGGGGCATGATGCATGGATCTATGAGCTTGCTATTGCTTGAGGGCAAGCAATTTCCGAGAGGGGAGGACTGTAATGTCCCCTTTTTCGAGACATTATTAATATTTATTTTTCATTTGCATTGTAACCCCTTGGCATGCCTAGCGCTACAAGTGGGAGTCTTTTTAGTTAGTTTAATGTGCACATAGGTTAGTTACTTTTATTTATTTAATTAAAAATAAATAAAGTGCACATAGTCTTAGTATTAAATATTTTAATGAGAGTTTATGTTTTCCCTCCAAAAGGGAAAGGGAGGTCTTTATTGGATATTGCACCCCTTAGTTCTATAAAAGGGAGGTCGCATTTCCTTAGAGGGCATGTTGAATGATCATTTGATTTCACTCCATGCTTGGAGTATTGGGATGTATGCCCTAGTTCTTGCATTTTGCTCTCTCTCATTTGGAAACCATTGTTGAAGATATTGAAGATTTTATTGTTCTCTCCATTGGGATCTCTTGTGTTGGTGTTGGCGCATTTATTTGGATAAAAAATCTGCATGTTCTTGAATATTGTGAAGGGTTTTATGGTGCTTTTATTGCTGTTGTTATTATTGGAATTATTTTAGCCATAGCGACTTGGTTTGGTGATGATTTGTTCATGTTTGGATGCCATAATTGCTAGATCTGCAAATCTGCTATATGTCATTAATTATTTCAGAGCAAAGGGCTAATTTTTGGTGTCTTTGGAGGCTAGGAGAGAGCTGGAAATTATTTAATTAATTTCCTCTAACCCTAGCGACTTGAAATCAGTTTTCTGGGGCTGTTTTGGCTAGGTTTTATTGCTCAGAAAATTCAGATCCTTAATGCAATAGAAAGCCCTAAATTTCTAGTTTATTTTGCATCTTGTTTCATAGAAAAACTCTAAGTATTGAAGGAGTTATGAATTTTCCAAGTTTCAGCTGTCCTGGGAGCATTGTTATTGATTAACTGTTGTTATAAAATTCAGATCTGCAGTTTGGGGTCAATTTAATATTACATGTGATTGTAGAAATTAGGAGAAATAAGGAGAAGGTGATTTCATAATTTTTGGAGTAGATTTGGTGCCCTAAATGTGTTGGGCGACCTACTTTTTAGGTCAAAATTAGGGTTTCGTGTTGGTTGTACAAAATCTGGTTTTTGCATATTATTCTTCATATTTTGTGTCCAATATCCAAAATTTCAGCTCATTTGGACTTCTCTAGACAAAGATATGAATTTAACTGCTGCCCTAAAATTTGAGACTTTGCTTGCATGCTAAGCAAACTAAAATATTATTTAATTCACCTAGGCACTTATACCAACATGCAGATGCTTAGAATAATAAAAATAAAGCTTCTTCAACCCTACGCGCCAAAACCGAAGCTTCTGGCAAATCGAAAATATTTTTAATGCAAAACGCTCATTCTTTTGGCACTAAAATCCTCCAGGGCAGAAAGCTCCATAAAAAAGAATTAATTATTTCTTCCTTATGGCGTCCCATGTTTATATAGCTAACTGCAATCTTATGCTATTTTTAATAATTGCTTCCTCTTATTTTTGGCAATTATTAATAATAAGCCATGTTCTTTCTCTCAATTTGGGCACCCAAGTTTGCATGCTTCTGCTTTTTTTTTTATGAAATTCTTTTATTTAGTTTTAGCATGCATCTTTCTCTTCTCTTTAGCTCATCAAGTTGCTTTGAGTTTCCTTCTATTTATGGCACCAAAATCCTCTAGGAATAACAATAATAAATATCATTTAATGCATGTAATTATGCCAAGGTGGGTCGCACTTTTTGGCTAGAGGGTGTGCTAAAAATAAGAAGTCAAAGTAATGGGAATTTTTACCTTGCCAAGCAGCTCCAAAAATCTCATCCTTCACTTAAGTGATTTGTCTTTAGTGATGGGAAAAAACAACTTGCTTTGTTTCAGGCAAGCATAAAATTCCCACTTGCTCACACTACAAAATTCCCACTGGCAACTTAAATCCTTCCCTTCCAAAAAGTGTGACTTGCATGCAATAGAGCTTCTTTCTCAAAAATGCGACTTGCATGGGTGAATAAACTTCCTTGATGGGAATTCTTACCCTACCAGGCTCTAAAATTCCCATTGGTACTTTAAGTGATTTATCCTTCATAATGGAAAAAAACAACTTCATATCAAGCCAGATCACAAAATTCCCACCAGCCACCTCCAAAATTCTCATTGGTGTCAGCTTAAAACTGATTTGTCTTTAGTGATGGGAAAAAACAACCTTCTAAGTAGGCATAAAATTCCCACCTTTGCCACTACCAAAATTCCCACTGACATCTTAAATCCATCCTTCCAAAAAGTGTGACTTGCATGGGAGAAGCTTATTTTGCTTAAATTCATCTTTTTTTGTCAGAAGTTAGCACACCATAATTAATTTCTTCCATTATCTGAGGCCATGGATGACTTCTAGAACTTCGGGAAAATAAACAGGTACACAAAAAATGAAGAACCGATCAAGGGAATTTTAACAGATACTAACCAATAGAAAATCGAAAACAAATACAAGAAATAAATAAAAGCGAAAAATGTTGCCGAAAGTTACTGAAACAATTGCTTTGCTTAGAATAACTTGTTCGTAAAAACTTTTCCCCAGAATACCCTTATTAGTGGCGGGAATAGTGGCATGAAAAATCTTAATAAGGGTTGAAAATAGTTTAAAAAAATCAATTCATATTAATAATTTATTTTAAAAAAACTTTATTTATTTAATAAATAATTAAATAAAATTCTTTTCCATAGACAAAACTGACGACCCTTTTCTTTGACACCAATGGGGATAAAAGAAAACCCTCATGTGTTGGTGCATTTTATCTTAGAAGAGCTAAAAGCCCTTTCTTAGAGGTTGAGTGAAGGACGAAAACCCTTCATCTTGACTTGGAATTGATGTATAAGGCTGATTTAAGGAGATATCTATCATTTTCAGATTGTTATTGGCTTCTTTCTAGTGGAGCGACCTACCTTGAGTAGGGTTTTGAGGGTTTGGTGAACATAAATTTGCATTTTCAGATCATAATCTCATTTGGCATATTTTATAAGGCCGAATCTCCATTTTGGTGATTTTTGGCAAGGGTTTGCTATTTTTCTAGCCCTTGGTTTTGGCTAGTCTGCTGCTGATTTTAAATAATTAATTCCAGCTGTGTAATTTGATATTTCATCCATCTTTTGATGTATTTGTGATTCATAAATATTGTCGTGGATAGAGTAATTATTTTGTGGCATTATTTGTTGATTTTCATGGTGAAAAGTGGACTTGAATTCCATAAATAGTTCATTGCCCTGGTAGTTTGCAGATTTCAGATTTATTTCAGTTGATTATAAAAATCAGATTTGGAGATCTTTGGTTTTGAGCTAATTTCCTATTTTTTCAGTTTTTTCCCGAAAGGGTCATTACAGTGGTATCAAAGCATGGATTCTCAAGACCTAGGGTTTCAATGGACAGATTGATGAAGGCTCAAGAAAGACTAGCAGTACCTTGGATTATCTTGCCTCTACCATGCAAAGCCTACAAGGAGGAAGGACATTCAAGGAAGAGCCTAGGGTTTCAAAGGTCAACAAGGTGGCAACTTGCTTTGAGGAATATCAAGCTCTTCCGGAGAAGATCCGTGATGCCCTAACCTTTTCAGAATTCATAAATTTGGAAACAAAAAGAGTGGGCATTGGAACTCGGTCCAAGCCTCGAGGCATGCACAAGGGTTTTGGGAAAATACCCTACCCTAGTGGAAAGAGCCCCATCTTGTTGGCAAAAGCAAGGAGTGGCTATGGAGTTGGTTGAAGAAGGGGCCAAAACCCCAAGTTCATTGGGAGATGATGGGCATGTTATTGCCCTAAGGACAAGAAAATGGATGATAAATTGCAGCAGTTGGTTATTGAGAAGGGGCAGCCCTTGGGAGGGTTAAAAACCTCCAATCCTCTTGCCACAATTGATCACTTGGATGGGTTTCCTAACAACACCTTGGTGACACAAGGGTTTGATGAACTAATGAAGCACGAGCCAAGGAAGAATGAAGTTGCAGCCCTTACTCCCATTCCTATTCCGGATATTCAACAATATGAGGTAATTTTGGATCATGGTTTGGTTAATACTAATTTTCTTTTAGCTCATGATGAATTTAGGCTTGAGCAAGTGGGAAAAAAGAAGGGAACCTTTGTCCGAATAGATATGAGGACAACAAGCTTGCTGGAATTTTTATAACAGCGGACAATAAAAGCCCATAATGATGAAGAATTGATTGGGTAAGAGCCACAGTATTCAAGGCCATGTGAAAAGGCATGGCAAAGAGAGAAATTCCAAGTCAAGCAGGCAAGCAATCAAGAATGGAGATAGTTCAAAAATGTCAAGATCATTTGATTGAAGAAACATGGAATGTTAGTGGGGAATTTCAGATTTGATGGTAAAGGGCACATACACACTCTCATATGGAGTTGATCATCAAAATCAGTTGATGAAATGTCTATGTGCATGGGCACAAGATAGAATTGAAGTGAGAAGATAACCCTCTTTCCAAGGCTATGGTATGTTTGTAAAGAGTAACCAATTCCTTTTTCCATTTGATTGGCCATATATCAGCTTGTTATACATGTGCCTTTTGGAAGAATAATTTGGGGTCACAATGATGAATGCCTTAAAAGATAACTTTGATAAGGTCATGGAGAGAGGAAGGAATTTCTCCATGAAAACCGAACAAGATGGTGGAGCTGCTGGACTGTTCCTAACAGCAGACAATGGGAGTTTGTTTGATGGATATCTCAGCCCAAGCAAGAAGCCAAGAGTTACCCAAGACAAGCACCAACAGCTTGGGAATGAATGCAAGGAAGAAATTATCCCATCCGGCAAGGAAATCATGTCAAGAAGGAATGTTGATTTAAACTCAGAATTTCTGAATGTTATGGGCAGCCCATGAATGAAGGTATTTCAATTTTTGCCTATGTATCATTTCAGATTTTCTACCATGGACGGATGGTTAGGAATACTCATGTTTCATGTATGTTGCATCCTCTTTTGTCACCACTGATTGAACACCTTTGTGCACATCATGCTTCATGGGGTAAGGAGGTAAGAAGTGTTGTTTTTTGCAAAGAACATATAGACACTTGGGCTCAATTTCTATGGTGTTCTCACAAATGGCATATAGGTGCTATGATGAGGCCTTCAAAGGGAAGAATATCTGATTTTAAAATCAGTATGAAAGAGAGCTCTATCATGAAGTGTGGGGGTCATAATGATGATCCTAACTTTTCATTTCTTATGTGGCTAACCCATGGATCCATAAAAATGGAAGAGTTGGGAGGATTGGGCAGCTCATGGCTCAAAGGGGTTTCAAATTCATTGCTCCCCAACATGCCAAAACAGTTCGCATTTTTAGAGAGGTATGATAACTATATTTCATTGCTCTACTCCATGTTATTGTTGGGTTTTTACTCTAATGTTCAGCCTATGCCAAGTAGAAGGAAGATAAGAAGTGAATGGTGTAGCCAAAGGTGCAAGGTATGTGATGCTTTCCTTAGAATGAAGCCAGCTGAAGTTACATTGGTTCATGGGATGCAATGGATTCAGTTTTTGGGAATCCGTGATAGCAAAGCAAGGGATACTACAGGTTCAAAGTCACCATGTTGGGCACTCTAAGGTATGGGAATCAAGTGTTTTTCACTTTCTACAAAGATAATCAGATCTGATTTTGTGATGTTTACATCTGATCTCATGAGAAATAGGGACAGTTCAAAGTTGTCTATGGCAAGCATGAGTATTGGCAACTCAGATTTGGCATTAGAAGATCCGGAAGTGAAAAGGAAAAGTACTTTCCAATGTGCTAATGGTGATTTGCTGATTGGGAAACTTGTTATAACAGCCACGGAAGGTAAGTTCATTGAAAGGTTCCATGTTTCTAGGTGTAATGAAATGATGACATCATGCATATGGTTAGGAAAAGAGATTATATGTTATGTCATGCATACCAATGGTATGATGGAGAACCAATGCTCACCATCTATGGAGCACTCTTTGAAGCCAAGTCATACACTTGAGAACAAGATTATAAGGGCAATCATCATTGTTGGGGCAGCAAGGTGTTTATTGTATAAAGTGGGTAAGCCATATGATTTCCTTGTTGATGTTGGCTTTCAAATGTTTTCTATACAACATTGCTTGGCACCCAATGAATTTATTCAAGGATCACTAGTGCATAGTAGTGTACATCTTGCCACGAAGTTGATCCGTGATCATCATTCACCAAGAATGGATTGGGGATTGAGCTACATACAGAATTTTGTGGCTGTGCACTTGAGTTATTTTCAGTTTGTTGAAGTTGGTGGTAAAGCTACAATCATTATAGGTCATTTCCAGCCCCTAGATTGCTATTTTTTGATTTGGTAAGGATTTTGAAGTATGACAGTTGCTGCCATGATTTTTTCACTGTTGTCATAAATTTTTCCAGCCCCCTTATCACTTCCACAGATGGGTTTCCAGCCATACAGTTGAAGGGATTGTTGTTGACAATTGATGTTGATTTATGCAAGGTTGTTTTGAGGTGGATTCCAGCCACTTTAATTCTGAATTTTGAGTGGAAAATGCATGACTGATTTCAGTATGTTGGGACAGCAATGATATACATTTTGGGAAAGCCATCATTTCCACAAGGCATAAGTGGATGAAGAAGGAAACACATTTTTCTCTAATATGTTTGTTTCATGTACAAAAAGAAGAACAATTGAGATTCATTTGGGATCCGGGTACTTGCAATTGCTTGAGGACAAGCAATTTTGGGAAGGGAGGACTGTAATGTCCCTTTTTTTCCCACTTGAGAGCTAATATTTGGTCTTCTTGCCATTCCTTCTCCATGGCAAAGAAGTGAAGAAGATGGAGGAGAACTCTATGCTTTTATTTGCATGTTTTTCTAATTTTTATATTTTCTTTTAGTTTTTGTTTTCCCCTCTATAATGAGGTCGGCTGGGTTTAATGACTTAATGGAAGCTAATGAAGGAAAAAAACATTTTAATGGCTCATTAGAGGTTGGCTTTCCTTTAAGCCTTGGCGCCAAAAGGAGGATATAAAAGAGAGATTAAGGCATCATTTGAGATCTAGACTTGGCGCATTTTATCTTACTTGGGCATTGTGAGCTAGTAGCTCCTTGTTCTTGCACTTGGGGACAAAAACCCTCATGTGTGTTGCCTAGAAGGACAAAAACCCTTCTAGAGGTTGAGTGAAGGACGAAAACCCTTCATCTTGACTTGGAATTGATGTATAAGGCAGATTTAAGGAGATATCTATCATTTTCATATTGTTATTGGCTTCTTTCTAGTGGAGCGACCTACCTTGAGTAGGGTTTTGATGTGGTTTGGTGAACATAAAGTTGCATTTTTAGATCATAATCTCATTTGGCATATTTTATAAGGCCGGAATCTCCATTTTGGTGATTTTTGGCAAGGGTTTGCTATTTTTCTAGCCCTCGGTTTGGCTAGTCTGTTGCTGATTTTAAATAATTAATTCCAGCTGTGTAAATTGATATTTCATCCATCTTTTGATGTATTTGTGATTCATAAATGCTGCCCTGGTAGTTTGCAGATTTCAGATTTATTTCAGTTGTTAATTATAAAAATCAGATTTGGAGATCTTTGATTTTGAGCTAATTTCCTATTTTTTCCTTTTGATCCTGGAAGGGTCATTACAATTGGTTTACATACAACTTCATCCGCTCACAAAAGTGCAACAAGTTGGCAGTGAAAAAGTTGGGGTGTTGGTGTTTATAGATTCCAATTTGCGCCTTCTATACCACAAGAAGACAAAGTGCAAGGGGCGAGACCTAGAGCATTGAGATATAGACCTAGAGAATGTTGACTTGGATGCTTCCATTTCTCACTTGTCATTACGTCACATGGATACCTCTATGGTGATTGCAAGACCCATTTGGGACATTTGTGACTTGTCATTTGGCGTAGACACTTGGCATTATATAAATTATCAATAGTGTTTTCTGAATAGAATTAAAGTGGAAGATCAAGATTTGTGGCTTGGGAATCCAAGTAATCATCTGTTATGCATGGATAAAGATAAACTGGGTTGGTGGATAAGGAAAACGTGGATTTGCTATAATGCCCGATTCAGGTCAGAATTGTGTTTTGCAATTTTCAGGCCTTCGAGAGTGGTTTTGGGGGTCAAACTTTGCTGAATGGAGCTCTGCACCCTTTCATCATGTTCTACACATTGGTACAATACCTGAATTCAGGTCAGAATTGTGTTTTGCAATTTTCAGGCCTTCAAGACTGTTTTTTGGGGTCAAACTTTCCTGAATGGAGCTATGCACCCTTTCATCATGTTCTACACATGCTAAGATTTCTGACATTTTTTAACAGAGTTGTTTCAAAGTCTGATTGGATCAAGAGATGTTATTGCCCGACAGTCTACCTGTCCCTATTGACACTGCAGTTGTGTGCTTAAGAATATGTAAATGATCATGATGTTATTGCCCATCAAACTAAGTGTCTCAGTTGGCACTGCAGTTGTGTACTTAATAATATGTAAATGATCCTCCACTTAAAACACAACAAAATCTATTGATGTAAAATTAAGGCACCAGCTCTTTTTTTAACTTTAACAAAGATCTCAAAATCCTTTTGACATGATGAGTTATTTCATATGATCATGATAGCATTTTAAAAACAGATGAGTTCCAAATGTGATCTAAAATGGATTGGTTCATATTCTTAAACATTTGCTATCTCCCTCACACTCAAACCAAGCACACTAACACTCAAAATCAGCAAGTTGAATACCAGAACCAAAATCACATGCTCTCACCCTCGCACTTAGACCAAGCACAGTAACGCTCACAATCAACAAGTTGAATACCATAACTGATTAGACAAAGAAGAGGCATACATGAAACATTCTAGTTCAGAAACAGAATTGGACCAAGCAAAGATCTTGGGGAATGTTGGACCCCTAAGAATCCCATGGTGGTTTTAGATAAAAGAAACGGGAACCTAATCACGGGTTTGGTCCCCATCAAACTCGTCAATCTAAAGCCACAAAAATCAAGGCAGCTTCAGCCCATGGCAAACTTGTAATGATGCATACTAACAGGCTCTGCACATGCCAAACCCATCCAGCTACGACAGAATCAAGAACTAGCCGCCTAGATAAAAGGAGATTCAATTCTTTTACTTGTCTGTTGAGTGCCATTTTTCAGTACGAGACTGTTAAATATTTTGAAACATAAATATTAGTGGGTTATGTAATTGATCATCTAGATTTGGTTCAACAGAGTGTAGAGAGTGTGTTTAGCAGTCTGTGCAGTGAATTCATTGTAGAGAGTGTGACGGTCATTGTAGAAGTGTTGTCATCATACAATGGACTTGTGATGCTCTGCATTTGAGCAATTGCTCGTAACCTTCGAAATGAGGTAGAGCTCCATCTTTCCTAGGGAATTCACCCACAAAGGATTTCTAAAATCTTATTCAGGGGGACGTATATGCTGCTGTTTACCTTCTTTGTGTTCTCCTAGTGCATTCCTTTCATGTTATTTTCAATTCCAGCACCAAGGAAAAATATTCCAACTGTATGTTACTTCATAAGCAAAGCACTTAGGAACAGCAGATTTTCATTTCATTTGTTTTTTATGGTTAGAATCCATTTTGGTGAATTTATCATTGGCATAGCTGAGCTAATCATTGATCAAAATGTGACGTGATAGAAAGAGTGATAAATGAAAAGTAAGAAGAAGCAAAGTTATAATAATATGGTATAGACAGAAATCAAATAGCGCAATTCACAATGACCATACCAAGAAATCAATTTCGACATCTTCTGCATCTTTATACAACCGAACTACCTGGATGAGTATCATTTCATTTTGTCAGATGTTTCCAGATATTTCTCTTGATGATTTATTAAAAAAAAATCCAATAATTTGAGCATGTGTGTGCATTTCAATATAAACATGACAAAACATTTCATGCCATGTTCAAGCAACAAGAAGAGGAGCAAAAGGAATTCTATGCAATACAACTCCAAGTAGCATGTTCTAATTAGAAAATAGATTCCTGTCCTTGCACATTGAGGAAAAATACAGAGAAATTGTTAGCCTAATAAGAATATATGGTAGTGAATGCCGTCTAATTTGTTGTTTAAGATGAATTTGGAATTCATAGAAGCGTCAATTAGTAGGCATAGCTAACAACCTTAGGGTTGTTGATGTACAGAAATTGGTATTTCTTTTCATAAAGTTGACATTTACTCAGCAAGTTAGCAGTATATGTTAGGTTTTAGATCTTAGGACAATAGGAGCTGCCAAAGGCATCTTTTTGTGTGTGCTTTGTTCCCCATGATTCTTGTTCAAAACCTTTAAGGAGACTTCTTGAAGAGGCAATGTTTCCTTGTACATCACTAACTACAGTAGGTCTGCAGAAGCCAATGATTCCGTCTTTGCTTGACTTCAAATCTCTTTATGTCGATGTGATTATTCTAGCAGTGACTTTAACAAATCCCACTTACTTTTCCTAAGGGTTTGTCAATCAGTTTTTCGACATGATCAATTTCTTTATAAATAGAAGCATTTAAGGTATGCTCTTCATTGACAATTTCATGAACTTGGGGTGTACGTCGATTGGAAATGCTTGGTTCCCAAGCTTTGTCAAAAGGTCAAAAGAAAAAGGTACCAATATTCAACAATATATAAGTAAATGAAAAGAATCCCTCAATGGGATTTGACAAGAGGGTCTCATACACCAAACTGGGTTTGGCTTGATGGTCACCTAAAAACAACTTTTACCTTATTGTGTTCCAAATATAAGCAAAGAATATAGCTTCAGAATATAGAGTAAAATACTAATAAATGAAAATATGTGAGGGAAGGAGCGATCAATGAGACTCCATAGCCCCATTGTTGATGGACAAGTGACTCATTTGGCCCTATCCCTTACCTATATGGTGGGGAGGGTCTGCATCAAGCGATCGAGTAGAGATAGGAAGGCACACATGCTTCCCCAAGGGTGGATTGCACTTGCAAATCCAATTGTAACAAAAGAGATCTCATACAATGGTGTCTATCTCTTGCATTAGGCTTTGATATTGTAGATAAGATAATACATTCTTTAGGGTTCTTCCCCTTGATGTAGTCAACCCCTAGAAACCCTAATTAACCCATGGACAACTTATGGCTTAACCATTCACAAACTCTTGACACCCAAATAGCATAAAAAAATAATACCAACCAAGAATAAACAATGTGTTTAGGTACACAACATGCCCTCCCCCTTATAGAGTTTTGACCTTAAAGCTAGATATCTCTAAAAGATTATATTATGATAATGGAACTCAAGAACTTTACCTCTACCAAAAGCTTTCCCTATCAAATACCACTAATTAAAATAATACATGAATAAGGACAACTTCTTTTTTAATTAGTTCTAGGATTCCCATTTTGGGCACATTTTCCAAAATAGTTACATTATTAGACATTTTGGTGTCACCCAGATTTCATGCTGCCCTATCCGAAATTTTCGTATTTAATTATTTTGTGTTTTTAGCCCCGTAAAGTTCTTGAGGCTATTTCCCCAAGCTCCTTTTAACTCTATTATGATTTGCGAATATGTTATTATTCCTATATGTGCTATTTCAAGGGTTTTAACTTGGAATATTTAAGTTTTGGGCTTTATTTGTAACTTTTGGCAATTTTTGTGTTTTTTTTTTGTTTGTGGTGTCCGTTTTGTTTTACGTTTTACTGAAATTTCTCTGGAACAATTCCTTTGCTTAGGAGTAAGCCCGATTTTGGCTGGAGCGGTGGAAAACATATACGCACATTATGCCCGGAGGAAGTCGCCATCGGAGGTGCGGATCAGCTTTGGGAAAAAGCGAAGTCGTGCGGAAAAGCCCTGCGGGATGGGCGCATTTTGGAAAACAAAGGATTTAAGCTGCGATGGGAAAAATATAAGCCACAGGCAGGGTGGGAATTTTATACCTGCCTAGCAGGGTACTTTTCCCGTGTTATAAAAGTCACTTAAGCTGCAGTGGGAAAAATAGAGGCTGCAGGCAGGTGGGAATTTATTGCCTGCCTTGCAGGGTAAGAATTCCCATGATAAAATAAAAGGAAAGTGACTTAAGTGAAATCATGGGATTTTAGTGCACTTGCCTTGCAGGGTAAATAATCCCATTGTCAAAGTCAAATCACTTAAGTGGATCATGGGATTTTGGTGCCTGCCTTGCAAGGTAAAGAATCCCATTGTGAAAAATTCTTAAAAATAGAATTACATGTGCAAAAAAGTGCGCCCCCTTTGGTGAGAGAATGGCAGCCTTAAATGATTATTTTAATTAATCTATTCTCTCAAAAAGTGCGCCCAAGCTTGGAGGAAGTCAACAAGTCAAAGTTGGAATAAAAAAAAGGAATTAAAAACATTAAATTTAATTTATTTAGTGGCTGCCCTCTTCCTCTCAAAAAGTGCGCCCCATTTGGGAATTATTTAATGTTTTTTAAGGCATTAAAACATTAAATTAATTTCTATTTTCAGTGGCTATGGTCAAGGCACACTGTGAAGCTTAAGTGAAGTGATGTGTGAAGGATTAAATTGGATTAATTTAATTTATTGGATGGCTGTCCTTAAACATGCTATTTTTAAAGAGAAAAACATGATTTTTAATTAATTAATTGCCTTTAATTGTTAGGGCAATTATTAATTATAGAATTGTGAAGGTTATATAAGCATGGGCAGCCATATGGGTGAATTATTTGATTCACAGGTAAAGAATTGCAGCCAAGAGGAAAAGTGCGCCCCCATTAGAGGAAGGATTTTGCTCGAGATAAGGTGACAACACAAGGCTAAAAGCTTCAGTTTGGCGCATGCTTTGAAGGAGGTTGATCTTTGTCTGCATAATTGTTTCCACAGGTGTTACAGGAGCTCAGGTGTTGATTGAAAGGATTCATGCTCTCTTTATGTGCAAATTAAACACCAATTTTTGGGGCAGCAGGCTTGAAAAGTGCAGATTTTTACAATTTAAATTCACTATTCATGCTCCGGTGGCCATTTTTGTCTGAATAAATTGCGAGAATTCATTACAGGTGCTTTATGAAAAGAAAAGGAGTTTTATCAATGTCGATACATTGCAATATCCTCGAATCGAAGAATTGTCCAGAGATCTGCACACGGTATTGAAGAAATCCGGCCAAGTAAGAAGAAAAAGAATTATTCGAGACGAAGATAGACAAAGCCATGGCGAAAAGAGATGAAAAGAAAGCACGATGGAGTCATGCATTGCTTCGAACTTGCGAGACATAGGAGACACGATCTAGGCCCGAACCTCTTTCGATTTGATTGATAGATCCGAGGCGGGAAAGACTTCACTCATGCGTGCGGTTAAAAGCGTGGAATTATCCAGCTGCAGCTTTTCCATGTACATGACCCAATTGCGAGTTCGTGATGGAGTGTGCTAGATCTTATCATCCTTCATCCAGAGATCGGTGCGTGATGCTTGGGAAAGACAATAATTCGTTTGGATGCGAGTTCATCAATTATTGTTTGAAGATTCCGGTCACGAAAGGTGGTGACTTCCATTAGCATTCGGGATGCGACGGTAGATGGGAGAAACATAGAGTTGATTGCGTGAGCATAATGAATAGCGATACATGAAGAAGCCTAGATCTCCTTCAAGTTCCCGAGAACTCTTCCACGAGTCAATTTGGTGCGGGGAGGTAGATGATGTTGTCAAATTGCTATGCAGGATTAATGGCGAAGCGAATGCTTACACTTTCCGTACATGGATGTATGCGTTCATCAGGACCATTGAAATCAACAAGGTTGATTCCATAATCAATTGGTCGGAAATTATTAGCGCAACATCGGTGAGCAACTCCGGAACGTGAAGCGTACTTTTAGCTTCAAGATGACTTCATACTTGGTGTATGCTGCAGCTTCACAAGGCGTCTTTTCCAAGCTGGATAGATGTGGTGTTCTTTCCAAGGACCCCATTTTCGAGTCTTACCTACCCACTTACTTCTGCACTGCACTGCGTGCGAAAAGACTTCAAAGTGATCAACGATGACTTCTTCTACGATTTCATCTGCGAGGCTAGACAAAGACTTGAAGGCCAACGGGGGTAGCGAGGAAGCGTGGGAAGGCGTGTGTCAGATTGGCGTCTATTCATTCAATTTGCAGATTTCACATACCTCGGGGTTACGGGCTTTTACGGAGAACCATAAAGATGCCCGGGTATCCGAATGATAGATTGATCGCCATGGAGCTGAAGCGAGCAACTTGTGGAGTTACACGACCTTGATCAGCGGCCACAAGTCTACGGGCTTCTTCCCGATCAACTGTGGGGCATATTACAGTGCATTAGCATTCCATGAGCTCGAGGATGGAAGCGCAAATGTTATCAGAGTATGAGCAAGAGTTCTTCCTGCCATGGCTGAACTTGATCCATTTGGAGTAGCCGGAAAGACGATCTCCCGGAGAGTACGCACATGTGCCTTCGTTAGAAGATTTCGGATGAAGTGCAAAAGTGAGTACGAGGTTAGAAAGAGATTTCAGCGGGCTATCGGCAAAGCAAGTGTTTGACTTTGGACTAGCGCGGATACTGCGGATCTTAAAGATGATGGGAATGTGGTACTTGACACTTACCATCAAATGGGAGGAGATAAAGCCATCTTGCGAGAATAACATAGGAGAGGCTGCCATACACATTGAAGAAAGATCGGAGGAGCTGTGTTGGTGAATACTTCAAACCAGTTCTTGTGAAGGGATATTGCCTTGATGAAGCATTGATGAATCAAATCACGGGCAACTTTGGCGCGGGAGATTCCCTCAGGAAAGCATGGAGGAGAAAGCGGCGAAGGTCGAGAAGTTGAAAGTACATAGAAGATCTCAAGAGAGAAGATCACTTCTACGACCATAGCTTTGACTCCGGCTTCTCCGGTACCCGATACTTCTTCACCAACTATTGCACCCGTACAATGCGGGACACTTCCATGCCTCCATTGAATCCGGCGACATTCGTCTTCTCTCCTCAGCCACTTCGTTCATCACCCATTCCAGAGGAGATGTTGAAGCTGCAGATGGCAGAGTTCGAAAGAGCTTTGTCCTTGGATGATTCAGAGGATGGCAGCCATAACAACATGGCACTTTCGATGGAGAGGATGCGGGCGGGAGATGGTAGTGCACTCGGCGACTTCTCACTCTCCAGAAGTAATTTCTCGGAATGGTTGGCTTCATGATTGGTTCCAGAAGCGAGAATGGAGATGAACTTAGAGGAGCACGACTTGCAGCCTACTCAGAGGATCAGCGGAAGAGGCAGAAGGCCTAAAGTTGCTAAAGCAACTTCTAGGTTGATCATCGAGGATTCGGGAGAGAAGTTTCTTTGAGATATCAATTCCGGCGAGAAGGAAAGATAGAAGAGGAGGAGCTCACGGCGAGAAGATGTGTGGTGACCAAAGTACCACTCGGTCAAGCCACCAAGAAGGATTGAAGCGGGACACGCGAGACATTGATAGATGCTTTATTCCTTAGGCTTGCGGTGAAAAGGCGGAGAAAGAAGAGTTGCGAAGCAAGTATCTCAATTATGTGAGATCATAGCCAAGGTTGCTAAACCTTCCATTGACCCATTTGAGAGCGGGTGAGTGATCATCTTATGCGGGAAATGGAGGATCTGCAAGCAATCAAGTAAAGGCTATTGTGAATGGAAGGATTTGATTATTAAATCGTTAAGCTTTGTCTGACTTGGAGAAGTGCCAGCCCGCTTAAAGGTTATGGATGATGCAGCAAATCAGCTAAAGCAACTGATGGCGAACATAGAAGGCATGAATACGATTGCGAGAGTAACTTTGAGTATTTTGGCCGAGATCAACAAGGCTGCTAGGAGATGTATTGATTGCGGAGCAAATTGTGCGGATGGATCGGTTGAGAAGGGAAGCGGTAGAGTTTGCGGTATCTTTCCGTTTGGAAATCTGCAGAGTTTTGTTGAAGAGGATGCAAGCACTTGAGAGTAGGACATCATCCTTACCGAGACAGTATCATTTCTTTCAGGAGAAGAGTGGTGGAGGTGTTACTTCATACGTGCGGATCGTTTCTAACGAGGTGCTAATTCCTGGAAGGTCTCTTGATGGTACAAAGAGAATTGATAAAGCTACCAAGCCTTTCACGATGAATTCTATCGGTAAATAGGGGTGGCGCTATGCGAGCGGACATTGCGAGGTTTGGGCCGAGCTTGGAAGATGTGGAAGCGTGCATCAAAGTGTTGAATGAAGGGTTCTTTGCGATTCGGGACGAGAAAGAAAGCGATGGCTAAAAGCAGATGGAAGGATCTTTGAATTACATGTTAAACAAGTATATCCGATATCGAACAAAGAAGAAGACATAAATGTTACAGTTTGGCATGACTTCTTCTATTCTTTTTTCTTCTATTTTCTATGTTCCCGGATGAAATTGTAAAACTTCTAAGTTATTGGTTTTGCAACCATTACTTGAAGTCATGTGGAACCATTCTATTAGTTAAGTGATACATGTGTCACTTAAGAAGAAGTTAGTTGAGGATGATTGCCAAATGTCATCTTTACTTGTTGTTCATGCTTTAGTTCAGTTAGACTTCCCATTTGTACTTTCCCTCCTACATTCTATAAGTAGGAGAAGAACCTCCGGGTTAATGATCGATCAGAATTTGTAAGCAACAATCTTGTGTTCTAGACTTTGTGCTGAACCCTGAGAGCAACTTGGAGCAAAGGAATACAAAGGAGCAAGTTTCCGGAGAACTTTGTGTCACGGTGTACTGTGTTTCTTGCTTTTAATCTTAGATCTCTTAATAAACTTTGTGTTATTTTAGATCTAGATCTAGAGCTGCCTTTGTTTTATAATTACATGTGTGTTCATATCTATTAAGTTTCTTCTATGTGCATGCGATTAGCTCTGCTTATCTACTAATTGGGATGCACATCTTCCCCATTTCTTCTCTCTGTATTTCCTTTATTCCTTCTTCTATAAAATTTCCTTTCTTAACATTGCTTACTTGCTTGCGAGAACTTCTTAGTTATGGTTCATGAACTAAGTGGTTAAAGTAAAACCCACGATAGATAATAACACATTTTTATTGACAAATCGATCGACAGGGAGCCTCACCGGTTAAATGAGGAGATTTATCTCATGTTGCCTAGGTTTGATCTTTATCTGAAAAATCTAACCAACAATTTTTAGCGACTCACATTTGAGAACAACTATCTTTGCGAGATCAAGGCTTATCTATTGAAGATTGGAGTGTTTTCCATACAAATCTCAACTTTGATGAACGTCCATTCACCCGATCCGTGAAGGCGCGAGGAAGGACCCGAATTTCTTTCATTGCGGGAGCAATTCAATTTCAATCATCCTCCTCAAGTTAGAAGCCGCATGATCTAGTCTCTCACCGGGAAGGAGAGTGCATACCCCCAGAATCCGGATCGTATTCGGCATAATCCGCGGTTGGAATTATCCATCAAGTCTATCCTAAGTCTACACAAAGAGGAGACGCGCTCAAGTCAACATGGCGCACCAAATTGTACTGTTCCATGGGGAATAGCTTTTGGACCTCTCAACTTGGCTCCACCTCTATGCACGAGTAGCCAAAGGGATCGAAAAGAATTTTCCAAAATTCTTTGGAGATGGAAAGCAAAACCGGATGATCATTTGGCGGCCTTCTTCATATCTTGTGGTGTGCTTGCGGTAGAGCATGAAGATGTCTCATCGGGATCTTCATTGAGACTCTACACGACTTGGCTGAGAATGGTTCTATCGGCTAGCTCACCATGCACCATAACCAAGCTGTTTGGCGTATCGTGAGCAATTTTGAAAAGATTCAAGCCCGTGAGAATGCTTGCGTTGATCACTCAAGCGGCTTAGTTGAAGAAAGAGCCAAGCGAGAACATGCGAGGACTTTATTGCGAGGTTCCAAAAGGATTTTGTATAAAATCCCCACTTGTTCGCGATTGAAGCGGCGAAAATCAAAAAGTTTTTTATAAACGCTCTATTGCAAAGTTGGATATCATGCCTAAGAAGGGCAAGACCATAAATCTACTTGAAGCACAAAATGTTACCGTAGAGGTTGAGGCGACTTGATCATGGCTGGAAAACTCAAACAACCATCTCACAAAGGTGATGGCGCTTCTTCACAAGTACTTGATCCTTTGTTGCGAAATTGGCTAATGACATGCTGCGAGATCAAGAAGCGAGATCTCTCAAGTAGGGAATCTGACCCCCTCAAGATTAGCTCCTACCCGGACCTTGATGGTCAAAATCAAAATAAAAACCAAAACAGACTTGCTGCTTTGCACCACGGTTGTTGCATAGTAGAAATCGCTGCTCGAGGAATAACTTGGAAACTAATGAAGAGGATCTCGGCATTGATGAATCATTCGATGATGAAGACTTTATAGATCCTTACCATGACTCCAATATTGGTTACTGGACTATGAATCGGCGATGGCTATTATGAATCTTTTGAAGATTACGATGGTCATACTTTTGCGGTGTTCACAAGGTCTCGGACTCGCCAAATGCCGAAACATCCACAATGCTTGTTAATCAAGAGAAGATCCTAGTCCGGATGTTACTATCTTGAAAAGAGGTAGCACTCTTCCTTCTTCATTAGCAAGTAAAGATAAATATTCAAATTCTTTCAATTCGCAGCAAAGAGCCAACGCGCATCTGCCAAGCAAGTCAAGCTTTCGACATAATTGATCATATTAAGAGGAACAAGGTCCAAATGTCCAATGCAATTTAGTATTTGAGGGCATTTCGATCAGGTGAATAGATTGGTCAAATATGTGCAAAGTAATGGTCTAGCCCAACAAATAATACTTCACGGGGTATCTTGTCAAATCTACTCCTACAAATAATGCGGCGGCAAGTTCTTCTCCTTCCACTTCTTCTCCTGTTGCTACATCGAAAAGGATCGAGCCATTCTATGTGTCTTTGCTCATCAACGGACATTCTTAATGAATTATCTTGGACTCTGAGCTTACGAATCATGCACGCTTCAAAGTTCCCGATGCCTTGGGTCTCACATTGACAAAAACCATCGAGAGATGTTATTGATGGAAATTCAAGTCCCTCTTGTGGGGCAAATCAAAGATGCGCATGTAGTGCTTGCTTCTTTCCGGATAAAAGACTGAAAATGACTATCCTTGTAGCAAACATTCCAGTCTCTTATGGCATCTGTTGAGTAGAAATTTTTGCAAAGCGCTGGGTGGAGAAGTCAAGATGGATTGGTCTTGTGCGCACATACCAATCAAAGGAGTAAATCAGAAGCTAGAACCTGAGAAGAAATCCAAGTACACAGTGTCAAAGTTTGAGGATCCTAGATCTCGGATCTTGTTTCAAATTGGATCATGGAGTCTATTATCTAAATGGATAAAGAAGATGTTCAACTCGGTGATTCAAAGCCGCATCAACTTGACAACAAGATTTGGACTACTGGAATTTGATGGCATGGCATTCATTTGGATCCGGTGCGGGCGTTGTTCTTATCTCTCTTTGGGAAGGTGCAAAATTGCACATCCTTCAAATTGATGTTCAAAATACTAACAATACAGTGGTATGAAGCATTGTTGTTAGGCATGGAGCAATTCAGAACAATGGGAATCAAATTATTACACTTGCAAAGGGGAGATGCTAAGTTGATCGTGAAGCAAATAAGAGGCCTTTACCAGGTCAAAAAACCCTGACAAATACACTATAGAGATCGGGTCTACTCTGCTTATCCTAGATTTTTCAGCTTTCTCACCTCTTACATTCCGAGAGAACAAAATTCAAGAGCTGATTCGCTCGCATGATGGCTGCAGCCTTGTTGAATACTGGATCGACCCCACGCATTCTTTAGACAGGGAGATTGAGGTGGAAATGGTTTTTCGCCCAAGGTTCCTGACAAGTCCAAATGAATGGTGTTGGCTAGATTTTCTGCATAGCATCAAACCTAGGCAGTCATGAGATAAATCTCCCTCATTTAACCGGTGAGGCTCCCGTGTTAGATTTGTCAATAAAAATGTGTTATTATCTATCAGGGGTTTTACTTTAACCACTTAGTTCATGAACCATAACTAAGAAGTTCTGCAGCAAGTAAGCAGTTGTTTAAGAAAGGAAAGTTATAGAAGAAGGAAATAAAGGAAATACAGAGAAGAAATGGGGAAGATGTGCATCCCAATTAGTAGATAGCAGAGCTAATTACATGCACATAGAAGAAACTTAATAGATATGAACACATAGAATTATAAAACAAAGGCAGCTCTAGATCTAGATCTAAAATAACACAAAGTTTATCAAGAGATCTAAGATTCAAAGCAAGAAACACAGTACACCGTGACACAAAGTTCTCCGGAAACCTGCTCCTTTGTATTCCTTTGCTCCAAGTTGCTCTCGGAGTTCAAGCACAAAGTCTAAAAGTCGATTGCTTTACAAATTCTGATCCCTCCTTAACCCGGAGGTTCTTCTCCTACTTATAGAATGTAGGAGGGAAAGTACAAATAGAAGACTCAAACTGAACTAAAGCATGAACAACAAGTAAAGATGACATTTGGCAATCATCCTCAACTAACTTCTTCTTAAGTGACACATGTATCACTTAACTAATAGAATGGTTCCACATGACTTCAAGTAATGGTTGTAAAACCAATAACTTAGAAGTTTTACAATTTCATCCGGGAACATAGAAAATAGAAGAAGAAAGAATAGAAGAAGTCATGCCAGCTGTAACATTTATGTCTTCTTCTTGTTCTGATATCGGATATACTTGTCGAACATGTAATTCAACATCTTTCCATCTGTTTTAGCCACTGCTTCCTTCTCTGTCTGAATTACGTGACCCCTTCATTCAACACTTTCTTTGTATGCTTCCACTTCTTCCAAACTAGGCCCAAACCTCGTAATGATATGCTGCAGCGCCACCGGTTCTTGATAGAATTCATCGTGAAAGGCTTGGTAGCTTTATCAATTCTCTTTTGTACCATCAAAAGAGAACCTTCCAGGGAATTAGGCACTTCGTTAGAAACAATCCGCACGTATGAAGTAACACCTCCGTCCACTCTTTCCTCAGGTGAAAGAAATGATCTTTTTGGTAAATCTGATGTTCTACTCTCGAAGTGCTGCATCCTCTTCAAGAAAACTCTGCAAATTTCCAAGCGGAAAGATCTGCGAAACTCTAGTTGCTTCCCCTTCTCGACCGATCCGTCAGTACAATCATTCCTTGATCAATACATCTCTCGGCGACTTGTTGATCTCGGCCAAAATACTCGGGTTACTCTCTGCAATTTGTATTCATGCCTTATGTTTTCCAAAATGCGCCCATCCCGTAGAGGCTTTTCCGCGCACGACTTCGCTTTTCCGGTGATCCGGACCTCGATGGCGACTTCCTCACGGGTATAATGTGCGATATGTTTTCCAGCTGCTCCAGGCCAAAAATCGGGCTTACCCAAAGGGGTTGCTTTCAGAGAAATTTCACGAGAAAGCGAAGCAGGACACCACAAAACACAAAAAATTGCCAAAAAGTTACAAATAAAGCCCAAAACTTAAAATAAGTTAAAACCCTTAAGCACATAGGAATAATAACATATTCGCTCATAATAGAGTTAAAACAGAAGCCTTGAAATAGCCTCACACGGGGCTCAAAATAATTAAATACAAATTTTCCATGAGATAAATCCGGACAACGAGAATAAAACAATTTTGGGCATCTAGGTATTTGGCGAAAAAAGGCTAATATGGCTCTTTGGGATTATCTTGATACAATACATGAACTTTTAGGCAATAAAAACACAAAACGACCCGATTATTTTATAAGTGAATTTTTTCGGATAGGGTAGTCATGATTTCGTGGTGAAATCTCGGTGACACCGATTGGCTCCGTCTGTGGACATCTTTTTCTCTGTCAGAATGACAAAGAGAAAAGATGAGATCCCAGCATCTCTGGTTTCGCATCTTGTCTTTTGGGCACGGGTCGAGGGTCAAACGAACACAACACAACACAACACCAAAACAAGACAAAACAAGGAAAACAAACAAAGACTTATTTATATACATACTGAGGTGTTACCACTTCTTCTCATGTCGAAAGCGACTTGATTGTTGCGCATTGAAGAAATGGTAAGCGATTCAAATCCATCGATGAGCAAGAATGAAGCTATCTGCTCCGGCGATCCTTTTAATCACAAAAGGCCCTTTCCATAGTGAATCGAACTTTCCATGCATGCCTTTTGTTTCTCTTCTTTTGTCCCATAAGAGGACCCAGTCATTAACTTCAAACTTTCTTTCCCTGGCATTTTTGTCGAAGATGACTTTCACCTTCCTTTGATGCTCTGTCAACCTATCTGCAACTTGAGTTTGTACTTCCCTCAATTCAGTCAAGTACATAATTCTTTTATCAATAGCATCTGTGAATGTGGAATCCTCCAGGGCCTTAGAAAGTCGTAGGGCAGGCAATTCCAAGGTAAGAGGCAGCTCTGTGTCTCTACCATATAACAGCTGAAATGGGGACATGCCTATCGCCCTCTTTGGTGTGATCTATCGGCCCATAATGCATCAAACAACTTTTTATGCCAAGTCCTTTGATTGTCTGTTACCAGCTTGCGCACGATAGTTACCAAGTTTTTATTACTAGATTCAGCTTGACCATTCCCTTGTGGATAGTAGTTTGAAGAATGAACCAGCTGGATCCCATAAGTGTAGCAGAATTCCACCAACTCCTCAGAAGAAAGATTCGGAGCGTTGTCTGCTACAATTTTGTTGGGCACGCCAAACCTGACAATAATATTTTCTTTTATAAAATTGCACACTTCGGCGGAAGTGGCATTCTTCACAGGAATAGCTTCTACCCACTTACTGAAATAATCAGTAGTTGTTAGAATGTAATGATGACCGGCACTGGAAGCCGGGTTAAGCATTCCAATAAAATCCATTCCCCATTGTTAGAAAGGTTCTTGATCATTACATGGGTTTTAGAGGTAATGCAGGCAATTTCACACGCCCAACAAAATGTTGGCATGCTTGACACTTAGCTACCCATTCTGCAGTATCTTGAAAAAGGGTGGGCCAGTAATACCTTGCTCTGAGGATCTTGTGTGCAGTGACTCGGGCTGAGAAATGACCACCGCAAGCCATGTCATGAAACTGTTGTAGTAGCTGATCCTGTTGAGCCTTGTCCACACATCTGAGAAATACACCATCAATTCCCCTTTTGTACAAACCATTATCCCAAAGAACAAAATCTTTGGATTTAAGTTTGATTGTTCGTTTTTTTTTTTGGGAAAGTTGATCTGGGCATTCTCCATACGTCAGAAAGTAAGCAATGTTACTGTACCACTCCTCTACCAGATCTATAAAAATCTTTGCAGCAAATCTCCATCTATCCTGTCTTGATACTTATCTTCTTTGATGTCTTCATCTCCATCATTAATTCACACAGACCTCTTCCTCAAACCAGCTTTGTTGGTTTAATATCTAGGTCGTATTCTTGAACTTTTGTCACCCATGTGCCTCTCAATAATCCCAACTCTTGCTGAGTAAGAATGGATTTAACTGCAGTATCTGGAACCAAAACCACAGTGTGTGAGGAAAGAATATAATACAGATGCTTTACACGCCTTCACTACTGCATATGCGTGCTTTTCCATGGGAGTGTATTTGACTCATAGGCTTTAAGAGGTGTACTCATGAAAGCATAGGAGCTTCTGCATCCTCTTGATTTTTACGCATCGTTGTGACATGGTATGCTTAGAGGAATAGCAGTAAAGAATAAATTCTTTCTTGAAGTCGGGTGAAACCAAGGCTGGAGCTTTTGTGAGCCTCTTTAATTTTCTCAAAGCTTCCTTCCCTTCGCTGCTCCATTTAAAATCTTGTGTCTTCTTCATCATATTTGAAATATGACGGGTTAGCTCAGCAAAGTCAGGAATGAATCTCCTGAGAAAATTAACTTTTCCAAAGAAAGAGTGAACTCCTTTTTTGGATGTGGGCAAAGGCAATGTCTGAATGGATTTGACACGCTCTAGATCTATCTTTGTTCCTTCCTTGGAAACAATGTGCCCTAGTAGTTTCCCTTCCGTTACAGCAAAGATGGATTTCTTGGGATTCAAAGAAATACCATGCCTACGGCACTGTATGGAAACCTATTCCAAGTTTGAAATGTGCGCGCTTCTATCTTTGGAAAAGACTGTCAGATCATCCAGATACACCACTATGCTTATATCTTTGAGGTGAGCAAAGGCTAGATCCATAGCTCTTTGAAATGTAGCACCAGCATTAATCAGGCCGAACGGCATTTTGTGGTATGCGAAGGTTCCCCAAGGTGTGATGAACGCCGTTTTGTATTGATCTTCCTCGGCCACCTTGACTTGATTGTAGCCTGAGAAGCCATCAAGCATGGAAAGCATCTCAGATCCAGTGACCACCTACAGAGTGTGATCCATGATGGGGATGGGGTAGTTGTCTTTCAGTGAAGCTTGATTAAGGTTGCGGAAATCTACGCACAGCCTAATCTCACCGCTCTTCTTTCTTACAGGGACTATGTTGGCCAACCACTCCGAATGATGTATGGGATAGATGATCTTTGCGTCTAACAACTTCCGGATTTCTGCAAAGATGGTTCCCGAAATGGTAGGGTTATGCACTTTGCGCAGCTTCGCTTGAAGGCTTCGTTACTGGTTTAAGTGGGATGTAGTGTTGAACTTCCGCAGGAGCTGGTATGTTTTAGATCTTGGTAAGACCGGAAAAAACATCCATGTATTTCCTAAGAAGCTCAGTAAAAGCTTCTCTTTCGGCCTCTGAGCAACACTTACCCAGATTTACTAATTTGGGATCATTGCCAGCTCCCAAATTTAGTAGTTGTGTGTCGGAGGAATAATTTTCCTCATTTTCTTCATTTTTCTTAAGCATCTGATCATGCTTATCAAACATTTCCTCAAGAGATACCAAGCCTTTGGGAATTTTATTTCCCTTTAGTTGGATAATCTCCTGACTTCCTGAGACGTCCACATCCATTTCTCCGACAGTAGTCTGCCTAGGAGGTGAATTGCTTCCCTCATAGTAGATTTCTTCAAAGTTGTCCTTCTGTTGGAGAAACGCAGCAATCTGCGTGTCATCATTGAAAACCTGCCATTGCTGAACGTTGTCAGGAACCTTTGGGCGAAAGACCATCTCCACCTTGTAGTCCCCCTGTCTAAAGAACGCAGGAGGCTGATCCGGATTCAACAAGGCTGCAGTTACTGCAAGCGAATCAGCTCTTGAATTTTGTTCTCTCGGAATGTAAGATACCGAGAAAGCTGAAAAATCTAGGATAGCAGAGTAGACCCGATCTCTATAGTGCCGCAGTTTGTCTTTTTTGACTTGGTAGAGGCCTCTTATCTGCTTTCACAATCAGCTCAGCATCTCCCTTGCGTGTAATAGTTTGATTCCCATTGTTCTTGCCTGCTCCATGCCTAACAACAATGCTTCATACTCAGCCGTATTGTTAGTATTTTCGAACATCAATTTGAAGGAGTGCGCATGCACCTTCCCTTCAGGAGAGATAAGAACAACGCCTGCGCCGGATCCAAATGAACAGCAGCTGCCATCAAATTCCAGAGTCCAAATCTTGTTATCAATTTGATGTGATTCTTGAATCACCGGTTGAATTTCTTCTTTATCCATTTCTAGATAATAGACTCCGTGATCCGATTCCTGAAACAAGATCTGAGATCTAGGATCCTCGATTTTGATCTTTGTGTACTTAGATTTCTTCTCAGGTTCCAGCTTCTAATTTACTCCTTTGATTGGTATGTGTGCACAAGACCAATCCATCTTGACTTCTCCACCCAGCTCTTTGCAGAAATTTCTACTCAACAACATGCCATAAGAGACTGGAATGTCTGCTACAAGGATAGTCATTTTCAGTCTTTTATCTGGAAAAGAAGCAAGTACTGCCTGCGCATCTTTGATTTGCCCCACAAGAGGGACTTGCCTTTCCATTGAATAACATCTTCCGATGGTTTTTGTCAACGTGAGACCCAAGGCATCAGCAACTTTGGCAGGCATTACATTATCAGAAGCTCCAGAATCCAAAATGCAATTGCTCAGTTTGTATCCGTTGATAAGCAAAGATACATAGAATGGCTCGATCCTTTCTGATGTAGCAGGAGAAGGGGTAGAAGGAGAAGAACTTGCCGCCGCATTATTTGTAGGAGTATTCTTTGGATTTGACAAGATACCCCGTGAAGTATTGTTTGTTGGGCTGGGACCATTACTTTGCACATATTTGACCAATCTATTCAGCTGATCAGGAAATGCCCTCAAATACTCAGCTTCTGACATTTGGACCTTGTTCCTCTTGATGTGATCAATTATGTCGAAAGCTTGACTTGCTTCAGCAGGATGTGCGTTGGATCTTTGCTGCGAATTGAAAGAATTTGAATATTTATCCTTAGGTGCTAAAGAAGAAGGAAGAGTGCTACCTCTTTTCAAGATAGTAACATCCGGGCCAGGATCTTCTCTCTCTTTCCGGCCGCTTGTGGATGCTTCGGCATTTTGGCGCGTCTGAGACCTTGTAAACACAAAGACAAAAGTGTGACCATCGAGAATCTTCAAAAGATTCATAATAGCCATCATCAGATTCGTAGTCCAGGTAACCAATATTGGAGTCGCCAATGGGATCTATAAAGTCTTCATCATCGAATGATTCATCAATGCCGAGATCCTCTTCATTAGTTTCCAAGTTATTCCTTGGAGCAACTTCTATTGCCAACCGTTGTGGTGCAGCAGCAAGTCTGTTTCAATTTTGATTTTGATTTTGACCATTAAAGGTCCGGGTAGGAGCTATTCTTGAGGGGGTTGCATTCCCTGCTTGAGAGATCTGCTTCTTGATCTGCAGCATGTCATTAGCCAATTTCTGCAACAAAGGATCTGAAGTACTAGAAGAAGCGCCATCACCTTTGTGAGATGGTTGTTTGAGTTTTCCAGCCATGATCAAGTCATCCTCAACCTCCACGGCAGCATTTTGTGCTTCAAGCAGATTTACAGGTCTTGCCCTTCTTAGGCGATATCCAGCTTCGAGCGATAGAGCGTTTATAAAAACGTCTTTTGATTTTCATCGCTCAATCGGCGAGTGGGGATTTTATACAAAATCCTTTGGAACCTTGCATAAAGTCCCGCATGTTCTCATTTGGCTCTTTCTTCAATCAAGCTGTCGGTTGGGTGATCAACGTCTAGCATCCTTTGCAGGCTTGAATCTTTTCAAAAATTGCTCACGCATGGTCGCCTGAGTTGGTTATGGTGCGAAGAGCGGCCGATAGAACCATTCTCCAGCCAAGTCGTGTAGAGTCTCAATGAAGAGTCTGACTGAGACATCTTCATGCTCTACTGCAAGCACACCACAAGATATGAAGAAGGCCGCCAAATGATCATCCGGGTTTTGCTTTCCATCTCCAAAGAATTTTGGAAAATTCTTTCTGGATCCCTTTGGCAGCTCGTGCATAGGTGGAGCCAAGTTGAGAGGTCCAAAAGCTGCTCCCCATGGAACAGGTACAATTTGGTGCGCCATGTTAACTTGAGCACGTCTCCTCCTTGTGTAGACTTGATAGACTTGATGGATAATTCCAGCCGGATTATGCTGAATACGATCCAGATCTGGATGGGTGTGTACTCTCCTTCCTGGTGAGAGACTAGATCTGCGGCTTCTAACTTGAGGAGGATGATTGAAATTGAATTGCTCCTGCAGTCGGAAGAAATGATCAGTCCTTCCTTGCGCCTTCACGGATCGGGTGAATGGACGTTCAGCCAGGTTGAGATTTGTATGGAAAACACTCTGATCTTCAATAGAAAAGCTTTGATCTGCAAAGATAGTTGTTTCCCCAGCGGAGTCGCCAAAAACTGTTGGCTAGATTTTCTGCATAGCATCAAACCTAGGCAGTCATGAGATAAATCTCCCTCATTTAACCGGTGAGGCTCCCGTGTCAGATTTGTCAATAAAAATGTGTTATTATCTATCAGGGGTTTTACTTTAACCACTTAGTTCATGAACCATAACTAAGAAGTTACAGTAGCAAGTAAGCAAAGTTAATGTTTAAGAAAGGAAAGTTATAGAAGAAGGAAATAAAGGAAATACAGAGAAGAAATGGGAAGATGTGCATCCCAATTAGTAGATATGCAGAGCTAATTACATGCACATAGAAGAAACTTAATAGATATGAACACATAGAATTATAAAACAAAGGCAAATTTCTAGATCTAGATCTAAAATAACACAAAGTTTATCAAGAGATCTCGAGATTCAAAGTAAGAAACACAAGACACCGTGACACAAAGTTCTCAGGAAACCTACTCCTTTGTATTCCTTTGCTCCCAAGTTGCTCTCGAGAGTTCAAAGCCAAAGTCTAGAACTCGGGATTGCTGCTTACAAATTCTGATCCATCCTTAACCCGGAGGTTCTTCTCCTACTTATAGAATGTAGGAGGGAAAGTACAAATAGAAGACTCAAACTGAACTAAAGCATGAACAACAAGTAAAGATGACATTTGACAATCATCCTCAACTAACTTCTTCTTAAGTGACACATGTATCACTTAACTAATAGAATGGTTCCACATGACTTCAAGTAATGGTTGTAAAACCAATAACTTAGAAGTTTTACAATTTCATTCGGGAACATAGAAAATAGAAGAAGAAAGAATAGAAGAAGTCATGCCAGCTATAACATTTATGTCTTCTTCTTGTTCTGATATCGGATATACTTGTCGAACATGTAATTCAGCATCTTTCCATCTATTTTAGCCACTGCTTCCTTCTCTGTCCTGAATTGCAGCAACCCTTGATTCAACACTTTGTCGCTTGCTCCCCACTTCTTCCAAACTAGGCCCAAACCTCGCATGATGTATGCACTGCGGCGCCACCGCAGTCTCGATAGAATTCATCGTGAACGGCTTGGTAGCTTTATCAATTCTCTTTTGTACCATCAGAAGAGAACCTTCCAGGGAATTAGGCACTTCGTTAGAAACAATCCGCACGTAGGAAGTAACACCTCCGTCCACTCTTTCCTCAGTGAAAGAAATGATACTGTTTGGTAAATCTGATGTTCTACTCTCGAAGTGCTGCGTCCTCTTGAAGAAACTCTGCCAAATTTCCAAGCGGAAAGATACTGCAAACTCTAGCTGCTTCCCCTTCTCGACTGATCCGTCTGGTACAATCTGTTCCGCAATCAATACATCTCTCGGCAAAAGGTGTTGATCTCGGCCAAAATACTCGGGTTACTCTCTGCAATCAGTATTCATGCCTTCTATGTTTTCCAAAAATGCGCCCATCCCCGTAGGGGCTTTTCCGCGCACGACTTCGCTTTCCAGGTGATCCGGACCTCGATGGCGACTTCCTCCCGGGTATAATGTGCGTATATGTTTTCCAGCTGCTCCAGGCCAAAAATCGGGCTTACGTGCAAAGGGGTTGCTCTGAGAAATTTCACGAAAACGAAACGGACACCACAAAAACACAAAAATTGCCAAAAGTTACAAATAAAGCCCAAAACTTAAAATAAGTTAAAACCCTTACGCACATAGGAATAATAACATATTCGCTCATAATAGAGTTAAACAGAGCGCAAATAGCCTCGCACGGGCTCAAAATAATTAAATACAAATTTTTCATGCAGACAAATCCTGACAGCGAATAAAAAAACAATTTTGGGCATCCGGGTATTTGGCGAAAAAGGCTAATCACTGGCTCTTTGGGATTATCTTGACCTGCAATACAAGAACTTTCAGGCAATAAAAACACAAAACGACCCATTATTTTAAAAGTACGAAAAAATTTCGGATAGGGTAGTCACAGATTTCAGGTGAAATCTGAGTGACACCAAATGGCAAGTTTTTAACGATGACACTCGAGATTGCTGTGTTTCTCCAACAAGGAAAACTTTGAAGAAATCTACTATGAGGGAAGCAATTCACCTCTAGCGGACTATTGTCGGAGAAATGGATGCGGGCGTCTCGGAGGTCGAGATTATCCAAATAAACGGAAATAAAATTCCCAAAGGCTTGGTATCTCTTGAGGAAATGTTTGATAAGTATGATCGAGATGCTTAAGAAAAATGAAGAAAATGAGGAAAATTATTACTCCGACACACAATTACTAAATTTGGAGCTAGCAATGATCCCAAATTAGTAAATTTGGGTAAGTGTTGTTCGAAGCCGAAAGAGAAGCTTTTCTTAAGCTTCTTAAGAAATATATGGATGTTTTTGCAGGTCTTACCAGGATCTAAAAACATATCAAATTGCGGAAGTTCAACACTACATCCCACTTAAACTAGAATGAAGCCTTTGGCGGAAGGCTGCGGCCTGAACCCTACCATTTCGGGAACCATCTTTGTAGAAATCCGGAAGTTGTTAGGCAAAGATCATCTATCCCATACATCATTCGGAGTGGTTGGCCAACATAGTCCCTGTAAGAAAGAAGAAGCGGTGAGATTAGGGCGGTGCTTGGATTTCCGACCTTAATCAAGCTTCAACGAAAGACAACTACCCCATACCCATCATGGATCACACCTGCAGTGGTCACTGGTGCGAGATGCTCTCCATGCTTGATGGCTTCTCAGGCTACAATCAAGTCAAGGTGGCCGAGGAAGATCAATACAAAATGGCGTTCATCACACCTTGGGGAACCTTCGCATATCAGAAAATGCCATTCGGCCTGATTAATCTTTGGTGCTACATTTCGAGAGCTATGGATCTAGTCTTTGCTCATCTCAAAGATATAAGCATAGTTGTGTACTGGATGATCGCGCCTTTTCCAAAGATAGAAGCACACACATTTCAAACTTGGAAGAGGTTTTCATACAATGCCGTAAGCATGGTATCTCCTTGAATCCTAAGAAATCCATCTTTGCTGTAACAGAAGGGAAACTACTGGGACACATTGTCTCTAAAGAAGGAACAAAGATAGATCCAGAACGCGTCAAATCCATTCAGACATTGCCTTTGCCCACATCCAAAAAAGGAGTTCACTCTTTCTTTGGAAAAGTTAATTTTCTCAGGAGATTCATTCCTGACTTTGCTGAGCTAACCCGTCATATTTCGAATATGATGAAGAAGACACAAGATTTTAAATGGAGCAGAAGGGAAGGAAGCTTTTGAGAAAATTAAAGAGGCCTGTCAAAAGCTCCAGTCTTGGTTTCACTGACTTGATAAAGAATTTATTCTTTCTTTGTTATTCCTCCGAAACACACCATGTCGGCAATCTTGATGCGAGAAAATCAAGAGGACGTAGAAGCTCTATTGCTCTCATGAGCACGCCTTAAAGCCTATGAGTTGAAATACACTCCCATGGAAAAGCACGCATATGCGGTGGTGAAGGCATGCAAAGCATTCGAGATATTATATTCTTTCCTCGCATCCGTGGTTTTGGTTCCAGATCTTGCCGGTAAAATCCATCCTTACTCGCAAGAGTTAGGATTATTGAGAGGCACATGGGTAACAAAGTTCAAGAATACGACCTGGATATTAAACCAACAAAGCTGGTTCGAGGAAGAGGTCTGTGTGAATTAATGACGGAGATGAAGACATCAAAGACAGAAGCAGATCAAGATGGGATAGATGAAGATTTGCCTGCAGTACTTTTTATAGATCTGGTAGAGGAGTGGTACAGTAACATTGCTTACTTTCTGACGTATGGAGAATGCCCAGATCAACTTTCTCGAAAAGAGAAACGAACAATCAAACTTAAATCCAAAGATTTTGTTCTTTGGGATAATGGTTTTATCTGAAAGGGGAATTGATGGCGTATTTCTCGAATGCGTGGATAAAGCTCAACGCAGATCAGATTCTTCTGTGAATAGTTTCATGACATGGCTTGCGGTGGTCATTTCTCGGCTGAGTCACTGCACACAAGATCCTCGGAGCAAGTATTCTTGGCCACCCTTTTTCAAGATCTTGTAGAATGGGTAGCTAAGTGTCAAGCATGCCAAAGACATTTTGTTGGGCGTGTGAAATTACTGCATTACCTCTAAAACCCATTGTGATTGAAGAACCTTTCCAACAGTGGGGAATGGATTTTATTGGTATGCTTAACCCGACTTCCGTCCGTCACCATTATATTCTAACAGCTACTGATTATTTCAATAAGTGGGTAGAAGCGATTCTGTGAAAACGCCACTTTAAAAGAGGTGTGCAATTTTATAAAAGAAAATATTATTGTCAGGTTTGGCGTGCCCAACAAAATTGTAGCAGACAACGCTCCGAATCTTTCTTCTGAGGAGCTGGTGGAATTCTGCTACACTTATGGGATCCAGCTGGTTCATTCCTCAAACTACTATCCACAAGGGAATGGTCAAGCTGAATCTAGTAATAAAAACTTGGTAACTATCGTGCGCAAGCTTGTAACGGAAAATCAAAGGACTTGGCATAAAAAGTTGTTTGATGCATTATGGGCCGATAGGATCACACCAAAAAGGGCGATAGGCATGTCCCCATTTCAGCTGTTATATGGTAGAGACACGGAGCTGCCTCTTACCTTGGAACCGCCCTGCCGTACGACTTTCTAAGACCACGGAGGATTCCACATTCACGGATGCTTTCCATTGATAAAAGAATTATGTACTGATTGAATTGAGGGAAATACAAACTCAAGTTGCGAGATAGGTTGTGAGCATCGAAAGGAAGGTGAAAGTCATCTTTGACAAAAAGTCGGGAAAGAAAGTTTGAAGTCAATGACTGGGTCCTTTTATGGGACAAAAGAAGAGAAGCAAAAGGCATGCATGGAAAGTTCGATTCACTATGGAAAGGGCCTTTTGTGATCACGAAGATTGCCGGAGCGGATAGCTTCATTCTTGCTCATCGGGATGGAGTTGAATTGCCGTTTCCATTCAATGGGCAACACTTGAAAGCTGTTCCTAGGACATAAAGCGAGGTAAAACCAGTATGTACATAAATAAAACTTTATTTTTCCTTGTTTTGTTTTTCGTGTTTTTGTTGTTGTGTTGTTTTTGTTTGCACGAGCCTCATGCCCAAAGGACAAGATACGAAACCCGAGAGATCTTTGGATCTCATCTTTTCCCTTTGTCATTTGACCGAGAGAAAAAGATGTCCACAGACGAGAGCCAATCAGTGTCACCCAGATTTCACCATTTCTCCTGAAATCTGCATGACTACCCTATCCAAAAAAATTTCGCACTTTTAAAATAATGGGTCGTTTTGTGTTTTTATTGCCTAAAAGTTCTTGTATTGTGTCAAAATAATCCCAAAGAGCCATATTAGCCTTTTTCGCCAAATACCCGGATGCCCAAAATTGTTTTATTCATGTCATTCGGGGATTTGTCTGGGAAATTTATATTTAATTATTTTGAGCCCGTATGAGGCTATTTGCACCTCATTTTAACTCATTATAAGCAAATATGTTATTATTCCTATGTGCTTAGAAGGGTTTTAACTTGGAATAATTTTGGGCTTTATTTGTAACTTTTGACAATTTTTCGTGTTTTTGTGTTGTCCGTTTCGTTTTACGTGAAATTTCTCTAGAACAATTCCTTTCTTTGACGGGTAAGCCCGATTTTGGCCCGGAGCAGGTAGAAAACATATACGCACATTGTGCCGGAGGAAGTCACCATCGGAGGTCCGGATCACCGAAAAAGCTAAGTCGTGCACGGAAAAGCCCCTGCTTAGGGATGGGCATTTTTGGAAAACAAAGGATTTAAGGCTGCATGGGAAAATATAAGCCGCGAAGGTGGGTGAATTTTGTACACTGCTGAAGGTACTTTTTCCCGTGTTATAAAAGTCACTTAAGTCAAAGTGGAAAAATTAGAGGTTTGGGCAGGTGGAATTTATTGCCTGCCTTGCAGGGTAAAAATTCCCATGATAAAATAAAAGGAAAGTGACTTAAGTGAAATCATGGGATTTTAGTGCCTGCCTTGCAGGGTAAATAATCCCATTGTCAAAGTCAAATCACTTAAGTGGATCATGGGATTTTGGTGCCTGCCTTGCAGGGTAAAGAATCCCATTGTGGAAAAAATTCTTAAAAATAGAATTACATGTGCAAAAAAGTGCGCCCCCTTTGGTGAGAGAATGGCAGCCTTGAAATGATTATTTTAATTAATCTATTCTCTCAAAAAGTGCGCCCAAGCTTGGAGGAAGTCAACAAGTCAAAGTTGGAATAAAAGAAAGGATTAAAAAACATTAAATTTAATTTATTTAGTGGCTGCCCTCTTCCTCTCAAAAAGTGCGCCCCATTTGGGAGTTATTTAATGTTTTTTAAGGCATTAAAACATTAAATTAATTTCTATTTTCGATGGCTATGGTCAAAGCACACTTTGTGAAGCTTAAGTGAAGTGTGAAGTGAAGGATTAAATTGGATTAATTTAATTTATTGGATGGCTGTCCTTAAACATGCTATTTTTAAAAGAGAAAAACATGATTTTTAATTAATTAATTGCCTTTAATTGTTAGGGCAATTATTAATTATAGAATTGTGAAGGTTATATAAGCATGGGCAGCCATATGGGTGAATTATTTGATTCACGAAGTAAAGAATTGCAGCCAAGAGGAAAAGTGCGCCCCCATTAGAGGAAGGATTTTGCTCAGACAAGGTGACAACAAGGCTAAAAGCTTCCAGATTTGGCGCATGCTTTGAAGGAGGTTGATCTTTGTCTGCATAATTGTTTCCATAAGTGTTACAGGTGCTCGGTGTTGTTGAAAGGATTCATGCTCTCTTTATGTGCAAATTAAACACCATTTTTGGGGCAGCAGCTTGAAAAGTGCAGATTTTTACAATTTAAATTCACTATTCATGCTCCGGTGCCATTTTTATCCGAATAAATTGTAGGAATTCATTACAGGTGCTTTACAAAAGAAAAGAGTTTTATCAATGTCCAATACATTGCAAATATCCTCCGAATCTGAAGAATTGTCCAGATCTGCACCAGTATTGAAGAAATCCGGCCAAGTAAGAAGAAAAAGAATTATTCAGACGAAGATAGACAAAGCCATGGCGAAAAGAGATGAAAAAGAAAGCACGATGGAGTCATGCATTGCTTCCAAACTTGCAGACATAGGAGACACAGATCTAGGCCCGGAACCTCTTGCCGATTTGATTGATAGATCCAGAGCGGGAAAGACTTCACTCATGCGTGCGGTTAAAAGCAGTGGAATTATCCGAGCTGCAGCTTTTCCATGTACAGCCCAATTGCCAGAGTTCATGATGGAGTGTGCTAGATCTTATCATCCTTCATCCAGATCAGTGCGTGATGTTGGGAAAGACAATAATTCGTTTGGATGCAGAGTTCATCAATTATTGTTTGAAGATTCCAGTGCGAAAGGTGGTGACTTCTATTAGCATTCAGGATGCTGACAGTAGATGGGAGAAGCATAGAGCTGATTGCGTGAGCATAATGAATAGCCGATACATGAAGAAGCCTAGATCTCCTTCAAAGTTCCCGAGAACTCTTCCACGGTCCAATTTGGTGCAGGAGGTAGATGATGTCATCAAATTGCTATGCAGGATTAATGGCGAAGCGAATGCTTACACTTTCCGTACATGGATGTATGCTTTCATCAGGACCATTGAAATCAACAAGGTTGATTCCATAATCAATTGGTCGGAAATTATTAGCAACAACATCGGTGAGCAACTCCGGAACGTGAAGCGTACTTTCAGCTTCAAGATGACTTCATACTTGGTGTATGCATAGCTTCACAAGGCATCTTTTCCAAGCTGGATAGATGTGGTGTTCTTTCTAAGGACCCCATTTTCGAGTGCTACCCATAACTTCTTTGCACTGCGTGCGAGAAAGACTTCAAAGTGATCAACGATGACTTCTTCTACGATTTCATCTGCAGGCTAGACAAAGACTTGAAGGCCAACAGGGTAAGCAAGGAAGCGTGGGAAGCTGTGTCCAAGATTGGCAGTCTATTCATTCAATTTGCAGATTTCACATACCTCAGGGTTACGGGCTTTTCTGGAGAACCAATAAAGATGCCTAGGTATCCGAATGATAGATTGATCGCCATGGAGCTGAGCAGGCAACTTGTGGAGTTACACGACCTTCAGTCAAAGCGGCACAAGTCTACGGGCTTCTTCCCAATCACTGTGGGATATTACAACTGCATTAGCATTCATAGAGCTCGAGGGATGGAGGCGCAAATGTTATCCGAGTATGAGCAAGAGTTCTTCCCTGCACGGCTGAACTTCGATCCATTTGGAGTAGCCAGGAAGACAATCTCCCAGGAGTACGCACATGTGCCTTCATTAGAAGATTTCTGGATGAAGTGCAAAAGTGAGTACGAGGTTAGAAAGAGAGATTTCAGCAGGCTATCAGCAAAGCAAGTGTTCGACTTTGGACTAGCGCGGATACCTGCGGATCTTAAAGATGATGGGAATGTGGTACTTGACACTTACCATCAAATGGGAGGAGATAAAGCCATACTGCAGGATAACATAGGAGGCTGCCATACAATTGAAGAAAGATCTGGAGCTGTGTTGGTGAATACTTCAAACTGGTTGCTGACGAAGGGATATTGCCTTGATGAAGCATTGATGAATCAAATCACGGCAACTTCGGCGCAGGAGATTCCCTCAGCGAAAACATGGAAGGAGAAAGCGGCGGAAGGTCGAGAAGTTGAAAGTACACAAAAGATCTCAAGAAAAGGAGAAGATCACTTCTATGACCATGACTTTGATTCCGGCTTCTCGACCAAGATACTTCACCAACTATTGCACCGCAGGCGGATGCACTTCCATGCCTCCATTGAATCCGGCGACATTCATCTTCTCTCCTCAACCACTTCATTCATCACCCGTTCCAGAGGAGATGTTGAAGCTGCAGATGGCGGAGTTCGAAAGAGCTTTGTCCTTGGATGATTCGAAAGATGGCAGCCATAACACTGTGGCACTTTCTGACGGAGAGGATGCAGAGCGGGAGATGGTAGTGCACTCAATGACTTCTCATTCTCCGAGAAGTAACTTCTCGGAATGGTTGGCTTTGCAGTTGGTTCCAGAAGCGAGAATGGAGATGAACTTAGAGGAGCACGACTTGCAGCTACTCCGAATTCAGGCGGAAGAGACGAAGGCCTAAAGTTGCTAAAACAACTTCTAGGTTGATCATCGAGGATTCGGGAGAGAAGTTTGCTGAGATATCAATTCCGGCAGAAGGAAAGATAGAAGAGGAGCTCACGGCAGAAGATGTGACAGTGACCAAAGTACCACTCGGTCAAGCCACCACTGAAGGATTGAAGCAGGACACGCAGACATTGATGGATGCTTTATTCCTTAGGCTTGACAGTGAAAAGGCGGAGAAAGAAGAGTTGCAGAAGCAAGTATCTCAATTATGTGAGATCATAGCCAAGGTTGCTAAACCTTCCATTCAGCCCATTTCAGAGCAGGTGAGTGATCATCTTATGCAGGAAATGGAGGATGCAAGCAATCAAGTAAAGGCTATTGACGAATGGAAGGATTTGATTATTCGTCGAAGCTTACTGACTTGGAAGTGCCCCAAAAGGTTATGAATGATGCAGCAAATCAACTAAAGCAACTGATGGCTAACATAGAAGGCATGAATACAGTTGCAGAGAGTAACCTGAGTATTTTGGCCGAGATCAACAAGTGTGTCGGGAGATGTATTGATTGCGGAGCAAATTGTACCGGATGGATCAGTTGAGAAGGGGAAGCATTAGAGTTTGCAGTATCTTTCCGTTTGGAGATCTGCAGTTTTCTTGAAGAGGATGCAAGGCACTTGAGAGTAGGACATCATCCTTACCGAAAGTATCATTTCTTTCACTGAGGAAGACGTGGTCGGAGGTGTTACTTCATACGTGCGGATCGTTTCTAACGAGGTGCCTAATTCCCTGGAAGGTTCTCTTCTGATGGTACAAAAGAGAATTGATAAAGCTACCAAGCCTTTCACGATGAATTCTATCAGTAGACTGGTGGCGCTGCAGGCAGACATTGCGAGGTTTGGGCCGAGCTTGGAAGATGTGGAAGCGTGCATCAAAGTGTTGAATGAAGGGTTGCTTTGCAGTTCAGGACAGAGAAGGAAGCAGTGGCTAAAACAGATGGAAGGATGCTGAATTACATGTTCGACAAGTATATCCGATATCAGAACAAGAAGAAGACATAAATGTTACAGCTGACATGACTTCTTCTATTCTTTCTTCTTCTATTTTCTATGTTCCCGGATGAAATTGTAAAACTTCTAAGTTATTGGTTTTGTAACCATTACTTAAAGTCATGTGGAACCATTCTATTAGTTAAGTGATACATGTGTCACTTAAGGAGAAGTTAGTTGAGGATGATTGCCAAATGTCATCTTTACTTGTTGTTTATGTTTTAGTTCAGTTTGAGTTTTCCATTTGTACTTTCCCTCCTACATTCTATAAGTAGGAGAAGAACCTCCGGTTAATGATCGATCAGAATTTGTAAGCAGCAATCTTGTGTTCTAGACTTTGTTTGAACCCCTAGAGCCACTTGAGCAAAGGAATACAAAGGAGCAGGTTTCGGAGAACTTTGTGTCACGGTGTACTGTGTTTCTTGCTTTTAAATCTTAGATCTCTTAATAAACTTTGTGTTATTTTAGATCTGGATCTAGAGCTGCCTTTGTTTTATAATTTTGTGTGTTTATATCTATTAAGTTTCTTCTATGTGCATGCAATCAGCTCTGCTATCTACTAATTGGGATGCACATCTTCCCCATTTCTTCTCTGTATTTCCTTTACTTTCCTTCTTCTATAAAATTTCCTTTCTTAAACAAGCTGCTTACTTGCTTTGCAAAACTTCTTAGTTATGGTTCATGAACTAAGTGGTTAAAGTAAAACCCCACGATAGATAATAACACATTTTATTGACAAATCGACACGGGAGCCTCACCGGTTAAATGAGGGAGATTTATCTCATGGCTTGCCTAGGTTTGATGCTATGTAGAAAATCTAGCCAACACATTATCACATGCATGAATTGTAATGTCCCTTTTTCAATGGACTCAGGAAATGACCAAGGAGATGAGATGAAACATAAAAATCAGATTAATAAGCTGCTGTAGATGACTGATATCAGCAATCTGATAACTTAAATTATGCCCTTATAAGTACAGTGGTTAACTTTAACCTCTTAGGAAAATCCTCATGTACCACACGTTCTTTAGGCACAAATCTCACTCAAAATTTAAAAATATGCTCAGGTTTATGAGAAATAACCAACAATTGTTAGATGCAAGAAAACTGATTTTTAGTGCCCTAGAAGTGAAGATATGAAAGGTTTCTATAAACCCTTGTCTATTGACTTTTTTAAAAATTCATAACTTTACCTAGGCAGCTCCAAAATTCATGAAATTTGGGATGTTGGGGTTTAAAAATATGGTGAATGCAAATATCAAATTAGTTTGCCCAAACATCCACTAGAACATGCCAAACCTGCCTTTCAAGCAATTCGGACCTCTTGAAATGCCCTAAAAACCATGCACACATGCAACTCCAAATATATTATGAAATTATTATTCAAACTTAGCAATCAATTGGTGAAGGAATTATAATTTTTGGAAGCCTAGGAATGCTGGAGTGAATTTCTTTAAAACCCTAGTTGTTGTAGAAATAAATAAATATTTTCAAATCTGACTTTGCATCATGCAAAAATCTCAAATTTCAATGTAAAACCAGATTTCACCCTTTGCTAAATTATATGCAATGAGATGATGTAATCCAAACACATAGAAGACCTTTGAATACTTTAAAACACCATTCATTGTTGGTCGCAAAAAATTGAACAACCAAATAATGTGTAATGTCCTCAAGTGGACATATAACACTTCAAGGGATTTGCCACAAATCTTATCTTTCAGAATGCACAATAAAATAAATAGAAAGATACATATCTGAATTTATCCCAGAAATGGCGACTTAGCTAGAGGATGAAACTTATCCAAAACAGAAGCTAAATCACTATATTTTTATCAAAAACATATCAGCTGAATTTATTATGCTAAAACACAAGAAAAATACCAGATTTGGAACCCAATTGAAGGCTGAAATATTTATTAATAAATTTGCAGATTGCTCCTTCAGACACACAGCTGAAACACCAATTCTTTGACCCAAAAATTACATTAAAAGGATGATTGGATGTCTAAAAATCAGACGATGGAATAGTAACCCCTTCTAAATATTAACAGCTCCAAAACACCCCAAATCAGTTCTCTATATGGGCCGCTTTACCTAGAACAAGATGGAAATAAAGGGGAATCACAACAACCAATATTCTCCTTCAAACCCTTGTTCAGTTCTGCAAAATAAAGTCTTCAAACACTGATTGGAAAACAAAAATAGAAGAGTTTTCATTCTCCTTCTAGACTTCAAGAGGGTTTTCGTCCTCAAGAGATAACTTCCAAGGGTTTCCATCCTTGGAAGTTGCTATGCAAAGCTTCACAAGCTCACACCAAAAATCTGAATTTTTATAAAATAAAAGGGATGCTTTTTCAAGCATTAGACATTGTAATGTCCCCATTTTTGAAGACCCTTAGCCTATCTTTCCCCGTGGGCTTTGGGATGTTGCAAGGGGAACATTTTTATTAAATAATTAAATATTATTTCCTGAAGCAATAATTATTTAATTATTTAATTAAGAAGAAAGATTTAATTTAATTCCCAAAATATTAAAATTAAATGGGGAAATTAATTAAATAAATATTTAAGTGGTTTTTATTGATAAAATCACCCTTTGAAAAGGGACGCCACACATAGGGAAATAAATTACTTTTATTTAATAATTTCCCTCCTACGGATTTCAATTTTGTGCCTCCTTGCTTATAAAAGGAGTGTTGATCATTGTTAGAATGTTGATTTGATCATTTGTCTCTCCATGCTTGGAGAAATGGGATGTATGCCCAAGATTTTCATTGTGTTCTCTTCATTAGATTTGGAATTGAAGTAGATCTGATTTTGAAGACTTTGTCATTGAAGATTTGAAGACTTGATATTTATTTTTGCCATTTTGGAAAGTGGTGACTTTGCTGGAAATTTCTGTTGCATTTAAGAAAATGGAATTTGGAATTTAATGAGTTTATGTTCATTGGAAAGCTCTTTGTCCAAGCTTTCCAACAAGGGTAATTTTGTGTCAAAATTCCAAGTATTGCTCAAGATATGAATTTATGAAGATTTCTGTTATTTACCTAATTTCCCAAAATGTAGCAGCAGCTTTGTTTTGGAGTTTCAGGTGACTTTTTAGCATGGCATTCATGGATGAAAATTCTAAAATTGATCTCATAATTTTCCTTATAATTTATGCTTCGTTTTGAGCTATGGTTCATAATATTCGGATAAATATTTTGCAAGTTATGAGGGTTTGATGCTGCAGTGTATTTCAGGATTTAAAAATCAGGTTTTCCATATTTTTCGTGGTTTTTTGTATGAAAATTTTCTCTTAATTAATATCTATCATTTCCCTTTCGTTTCATGCAATTCGGAGTTGTAAATTATAAGTTATGGAATTTTGAATATTTCAGCCTAGGGTTTTGGCGAACTTACTAAAAATAGTAAGTTCCAGATTTTAGTGCTTTTGTTGAGGGTTTATGGTTGAAATGTAAGATTCAGATTTTTATTTTCAGATTTGGCTAATTTTCCGGTTTGTTCCAAAAAGGGGACATCACACAAATCGACTTGCTTTTATAATCAAACTTGGCTTAGTAGCCACCCACAACCACCAATCATCTTCCTTTTTCCACATTTAATTCTTTTCTAGCTTTGTCTCCTCTCCAACATGGGTCGCATTTTCTCTAGGAGGAAATAAAAATTATAAAGTGACTTTTCCCTTTTATTTTAGTCTTTAATAAATTAATATAAGTGCTTTTGATAAAATTTCTTTTTAATGCACTTTATAATAATTCATTAAGACTAAAGTTCCCCTTTTATTCATCCCTTAGCCATTGGGAAACAAAATTGGGCTAAGGGTCTTCTCCTGGCAAACAGTTATTTTGGAAATAGGGACATTTTAACATGGTGTCCCCAGATTTCACCCTGAAATTTGGGACTACCCCTTTAAAAAAAATCGTTCTTTTCAAAGTAACGGGTCGTTTTGTGTTTGTTTTGCTCTTGCAGTTGTTTGCATTGCTCTAAGGTATCCCCAGAGAGTCATAAAAGCCAAATTCCCCAAGTACCCACATGTTAAAACTCACTCTATCCCTTCACAGGTTTTGTCTGAGAGAATTTTATTTATTTATTTATTAAATAAATAAAGTTCTTTTAAAAATAGATTGAGCTAAAATTGGAGGATTTAGGTTATATAAAGCACTTCACCCCATCATTATTACCATAGAACATTCACCTAGGGGAAGAATTTTTGCAGATTAGCTAATTGGAGAAATTTTCAAGCAATTGCTTGCAACTTCTTTTGTTTTGTTTTTATTTCTTTTTTGTCTGTGTTTTGGTTTGTTTTCTCCGGCAATTCCTGTAGCCTATTCATTCTTCTTGCCAGATCTTTCCCCAGGCTTAGGGTTTTGAAAGAAGCTATCCAGTTTTTTAAATTACTAATCATGTTACAGAGTAATCGAGCTCATGATTCTTTGAAAGATTGCAAAGTTGTTTGGTCTAAAGGATGCAAAATGGATTCTATGAAAATAAGAAAAATATTGCCATCAACGTGTAGAGCTTGAGAAAATATGCACTTTTAGAGAAAACGACACCTAAAACGGAGCCACGAGAATGAAAGTTATGGCACATGCAAGTTTTTGCTGCTACATCTTCTCGGACCCTTTCCAAAAATGGCAAATTTTATTCTTGTGTTTTCTTCACCAAAAATCCAAAAAAGGAAAGAAATGTTGTCTTCATGCAGATCCTTTCAATTTTCAAGGCTGCCTTAGCATCCAATTTCCATGCCCTTAAGTGATAAATTTTCACACGCAATTTTAATGCGCGAAGTCACAATGATCACAGTCACACTTTTGGAAAATAGCTCTTTTCATGCAAGTCACACTTTTTGAAAGGAAGGGTTTAAGCTGCCGAGGGGAATTTTGGTAATGGCGGCGGCGGGAGATTTCTTACTGCATGCAGAGTTACTTTTTCCCATGAAGTCAAAATCACTTAAGTTGCAATGGGAATATTAGAAGTGGCAGGCAGGCGGGAATTTCTTGTCTGCATAGCAGGGTACTTTTTCCCATGAAGTCAAAATCACTTAAGTTGCAATAGGAATATTAGAGGTGGCGAGCGACGAGAATTTCTTATTTTGCCTACATACTTTTTGGGTAAAAATTCTCATTATGAAAGTAAAGTCACTTAAGTGAAAAACGGGAATTTCTTGCCTGCCTTGCAGGGTGAAAATTCTCATGAAAGTAAAGTCACTTAAGTGAAAGCGGGAATTTCTTATCTGCCTTGTAGGGTGAAAATTCTCATTATGAAAGTAAAGTCACTTAAGTGAAAGCGGGAATTTCTTATCTGCCTTGCAAGGTGAAAATTCCCATTGCTTTGACTTCTTATTTTTAACATGACTTCTAGCCAAAAAGTGCGACCCATTTTGGCATAGCTAAATGTCTAAAAGCTGATTTTTTTAATTGCTAGGAAGCATCCAGTTTTGGTGCCTAGGGTTGGAGAAGCTTTCTTTTTATTATTCAGAGCATCTGCATGTTGATGTGAGTGCACAAGTGAATAAAATAATATTTTTAGCTTGCTTGGCATGCAAGCAAAGTCTAAAAATAGAGGGCAGCAGGCTTTATATGCAGATTTTGGTGATAAAAATCAAGTATTCATGCCATGGACTCCATCTTTGTCTGAATTAATTGCAGGTATTCATCATAGGTGCTCATATAAGTGAAAGAAGTTCAAATCAATGTTAAATACAATGAATATATCTTCGAATCTGAAAAGAAATTGCCAGATTTGCACAAATTGATCAATTACAAGGATTCCGGCATAATTAAAAGAAAAAGAGCTCGAGACAAAGATTGTTCGGCCATGATGAAGCATGATGAAAGAAAAGGATCAGCGAGAATCATGCATAGCTTCCAGTTTGTTGAAGTCAATAATCTGAGACATAGGCCCTGAACTTATCACCGATTTAATTGATACCCGGATCTCATAATTGCAAAAAGGCTTAGGCAAAAATTCATCCTCTTGTTTCTAACGCAGCCCATGTAGAAGTCATTGCATAGAAAATTCCTTCCAGGATCTTGTGCATGTGCTCCCAATCTTCTAGTTGAAGCCTTCATTGAATTTACTTGTATTTGCATTCACCTAGAGTGCTTTCCAAAATTTAAAATTGCTCATATGCAATTAAAAATAAAAATGATGAGTTTTGTTTGAATTATTTATGGCAAACATTGCCTTTGGTGCATGTGCTTGAAATGAAGCTATGCAAAAGCTTCAAGGATAAGAGGAAGACAAGTCAAAGGCAATACCCGCAAGCAAATCACAGTCAATTGCTTCCAGATCCAGTTTGGTGAGAATCAAAGGCAAAAGAGTCAACCGCATGCAGAATATGGAAAAAGAACAAGACTAGAAGTGTTGCGCTTTCTTCTAATTTCTTTTCCTCTTTCTTCTTTTTTCTCTTATTTTCTCCGACAAAGTAATTGAGTAATCAATTAAATTATAAAACTTAAGTGATTGGTTTAAAAGTCGTTACTTGAAGAAGTCAATTACTTGGAAATAGGTGGCAGACATGCAAAATAGAAGGTTTTATTTTCAGTTATAAATCATGCATGTCATGCAAAGAGGAATTTATAATATCCCCTTTTAGGACAAGTTAGGAATTAACACAAATTTGATCACACAAATTCATTTAAAAAATTAATTTCCATACCCTAACTACTACTGCAAACTTCAAAAATTAATTCCGCTTAACTTAACGTTCATGCAAAAATCTTCAAACTTTGGATTTTGGGTCACAAAAATATGAAGAACAATATGCAAAAATCAGATTTTGCACAGCCAACCCGAAACCCTAATTTTGACCTAAAAAGTAGGTCGCCCAACACTTTTAGGGCACAAAAACCCCTCCAAAAATTATGAAATCAATTTATCCTTATTCCTCCTAATTTATATAATCAAATGCAATATTAAATCAACCCCAAACCGCAGATCTGAAATAAATATTAATTTACCGTACCCAGAAAAGCCTACAGACAGCTGAAATATTCTAAAATTGATATCTCACTCAAAACTCAATATTTCTTCACCAAATAAAATGCAGATTGTTCTATAAATTAAGATCTTTCCAAAGAACTAAAGATCTGAATTTTGTGACAACCCTCAAAAAACCTCCAAAAGGATAATAGATAATTAAATTCCAATCCTCAACCATCACTAGGGTTAGAATAAGTTTGCTGCATTAAAAATCATGTCATAAAACACCCAACAATCATCAATTAACATCCAAATATCCTCCTCAAAATAAATGTGCCACTTTCCAAACAAGTCAATATGCAGCAATGCTTGCAAAGCATAAATCATACAAAGAACATACTTGACACAAGATAACTCAACAAATGGAACAAGAGAGAATACTTGATTGATCAAACCAACTTACTAACTTCCCACGCAAGAGAGGAGAAAGTTTTAATGGGCATGCATCCCAACTCCAAGCATGGAGCATAAAATAAATATCATCATAACATAAGTCTAATCATGATCCTAGTACTCATTTTATAAGCAAGAGGCACAAAATTCAAATCCCATGGAGAGGGAAATTATTAAATAAAAGCAGTTTATTTTCCCTAGGTGTGGCGTCCTCTTTTAAAAGGGTGATTTTAATATTTAAAAGCCACCTAAATATTATTTAATTAATTCCCTTTTTAATTTGCATTTTGGGAATTTAATTAAATAATTACTTGCTCCATAAATATTAAATAATTAAATAAATATTGCTTTATAATGTCAAATGATTAAAATCACTCTCTAGGCAATATTATAAAATTATTTAATATAATTTTCCCCTTGCAACATCCCTAAAGCCCACGGGGAATGATAGGCTAAGGGTCTTCAAAAATGGGGACATTACGGTCCTCCTTCCCTTCCCAAGATTGTTTGCCCTCAAGAAGCAATATCAGAAGTCGTGTGTCCGTGTCCAAAAGTGTGGTACTCCAAAAGAGTAATGCTCCCATGCCACTCAAGTGAAGTAGCATTTGCAATATCTTGGACCGCTTCATTCTCCTAAAAGTTAGGAGTGTAGTCTGCTGTAATTTCTTCTTCAAACCTGCGCATGAAGCAAACAAATTAGAAAAATAAGTGTTGAAGAACACTTTTCCAATGTGTCTCCATGGCATGTACAACTCCTCCGTGTATGGGCTGCCCCCAAACTCTGTTATGTGGCCCCAAGTGCTGTTGTAATCTCCAAAAATCAGAATTGGAGTGGCTGGTTTCCACCCCCAAATAGTCACCCATGAGTCAAAATCAAGTACCAACACCCATATCATCAACTGCATGTGAAAAATCTGAATGATGGAAGTGATAGTAGAGCTGGTCATAAAGATATCTTCCATCAAAATGAAAGGACAACATCTATCATATTTCATAATTCTTTTCCCCACATGAATGAGCAACAATCTAGTGAATGAGATAGGCCCCCATGCAACTGAAATTCCATGCCCAACAATAACAAACTGAAGACTATCCATATGCTTGGCTGGAAAAGAAACTCTTACCATGCAAAATGTGGTCCATGTGATCCATTCTTCATCTTCACAACCCTCAATACATTGTTCCCAAGAAAACAAATGCTGAAACTCAATCATATGCATGATATAGAGTTGATTCAAAGTGAATCTCATGACAAATGTGGTACTTCTCACTATCATGGCTGAAAATACAACATGCTTACCCTTTTTTCTCAGAACATAACATGACAACTCAACACCATACCTTCCTCTTCGCTGCTCCCAATGTAAAAGAAGTGCTAAATGGTCAAAAGAAGAACCTGTAACATGTACCAATGATGCTCCAAACTGAAAATTATCATACCATGTGACTAAATCTTTTTGTAAACATGTTAACATGTCCTCAAACAAACTAAAAATGTACATTACAGTAGTGTGAATGTTAAGTATGCACATATTCCTCTTGGATGCAAACTCAAACATGAATAGATGATGCTCGTACCTTCCTCTTATGACCTCAACAATCAAAAACTGAATTTTATCAAGGTATGAGAACAATAGAATGTCCATCTTAATCATCTTATGAGCACTAGTAAATACAAACAACTTGTTATTTACTTCTCCATACCATGTAGAGGGATGACATCTCACTATTTTTGTTGCACCATGCACATAAGAAAAAGAGAAACCATAATTCATGCATCCATAAACCATATCACCGTAAACCCAAGGAACTTCAAACCTTTGATTGTGCCCATGTACCTTCTTTATGGATAAAGAAAATAAATCTAAAATATCATGCTTGGGGCTGCTCATTACATTTTTGTACCATAAAACATCACTTCTCACCTTGTAATTATGTACCTTTACTTGACATGTGCATGGAGCTTCCTTGGAACTTGATTCTAGAAGAGAAAACATGCTTATTTGCTCCCTAATGACTGCTGTTATACACAGGCCAGCAAGCTTACTGTCATGATTTTCATTTGTAGGAGTCTTAGGCATCCCTTTCCTTTTGCCATGTTGACACTTATGCACCCAAGTGTTAGGAGCAAAAACATCAACAATAGTATGACCAAAATACCTCTTATCCATCCATCTAACATGCTCATACTCATATTCATCAAAGCTCAACATATAAGGAGGAAATAAATATGAAAAATCATACCTTGGGCTGCCCCCAACATCTACAAAACTCAGAATTTCTGAGTTTAGGACAGCGCTCTTTCCCCATTATTTTCTTCATCTAAACCCCCTTTTTCTCCTTCACCAATGCTTGTGTCATGTAGGAAATGACTTGGAGTAACCATGAGACTCATACTCCCTTCTTGTCCTTCAAATGGCTCATGATGAAGGTGAATGCTATCCTTCAAATCTGATTTTTCCTTTTTTGCATGCACATGCTCATCAACAACTTCATCATTAGTACTAGCCAAATCAAACTTAGAATAATTTGTTACCTCAATGTAGTTGTTAAGTGGTTTCCTTTTATGAGGAGGGAGATATGGTGAAATAGACCCCTTTAGGGCCATATTGAGGTCTACCCTTGGCTGCCCCTTTGAAGCTTGTGTTTGATCACTCAATAGTAACCTTGGCTGCTCCTCCACTATTTTTCGCTGCATATGTACAGCAGTACCGTACGGACCAGCAAGTTGAGAATGGTCTAAAGTGCTCAGAAGTGTCTCTTCTTCTTTCCTATCATTCATCCCCTCATCCTTGCATTCATTGCCAATCCAAGTAGCATTAGTAACAACTAAATAATGTTCATTAGTTACCTCTTGGCTGTCCTCATTTTGCTTGTCCATGCAAACTTGCAAATCAGATTTCTCTTCCCTCTTGGGCTCATCTCCCATGATTATTTTATCAACATGCATGCAATCATGCAAAGGCAACGAAACCTCTTCAATCAAAAATAACTCTTTACCTTGCTCATTTGTATCTAGGGCTTTTCTACCTTCTCTTCCTTTGGAGATAAATCTGATTTTTCTGTGCAAATGCCAACTCTCATGCAAGTATTAGATACCAAAATTTTATCATTAGACACCAAAGAATTCATACCTTGGAAAATCATAGTCTTCACTTTGTTCGAACATTTCTCTAGGACACCTTGGGCTAGTGTATGAGCAACACATGATGCCTCTTGACCCAATCCTTCCTCCAACATAGATAGCAAGTGTGTTGGGGGACTCTCATATTCATTTAATATCAAAGACATAATGGCTTGCATGGAAATCATGATCTCTTGAGCATGATCATTACATATAACATCAAAGAACACCTCAAACATGTGAGAAATAAGATCATTACATTCTAAATCCATCATTATAACACAAGATCTTACTTTTGCCATAGTGTTCAAAATGCAAACCCTCTTACCAAAACAAGGGCTTGTCTTAGGGTCCCACACCTTGGAAACTTCCCACCATGACCTCAAAGATGTCTTCCATGATAACATCACAATATGGCAATTGTCCCTCTTTCTCGAATAGTTCGGTCGAAGACCTTTGGCTGTTTTGTCTACCCGACGCGGCCAAAGGGTGTTTTCAAGGGTGACTTCGGTTTATTATTTTATTATATGGTGCTCAAAATAAAGTAAAATATCATTAAAGCACATATAATGAATTAATAGACTGTTTAAGTGACTTTGACTTAGGAAAGTGCATTTAAATAAATTAATAAATTATTTAAAGTGCCTTCCTAGCCAAAAATGCGACTTGCTTGGGTAAGGGTCAAATAAACCCAAAAATGCGACTTGCTTAGTGAAGGAAAATAATTAATTAAATATTAATTATATTTATTTGGGAAAAAGTGCGACTTGCATCTTTGGAGGGTTTTGGCTATAAGGGAAAAATGCGACTTGGGGAAAGGCATTCAGAAGATTATTATTTTTACTCGGCAGTTAGCTTGAGCTTTGCAGACAAAATCCAAGGACGGAAACCCTCTGGATTATTCCTCTTGCGGACGGAAACCCCAGGAGCAGTGAGAGAAGCTTCCATCCAGGGATCTTCATTGTTTACACAGGTTATTCATCATTCCAGCAGTTTCAGAAAAAGAATAAATTGCAGCAGTGGGCATTTGTACAACTTCCAGAGTGGGGCGACTTATTCTGCAGTTGGTTTATGCAGTGTTTGAGGTATTTTTCATGCCAGTTTATTATTGTATATTTCAGCCACAAATATATATCAAATCGACTGGGGTTGGATCATTTACAGAGGATTTTAGACAATACTTGTTATCATTTCATCTGCAGATTTCTATATGTGTTTACCCTAATCATTTATCATCAAAAATCAATATTGAATATATGGCTGCATTATTTATGAAGAAATCTGCCATTAAAACCCTAGGCGCCTTTATATAAATTCACCGGTTTGCGGGGTTTTGCATTATTTAATTTGTTTATGCAGTATGAGAATGTTGTTCCATGAATTTGCTTGATGTTATCAGTTCAGCTCTACACCTGAGTGTTATTTTAAAAAAAAAAAAAGTATTCGGCAAAAAGGGGTTTGGGATCTTTCAGTGGTATCAGAGCAGTGTATCCTCCCAGCCTGTGTGGGAAGGAATCAGAGAGGGTATTAAAACAGAAATCAGCTTTGAATGCAGCACAGAGAGGACGGTCCACACAGATACTACACCCGCAGACGAGCACGACTCGAAGCTGGTATTGCAGGAGGTGACAAAATGGAATATTTGGGTGAGAGACCTGAGAGTCCTCGAGAGGAACATGCAGATCCAGATAGGGATTTCATTCGGGATATGGCAGCCACGCAGAGACAGTTATTACAGACCATGGAGCGCATGGGCACTACTTTGGATAGGTTGGCACTAGATAGGCCGCGGGATAGGCACGACAGGAGGGATAGATCCGTATCAGTTGCCAGTGGTTACAGGGATCATAGCAGATCACCTTCAGAGCTTGGGAGTGTTAGGGGATCGCCACGCCGTGAGCGGAGGCATACTCATACAGATGAGAGGAGACCTACGCGGACTGCAGATAGGCCTATGCAGCCTAACTTCCTGCCTAGAGGTGACCCACCAGAGATTGAGGGACGACCGGAAGAAGTAGCTTTTCCGGATACTATTATGGCAGTCAGTGATGAGTGGAGGAGTTTGCCGCAGCATGTGAGGGATGTATTTCCCCTCCCACAGTATTGTGCTCAGAGGAGAGATAACATGAGGGCTGGACAGGACAGGAGGCCTAGAGCGCAGCAAAACAGGGATTTGCAGCAGGTTACCAATAAGGTAACCCTCTCCACTTTTGATGGTAGTGGAAAGATCAGTGCCCGGGGCTTCATACTGTTCACTACATTACACCTTGAGGGTGGCTTATGATTGGTGGCACCTAAGTTGCCGCACTTTGTGTTCGAATTCGTGATGATTAAATTCGTGAAAAATTCGCTTTGGTAAAAAATCAGCGATTAAATTCGTGATTAAATTCGACTTTCATGAGAGAAAATAACGAGGGTGAAGTTTAATATCGTTCGCATAGGATTTTATAAGGATTCACAAGCTCGACACCTATCTTACCCTCAAACCCATGAGGGAGCAGGAGGCCATACAGTTCGCTACATTACACCTTGAGGGGGTGGCTTATGATTGGTGGCACCATGGGTTAGTTACACAGGGTCATGAGCTTCTACGGTCATACAAGGATTTCAGCGAGAGGTTGATTGCGAGGTTTGATCGCAAGGATGTGGAGTTGTATTACAGGGACTTGGCACAACTCCGACAGAGTGGACACGTTGATTCATACATCAACGAATTTCAGCGGATAGCAGTTATGGTTCCAGAGATGCCTGAGAAGAGGGTGGTGATGTTATTTATAGAGGGCCTTCATGACAGGATGAGAGGATTGGTCAAGGCTCTTAAGCCTAGGACATTGCATGATGCCATCCAGACGGCATTAGATTTGGACACATCCCCCACTTCCTATCAGCCCACTTCTTATCAACCCAATAAGAAGTTTCCCACGAGCTCCAGGCCATTTCAGCGCTCTACCACTCCGCAGAAGAGTGCACCACCTCCTAAGGTGGATCAGGAGACTCGTAATGAGTTAAGGAGGAAGAAGCTTTGCTTTCATTGCAAAGATCATTGGGAGCCTGGACATCGTTGCCTTGGTAAAGGCAAGGTGCATCTCATTGAGGTGATTTCAGACGGGGAGGATGATCACTCGCCAGATACAGATGCAGAGGATGAGGGCGGTGACCATGATGCACGGGGGAGCAGCCCCAGATAGAGCTTGGCGAGAGTGAGGCATTGGATTCATCCGATGTTACTATTGCTACACTCTCAGGAGTTCCTAGGTACCATCCCTTTCGGCTGAAGGGAGTGCTTAAGGGACAACAGATTGTTTGTTTGGTTGACAGTGGAGCTACGCACAACTTCATTGATGAGGGGTTGGCTGCGAAGCGAGGATTACAGGTTGAGGAATTTGAGGGGTTTAGTGTACGGGTAGCAGATGGATTTGCTATTAGTTGCACTAAGAGGATTCCACGGCTTAGTATTCAGATGGGGGACTACACATTGACCGATGACTTCTATGTTATTGGACTTGGTGAGATTGATACAGTATTGGGTATTCAGTGGTTACAGTCCCTTGGCAGATATGTGCAGGATTTCCGGAGGATGGAGTTGGAGTTTATGGTGGATAAGAAGAAGATTGTGCTTCGGGCTCTTTCTGACGGTGGGCCTAGAGTTGTTTCAGCACACAGGATGGAGTCTATAGCCAGACATGGAGAGGTTGCATGGGCAGCCCAGTGTTTCATTTCATCCAAATCTTCTTCAGACAGTGAGCAGCCTTTTCACATTGACATCCAGTCCATACTGGATAAGCACGGCCCAGTGTTTGGTGACATTCCTCCAGGTAGACCACCAGATAGAGGGTTTGAGCATGTTATAGAGCTTGAGGAGGGTGCTAAACCCGTGATGACTACGCCTTATCGCCATCCTAAGACATATAAGGATGAGATAGAGAAGGCCATTAGAGAGCTCTTGGCGATGGGACACATCCGTCCTAGTTCTAGTCCCTTTGCTTCTTCAGTTGTTTTGGTGAAGAAGGATGGGACCATGAGGATGTGCATTGATTATCGTGCACTGAACAAGAAAACCATCAAGAACAGGTATCCCATTCCTCGCATTGATGAGTTGTTGGATGAGTTGCATGGATCTATTTACTTTTCGAAGATTGATCTTCGATCGGGCTACCACCAGATTCGAGTTCGGGATGAGGATATTCACAAGACAACCTTCAGGTGTCACTACGGGCACTATGAGTTCTTGGTGATGCCATTTGGACTCACTAATGCCCCTGCTACATTTCAGTCATGTATGAACCATCTCTTCAACAGGCAGTTGAGGCAGTTTGTGTTGGTATTTTTTGATGATATTCTGATTTATAGCAGGACATGGGATGATCATTTGAGGCATCTTGATGAGGTACTTAGCATAATGGAGACTCAGTCTTTATTTGCTAAGATGTCCAAGTGTGAATTTGGACTTACGGAGATATTGTATCTTGGGCATGTCATTGGGGCCAATGGGGTCAAGGTCCATCAGGAGAAGATACAGGCAATGCAGGATTGGCCACCACCCAGGAATATCTCTGACTTGCGAGGATTCTTGGGGTTATGTGGTTACTACAGGAGGTTTGTGAAGGGTTATTCTCAGCTGGTAGCTCCATTGACAGATCTTACACGGAAGGGTGCATTCAGTTGGTCAGATGAGGCACAGGTGGTATTTGAGAGGCTCAAGGTAATTATGAGCACCTGTCCAGTTTTGGCTCTTCCAGATTTCTCACGGCCCTTCATTTTAGAGTGTGATGCTTCGGGATTGGGGATTGGTGCAGTTCTTATGCAGGATCGCCATCCTATTGCCTTCGAGAGCCGGAAGTTGAGAGATAATGAGAGATTGTATTCCACCTATGATAAGGAGATGCTTGCCATTATGCATGCTTTGGCAAAGTTCAGACAATATTTGGTGGGTGGAAAATTTGTGGTGAGAATGACCACAACAACTTGAAATATTTCTTGGAACAAAAGGAACTCAATGAGAGGCAACAAAAATGGGTCAGCAGAATCCAGGCATATGATTTTGACATTGAGTATGTCAAGGGGACGAAGAATGTAGTGGCTGATGCACTTTCCAGGAAACCCCATCTCGCTGCCCTATGTTCTTTGAGCGAGATTTCAGCAGATTGGAAATCTCAACTGTTAGTTGAGTATTCCAAAAACACTTGGGCATGTGACATTATGGATGGAAAAATTCAGGATGGCCGGTATAAGGTAATAGCTGATTTGATTTTGTATAAGGGCAGAATTTACCTAGTTCTTGAATCTGAGCTTAAGGAGAAGATTATGCATGCTTTCCATGATGCACCACTTGCAGGACATCCAGGGTATTTTAAAACATACAGGCAGATTAGAGAGAGATTCTCTTGGAAGGGTCTCAAGGATGATGTCTTGCGCCATGTCCGCGAGTGTATGACTTGTCAGCAAAACAAGTCAGAGCATACTTTCCCAGCAGGTTTACTACAGCCATTGCGATTCCGGAGCAAAAGTGGGAAAGTATTTCGATGGATTTCATTACAGGTCTTCCCGTGGTGCAAGGGAATGATCGCATTTATGCAGTAGTTGATCGGTTGACAAAATATGCACACTTTTTTGCTGTCCCTACCAGCTTTAAGGCACCTCATGTGGCTGATTTGTTCTTCCGTCAGATATTCAGGTTGCATGGACTTCCAAAGAACATAGTTAGTGATCGGGATAGCAGGTTTATGAGCATATTTTGGCAGGAGCTTTTCCGTTTGGTTCACACTGAGTTGACTCCTAGCACTAGTTATCACCCTCAGACGGATGGGCAGACAGAGATTGTGAACAAATGGATAGAGGGTTATCTTCGTAACTATGTTGCAGGACAGCAGAAGGCATGGGTAAAGTTGTTATATTTATGTGAGTATTGCTATAACACCACTTACCATATGTCTATTGGTATGACTCCATTCCGAGCATTGTATGGATATGATGCGAGATCTTTTGTTGATTTGGCGTTTGGGGACAGTAGAGCTCCCAAGGCTCAGGAGAGTTTACAGGATAGTCAGGAAATCCTTAAGGTACTTAAGGAAAATATTCAGCGGGCCCAAAATCAGCAAAAGATGTATGCAGATAGGCACAAAGTGGAGAGATCATTTGAGGTAGGAGACATGGTTTTCTACGTCTTCAGCCTTACAGACAGAGTACTCTCAAGAAGAGTGGGGCTGAAAAGCTCAAGCCGCGATTCTATGGGCCATACAGGGTGTTGAGGAGAGTTGGTGAAGTGGCATATGAGCTAGAGTTGCCTTTTGAGAGTAAGATACACAATGTCTTTCATGTATCTTGCTTGAAAAAGGCCTTGGGACAACACATTATTTCTTCTACAGAGTTACCACCCCTGGATGAGGAAGGGAGATTGGACTTGGTGCCAGAGGAGATCTTGGACAGCCGAGAGAGGAGACTGAGGAATAGAGTTATTCGGGAGTTCCTGGTGAGGTGGAAAGAGTTACCGAGAGGAGGATGCTACATGGGAGGGCGAGACTATATTACAGCATCCAACTCTACAGTTGCTTGGGGACAAGCAATCTCGGGAAGGGAGGACTGTAATGTCCCTCTTTCTCGAATAGTTCGGTCGAAGACCTTTGGCCTGTTTTGTCTACCCGACGGCCAAAGGGTGTTTTCAAGGGTGACTTCGGTTTATTATTTTTATTATATGGTGCTCAAAATAAAGTAAAATATCATTAAAGCACATATAATGAATTAATAGACTGTTTAAGTGACTTTGACTTAGGAAAGTGCATTTAAATAAATTAATAAATTATTTAAAGTGCCTTCCTAGCCAAAAATGCGACTTGCTTGGGTAAGGGTCAAATAAACCCAAAAATGCGACTTGCTTGAGTGAAGGAAATAATTAATTAAATATTAATTATATTGATTTGGGAAAAAGTGCGACTTGCATCTTTGGAGGGTTTTTTGGCTATAAGGAAAAAATGCGACTTGGGGAAAAGGCATTCAGAAGATTATTTTTTTACCCGGCAGTTAGCTCTGAGCTTTTGCAGACAAAATCCAAGGACGGAAACCCTCTGGATTATTCCTCTTGCGGATGAAACCCCAGGAGCAGTGAGAGAAGCTTCCATCCAGGGATCTTCATTGTTTACACAGGTTATTCATCATTCCAGCAGTTTCAGAGAAAAGAATAAATTGCAGCAGTGGGCATTTGTACAACTTCCAGAGTGGGGCGACTTATTCTGCAGTTGGTTTATGCAGTGTTTGAGGTATTTTTCATGCCAGTTTATTATTGTATATTTCAGCCACAAATATATATCAAATCGACTTGGGGTTGGATCATTTACAGTGGATTTTAGACAATATTTGTTATCATTTCATCTGCAGATTTCTATGTGTTTACCCTAATCATTTATCATCAGAAATCAATATTGAATATATGGCTGCATTATTTATGAAGAAATCTGCCATTAAAACCCTAGGCGCCTTTATATAAATTCACCCGGTTTGCGGGGTTTCGCATTATTTAATTTGTTTATGTATGTTGTTCCATGAATTTGCTTGATGATATTAGTTCAGCTCTACACCTAAGTGTTATTAAAAAAAAGTATTTAATTTGTTTTGTTGCATTCTTGAATTTTGAGTCATCCTTTGAGAATGTTGTTCCATGTCTCCTAATCTTGTCTTCATGTTACTTGCACTAGATACTCCAAAACAGCCCCCAAAATCCTCAACCCAGTCTCTAGGGTTAGAATAAGTTTACTGCATTAAAAATCAGGTCATAAAACACCCAACAATCATCAATAACATCCAAATATCCTCCTCAAATAAATGCGCCACTTGTCCAAACAAGTTGCCAATGCTTGCAAGCATAAATCATACAAAGAACATACTTTAACACAAGATAACTCAACAAATGGAACAAGAGAATACTTGATTGATCAAACCAGCTTACTAACTTCCCACGCAAGAGAGAGAGAAAAGCTTTAATGGGCATGCATCCCAACTCCAAGCATGGAGCATGAAATAAATATCATCATAACATAAGTCTAACAATGATCCTAGCACTCCTTTTATAAGCAAGGAGGCACAAAATTCGAAATCCCTAGGAGAGGGAAATTATTAAATAAAAGCAGTTTATTTTCCCTAGATGTGGTGTCCCCTTTTTAAAAGGGTGATTTTAATATTTAAAAGCTAGCTAAATAGTATTTAATTAATTCCCCTTTTAATTTATATTTTGGGAATTTAATTAAATAATTACTTGCTCCATAAATATTAAATAATTAAATAAATATTGTTTTATAATGTCAAATGATAAAAATCACTCTCCAGGCAATATTATAAAATTATTTAATATAATTTTCCCCTTGCAACATCCCTAAAGCCCACGGGGAATGATAGGCTAAGGGTCTTCAAAAATGGGGACATTACGAAATTCCAGGAAGGAGATTGCCAGTTGTTTCCTTTAAAAATTCCGCACGTGTCGGTTCGGTTATAGTTTCCTATTTGTAATTGCCCTCTATACACTATAAATAGAGGAAGAGCCTACGGGTTAAAGGAGGATAATTTGTAATCAGCATTCTTGTGTTCCAAACTTTGAGCTGAAACCCTTGATAGCTTTCTGAAAGCTAAGGAATAGAGAGGAGGCAGATTTCCGGAGAACTTTGTGTCGACAATGCATTTGTTTCTTATTTATTTTTAGATCTTTGCATAAAATTTGTGTTATCTTAGATCTGGATCTGAAACTTTCCTTTGCTTTAAATTCTGCATTTCAAGATCTATTTGTTTCGTCTATGTGCATGTGACCAACTCTGTCAACTATTGGTTAGGTTGCACATCTCCTTTCCTTCTTCTCGTATTTAATTATTTCCCTTTCCTACACATATTGCTTACAGTTGCTTACTTGCTGCAAAATTGTCTAGCTATGGTTCATGAGCTACACAGTTAAAGTAAAACCAACAGATAGATATTAGGAAATATAATTGACAAAATATTACACGGAACCTCACCAAGTAAATGAGGGAGATTTATCTCATGACTGCCTAGGTTTTCAGCTATGCAGAAAATCTAGCCAACAATTCCTCCCTTCCCCAAATTGCTTTCCCTCAAGCAATTTCAAACTTGGATGCTCCAAAATTGTTGCACCTTCCCATGTTGCATCCTCAAGTGGTAGACCCCTCCATTGTACCAAATATTCTCTGATAACTCTATTCCTTAGCCTCCTTTCACGAACATCCATGATAGTCTTCGGTTCTAGCACCAATTTGCCCTCATCATCAAGAGGGGGCAGCTCCATGGAAGGAGTGATATGCTGTCCTAATGCCTTTTTGAGGCATGAAACATGAAAGACATTATGAATTTTTCTTTATGCCGGAAGTTATAACTCATATGCAACATTTCCCACCTTCCTTATGACCTTGTAGGGACCATAGAATCTTGGTTTTAGCTTTTCAGATCCCTTCCCTTTGAGGGAGGATTGTCTATAGGGCTATAACCTCAAAAAAACCATATCTCCTACCTCAAATGACCTCTCAATCCTTCGCTGGTCTGCATACAATTTTTGCTGATTTTGGGCATGTAAGAGGTTGTCTTTGAGTGCTTTCATGATGTCTTGACTCTGTTGTACCAAATCTCTAGCCCTTGGAACTCTACTATCCGGAATGACAATATCCACAAAAGAAAATGCATCATAACCATAGTTCAAAAAATCGTTATCGGCGATTAATCGGCAGGCCAAATTTTGACTCGGAAATCGGGAATCGACAATTTATCGGCATTAATCGGCAACTTTATCACTACTTTTAAAAACATTTAAATTCATAAAATAAACTTAAATTAAATGTAAAAACAATGTTAAATGATGCGAGAAGTGACTCTATAGAATGCCATAGGGCCATCTGCATATTTTCGATTAAGTTTTGACCAAAAAAGAGTAGTGACTTTTGAAGTATCACGATTTTAATATACTGTAATACGATTTTAAATATATTAATTCGTAATACGATTTTAAATATATTAATTCGTAATACGATTTTAAATTATAATATATTAAATGTATGCAAAAGGAAATATATTGTAATACGATTTTAAATATATTAATTCGTAATATATTATATAATGGTAATATATTAAAAATTCAAATGTATGCAAAAGGAATTAATTTGTAAATTCGTTTATAACTTTAAGTTTATACACAGGTGACAATATATTATTTAAAATCTTAAAAATAAAATAAAAAGAAATATAATGTAATAGTATACATCTCTGTTTCGAATTTACAGTATACATTATAATATTATATAATATATACGATTTTATAGGATTTTAATATTTTAAGGAAATCAGAAATTTTTATCGCTACTTTAATGCCTAGTATACTATTTACATTATACGATATATAGTATACGATTTGCTGGGATTTACAGTACCTAGGGCCACGAACTGGCTGGTAGTGGAAAGCTGAAACCGCCATGAACAAGTTAGGGCACGAAATAGCACAAAACTGCCACGAAATGGCACGAAACCGCCACGAAATGGCACGAAACCGCCACGTTTTGCCACGAAATGATGGAAAACAGGTCGCAGGACAAAAGACGAGTTGCAGGAGAAAATACGAGTCACTCAAGGCAAAAAACGTGTCGTTTTGGTCGCGTTTTGCATTTAACCCCTAAGTCATACGATTTTCCACGATTTCCAGGCAAGATTCAACGATTTTTCAAAGTATTTATCGCCGGAAAAATCGCGTTTTATCGCCTCTGCACAAATCGCGATTTTTTGAAAGTTTTATCGTTTAGCTCAGGGTAAACGATAAATCGCGATTATCGCCCGATTTATCGCGAGTTTTAAAATAGAGATCATAACCATACAAAGCCTTGAAGGGTGACATACCAATAAACATGTGGTAGGAAGTATTGTAGCAAAACTCCCCCAAATATAGCCATTTGATCCATGTTGATTGTTGACCTATAACAAAGCTCCTTAAGTACCCTTCTATCCATTTGTTGACAATTTCAGTTTTCCATCTGTTTGTGGATGATAACTTGTACCCGAGTCAACTTTGTGCCTGAAAGATGGAAGAGTTCTTGCCAAAAAGAACTTAGAAATCTGTTGTCCCTATCACTCACAATGTTCTTTGGCAGCCCATGAAGTCTGAAAATGTAATATCCCTTTTGGGACTGAAAATGGAAAAAGGGATTAACCAGATTGTCCCGAATGAAATGATTAAATACCTTTTTGTATTCAGATCCGATCTTGAAACAACTTTAATTATTCACACAATCAATTAATAATAACCGAAAACCAATATAAAATTAGTAATCTTCAAGGGAACGAATCTGTTTAAGGAATTCAAGTCCACTTTTCACTATGCAAATCAATGAAGAATGCCATGAAACAATTAATCTAGCCACGACAATATTTATAAATCATAAATATATCAAAAGGCTGAAGTAATGTCTATTTTCACAGCTGGAATTAATTATTTAGAACAGCAGCAGACTAGCCAAAACCGAGGGCTAGGAAAAATAGTAAACCTTTGCCAAAATTCACCAAAATGGAGATTTCAGCCTTATAAATTATATCAAATCAAATTATAAAATCAGATTTGTAATTTTTTCCCTAGAAGGAACTCAAACACCATCAAACCCTAGTCGCTCAAACTAGGAATGGCTCTAAAATTCATGTAAATGTGTATTGACCCTTTCAAGGGTTTAGACCAATAGCAAAGGATTTTAGCCAAACACCAAAATTATTCAGATCAGATTTTATCGCAGCAGACTGAAAATAAGAAATCAATGAACTATATCCTTCACAAAAATATGTCAAATACCATGAAATACTTCAAATTAACTTGCCACAATTTATATATATATTTTATGCATCCATAAGAGCCAAAAACAATGAAAATTTTGAAGAAACACACTGCTGGAAATTAATTAATGTCCAGCCAATAGCAGCCACAAGAAAAATATAGATCTTGGGTCTAGAAACCCCCAAAAATCATGAAACTTGAGATTCCGGCCTTAGAAATTATGATAAATCAAATTATCAACTAAAAATGCATATATAAATTCACCAAACCCTCAAAACCCTACTCAAGGTAGGTCACTCCCCTAGAAATAACAATCTGAAAATGATAAATATCTCCTTAAATCTGCCTTATACTTCAATCCCAAGTCAAGATGAAGGGTTTTCGTCCTTCACTCAACCTCTAGAAGGGTTTTCGTCCTCCTAGGCAAGCCACACATGAGGGTTTTGTCCTCAAGTGTAAGAACAAGGAGCCACTAGCTCACAATGCTCAAGTAAGATGAAAATGCGCCAAAGTCTAGATCTGAAATGATGCCTTAACTCTCCTTTTATATCCCTCCATTGGCGCCAAAGCATGAAAAGGTAAGGCCGACCCCTTAGAGATGTTCTTTTCCTTCATTAGCTTCCATTAATTAGCTTTGACCCAGCCGACCTGCTATAAGAAGTAAAAACACTAAAAGAAAATATAAAAATTAGTAAAAACATAGCATATAGAAGCTCAATGTTCTCCTCCATCTTTTGCACTTCTTTGCCATGGAGAAGGAATGGCAAGAAGACCAAATAATAGCTCTCAAGTGGGAAAAAGGGACATTACAGTCCTCCCTTCCCAAAATTGCTTGTCCCCAAGCAATTGCAAACTCGGTTGTTCCAACAATCTAGATCTTGTACTGTCAAATGAAAGAGCTCTTGCCACCACAAGCTTATATGCTTAGATACCATCATACCAAAACAACTGGATCCCATAGTTGTCAAGGGAAACAACTTCCACCCACAATGATCATGGTGTCTACTCATACCATCACCCATACCTACATGTTCTCCTTCAATGGAGCCTTCTATCCGGGACATGAGAACACCTTGCAACATAGCTTGCATGTAGGCTGAAAATAAATCATAACAGCAATAAGTCACTTGGGATTCTATCCAATTCCGTACTAAGGTGGCTAGGTGGAGTGTCTTCACTAGTGGAGCTTTGCCACTATCATTATCATGCAAGGAAACCTTCTTAAATTGCACATGGACACCGTTGTTCATGACTGAAATTATTGTGACCAGCAACATAAAAATGATGCAAATATAACAAACCCTTGTGAGCTTTAGTAATATGATAGATGTAGAAGTATTAGATGCCCAAACAAGTACCAAAAACTCACTATCTTTAGCTGAAACCCCATAGGCTCTCCCATGTGATTGGGTGAGAAACAAACTCAGTTGCTCTTCTTGTTCAACACCTTTATCTGCACATGGAATAAACTTATTAATGAAAACAAAAGTTGCTTCTATCATTGCTTCTTCATGCCTTATGGGTATGGTGACAAGCACTCTTTCAATGCTTGCAATTATCTCATTTTCTCCTCTCAAGTGATGGGTATTTGAAGATTCATCCAGGCTGTCCCAAACACTGTTGTAACCATGTAATTTATTTCTCAAAATCAAAAGTATAGCAGCTGAAAACACATCAATAGTGATTGTAGATTGCAAACCTTTTAACCTCATGGTGAGAGACCCATCTCCGGTTGTCAAAAGAATGGACAAGGAGTTGAAATTGTTGCGGACAGCGAATGAAACAAAATTACAACAGCTGTAATAATGATTACCTTGGCACCCAAAAGATGCTTCCAAGCTGCCCCAAACTGATTTCTTCAATTTGTAGCTCGGATCAGAATTTATGAGTGCTGATATGCAATTATAACAGCCATACTTTGGCCAAAATTTCGTCCCAAACAATCCCAAATAGGTTGGAACATTAGCCATACTTGTTCTCAATGAGTGAATCCTCTTACACACAATTTCAATTGAAAAGAATGTCTCCAAACCTGCCCCTCTATTGCTGCCCCAAGAAGATAAGCACAGCCCAAATAAAATTGGGAAAGACATTTCATCATGGTTGTAGCATTGCATTTTATTGCTTAGATTCAAAATTGTAGTGGCCAACAAATATCTTGTGAAAGTTACTCTTACCTTGTCCATGTTGCTAGGAGAAGGGCACCCCTTCCTTGTGATCAAAAACCCCTTGAAGGCTGCAAAAAGAATGTGAAACCAGCTGAATGTGTTGATCATAACAGTCACTAGATTTGAGACAACTCCCACAATGATTCGGTTCTCATTTTCCAAGCTACTCTTAACCATGTTACAAGGATGACTTATACCACAAAACTTCCATAGAATCCGTGTCTCATTAGGCATTCTTGCAAGGCATTCTTTTGAGAACCAATCCCAAACAAAGGCATGACACATTACTTCACCTTGGTTTATGAAAACTGAATTATTGCATACCTTGTAGCAAGTTGAATTTGTATTCCATGAGGCTGAATTTGTATGTTCATTGGATGAATTATCCATAACCTTCACATATATCCAAAAGTGGCAATCTTGAGAGTAACTTGGATCCCATGAAACCATAGCAAGTTGATTCATACAATCTTGATTATAAAAATAATGCCTAGCTTGCTTACCACTCATCTTCCTATTAATTTTATGTAATGTCCCTTTTTTTGGGACATTAATTAAATAAAATATTGGAGACCTTTAATCCACCCTTCCCATGGATTAAAGGATTAAAATTGGGAAAATGTCATAACTCTTTTATTTTTAAATTAAATATTAATTCTCCTCTTATGTTTTTATTTTTAAATAATAAAAAAGGGAAAATTAATGTTCTATTTGGAGTTTGAATTTTCAGGAAAGAAGACTATTATTAAAAGTGACCTTCTTAGATGAAGAAATGTGCCATAAAGAGGAGGGAAACTTGGAGATTTGAAGTGCAAAAGTGTAATGTCCCCTTTTCCGGTGCATTACTAATATATCAGTTCATCTCTTTCATTTGCATTATAACCCCTTGGCATGCGTAGCGTTACGAGTAGGAGTCTTATTTAGTCTTTAAATATGCACATAGGTTAGTTACTCTTTATTATTTAATTAGAGAATAATAAAGTGCACATTGAGTCTTTTAATATTTTAATTAAGTTTTATTTGTTTTCCCTCCAAAAGGGAAAAGGTCGGCCATTTGAATGTTGCACCCCTTATGTTATAAAAGGAGGTTGCATGGCCATTTTTGGGCATGTTGATTTGATCATTTATGTCACTCCATGCTTGGAGAAATGGGATGTATGCCCTAGCTCTCATTGTGCTCTTTCTCTCTCATTCGACTTGGAATTGAAGCAAATCTGATTTTGATAAAGATCCATTTGTGTGTGTTACATCTAGTGTGTGGCGAATTTCTTGGAAAAGAATTCTTTGTCCTAGCGAATTTATTTATTGTGCAAATCTGATTATTATTCCATGATTTGGAGCATATTTGTTGGTTTTCAGATCTGCTATGTTTTGCAATTAATTTCATAATTTTTGGAGATGATTTGATGCCCTAAATGTGTTGAGTGACCTATTTTTAGGAAAAATTAGGGTTTCGTGTCTGATGTGTGAAAACTAATTTTGGAATATTATTCTTCATATTTTTGTGGCCCAAAACCCAAAGTTTGAAGGTTTTTGTTTGATTGGTTAAGCGGGAAATAATTTTAGAAGTTGCAGCAGTCTGGGGTTGGATTATTAATTGTTTGTGACACATTTTGATGCTTAAAAATTGTGGTTTCAGTTCAAATCTGTTCTTGGCATTTTTGTGCATCAAAACAAGCTTTTGGAGGGTGAAAATAGTTGAGGGAAGTGTTGGTTATTAATTTATTAATTTCTGCTAACCCTAGTGCCCAGATCTGGAAGTTTAGATGCTATTTTGAAGGGGTTTAAGTGCTCAGAAAAATATGATCTTTAGTTCATTGAAAATCTCTAAAATTCTAGTTTATTATGCACTTGGTTTCATGCAAAAATATGTAGTGATTGAGTTATGAATTTTTGAAGTTTTCAGATTGATAAAGCTGTTTTGAATTAATTACCTTGTAATAAAAAAATCGCCTCGAGTAGAATAAAAATTTGATTGTCTCCACAAAATCTAACTCACCACCTTGACCACTTCCAACCCCATTTGGGTTGTAATTGGTTGACATTAGACTATTTTAGGTTGATTAAAAGGATTTAATCCTTCTTGGTTCGATTTTGGTTGAAGTTGTAATTTTCTATTTGTCCAAAAAAGGGACATCACAAAAAGCTATATAAGAAGATGTGGCCCCCTTGTAAGGCATGTTGATGTTTTTATTAAAATTATCTTCATGCTTAAAAAGGATGTATGCCCATGATTGCTCATAACAAAGGTGTTTATTCAACAACACCATACTTTGGAAGTGTGAAAGCCTTCTATGCTATTTTTGAGTGAATGTTTGCATGATATATTCATTCTAAGCTCAAAACTTGATTTATATATCAATGGGTTCATTTACTTTTGGGGATAAATCTGTATATTGTTCATTTTTGAGTGATCTCGGAAGGGTTTGAGGTATTTTTATTACTGTTGTTCACCACCAAATTATTTTCTAGCTATAACGACTTGTATCCAAACCCAATCTTTCCACATGTTTTGAGGAAAATAGGCTATATCTAAAACTGATGTGAATTAGCTTTTATTTAAGAACAAAAATTAGAATCATTTTCCTCCTCTTTGGAGGCTCAGAGAAGTGCAGCTGGAAATTATTTATTTAATTTTCTCTTTTTCCCATACTTGATTTGAGATTTTTTCATGTTTTGGTGAAGTTTTAATGTTCATAGAGAAAAATTGTTTAATAGTGCATTGGAAAGCCCTAAATTTCTAGTTTATTATGCACTTGATTTCATACAAAAACATTGAGTATTGAAGAAGATATTAATTTTTGAAGTTTTAGATGTCAGCCCCTGGGTGCCATTTTTATTTAATATCTATCATGTAAAAACCTGAATTGGAAAAAATTGGGTTTTTTGTATTAGTTCTCCATTATTTAACCCACTACCTAGGCTAATTTCAACCCCATTTAGCTTGTAATTACCCTATGTCTGACATTGGGTTATTTGAGATTGAATTAAGAGGATCTCATCCTTAGTTCGATTAGTGTTGAGAACATGGCTTGCAGATTTTTGTCTTTGCCCATAAAGCCTTGGGATATTAGGGTAGTGGTATAATAGAGCATCTTTCCTCCACTCTTGTGGGGACATTTTTGGATGCAGAAACCAAGAGTTTTGTTCTACAAAAGGAGAAATAAGGGATCAATGGAGGACGAGGCTTTCAAGTTAGATCAAGTGAAATTAATTCAAAAGTTGATGCAAGATTGTGGTAAGGAGCTTCAAAAGACTATGAATGAGCAAATGTCCAAGCTTATGAGATGATGCATTGGAGTAAAACGGAAAGTCTCCAAATTCCAATGGAAGAGAGCTCTTATAGTGGGGTGTAATGTCCCCTTTTCTGCGCCAAAGGCCTAAGGGTCAAATAAGTCCAAGCCGTGGTCATATCCAAGGGGCTTGGGACTCATTAGGAAAGGATTACCCATGAAAAGGGGCCGCATGGTACTAATAGTCGTGTTTGCGTTTGGGGTCACTTTGGACCTTGTCATTAAATGAAAAAAGGAACTTTAATTACTTTTATTGTTCTGAAATTTCCAGGAATGAAACACATCTTGGTCTATTGGCTCTTTTGCCTTGGAATGTGTACAAGGAAAAAGTCTTGGTACAAAGGAGAGGGAAATTTTGCCATATACATTTTCATGAAGGCCCCTTCTCGTGCAGTGGTGTGCTCTGTCGTGCATCTACAATTGAGAGTCAAATCTCCATCATGGACCCTAGCTTTTTCGGTGGTGAGAGACCCATCCCTAGCTAGCAGGCAGGCATTCTTAAAAGCTCAAAAAAAGGTTTATACCTTCCAATTTGTGTTTCACGTAGTGGTTCTTTATTGTTTGTTGTTATAGATAGATCAACAACCTGATTACTACCATGTATCTTGGAGAGATCTACCCATCCCTTTCATTTTCCTTCTTTCATAACGCTTCTTTTCTCCCAAAGATATTACAGAGGTTCAGAAATACTTTCAGGGGGTTTCGAAAAAAACTTGAGGAAGATAATCTAAATCTTCATTCTTCCGGATAAGATTCATGGCAGAAATTTTGAATTGCACTCGTCGCCTCATTTTTACCTTCCTCTTCCAAACGTGGCATCAACGCTTTATTTGGGGTTTTTAGGAAATCCGTTCAGAGATCAAGGTGCGAGAGGGTTTGGAGGGTTTTCCAATCCTCGGCCATTCACAAATCTCAAGGTGGAAATACTATTTCCATATATCTGTCATTGTCATTTCCAAAGACCCTTAATTTTTCTCCGGTAGTTGGAGAGTTACGAGCCTTGTAGTTTTCCACTATCAAGGGCACGCACGCTGTGCTTTTTCTGGCAGCAGTTTAATCTCTGTAAAAGTCTAGAAACAGTTTCCTTATGTCCTTTATAATAATATCAAGCTCTATTTAAATTTTCAAGTATTTCGGGTGGACATTTTGACAAATATTAAGTTTCTTTAATTAACCACACCTGTCCCAAAGGCCAAAAATCATAAATCATAAGTATTTTATTTTTGCAAGTTTTCAATATTTTGTGCATTTTTAAGTGGTATCCCACAAAGGATATTTCGGGTGACTTAAGTTCCTCCAGCCTTATGTGGGTTAAATATGGCATTAGTTTGGAAAGATCTCAATGTGGGGCTTATGAAGGAAATGTTCACCAACATGGTGAAACAACTAGGAAGCCACTAAATTTATTTGAGCCAACTCACTTGAGAGTGAATCAAAACAAATCTAGGGAAATAAGGAAAATGGTGAGAAAATGATAAAGGGCGGCCAATAGAGGTGTTTGATGAGGATTCTTGTTGGAGGAAATATCAATCTTTGAGTAAGGGTTTCGAGAGATAATATGTCATTTCAGTTATTATTGCATAATGAAGATTGGTAAAGCAAGCCCAAGCAAGATCATCATATGTCGATACTTGAGTTACAAAGGAACTCACTTGAAGAAGAAGCTTCTAGAGAAAAAGGTATGATTTTCATTGAGAAAAAAATCGCATTAGTGAAACTTTGCTTGTTTGAGAAATTATTCCTAGCTCGGGAAAGGAATTTGTATATGCAAGCAAAAAGGATGTAATGGAAACTTTAATTTTGTGAGGAATGGAATAGCGGAGCTAGAGCCATTAGATTGATAAGCCCTTATTTCAAGACAACACCAACAAGAGTTCAAGGAAATTCATGGGGAAAATGATGCAGGAAGCCTGCAACCACGAAAGAAGACTCTAGGGAGCAGCTGCACATGAGGAGGAGATCACATGGACACTTGTGTAAAATTTTTGCAGCCTTGCTGTAATTTCCAAACCAGCAACTGTTGATCAGCTTTAAATACTTTTCAACAGCCTGATTTGGACAACAATGTTGGGGGAGCTCAACATATGTCTATCTTGAACACACGGAGGACATTGATGGCCTTGAAAGGTATGAAGAGCACACTAATGTGTCTTATTTATTACCTAGTTATTCCAATTTACTTCCATCATGATATGGGATAATTGACAAGTCTTCATCATGGAGTTTGTTGGACCATTGCTCCAACTATGTGTATATGAGCATCCAATGATATATGGTGGCAAGTTTTGCTCATTAAAATTACAAGGGCTTAGGGGCATTATAAGCTATGGGATCCTTTAATATGTGAAAAAAGAAGCGTTATCCAAAACTAACAATTGGACCCATGTTGAAAACTTTGTGGAACCGAGATTTCATAAGCCAAAGAAGGAATTCAAATGTGTCTTATGTTGTGCAAGCACGATTCCTTCATTTGATCTCTAGGTTCAAGGGGAAGTAACTCTCAAATGGTAGCGTTGGTTTTGAAGACCCGAGGGGCTAAAATGTAATGTCCCCCTTTTCGGGACATTATTAATATTTATTTTTCATTTGCATTTGTACCCCTTGGCATGCCTAGCGCTACAAGTGGGAGTCTCTTTAGTTAGTTTAATGTGCACATAGGTTAGTTACTTTTATTTATTTAATTAAAAAATAAATAAAGTGCACATAGTCTTAGTATTAAATATTTTAATGAGAGTTTATGTTTTCCCTCCAAAAGGGAAAGGTCGGTCTTTATTGGATATTGCACCCCTTAGTTCTATAAAAGGGAGGTCACATTTCCTTAGAGGGTATGTTGATTGATCATTTGATGTTCACTCCATGCTTGGAGTTGGGATGCATGCCCATTAATGTTCTCTCTCTCTTGCGTGGGAGTTATTGTGTTGGTTTGATATTCAATTGAAGTATTTTCATGAGATTTGCAAATCTACTTGTTGGTGATTCTCTTTCTAGCTTTGGCGCCTTTTATTGAGAGTAAAATCTGCATGTTATTGAATATTATGAAGGGTTTTATGGTGTTTTAGATCTGCTGGTTATTGCTGGTTTTATTCTAACTATGGCAACTTGATTAGGGTATCTTTTAGCATGCTTGAAGGATTATTAAGTGCTGGAAATTAGTTGTGCAATTTATTCTAACCCTAGCGACTGGGTTTGGGATTTCGGGGCTGTTTTGAAGGGGTTTCAGTTATCATAAAATTCAGATTTTAATATCTTTGGAAAGCTCTTGAATTATAGATTAATCTGCACTTTATTTCATGGCAAAAGATGAAGTATTGAGCAAGTTATGAATTTTCCAAGTTTCAGCTTGTTTGTGTCAGGGTTTTATCTACACAGTTTCAGATTTCGTGGGTTGATTTGCATGCCTTCTACTTATCCAAAAATTGTGATCTATAGCTTGTTGGAAAGCTAAAAATATTAAGAATATTTGGCATGAGTTTGATAGAAAAATAATGGATGGTGAAGGAGTTATTAATTTTTGAAGTTTGCAGCAGTTTAGTGCATTTATAAATTAATTACTGTTGTAATTAATTTCAGATTTGAAGTGATTAATTTCCTAACTGGTTCTCCCATCTAATCCACCACCTTGGCTCACTCTAACCCTTTTAGGGTTGTATTGAAGCTAACATTGGATTATTTGAGGTCGAACTAGGAGGGTTTAGTCCTTCTAGAGTCGATTCAGTAAAGTAATTTTGCATATTTGGATAATATCCCAAAAGGGGATATTACATAAAAAGGGTAAGAGAATATTTTTTAATCATCTTCAGCCTGTTGGACTGTGTATAACAGCAGTCATAAAGAGAGGAGAAAATGTTTTATTAATAGAGCCCATGACTGATTTTTATACCAGCTACATGGTGGAACCCTTGGAAGGGTTAATGGGGGATTTGGTCCTCAAAGTGCTCAAAGAATCAAGGTGCACTTTGCTGTTAAAAAAGAAGAGTTGAATTCAAGGTGCATTCATGACTTTAGCATCCTAAGGTATGAGAATGGTTACCATCTTCCTAGCTTGTTGAGTTCTCCTATGTTGTTGCCATGTTTCTATTATTTGGGATAACATTTACATGCTTGGATGATTGAGGAAGACTATTTCATAATCACATTTCAAGGTATGCTAGATGGAATAAACACATCTTCCGTTCACATTGCTCTTGATTCAGCCAATAAACATATGTTGGAAAAGAAAATAATGCAGGGGCCCATGATATTGAAAGGACATGAGGTATGTGGTGTATTTATTGTGGTTGAATTTACTAGAGGTAAGGCTGTTTTGGGATGCAATGGTTGAATGAGGTTAAGGAAAACGATGATGCATGGGTTGAAAAATCAAAGGAGAATGAAGATGTTGATCCTATATCAAAAATTCTGAGTTACAAAGCTATGATGAGCAACCTGAAATGTCCCTCTTTTTCGAATAATGACATCGAAGACCTTTGGCCCATTTTGTCTACCCGACGGCCAAAGGAAGTGTGCAAGGGTGACTTAAGTCATAATAAAAATTTTATAAGTGCCTAAAGAAAATAAAAGAAAAATATTAAAGCACTTATAATTATTTATTTGACTTAATAAAGAAATGCACCTATAAACAATTGTTGTAATCTCTAGGTGAGTGCATAGGGTCTTATATTATATTTGTATCCTCCCTAGGAGAATGGGCGAGTTGTCTAGGAAAGACTATATTAGCTGCCTAGAAGGAAAATAGACCCAAAACCATTTTGTATTTTCCCTAGGCAAAAATGCGACTAGGCCTAATGGGGAAAATTTGCATAGAGAAATGTATTGCAAGCTGATTGGAGGTTAAAAAGGCTCCTTTGGGTCACTTTGCCTATTTAAAGGAGAGGTCGACTTAGAGGAGGGCATCTCATTCTCATTTTATAAAAATCTGACTTTTGTCTAAGCTTTGAGCTTTGCAAAATTACTCTAGAGGACGAAAACCCTCATAGAGAAGAAGAGAGATTTCCATACAGGGAATCTTATTGTGCTTCAAAGGAACTTCAGCTGTTATGTTGAATTTTGGCAATAAAGGACGGGAGGATTTATGGCAGCAGTGTTATTACATTTTAGTCATGTGGAGCGACTCAATGTTTGGTGAGACCATGGTGTTTGAGGACCATTTCCAGGTCTGATTTTAATTGTCTTCACTCATTCTGTATTTTTGGGCTTCAAATGTATTATTTTCAGAACCTTATGAAGGAAATATAGAGCTGTTTCAGTCCATAATAATCTGCAGCATTCTGGGTCATATTTACTTGTGTATTTATGCCCTACACATTCGATTTCATGTATTAATGGACTGCTACAAAATTATGATATATGTTCATGTGGGAGATATGTTTATTTGCTGCTGATTTACAAGGGTTTCCCTCATACCCATAGTCGCCATTTCTGGTAATTTATTGCAGCTGTCCAACTGGGATTGTATGATCTTATTATCTCTTGTTTTTGAACGGTTTTACCTCCCAAAAATCTGCTTGTCACATTGGAGTTAGGAGACATTCTTGTTGTCACGAATTTGGTATAGTTTTCTCTATGAACCAAGTCACTTTGTCTTAATTACATTCAGATCTGCAGTCACAGTCCTTGGATTATCATCTTAAGACTTGCATGCTAGTGTTGGAATTGTTTTATGAACCATAACTAAGAAATTCACTCTCAGATCCAAAGAGGCAACAGGGGACATTACACAGCCTCAATTATACTATTTCAGATGTGTTGTTTTATAAAACTTTCATGACGAGAATCCATGGGTACAACAAAGGGTATGAAGTTCCTTATGATAAAGTTTATGGATGCATGAGTTCTAATATTGATTTCCCTTCTCTTGCATTTATAGTGAAATGAAAATATGAGGAAAGAGAATAAAGTATGATGAGGAGAGCAGCCATGTGTGTTCCCAACAGATAGGGAATTGATGAGTTATGTCCATGGAAAGATATGTCTTGCACAAAGAAGGTAACTCATTTCTTTATTGTCATTAAGAGATGTGAAGTACTTGAATGTGTTTGTACATTTGGGTTACTTGAAGTTGGAATCATTCATTAGACATATTGGCTTCCATTTTTGGGAAATTTGCATTCATCCCTTACGTGATAAACAAAAAAATTTCAAGGAAAACAAAGAAATCAAATTTCAGGGTATACAAGGGCAAATCGCAAAAGATGTAATTGGTGAAGAAAGAAGCATGTCGTTGCAGCAGTTAATTGTGAAGGAACGCAACCTCTCCTCTTGGGTCATGGTGACATCACAGTGTCTCAAGGTATGAGACAAGTGGGATATTTGATGACTCATATTTCAACGGGTTGTTTTGTCGCAAACACAGAGCACACCATGATGACTTATGAGGAGAGACAAATATTGGTGACAAAGGTGAGGAGATAGAGACTCGCGAGATGGATGATGGAGATGGGGTTGCGTTGGATAGTGCTGCGATGCGGGCGGGAGGAGGAGACTTTTCCTCGGGAGATTATAGCCATATGCTTTATATAACCCTCGCATTGTCTAGTACTCTAATGTACAAGGCATTTAGGATTAGAGGAGTTATGCAGGTCAGCAAGTTGGGGTACTTATTGAGAGTGGGGGCAACCCACAAAATAGTATTGATGCCTCATTGGCCTTTAAAAGTATTAATTCCTTCTCAGGCGAGGATTACAGAATAAGAGGATTTGAGGGCCTCAACGGGGTTATAGCCAATGAAATTTTTAGTCTATGAGGGGCACACTTTTCTTTTATTTCACCGGGTTCCCAAGTGAGCATCATGATGGGTAACTATACAATTATCGATGATCTCCACATCTGTTGGTATGGGAGAGACCAACATAGTGCTAAGAGTAAATTTGACCCGCTAATTTTCTTTCATCACGGAAAATGTACCCTAAGTACAAGTGTGCAATAAAATCCCACCCGCTGGCCGCTTCTCTCATTTTTCCTAATCGCACTAGCAAGGCTTCACTCCTCCTTTGTGAGTTTCGGACTAGCTTTTAGACAATGGAGCTGGGCAAGTTTAAATCCAAGGGCAGAATGTGATTTTGAGGGGATTACCTACGAAACGGCACCTAGGGTGGTTATAAAGCCCAGGGGATGGAGAGGACGTTTCGGCTTGGTGAGGAGTTTAATTATTGATCAATCATGTGGAGAATGATAGATGTGGGTGTGACCAGCAATGTTGCACATGAGACACAAAAGCCCATTACAAAGATTGGGACTACAGTTCGGGTATCATCCGAGTTTATCATTATGTTGGTCATCACTCGGTTTCAAAGAGGCCAGGGATTACTCCTCATTATGCTGAGACGAGAATCCATGGGTACAACAAAGGGTAGATCTCATTTTGAGGAGCAGCCATGTGTATTCCCAACATACAAGGAGATGAGTTATATACCACAAGAATACCCCAACATGAAAGACTTTCATAAGAAAGATATCTCGACTCATTTCTTTACTTGTGTGAGATTCTTACTTGAAGGTTGAGATGGCCACATACAGATGACAAATTTGCATTCATCCCTTATGATTGAGGATGAGATGATCTTCTCTCGGGAAGATGGAGCCTTGGTGAAGGAGGATGGAGATATTACGACATGTGCATTGTTCTTCCGTGATTGGGTGCTTGAGCTTTGATGATACCTACTTATGAGGAGAGCTCATGTCCGAGAGGTTCATATGGCGGGGTTGGTTGAGGAGGATCTCCTCAACTTTAAACAGCATATACGGTTTGTCACTATGACAAGTCTGAGCTTATGGGACCATGTTTTTTTGAATCGATATGGGACAACACTCCTATGCTTTTTCCGCTTATATGCCCTTCCCCAAGTGAGCACCTCACCCACGTGTTAATTAGTGGAGAGATAAAAGTGACCCATGGTTATTTAGTAGGTTCACATTTAGCGCAGGAGGTGGACTATATGGAGCTGATATTGCCGGTTGATTGTGCATGCTGAGTCTTGGGACTTTTCCTCCACGGACACATCGAGATACAATCTCATTTGTATAAGGAGCCCGGCTCTCACACAGTGCAGTCGTAGAGAGTTAGCACCATTTGTGCATAAATGGAGTTGTTTCACAGATGATACGGGGATTCTACAGATTCTTCCGAGTGGACTTTCATACCCAAGAGTTGGTTGGAGAGGCCGTGAGTGATCCCGTGATGACAACCTTGCATTGGCAGGGATTGGACCGATTGGAAATTTCGGTGCGGGCACCAGTGGAGAGACGGTTTGGGTATCATTCTATTTCATGGTTTCGTGGTTACCTCGGATTACACGGATCCTTGGTGGACTGGCAGGGTGAGGTGGAGAAACTTACGGCACATGATACGATTCATTGCTCATACCCAAGCATGATCCTGTGATGAAGCAGGACAAAGTTTATGTTTGGGGGGCAAGCATTTATAGGAAGGGAGGATTACACCTGTATTGTCCCTTTTCCTGCGCCAAAGGCCTAAGGGTCAAGCCGAGTCAAGGGTCAAGCGAGTCCAAGCCGTGGTCATATCCAAGGGGCGGGGGACGCTGGGGCTACTAAGAAGGGGCCACATGGTACTAATAGTCGTGTTTGGCGTTTGGGGGTCACTTTGGACCTTGGCAACTTAAACGGGAAAAAGTAACTTTAGTTACTTTTATTTTATTGACCCCTCTATGGAATGAAATGCGTCTTGGTCTATTGGGGCTCTTTTGCCTTGGGATGTATATAAGGAGCTGGGAGAGAAAGGAGAGGGAATTTTTGCATATACATTTTATTGACTCCTTCTCGTGCAGCTTCGCGCATCTACAACTTGTGGAGTCAAATCCCACATGGACCCTAGCTTCAGTGGTGAGAGACCCGTCCCTAGCTAACAAGGCATTCTTCGGTAGTGAGAGATCTACCCTAGTCTGTCATTTTGGAGCCACTTTCTGGGCCGTGCTACAGAGATATTACCAGAGAGTTCAGAGGACGGATTTTGGGGTTTTCGGGGCATTTGAGGAAGATAATCAGTGGGCTTTCGGATCAGATTCACGATAGCCATTTGGGCAGGGCGTGGCAGCTCGTTGAAGGCGCCTCCATCATTTACCAACCCCTCTTCCAAGCGTGGTGACTTGCAGCCTTTATTTGGGGGTTTTCTAGATGGCCGTTTCCAGATCTGAAGGTGCAGCCTTTATTTGGAGGGTTTTCCAGTCGGCCATTCCCAGATCTGAAGGTGGAAATACTATTTCCTATATCTGTCATTGTTATTTCCAAAGACCCTTAATTTTTGCTCCGGTATTTGGAGAGTTACGAGCCTCTGTAGTTTTCCCGTTGTCTAGGGCACGCTTGTGCTTTTTCTGGCAGTAGTTTAATCTCTGTAAAAGTCCCGAAACAGTTTCCTTATGTCCTTTATAATAATATCAAGCTCTATTTAAATTTTCAAGTATTTCGGGTGGACATTTTGGCAAATATTAAGTTTCTTTAGTTCGCTGTCCCAACTGTAAAAATCTGCATAAATCAGTATTTTATTTGGCTGCAAGTTTTCAATATTTTGTGCATTTTTAAGTGGTATCCCACAAGGGATATTTCATGGGGAAAGGGCTCCACACAACCCCCTCCCAAGTTCTTCAAAGGCACTTTCCTTCCTAAGGAAACCCATAGAGAGGTTGAGGAGCCATCAATGGTAGAGGCCATTGAATCTTACAACATTGAGTATGGTACTTTGCATCCGGCCACTAGGGCCATATTGACCTTTGATGAGTTTTGTGCATTGAGGATGGGCAACAAGGCCAAGAAGGCCCATAAGCAACCCCCTAAGGACCTTCAACAAAGATTGGGAAAAGTTTCACTTCCAAGCTTTGATGGATCTAGCAAGATCTCGGTGAGAGCATGGTTGCAAAATATGGAGATCTACTTCTCCCTTATCCCCATGCATGAAGAAGAGGCCCTTAAGTTTGTTACTCTTCACTTGGAGGGTATGGCACATGAATGGTGGTTCCATGGTATGCACACACAAGGGCATGATTTGATCCACACAATGGAGGAGTTTAGCAAGAGGATCATGGAGAGGTTTGACCGGAAAGATCCGGAGATACACTTTCGGGAACTTGCACAACTCAAGCAAGTTCATGATGTTGAGGAGTATGTGGCGGATTTCCAAAGAATTGCAGTCATGGTAACGGATGTTAGTGAGAAAAGATTGGTTTTCCTCTTCACGGAAGGCTTGGTTGAGCCTTTGAAAGGTTTGGTAAGAGCATTTAATCCTCTTTCTTTGCAAGATGCTATTACTAAGGCTTTAGATTTGGAATGTGCAACTTATAGAGGTGATTTGGGAACAAGAGGCATTTGCTGTTCAAAGGTGGAATTCAAGGGCAGCCAAGGTCTGATTTGCAAAAACCCATGCAAGCACAAGGGGGACAGCCCCTTGGGTCATCAAAAGAGGCCCCAAAAAGGCCAAATCAGCCCTATGTGCTGCCACATAGGAATCAGCCCCAAAACAACGTGCAAAAAGATGTAAGGGATGAGTTGAGAAGGAAAGGTTTGTGCTTTGATTGCAAGACTCCTTGGACAAGAGGCCACAATTGTAAGGGTAAAGGTCAAATTCATTTTATTGAGGTTGTTGATTCAGATTTTGAATTTGATTCAGATTTTAGTGATGCTAATGATGTGGTTGATGAGCATGCACATGAAGAAGAAGGAAAAGAAATGGGAGGCACACTTGCTTCTCTTTCCGGCACTCCCAAATATCTTCCTTTCTGGGTGGAAGGTAGGCTACACAAGCACAAGGTAATCATCCTAATTGATAGTGGATCAACTCACAATTTCATTAGTGAGAGGTTGGTAACAAGGTTTGATTTGCATATTGAAGATTTCCAAGGATTTAATGTCACCATAGCGGATGGATTTATTTTACCATGCACTAAAAGAATTCCCAAGCTTTCCATTTCCATAGGTGATTATGAGCTTATTGATGATTTTTATATGATTGACATGGAAGATATGGATCTTGTATTAGGAGTGCAATGGTTGCATTCATTGGGGGACTTCACCCTCAATTATCAAAACTTGTTGCTCAAGTTCATGGTGGGAGGCAAAAGTATCATTTTCCAAGGTATGACAAGGGGGACACCTCACGCTAACTCCATTCTTCATGATCATTCACAAAAGGGAGTAGAAATCTGTTCTATGTCTTTTATAACAGCTGATTGGAAGGATTTAATTGCTCTAGAATATGCAAAAAATCAGTTTTCTAATGATTTGCTTGAAGGGATAATTGTTGATGAAAGGTACAAGATAGTGGATGGCCTCATTCTTTACAAAGGAAGGGTGTATTTGGCTCCAAATTCAGAGGTTAAGAATCTGATTTTGAAATCAGCACATGATGCTCCTTTGAGTGGACACCAAGGATACTTCAAAACCTACAAAATGGTAAGAGAAAGGTTTGTTTGGAAAGGTATGAAAAGGGATGTTCTCAAGCATGTTAGAGAGTGTATTGTTTGTCAAAGAAATAAGAATGAACACACTTTTCCAGCTGGTCTTTTGCAGCCCCTTCCTATTCCATCCCAAAAATGGGAAAGCATATCCATGGATTTCATCACCGGGTTACCAAAAGTGCAAGGTAAGAGTTGCTTATATGTGGTTGTGGATAGACTCACTAAATATGCACATTTTCATCCACTTCCTACTAAGTTTGATGCCCCTACGATAGCTGATTTTTTTTTAAAGAAATATTTATAGGGACAGCAAATTTATGAGTCATTTTTGGCAAGAATTATTCCGTCTAACTGGGACGGAACTCACACCAGGTACTAGCTATCACCCACAAACTGATGGGCAAACTGAAATTGTGAATAAGTGGGTTGAAGGGTACTTGAGGTTCTATGTTTCAGGACAGCAGTTTGCATGGACCAAATGGTTACACATAGCTGAGTTTTGTTACAACACCACACATCATATGTCTATAGGTATGACTCCTTTTAAGGCACTTTATGGTTATGATGCTAATTATTTCATGGATGTGGTGATGACAGATAGTAGAGTGCCTAGTGCTCAAGATTTAGTGCAACAGAGTGTTGATATCATGAAAGCACTCAAGGAGAATTTGCATCAAGCCCAAAATAGGCAAAAGTTGTATGCGGATCAGCATAGAAGTGAGAGATCTTTTGAAGTGGATGATTGGGTGTTCCTTAGATTGCAGCCCTATAGGCAATCTACTCTCAAACAAAGTGGTAAGGAAAAGTTGAAACCACGCTTCTATGGGCCTTACAAGATCACAAGGAAAGTTGGTAAGATGGCTTATGAATTAGACCTTCTGGAAAATGGTAAGATCCACAATGTATTTCATGTTTCTTGTATTAAGAAGGTTCTTGGGCAGCATGTTGTTCCTTCTTTAGAGTTGCCTCCTTTAGATGAAGAAGGTAGATTGGTCTTAATTCCAGAATCTATTATTGATACACGTGAAAGAAACTTAAGGAGACGTAGTATCAAGGAATATTTGGTGAAATGGAAGGACTTGCCATTAGAGGATGCCACATGGGAAAGTGATTCAGTTTTGAAGCATCCAAATTTGCAATTGCTTGAGGACAAACAATCTTGGGAAGGGAGGACTGTAATGTCCCCTTTTTGGGACATTAATTAAATAAAATATTGGAGACCTTTAATCCACCCTTCCCATGGATTAAAGTGTTGGAAATATTGTCATTGATGTCAAAAGAGGTGTTGAACTGGTGAACGGAAATCTGTCAGAAAGTAACGGAATTATTAACGGAATTGTGAGTATGTCAACGGAAATAACCAGCAACATATAGAGCAGCAAAAAGAGCAGAAATCAGATATTTATATATGTGAAAAGGATCGCCTTTATAGGAGAAATACAGCAGTATATTGACAACCATGATAAAAGAAAGCAGCGCTTTTTTATGAAGGCCATGATTTATCCTTGGAGGCCCACGTTTTGCACAAAAGAGGGCCCACGACTTTCCTAGAAAGCAGCGCTCAAGTCTTAAAGGGCAGCATTGAATGTTTAGGTGATAATTAAATTATTTGGGGCAGTCTTTATGTGTGCATTAATTAATTCAAAGGGGGCAGCGATTTGTTTAGAAAGAATAAATTAATAAATAAAGGCCGACTAATGTTAATGAAAGGGTGTGATGGTTTAAGGTGTAATGCCCTTTCGAAAAGGTACGAAAGGCTATATAAGAAGATTCATATGAGACTTATTAAGCATGGATTCAAGTTGAAAATCCTAAAGAAAAAGAAGAAGAAAAGGAAGCATAAGGGCAGAATTGTAGAACAACAAATCTGAAAGTAAGAAGAAGAATTTTCAATTATTCGTTGAGGAAGCAACAAGTTTAAAAGTGGAAAGCAAATTTCGTAAGGAAGGTTGGTGCCTTCATATTCGAAGAGATCGGTGTCTCTTGGCTTGCGAGTTGGTGCTTAGCAAAAAGGGGTTGGTGCTCCGTGTAGGTCATGCCTACAAAATTGTAATTTGGGGATTGGTCTCCCGTAGGTTGGTGCCTACAAACATTTGAGAAATATAATAAAGAAGATTTTCTCCGTGGTTTTCTCCCGAAAGGGTTTCCACGTATATCTGTGTCTACTTGCATTAAGTTTTGTGTTCTTTGATTGACTTGATATATTCACATTGCTTGTGATTATAAATCTAAGTTTAAATTTTGAAATAATATCATAATACCTTTATTCACCCCCTCCCATTATCTTGTGCTCAACATAAAGGATTAAAATTGGGAAAATGTCTTAACTCCTTTAATTTTAAATTAAATATTAATTCTCCTCTTATGTTTTTATTTTTAAATAATAAAAAAGGGGAAATTAATGTTCTATTTAGAGTTTGAATTTTCAAGAAAGAAGACTATTATTAAAAGTGACCCTCTTACATGAAGAAATGCGCCATAAAGAGGAGGGAAACTTGGAGATTTGAAATGCAAAAGCTATATAAGAAGATGTGGCGACCCCTTGGGGGCATGTTGATGTTTTTATTAAAATTATCTTCATGCTTGAAGAGGGATGTATGCCCATGAGTGCTCATAACAAAGGTGTTTATTCAACACCACCATACTTTGGAGAGTGTGAAGCCTTCTATGCTATTTTTGAGTGAATGTTTGCATGATATATTCATTCTAAGCTTGGCGACTTGGTTTATATATTGGCGCATTTATTTGTGGGGATAAATCTATGTATGTTGTTCATTTTTGAGTGATCTTGGAAGGGTTTGAGGTATTTTATTACTGTTGTTCACTGCTGCTATTTTCTAGCTATAACGACTTGTATTGGGGAATATTTTGGCATGTTTTGAGGGTGAATAAGCTAGATCTGAAATCTGATCTGTATTAGCTTTTATTTAAGAGCAAGGGGCAGTTATTTTGGTGTGTTTGGAGGCTAGAGAAGTGCTGGAAATTATTTATTTAATTTTCTCTAACCCTAGCGACTTGGACTGAGATTTCCGGGTCTGTTTTGGTGAAGTTTTAATGCTCAGAAAAATCTGTTTAATAGTGCATTGGAAAGCCCTAAATTTCTAGTTTATTATGCACTTGATTTCATACAAAAACATTGAGTATTGAAGAAGATATTAATTTTTGAAGTTTCAGCTGTTTGGGTGCCATTTTTATTTAATATTTGTTGCAATAAAAATCTGAACTGGAAAAGATTGGGTTTCCAATTAGTTCTCCCATCTAACCCACTACCTTGGCTAATTCCAACCCCATTTGGGTTGTAATTACGCTGACATTGGGTTATTTGAGGTTGAATTAAGAGGATCTCATCCTTCTTAGTTCGATTGGTGTTGAGAGTGTTGCAGATTTCTATTTATCCCTAAAGGGGATATTACCTTTTATCATGCTACTCAAGATAAGTGATATATTGTGGCGACATAGGAGAAGTTAATAAATATGAAATATGATCATACCTTGAATTGCCTTCCACATCTCAACCTTCCCATGATGGATGAGGAGTCATCGAAACATCCTCTATATTCCCAATCTTGTGACTCAGAATTTCTGAGTTGGAATCAACCTTCTTATTCTCCTTAGATTCAACAAATGAAGCTCTTTCCACTTTGGATTCAATAATATGTTGGTGACATTTGCATGAGACACCTTCATGGTTCTTGTCAGAGTCGTATATACCATTAAATTGCCCTTTGTTGACTGTTGTGAAAATTCCAGCAAGCTCTTCATTACCATAACTATGCAAATAGAATTCTTCCTTTCTTGATCCACTCTTTGGAGTGCTCAAGATGGATATGGGCTTCTTAGTGTTGGTATCTAGTTTTAATCTCCTTCACAACTTGAACAGCATCATGAAATTCCACAAGACACTCAAGGGTAGATAGATGGTTTGTGTGTGTTGTTTGTAGCTGGGGATCACACCTATCTGCTTGTTTGCATTCAAGATTGGAGGGAGTGGATAGCACCTTCAGAAGGATCTTGATCTGATCCTCACTAGTTTAGGTTGTGCCTCTCTACCAAGGTCAGAGAACCTATATTGCAGCCCTTGTATGGTAAGGAGATGAAGATATCCTTGTGTGTTGCACATGGTGAAGAAGATGGCCTTGGAAAACATGATCAACTATCCATTATTCAAACTCAAAGGAGTTGTCACTACTAAATGATGGAAATGCTTTCAAAACAAGGCTAAGGCTGCTAAAGACATGATATGACCCTGATATGATCTGTGCATTTTTGTGAAAGGATTTGATTCAGTTGTTGACACACAATGCAATGCAGGGGTAGTACGGGTAGGATGAGTTAGTTTGAATGAAATTTTGAGGGAGATGATTGGACAAGACTAGCTAGGAATTACCAATTTCTATGAGAACCTTTGCAAGAGATTTGCAACACCAAAACAACAGAGATGTTTCAATGAGTTTGAAATACTCCTTCAACTAGGATGTGTGCACCAAATGGAGGCCCAAATCTGCACTATTCCACACAACCTTTGATAACCTGCCACAAAAGCTTGAAGCAAAATACCAACAAAGCATCTAGAAATCCTTATTTGATCATGACCTAAGGTACACCCAAAGGTTTACAAACACCCTCAATGTTCAAGGAAGGTAAAATGAATTTAAATCTGTTTATTCTCCATCAGATGAATGCTCTTCTGAATGAAAGATTGCAGATGCCATTAAACTCTCTACAAGAAATGAGACCATGTATGATCAATGAAGATCCCACACACAAGATTGCAACATGAGCAACAAACACAAACTGAAATCATTCTGAAACCTAAGCATGTACAAATTTTGCCAAGAGATGAAACCAAGTAATCCAAAAATTGATCAAATGCATCAGCAGGGGAATGTTATTAGAACAATCTCAGAGCTTGTTGATGGCTTTACAGCTGAAACCAACTCAACATGATGAAATTTGATACAATGTGGAATTGAAAATGGCTCTCAGGCGGTTTCTCAAAAGAAATGGACTTCTTCCGTTTTCCTCGTGAAAATTCTTAGTCTCTTTCTCCAAAAAAACTCTCTCTAGAGTTCTCTTCCCCATTTTACAAATGCTTCAAAATATATTTTATAACCTATGCCAGCTTGAACCTTGCATCCCAAGAAAAGAATATGCTTAGGGATCAAATTTGTTACAAGAAACTTATCCATTTGTGAAAACGACATCAAATGTAAAACAGCTCGCATATTGCAGGGATGAATAAAAGTTTAAAATATTACATGAATTCGGATCCCTATCCATCCCATGGTCACGTTTTTGTCATTCAAGTATGCCAACATGCATTTGTAATCATTTTCACCATTTACCTTCATCATTTTTACCTCCGCAACTTTAATTTTTTACTTTTCACGTGTTTTCACGGGCTGAGGAAAATATTTCATCAAAAACACCATAGGACACCAAATTAGCTCAAAAGAATGGTGCCATTGCACTCAGAAGGCCGAGGGGATGCGAAATCACATAAAATTTCATGCAATTTGGTGAAAAATGACGATTCCAAGCTTTCTAAAGCTTCCATGGCGTTAAAAATTGGAGAACACTTAGCAACCGTTGATCAAAATCGACTTTAAATGCCACCATCCACGTGTCCAGGATATTCCCCTCTTTTTCCTTTGGATGAGGTGGGACACGTGTCCAAATACCATTGGACCGGGCCCATGTCTTTAAATTTGCATTTGTAACATTTTTAAACTTTTGGAAAATTTTGAAAATTTTCCCCGCGGGCCCGAACACCCGCTCTCTCCCTTGCCACGTGGCGGTCTCCCATTCGCTGCGGAGCCGACCCTCCAATTTTTCCTTCAAACCTCCGCAAGCACAAAAACCTCTTCATGGGCCCGCGCTCCCCTTTTTGCCCTTTGAAATGTGCCACATGTCGCCCCGGGCAAAATTTAAACTTGGATGCGGGGATACCTTCAACTTTCCCCCCCTCCTGGGGCCACGGACAAGTTTTTGGTTTTGAGATTTTTCGCCAAAATTTGTAAATTTTTCCATTTTCTCTCCCCTCCCGAATCTCCATGCCAAATTTTGGACATGTGTCCTCTTCCAATTGGTCATGGGGGCTCTCGGCCAAAATTTTCTTTTTGGTTTTGAGATTTTTACCCTTTGAAATTAAAAACTTCAAATTCCTCCAAACCTCCGCCTCCATTTCATCCCCAAATTTTACGTGTCACTTTCCTATTCATTCGCGGGCCTTCGGGCAAAAATTGATCTTGAGAAATTTGCAAAAATGAAGGCAAAATTTCTAAGTGACCTCCGCCACCCACCGATCCTCCATTTCAAATCCCTGTGCCACGAGTCACATTGATCGTAGAATGCGGGCCGCGGACCAAAATTTTCCCCTTTAGCCAAGAAACAACAAAATTTTCCAAGTCCCCGCCTCTCCGTTTAACCTTCCTGGACACGTGTCCACTTCTTATTGGATGTGGGCCTCCGGGTCAAAATTTTCCTTGATGACATTTTGAGCCAAAAAAATTTCCAACTCCATCGCCATCCGCATGCCCTCTGCCACGTGTCACCTTCTCATTCGATGCGGGCCTTCGGGCAAAAATTGATTTTGAGAATTTTGCCAAAATGGAAGCAAAATTCCTAAGTGACTTCCGCCACCCGCCACTCCTCGACCAATCAAATTGTGCCACGTAGGCATTTTACTGTAGCAAGCAGAGCCGCGGACCAAAATTTTCCTTCGCCAAAATTTCAAAAAGTGACAAGTTATAACATTTTTTCGACCATCCCCGGCCAATAGGAGCCTACCACATTAGCATAAAGGTTGCAATGATAAATTTGACGGCCCGAGAGCCCGTCAAAACGTGAAAAATATAGAGGATGCCCTAGAAATCAATTTTTTTCACAGAAAGGTAGATTTCTCAATTTTAAAACAATCAATCATGTTTTGATATTGCTTTCGCCTAGGGGAGTAGGATTTTAACCTCAAATAACTCGGATTCGATCCATTTCGAGTTTTTTCATGATTTGGCAATGGAAAAACTGACATAGCCCGTATAAATGAAAAAATTAGGGCACAACAAGGGGGAAACTTGGATTTTGTTTGAATTTAGGGAAAATAACAACATTGAGGGCACTACAAAGGCATTCAATCGGAAAAATCGAAAGTCAGCGGTAGATCACTAGCTCAAGCAAATGAACGTTTGAGCAAAAATGGACATGGAAAATTAGAGCAAAGTGTGCAAACTCGAATTTGCACCAACATTGGCTCCTCGCTGGGATAGCACTCCCAAATGAGTGCCACAAGATCAAAACGAGACCAAGTGCCAAAATCCATTGGGCAAGGAGTCAAAACAGAGATGCAGCCCAAAACCAGAATTTTCACCAAAAATGCAGACCGAGAAAACCGGACCAACAATGGTTACCAAGGACAAAAAGGGCAAACCACGAGCCAACAACAAAAAAAAACAAGGACTATACAAAATGTACAACTTGTGCATACCTCACATGGGGATTTAATCCAAGAAGTGTTTCAAATTCTTGCCATTAACAGCAGTGCAGCTCCAAGAAATCCCCATCTAGATCTTTGAGAAAAAATGTGTTTTCTCCAATCCTTATATCAATGGCATAAGGGCCCATCCATAGAGCATCAAACTTGCCATGCTTGCCCTTGTCTTCATGCCTACTATCCCATAACAAAACTAGATCTCCAACGTTGAAGGTTCTAGGAGTGACCTTCTTATCAAACAATTTCTTCAATTTTTCTCTAAATCTGATATGCCTTTGATGAGAGGCTCTTCTTTCTTCGTCTAACTCAATGATTTGATTGATCCTTGATTCATATGGGCCATGTTCATGATCTTCTAACTGCTGGGCAAACTGAAATGAGGACAACTACAGATGTAAGGGCAGCAATGCTTGTGTTCCATAAACCAATTCAAATGGACTCTTACCAGTTGCTCTTTTTGGGGTTATTCTATCTCGCCCAAACCGCAAATTTCAATTGCTCTCCCCATTTCTCGTTTGTTGATTTCCAAGGTCCTTCTAATGATCTTGAGCAAGTTTTCAATTTCGACTCACTTGTCCATTCCTCAGTGGATTATAATTTGAAGCATAGGTTAGATTGATTCCATATTCATCGCACATCGCCATCAAGGGTTCGGCTCTAAAGCACATGGCATTATCAAACACAATCTTAACTCGAACTCCAAACCTACATATGATATGATTCAGCAAGAAATCCATTACCAGCTGGTGTGTTTCCCTTCTAGATGGAATTGCTTCAACCCACTTTGTAAAGTAATCGGTTGTAAAGTAATTTATGACCAGCACTAGAAGGATCAAAAATTTCACCAATGAAGTCCATCCCCCATTGTTTGAAAGGGGCTTCAACCGATATAGGTTGCAAAGGAAGGGAGCCCGAAGCTTTCACCGCCCGAGAAATGTTGGCAACTTTCACACCTTCTAACCAAATTGTTGCATCTTTAAAAAGTAGGCCACCAATAACCAGCTCTTAAAATCTTGTGTTGTCACTCCCACTAAAGCAAATGTCCTCCAAAACTCCCCATGTTTCGATAACATGCATCGAGTTTTGTAGTTCCAGCAAGTAGGTTGATCCAGAAAAATCATAAAAAATGACTAAGTCCTAGTCCTAGGGGCAGTCGGGACATTTGGGACATCTAGGCGCGGATCGGCCGAAAAGCCTCCAGGCGGCCCGTGAAGCAAAGGGACATCTGGGACAGAAGTACGCGGCGGGCGCGAGAAGCCGATCCGGCCGAAAGAGGAAGAAAATGACTAACTCGCCGAGGGACAGCTTCGGGACAAGAGTACGCTGGCGACGCGAACTGCCGGATCGGCCAAAATGAGAACAAACAGTCGAAGCAATTGGGACATTTGGGCCGTGATGACGCGAACCGGCCGGTTCGCCTGAAACAGAGAAAGTTCATACTGGGACATCCGGGACGAAGGGACGCGCGGGACGCGGATCGCCGAAGGAGCCGAAAGCCAATCAAACAACGCCACGTCATCGCCAAATGAGGGACGAGGAAGCCCATTTCGGGCGGATCGGAAGTTTTTGGCCCAAGCAGTTTGGGACATCCGGGACATAAAGACGCGAAGGGCGCGAAGGAGCCGAAAGGGCCGAGAACCAACCAGATCACGACACGTGTCACAGGGAAAGAGTCCAAAGGTCAAAGGGTGAATTTTGAGGGGTCAGCCCGAGCCAATCAAAAGAGGACACGTGTCCTATGGAACAGGGAATGCGGAGCTCGGGAAGGAGTTAGAGAATTTGGCATGAGTTTTGGCCGAAAAGCTAAAAGCCAAGGTCTGCCCCGTGCCCCTGACCAATCAATGCATGCCACGTGTCCAAGTTTAAGGGGCCCACAAGGAAATTTCAAAAGAAAGCCCACCGAAAGGTAGAGGAGAGAGAATCACGCGACCAATCAATGCGTGCCACGTGTCATCCAGGTGGCAGAGCGCGGGAAAGATTTCAAAACACGTTTTCACCTGTTTTGTGCCCTAAAACTTCAGACCTCCATAACTTTCGATCCAGAGCTCGGATTTGCATGTTCTTTATATCAACGGAAAGCTTATGAAATTCTCTACATGATTTTGGGATCAATCTCGAATTTTGGTGCAGTCTGAGAGAGAAAATTGAGAAACGGCTCTGACGCGTGATAATGGCCGTGACGTTTCAACAACCAGTTTTAATGCACATGGGTCGCATTCTTCTTCAGCATGGCCAGAAGTGATGTCTCAACCACCGATTTTAATGAAGAATGTGTTTTGGTCAATGGTTGGGCTGCTTACACGTTTTCCTATGTTTTTTGTCTCCTGGCTCGACCCATGCATCAGAGTAAAAGCCGATTTGGCTCATTTTAAAAGATTACAAGTTGTTCATCTTTTCTCGCTCTCCTCCTCCCTTCTTTTCTTCTCTAGGGTCAAATGGAGTTCGAACCTCCTCCCCTTGCTCCGTAATGGCATTTTTGCCTTTTACTATTGATGAATGATGTTCTCAGCAAACTTCTGAGCAACAAAACGTGTTTTGTGATGCATCCGTCCATCCTTGCTCGCTTTTTGCTTGTTCTCTTCGCCTCTCTTCATCAGCAGGTATTTGTGCATGTTTGAATGTTCACTGCAGGTCTGAGCCGTGTGTCATGGAGTTTTGGGACATTTTCTGTGTGAAATCTATCCTTGGGCTCGTGATGCATCTCGTCCATCCTTCCCATTGCTCACCTCTCTTTGTCCCATGGCGCTTTGATAGATGTCCAACATTCTCCTTCTCTCGGTGTATCACCGCTTTTAGTGTAGGCTTTTGTTCTTTCTCTTCTCTCTCTCTCTCTCTCTCTCTCTCTCTCCTCGGCATGGTTAGATTAGGATTAGATTAGCTTTCCCGCACCGGAATAGCTTGTAAGCAGTGTAGTTTAGAGCAGGAACCACCTTCTCTGGAGAATCCTTTCTCATTTTTTCAAGTCCCACACTGGAGAAAGGATTCAATGTTATGCAATCACACTGGATGCCAAAGTGATCAACCTGAGTGATCAACCTAGAAACCTGATCTCGCATCCAAGGGGGAGTTTCATCTTTAAGCTCATGATTTTGCACCGTGCGACACAACAGCTTTTGGCACGCCTGGGACCTTAGAGGTCTTCCACTTCATCTTTTGCAGGTCGGTGTGTTCCGTGAAGATTTCAGCCTTTGAGGCACTTCGCAAACACATCCGCGACTCCATCCGGTCAACAACCCATTTCTCGAAGTTGCAGATCTTCCTTTCCATTCATTTTCATTCATTTTCCATTCATCCTTCTTTCCATCTCTTTCATTCTTTCCATTCCATGAGGTTGTGCAATCATGACTTCATTTCCATCATGGAATTCACATCAACAACAAAGCAGTATATTCCACCTCCAACATGTTTTACAAATCCTCCAAATCAGCATTTTGAGCAGATTCAAGATCGCATGCATACCCATATGAGCAAAGCAATGCCAAAGTCGGGCTTTGGCATGGAGCTTTCCAAGAGCAAGAGTATGCATATAATGAAGACCATCAGATCCAAGATGCTGGTCTGTTGGAGAAAATCCAAAAGATGGAGGTAAAGATGGTGCAGTCCAGAGCAACAGCTCAAATGAGAGCTTTCAGAATTGGTTACAGGACTCCTTGTCCATGGGGAGGCCCTTTTCCAAGACACTTCAGCCCTCAAGAGAAGCTGGACTTCATGATAAAGATGCTGCCCCAACTTGCACAATGGACAACAGAAATAGAGGCCTATACATTCGGTGTTGAACAACCTTGTCAATGGGTAAGTTCTACACCATCATCTGGTTTTTCTCTTCCCATTACTCAAGCAACATCATCTCATTTGGACTTGCAAATTTTAAACTCTCCATCTCGCTTCCCAAATGTTGATCCCATGTCTCCACCTCTCGCCTTCCACCACACCTCAATTCTTCTTTCCTTTTTCCTTCCAAACAAATATCCTCCTCCACAAGAGCTAAAAGAAATCCCCCTCCTCTAAAGAAACAAGAGGTTTCATCTCCTTTACCACCACAAAAATTGTCAATCAATTGAGTTACAACCCATCCTCTCTCTCGCATTCCCAATTCCATGTGGGGAAGAAGAAATTGCAAAATCAGTCATCAAGGACAAAAGAGGAAGAGCCAAGAAAAGAAGAAATGATTAAGAGCTTAGTAAGTTTGGGCTGCCAAATTTGGGATGACAAAGATCCCTCGATGGTTAAACCTATGTAAGAGGCTAAGGTTGAACAAATGGTGGTCATAACTGTTAGTAAGAAAGAAAAGGATTTTGTTGCAGCAAGAAGAAGATCTTCAGAGGATCTCCAACTTTGTCCTCTAGAGCAAGAGATCAAGAGTTTGACTTGACAAACTTCATGCTGGAGGAAGAGTTCAATCAAGAGCAAGATTGTCTTCAAACATTAGAGGAAGGAGAAGCTGCTCCAAATCCAAAAGAAGAGGAGCACATTCCAGCTGTGGGGGAGAAAAGTGCAGATCCAAGAGCTCGAGCACAAAGCAGCACAGTGAGAACCTTCGCTTCTTCTTTCTACTTCACCTCTCTCAAGTTCCAAGTGTCAAGAGGAGTTTGACCTCTCAAACTCAATGTTGAGGGAGAAAGAAACCATGGTGGTCAAGTTACGTATCAAGAAGACACCATGGAGGAAGTTGAACATTTGCAGAGACAGCATGAGGCGCTTTATCTCTCGATTTGGAGGACTGCTTTTGATGGAGAAGAGCCGGTTGAGTTTCCACCATTCTCTCTTTCATCATCCATCTTCCAAACACAAGAGCTCGTCTGTCATGAAGGAGAGCATTCATTTGCAGCAGCCCGCATCTTATAATAGCTCTTCGGAATCAAGATCGAAGATTTTAATCTTTCATGTTCTTCATCGAGGAAGAGAAAGGACAAAGGAATTTCACCATTTCTTCCACATCATCCATTCAAGAGGGTCTACAAGAAGACTCCATTCTTGGAGTTGAAAATCACAGCTAATGGGCATATCAAACGGATCGACCTTGCCCAATCGTGTATTTGGCTTCACTGAGCCAAAGGAGAAGTCACAACCACCATGCTTGCTTCTTCGAGCATGAGGGTGAGCTACAAAGTACCAAGGATCAGCTGCCATACCTCTTCAATCCAAATGCAGAGCAACTAAAAGAGGTATTGAATTTTTTCACCGATACCTTGATGATTTGGGTGGAATACCAGCTTCTTGTTGATTTTCCACTCATCCAAACAGCCATGATCAGCTCCAAATCAATTGCATGGCTGCCACTTTTGAGAAAGGGAAGCTATTTCTCACAACCAATCAGTAGGTTTGTTTAGCTTGCTTTTGCTTCCAGCTAGAGTAGAGTAGGTAGGTTTGCTTTCAAGAAGAAGTGCTTGTGCACACTCGCATGTTTCATTTTGGAGCATGTATGATTTTCAGTTTGTACATAGTTTTGTTGTGCTGCTGGTTTTGCTCTCGCACGCTTCTTTCAATGGCATTTTGGTGAGAACAACTCCATGTCCGGTGGGTTTCAAGTGGCTCGTAGGGAAGTTTTCAAAGTTCGATCAGTTTTCAACTTGCTTATGACTCCATGCCCAATGGATTGCTTCAGTGCAATCCGATCTTTCATCTAGCAGTGCAGATGACCCCACTGAAGTCAGCCAAAATTCACCCCTGTGGTAATTGTTGTCAAAATTTCACCCCTGTGGTAAATTTCGATAACATGCATCGTAGTTTTCAGCCTGTGCAAGATGTAGATCGATCCAGAAAAATCATAAAAATGACTAAGTCCTAGTCCTAGGGGCAATGACATTTGGGACATCTAGGCGCGGATCGGCCGAAAAGCCTCCAAAGGCCCGTGAAGCAAAGGGACATCCGGGGATGTACGCGTGGCGGGGCGCGCGAGAAGCCGATCCGCCGAAAGAGGAAGAAGAAAACGACTAATCGCCGAAAGCGGACACAGCTTCGGGACAAGAGTACGCTGGCACGCGAACCGCCGGATCGGCCGAAATGGAAAACTTTCCAAAATGAAAATGAGAACAAACAACTCCAAGCAATGGGACATTTGGGCCGTGATGACGCGAAACCCGCCGGCCGCCAAACAGAGAAAGTTCAGATCGGGACATCCGGGACGAAGGGACGCGCGGGACGCGGATCACCGAAGGAGCCGAAAGCCAATCAAACAACGCCACGTGTCATCGACCAAATGAGGGATGAGGAAGCCCATTTCGGCGGATCGGAAGTTTTTGGCCCAAGCAAGCTGGGGACATCCGGACATAAAGACGCGAAGGGCGCGAAGGTGCCGAAAGGGCCGAGAACCAATCGAATCGCGACACGTGTCACAGGGGAAAGAGTCCAAAGGTCAAAGGGAGAATTTTGAGGGGTCAGCCTGAGCCAATCAAAAGAGGACACGTGTCCTATGGAACAGGGAATGCGGAGCTCGGGAAGGAGTTAGAGAATTTGGCATGAGTTTTGGCCGAAAAGCTAAAAGCCAAGGTCTGCCCCGCGCCCCTGTCGGCCAATCAATGCATGCCACGTGTCCAAGTTTAAGGGGCCCACAAGGAAATTTCAAAAGAAAGCCCACCGAAAGGCAGAGGAGAGAGAATCACGCGACCAATCAATGCGTGCCACGTGTCATCCAGGTGGCAGAGCGCGGGAAAGATTTCAAAACACGTTTTCACCTGTTTTGTGCCCTAAAACTTCAGACCTCCATAACTTTCGATCCAGAGCTCGATTTGCACGTTCTTTATATCAACGGAAAGCTTATGAAATTCTCTACATGATTCTGGGATCAATCTCGAATTTTGGTGCAGTCTGGAGAGAGAAAATTGAGAAACGGCTCTGACGCGTGATAATGGCCAGAAGCGACGTTTCAACAACCAGTTTTAATGCACATGGGTCGCATTCTTCTTCAGCATGGCCAGAAGTGATGTCTCAACCACCGATTTTAATGAAGAATGTGTTTTGGTCAATGGTTGGGCTGCTTACATGTTTTCCTATGTTTTTTGTCTCCCGGCTCGACCCCATGCATCAGATAAAGCCGATTTGGCTCATTTTAAAAGGGATAACAAGTTGTTCATCTTTTCTCTACTCGCCCTCCCTTCTTTTCTTCTCTAGGGTTGAAATGGAGTTCGAACCTCCTCCCCTCCTCAGTAATGGCGTTTTTTTCCTTTTACTATGAAATGATGTTCTGGCAAACTTCCTGAGCAACAAAACGTGTTTTGTGATGCATCCGTCCATCCTTGCTCGCTTTTTGCTTGTTTCTCTCTCGCTCTCTTCATCAGCAGTATTTCAGTGCATGTTTGAATGTTCATCGCAGGTCCGAGCTGTGTTCATGGAGTTTTGGGACATTTTCTCGTGTGAAATCTATCCTCGGGCCTCGTGATGCATCCGTCCATCCTTCCCATTGCTCACCTCTCTTGTCCCATGGCGCTTTGATAGATGTCCAACATTCTCCTTCTCTCGGTGTATCACCGCTTTAGTGTAGGCTTTTGTTCTTTCCTTTCTTTCTCTCTCTCTCTCTCTCGTCTCCTCGGCATGGTTAGATTAGGATTAGATTAGCTTGCCTCGCACCGGAATAGCTTGTGGCAGTAGTTTAGAGCAGAACCAGCCTTCTCTCGGAGAATCCTTTCTCATTTTTTTTCAAGTCCCACACTGAGAAAGGATTCAATGTTATGCAATCACACCGGATGCCAAAGTGATCAACCTAGAAACCTCCAGATTTCGCATCCGGGGGACATCACCGTGATTTCATGCATGTCTCAATCAGCTTTAAGCCACCGTGCACCACTAACAGCTTTTGGGGGGGACCTTAGAGGTCTTCCACTTCATCTTTGCAGTTGGTGTGTTCCCGTGAAGATTTCAGCCTTCGAGGCACTTCGCAAACACATCCGCGACTCCATCCGATCAACAACCCATTTCTCCGAAGTCATGCATCTTCCTTTCCATCCATTTTCATTCATTCCATTCATTTCTTTCCATCTCTTTCATTCTTTCCATTCCATGAGGTTGTGCAATCATGACTTCATTTCCATCATGGAATTCACATCAACAACAAAGCAAGATATATCCACCTCCAACATGTTTTACAAATCCTCCAAATCAGCATTTTGAGCAGATTCAAGATCAGTATGCATACCCATATGAGCAGCAATGCCAAAGTCAGTTTGGCTATGGAGCTTTCCAAGAGCAAGAGTATGCATATAATGAAGACCATCAGATCCAAGATGCTGGTCTGTTGGAGAAAATCCAAAAGATGGAGGTAAAGATGGTGCAGTCCAGAGCAACAACTCAAATGAGAGCTTTCAGAATCGGTTATAGGACTCCTTGTCCATGGGGAGGCCCTTTTCCAAGACACTTCAGCCCTCAAGAGAAGCTGGACTTCATGATAAAGATGCTGCCCCAACTTGCACAATGGACAGCAGAAATAGAGGCCTATACATTCGGTGTTGAACAACCTTGTCAATGGGTAAGTTCTACACCATCATCCGGTTTTTCTCTTCCCATTACTCAAGCAACATCATCTCATTTGGACTTGCAAATTTTAAACTCTCCATCTCGCTGTCCCAAATGTTGATCCCATGTCTCCACCTCTCGCCTTCCACCACACCTCAATTCTTCTTTCCTTTTTCCTTCCAAACAAATATCCTCTCCACAAGAGCTAAAAGAAATCCCCCACCTCTAAAGAAACAAGAGATTTCACCTCCTTTACCACCACAAAAATTGTCAAATCAATTGAGTTACAACCCATCCCTCCTCTCGCATTCCCAATTCCATGTGGGGAAGAAGAAATTGAAAAATCAGCCATCAAGGACAACAAAGAGGAAGAGCCAAGAAAAGAAGAAATGATTAAGAGCTTAAGAGTTTGGGCTGCCAAGTTTGGGATGACAAAGATCCCTCGATGGTTAAACCTATTTAAGAGGCGTAAGAGGCTAAGGTTGAAGAAAATCCATGTTGCAGTGGTCCAATTCAAGCTGATTTTGTTGGAGGAAGAAAGAAGAAGATCTTGCAGTCCCAACTTGTCCTCTAGAGCAGCAGATCAAGAGTTTGACTTGACAAACTTCATGCTGGGAGGAAGAGTTCTATCAAGAGCAAGATTGTCTTCAAACATTGGAGGAAGGAGAAGCTGCTCCAAATCCAAAAGAAGAGGAGCACATTCTAGCCATGGAGGAGAAAAGTGCAGATCCAAGAGCTTTGAGCACAAAGCAAAGCTACAGAGAACCTTCGCTTCTTCTTTCTACTTCACCTCTCTCAAGTTCCAAGTCAAGAGGAGTTTGACCTCTCAAACTCAATGTCGAGGGAGAAAGAAACCATGGTGGTCAAGTTACGTATCAAGAAGACACCATGGAGGAAGTTGAACATTTGCAGCAGACAACCATGAGGCGCTTTATCTGCACGATTTGGAGGACTGCTTTTGATGGAGAAGAGCCGGTTGAGTTTCCACCATTCTCTTTTTCATCATCCATCATTCCAAACACAAGAGCCTCGCTTTCATGCCATGAAGGAGAGTATTCATTTGCAGCAGCCTCGCATCTTATAAAGCTCTTCGGAATCAAGATCGAAGATTTTAATCTTTCATGTTCTTCATCGAGGAAGAGAAAGGACAAGGAATTTCACCATTTCTTCCACATCATCCATTCAAGAGGGTCTACAAGAAGACTCCATTCTTGAGTTGAAAATCGAGCTATGGGCATATCAAACGGATCGACCTTGCCCAATCGTATTTGGCTTCACTGAGCCAAAGGAGAAGTCACAACCACCATGCTGCTTGCTTCGAGCATGAGGATGAGCTACAAAGTACCAAGGATCAGCTGTCATACCTCTTCAATCCAAATGCAGAGCAACTAAAAGAGGTATTGAATTTGCCTTCAGCTGATACCTTGATGATTTGGGTGGAATACCAGCTTCTTGTTGATTTTCCACTCATCCTAACAGCCATGATCAGCTCCAAATCAATTGCATGGCTGCCACTTTTGAGAAAGGGAAGCTATTTCTCACAACCAATCATAGGTTTGTTTAGCTTGCTTTTGCTTCCAGTTAGAGTAGAGTAGGTAGGTTTGCTTTCAGCAGAAGAAGTGCTTGTGCACACTCTGCATGTTTCATTTTGGAGCATGTATGATTTTCAGTTCTGTACATAGTTTTTGTTGTGCTGGTTTTGCTCTTGCACAGTTCGTTTCAGTGGCATTTTGGTGAGAACAACTCCATGTCCGGTGGGTTTCAAGTGGCTCAGAGGGAAGTTTTCAAAGTTCAGATCAGTTTTCAGGCTTGCTTATGACTCCATGCCCAATGGATTGCTTCAGGCTACTGATCATTCATCTAGCAGGCAGATGACCCCACTGAGTCGCCAAACTGTTGTCAAAATTTCACCCCCCAGGGTAAATTTTGATAACATGCATCGAAGTTTTCAGCCCAAGCAAGTAGATTGATCCAGAAAATCATAAAAATGACTAAGTCCTAGTCCTAGGGGCAATGCAAGGGACATTTGGGACATCTAGGCGCGGATCGGCCGAAAAGCCTCCAGCGGCCCGTGAAGCAAAGGGACATCTCGGGACAAGTGGCACGCGGCGGGGCGCGAAGCCGATCCGCCGAAAGAGGAAGAAAACGACTAATCACCGAAAGCGGACAAGCCGACAAGAGTACGCTGGGTGACGCGAACCGGGCCGGATCGGCCAAATGAGAACAAATAAACCGAAGCAATTGGGACATTTGAAGTGATGACGCGAACCGCCGGTTCGCCCAAACAGAAAGTTCAGACCGGGACATCCGGGACGAAGGGACGCGCGGGACGCGCGGATCGCCGAAGGAGCCGAAAGCCAATCAAACAACGCCACGTGTCATCGGCCAAATGAGGGACGAGGAAGCCCATTTCGGGCGGATCGGAAGTTTTTGGCCCAAGCAGTTTGGGACATCCGGGACATAAAGACGCGAAGGGCGCGAAGGAGCCGAAAGGGCCGAGAACCAACCAGATCACGACACGTGTCGCAGGGGAAAGAGTCCAAAGGTCAAAGGGCTGAATTTTGAGGGGTCAGCCCGAGCCAATCAAAAGAGGACACGTGTCCTATGGAACAGGGAATGCGGAGCTCGGGAAGGAGTTAGAGAATTTGGCATGAGTTTTGGCCGAAAAGCTAAAAGCCAAGGTCCGCCCGCCCCCTCGCCGCACCAATCAATGCATGCCACGTGTCCAAGTTTAAGGGGCCCACAAGGAAATTTCAAAAGAAAGCCCACCGAAAGGCAGAGGAGAGAGAATCACGCGACCAATCAATGCGTGCCACGTGTCATCCAGGTGGCAGAGCGCGGGAAAGATTTCAAAACACGTTTTCACCTGTTTTGTGCCCTAAAACTTCATACCTCCATAACTTTCGATCCAGAGCTCGATTTTCACGTTCTTTATATCAACGGAAAGCTTATGAAATTCTCTACATGATTCTAGGGATCAATCTCGAATTTTGGTGCAGTCTGAGAGAGAAAATTGAGAAACGGCTCTACGCGTGATCATGGCCGTGGTTTACGCTTCAACAACCAGCTTTAATGCACATGGGTCGATTCTTCTTCAAAGATGGCCAAAGTGTAAGTGATGTCTCAACCACCGATTTTAATGAAGAATGCATTTTGTCAATGGTTGGGCCGCTTACATGTTTTCCTATGTTTTTTTCCCACGTCTCCTCCTCGGCTCGACCCATGCATCAGATAAAGCCGATTTGGCTCATTTTAAAAGGGATAACAAGTTGTTCATCTTTTCTACTCGCCTCCCTTCTTTTCTTCTCTAGGGTCAAAATGGAGTTCGAACCTCCTCCCTTGCTCCGTAATGGCGTTTTTGCCTTTTACTATTGAAATGATGTTCTGCAGGCAAACTTCCTCGAGCAACAAAACGTGTTTTGTGATGCATCCGTCCATCCTTGCTCGCTTTTGCTTGTTTCTTCTTGCCTCTCTTCATCGGGCAGTGTATTTGTGCATGTTTGAATGTTCATCGCAGGTCCGAGCGTGTTCATGGAGTTTTGGGACATTTTCTCGTGTGAAATCTATCCTCGGGCCTCGTGATGCATCCGTCCATCCTTCCCATTGCTCACCTCTCTTGTCCCATGGCAGCTTTGATAGATGTCCAACATTCTCCTTCTCTCGGTGTATCACCGCTTTAGTGTAGGCTTTTGTTCTTTCCCTTTCTCTCTCTCTCTCTCTCTCCTCGCATGGTTAGATTAGGATTAGATTAGCTTGCCTCGCACCGGAATAGCTTGTGGCAGGTAGTTTAGAGCAGAACCAGCCTTCTCTCGGAGATTCCTTTCTCATTTTTTCAAGTCCCACACTGGAGAAAGGATTCAATGTTATGCAATCACACTGGATGCCAAAGTGATCAACCTAGAAGCCTGATCTACATCCAGGGGTGCTGTGATTTTGCACTAACAGCTGGTGCATCACAGTGATTTCATTTTAAGCATTATCAAATAGAAAATCGACACTAACAGTGGGACCTGGGGACATTAGAGGTCTTCCACTTCATCTTTTGCAGTTGGTGTGTTCCCGTGAAGATTTCAGCCTTTGAGGCACTTCGCAAACACATCCGCGACTCCATCCGATCAACAACCCATCTTTCTCAAGTCAGACTTCCTTTCCATCCATTTTCATTCATTTTCCATATTTCTTTCCATCTCTTTCATTCTTTTCCATTCCATGAGGTTGTGCAATCATGACTTCATTTCCATCATGGAATTCACATCAACAACAAAGAGTATATCCACCTCCAACATGTTTTACAAATCCTCCAAATCAGCCTTTTGAGCAGATTCAAGATCAGCATGCATACCCATATGAGCAAAGCAATGCAAAGTCAGCTTTGGCTATGGAGCTTTCCAAGAGCAAGAGTATGCATATAATGAAGACCATCGATCCAAGATGCTGGTCTGTTGGAGAAAATCCAAAAGATGGAGGTAAAGATGGTGCACCTCCAGAGCAACACCAAATGAGAGCTTTCAAATCGGTCATAGGACTCCTTGTCCATGGGGAGGCCCTTTTCCAAGACACTTCAGCCCTCAAGAGAAGCTGGACTTCATGATAAAGATGCTGCCCCAACTTGCACAATGGACAAAGCAGAAATAGAGGCCTATACATTCGTATGTTGAACAACCTTGTCAATGGGTAAGTTCTACACCATCATCCGGTTTTTCTCTTCCCATTACTCAAGCAAAGATCATCTCATTTGACTTGCAAATTTTAAACTCTCCATCTCGCTGTCCCAAATGTTGATCCCATGTCTCCACCTCTCGCCTTCCACCACACCTCAATTCTTCTTTCCTTTTTCCTTCCAAACAATCATCCCTCCACAAGAGCTAAAAGAAATCCCCCTCCTCTAAAGAAACAAGAGATTTCATCTCCTTTACCACCACAAAAATTGTAAAATCAATTGAGTTACAACCACCCATCCTCCTCTCGCATTCCCAATTCCATGTGGGGAAGAAGATTTGCAAAATCAGTCATCAAGGACAGCAAGAGGAAGAGCCAAAAAAAAAGAAATGATTAAGAGCTTAGTAAGTTTGGCTGCCAAGTTTGGTATGACAAAGATCCCTTGATGGTTAAACCTACGTAAGAGGCTAAGGTCAGAAAAATGGTGGTCGTAGGACTGATTTTGTTGCAGCCGCACAATCAGCCATGAAGAAGAAGATCTTCTGCAGTCCCAACTTGTCCTCTAGAGCAAGCAGATCAAGAGTTTGACTTGACAAACTTCATGCCGGAGGAAGAGTTCAATCAAGAGCAAGATTGTCTTCAAACATTGAGGAAGGAGAAGCTGCTCCAAATCCAAAAGAAGAGGAGCACATTCTAGTCAGGAGGAGAAAAGCAGATCCAAGAGCTCGAGCACAAAGCAAAGCTACAGAGAACCTTCAGCTTCTTCTTTCTACTTCACCTCTCTCAAGTTCCAAGAGTCAAGAGGAGTTTGACCTCTCAAACTCAATGTCAAGGGAGAAAGAAACCATGGTGGTCAAGTTACGATCAAGAAGACACCATGGAGGAAGTTGAACATTTGCAGCAGACAGCCATGAGGCGCTTTATCTCGCGATTTGGAGGACTGCTTTGATGGAGAAGAGCCGCTTGAGTTTCCACCATTCTCTCTTTCATCATCCACATTCCAAACACAAGAGCTCGCTTGTCATGGAGGAGAACATTCATTTGCAGCAGCCCGCATCTTATAAAGCTTTCGGAATCAAGATCGAAGATTTTAATCTTTCATGTTCTTCATCGAGGAAGAGAAAGGACAAGGAATTTCACCATTTCTTCCACACCATCCATTCAAGAGGGTCTACAAGAAGACTCCATTCTTGGAGTTGAAAATCAGAGCTATGGGCATATCAAATGGATCGACCTTGCCCAATCGTATTTGGCTTCACTGAGCCAAAGGAGAAGTCACAACCACATGCTTGCTTCTGAGCATGAGGGTGAGCTACAAAGTACCAAGGATCAGCTGCCATACCTCTTCAATCCAAATGCAGAGCAACTAAAAGAGGTATTGAATTTGTTTTCACCGATACCTTGATGATTTGGGTGGAGACCAACTTCTTGTTGATTTTCCACCATCCTAACAGCCATGATCAGCTCCAAATCAATCGCATGGCCACTTTTTTGAGAAAGGGAAGCTATTTCTCACAACCAATCAGGGTTTGTTTAGCTTGCTTTTGCTTCCAGCTAGAGTAGAGTAGGTAGGTTTGCTTTCAAAGAGAAGAAGTGCTTGTGCACACTCGCATGTTTCATTTTGGAGCATGTATGATTTTCAGCTTTGTACATAGTTTTTGTGTGCTGGTTTTGCTTCTTTGCACAGCTTCATTTCAAAGGGCATTTTGGTGAGAACAACTCCATGTCCTGGTGGGTTTCAAGTGGCTCGTAGGGAAGTTTTCAAAGTTCGATCAGTTTTCAGCTTACTTATGACTCCATGCCCAATGGATTGCTTCAGTAACCGATCATTCATCTAAGCAGGATGACCCCACTGAGTCGCTAAATCATTGTCAAAATTTCACCCCCTAGGGTAAATTTCGATAACATGCATCGAGTTTTAGCCTCAAGCATGTAGATTGATCCAGAAAATCATAAAAATGACTAAGTCCTAGTCCTAGGGGCAATGACATTTGGGACATCTAGGCGCGGATCGGCCGAAAAGCCTCCAAAGCGCCCCGTGAAGCAAAGGGACATCTGGGACAGAAAATACGCGGCGGAGCGAGAGCCGATCCGCCGAAGAGAGAAGAAAACGACTAATCACCGAGCTGACAAGGACATCTGGGACAAGAGTACGCGAAGTACGCGAACCGGCCGGATCGGCCGAAATGAGAACAAACAGTCCGGAAGCAATTGGGACATTTGGGCCGTGATGACGCGAACCGCCGGTTCGCCAAACAGAAAGTTCGCAGACGGGACATCCGGGACGGGGGACGCGGGACGGACGGGGACGCGATCGCCAAGGAGCCGAAAGCCAATCAAACAACGCCACGTCATCGGCCAAATGAGGGACGAGGAAGCCCATTTCGGGCGGATCGGAAGTTTTTGGCCCAAGCAGTTTGGGACATCCGGGACATAAAGACGCGAAGGGCGCGAAGGAGCCGAAAGGGCCGAGAACCAACCAGATCACGACACGTGTCGCAGGGGAAAGAGTCCAAAGGTCAAAGGGTGAATTTTGAGGGGTCAGCCCGAGCCAATCAAAAGAGGACACGTGTCCTATGGAACAGGGAATGCGGAGCTCGGGAAGGAGTTAGAGAATTTGGCATGAGTTTTGGCCGAAAAGCTAAAAGCCAAGGTCTGCCCCGCGCCCCTGTCGGCCAATCAATGCATGCCACGTGTCCAAGTTTAAGGGGCCCACAAGGAAATTTCAAAAGAAAGCCCACCGAAAGGCAGAGGAGAGAGAATCACGTGACCAATCAATGCGTGCCACGTGTCATCCAGGTGGCAGAGCGCGGGAAAGATTTCAAAACACGCACACCCTGCTTTGTGCCCTAAAACTTCGTGACTCCATAACTTTCGATCCAGAGCTCGATTTGCACGTTCTTTATATCAACGGAAAGCTTATGAAATTCTCTACATGATTCTGGGATCAATCTCGAATTTTGGTGCAGTCTGGAGAGAGAAAATTGAGAAACGGCTCTGACGCGTGATAATGGCCAGAGGCGACGTTTCAACAACCAGTTTTAATGCACATGGGTCGCATTCTTCTTCAAAGATGGCCGTAAGTGATGTCTCAACCACTGATTTTAATGAAGAATGCGTTTTGGTCAATGGTTGGGCTCAAGTTACACGTTTTCCTATGTTTTCTGTCTCCCGGCTCGACCCATGCATCAGATAAAGCCGATTTGGCTCATTTTAAAAGGACATAACAAGTTTCATCTTTTCTCTCTCGCCTCCCTTCTTTTCTTCTCTAGGGTCAAATGGAGTTCGAACCTCCTCCCTTGCTCCGTAATGGCGTTTTTTTCCTTTTACTAATGAAATGATGTTCTCAGCAAACTTCTGAGCAACAAAAACGTGTTTTGTGATGCATCCGTCCATCCTTGCTCGCTTTTGCTTGTTCTCTTCTTCGCCTCTTCATCATGCAGTGTATTTGTGCATGTTTGAATGTTCATGCAGTGTCCTGAGCCGTGTTCATGGAGTTTTGGGACATTTTCTCGTGTGAAATCTATCCTCGGGCCTCGTGATGCATCTCGTCCATCCTTCCCATTGCTCACCTCTCTTTGTCCATGGCAGCTTTTGATAGATGTCCAACATTCTCCTTCTCTCGGTGTATCACCGCTTTTAGTGTAGGCTTTTGTTCTTTTCCTTTTCTCTCTCTCTCTCTCTGCCTCTCTCGGCATGGTTAGATTAGGATTAGATTAGCTTGCTCGCACCGGAATAGCTTGTAAGGGAGTAGTTTAGAGTAGGAACCACCTTCTCTCTGGAGAATCCTCACACCGATGCCAAAGTGATCAACCTAGAATCCCGTTCTCGCATCCAGGGGTGCTTCGTGATTCTGCAAATGTGCACTTACTGAGGGCTCTTTTCTGATTTTTATTTAAATGACTAGGACAAAGATAGGTGCCTCGAGGTGGAAGATCACATCCTCGTACCAATCAACTCATCAATCTCTCAAGAAGATTTGCCCTTTCTCCTCTAGCTGATTCACTTCCACGCTTTGCAAATTGCTCTCACCATGAGCTTGGCAAGACCCAAATCTCTTACAAGTTTTGTTGTTTGAATATCCATATCATACTCTTGTAGCTTGTTGACCCATCTACATCTCTTGCTTGATATCTCCATATCTCGATAAGATGTCCTTAACTATGGTGTGGGGAACATAGGCAACAATATTTGAACTCAATATGTAAGGCCTAAAAATCTTTGTTGTCTTTACCAAAGCAAACGCTTGCTTTCTCCATAATTGTGTATTTCAGTTTAGCTGCTTGTAAACCTTGCTAAAGAAAGCAATAGGCCTCTCACTTCATTTTCATCCTTTTGTAACAAAACTGAAGCAATAGTAAATTCAGAGGCAAAAGAAAAGATTTCTTGAAAAGGCCTCTTATAGTTTGGGGCTGCTAAAACAGGTGCATGCTTAAGTGCATCCTTTATTCCTTCAAAACTCGAATGGAAGCCTCCTCCCACTTGATGACTTGATCCTTTCTCAACATGCTTGTGATTGGGAGAGTGAGCTCAGCAAAATTGGAAACAAACCTCCTAATAAAATTGATTTGGCCAAAGAAAGATTGAATACCTTTCTTGGTTCTTGGAATTGGCACTTTGCTGATTGCTTCCACTCTCTCTGGGTCTATCATAACACCATCTTTGGACACAATGTGTCCCAGCAACTTGGCCTTTTGCACGCCAAAGTGACATTTCTTAGGATTAAGGGAAATGCCATACTCTCTACATCTGATCAGCATTTTCTCTAGGTGTTGCAAATGGTCTCCTCGCTGTCTTGAAAAAACAGTTACATCATCTTGATAGATTGCATTGAATTCATTGATATAACCAGCAAAGGCAACATCCATTGCCCTCTCGAAAGTGGCACCAAAGCATTCATCAATCCAAAGGGCATCCTTACAAAAACGTAAGTCCCCCAAGGAGTAGTGAAGGCTATTTTTAGTCTTTCTGATTCTTTAACCACCACTTGGTTGTATCCGGAGAAACCATCCAAAGTGGAGAGAAATTCTGACCTCACACAAGCTGCAGCAGTATTGTCCATGTTTGGCAAAGGGTAGTTATCCTTCATGGAGGCTTTGTTGAGATTCCTAAAATCCACACAAATCCCGATGTCCCCATTCTTCTTTCTAACTGGCACAAGGTTTGCCACCCAAGATGAGTATCTAGTAGGTCTGGATGATACCGCCATCTCTTAATTTCTTCAACTCCTCTTGCATTTTTAAAAAAAGAAGTGGATTGATAGGCCTTTGCCTCTAGTCTGAATGGCTTTGTCTTGGCCTCAAGAGGTATTTCATGTTGGAACAAGTCCTCCCTATAAGCCTTCAGCTCTGAATAAGATCAAGCAAGGCAGTCTTGATACTTTTTTAGAAGTTGGGCATAGGACTGTTTTTCCTCCTTGCTGAGATTGCTGCCTAACCAAATCTTCCTTGGCTGATCCTTGGTGCCCAAATTGTGCTCCTCCACATCCCTTGAAGCAAACATATTTCTATTAATGATGCAATCAACATTGCTAAAGTTTGATTCAAGTGCAACAAGGCCCCTAGGAATGGTATTTGTCTTCAATTGTATAATGTCCTTATCAAACAATGTTTCTTTCCCATCACTCATGCATACCATTGGTTCCCAATCAATGTTCTGACCAGCAAACTCACCTTGGCATTGTAAGAACCTCAACACTTGGGCATCATCATCAAAGACTTGCCAATGTTTTACATTATCCGGGACAGCTGGTCTTGTTAGCACTTCAATATCATATTCACAAAAAGGTGAAACGGTGCAATTGTCAAATCTAGAGCCAAGTACAACCAACTTATCAGCAACAACATTAAGATTCCTATCATGGTAGACAATATTAAAGGAATCAAACATTTCAATCAAGTCCCAAACAGCATGCTTATATTGCTTCATATGCTGATTTTTGTATGCGTAAACTTCCTTACTTTGCTTAACAACCAGCTCCGAATCTCCCTTGGCAACAATATCCTTCACTCCATATTTCCATGCAATCCTTAACCCTAACAACAATGCCTCATACTCAGCTATGTTGTTAGTGCATTCAAAATTAAGTTTGAAGGAAAAAGGAAACTCTTCCAAACTAGGAGAAAGCAAGACTATACCAGCACCATTTCCAAATTTGGAGCAAGCTCCATCAAATAGCAATGTCCATGGAGAACCTACCATACCAAGGCATTCTGATTTGTCCATCTTGTTCTCCTTTCCATCAGCAAAACCAATGAAGTTATCAACATCTACATTAGCAAACAACACTTCATAAGAAGCATTGTTGGGATCCTCTATCAAGTGCAACATTTTCTTCTCACCATAGAGCTTTACAAGGATTCCCTCAATGGGGATGGTGGCATAAGACATGTCCATTTGAACAGTACCACCAACACTAGCAACCCATTTTCTTGATAATAGCATACCCAATTTGGCAGGGCAGTCAACAATTACAACATCAAGTCTTAAGTTTTTTCCCGGATAGGCTGCAAGTTGCACTACTAGACCCTTCACACAACCCACAACCGGCACCTCTCTTGAATCCATGGCTGTACATTTCCCATAGGCTTCATCACCTTGATATCTAATTCATTCATGACCTCCAAAGGCATGACATTACAAGATGCACCGGAATCAAACATGCAATTGTGAAGCAATCTATCTTTTATAAGCAATGTTGTGAAGAATGGATCCACATTCAATTGGGAATCAACCAAAGATGTCCCCAAATATACCTCAGGAGTCTCTCCAAGATCCTCCAATGCTGATGGTGTTCCAAGGTCTGCAATAATTGGAGGAGGAGCCTCAATAACATTCACATTCCTACTTGGTACACTCTTTTCTTCTTTCAACCCCAAGTATTCCAATGCTCTTCTTTTGTGCTCAGGTATTCTAAGCAGCTCAATGATGGGAACACTCACCTTAATCTGACTCAAAACTTGAGCAATATCATATGGCACACTCTTAGGTAGGACAGCATTGGAAGGGAGACAAGAAGATTCATTAGATGGCAATGGACTCTTGGCAGATTGGACATGAAGAGGACTGGTATTTTTTGATGGGACAACAAGGTTTGTGGCAAGTGTTTCTTTTCTAGGATTGTCTTTTGGAATGCTAGTGAGCAAGGGTGTCTTTGGCTTGGCTTAAGGACCAGCTCCTCTAACAACTTTGCTTCTAGTATTGTACTCGTTTTCTTGACCTACAACAACATTCATCAACAATTGTCTATCTTCCTCCGAAGGAATGCCACCATCATACTTTTTGATCATCAAAGCCCTTAGATATTCAAAGTCATTATTAGGAATTTCAAAGGCTTGAACAACATCTACCTCATGAGTTTGAAAGGAGGAAAGAATTGGTACCCTTTGTATGCAATCCCAAAAAGGTTGCAGCTGGTCCTTGCACTAATTACATCAGTTGATGTTGCTGCTTGTTGTGAGCTTGAAGAGCTGCCCACCATACAAATGTCATCATCCATATCATCTTCAACAATTTGTTGATCTATTTCACACGGTGGATGAGGAAGGAAACATTTGTCACACCAATCCATATCAGCAATTTCTTGGACAGCAACAACTCTTGCAGTTAGAGGGTCAGGCACTAGTCTATTTTCTCTTGCTTGGGGTTGTCTATTTCCCCCACCAACAAGCCCTTTACCTCTATCATCTTGCCTTTGATCACCCCTAGGATGATTGGAAAATCTGTCATGGTTTTGAACTCTTTGCTGTCCTTGTGAACTTTGTCCAATGCCTTTCTCAGCCCGGGCTAATTTATAGGAAATTTCTTTGACAGCCCCTGCCAAAGTCTTGACAACATCTTCTAAATCAGCACCCTTAGAAACTTGAGGCTTCTCAGGGTTTATCAGCTTTACACCATCCCTCTTAAGAGGTTTACCAATAGCTTTGATATTATTCTCAATTTGAAGTGCCATGGTGAAAGCTTGTCTCAAGTTTGTAGGGTTCTTATCTCTTAAGTAGTAGGCTGCCTTCTTGTCAAAAGCATCTACATATTTGATCAAACATGATTCATCACAAGGCCTCAAAATAATAGGCAGCCTATTCAATGTCTTGCTAAATCTTGTATTGAAGTCATGTACGGTCTCATTAGGATTCTTCTTGATATTCTCAAATTCAAATAACAAGAACCTTGGATCTGTTTTGTCTCCATATTGTAATCTGAATGCATTACTCATCTCTACCCATGAATCAATGGAGTTATCAGAAGAGCCTTATACCATACACATCCTCAAACTCAATCTCAAGTACAGTAGGATCTGTGCATTTTTGTGAAAGGATTTGATTCAGTTGTTGACACACAATGCAATGCAGGGGTAGACGGGTAGGATGAGTTAGTTTGAATGAAATTTTGAGGGAGATGATTGACAAGACTAGCTAGGAATTACCAATTTCTATGAGAACCTTTGCAAGAGATTTGCAACACCAAAACAACAGATATGTTTCAATGAGTTTGAAATACTCCTTCAACTAGGATGTGTGCACCAGATGGAGGCCCAAATCTGCACTATTCCACACAACCTTTGATAACCTGCCACAAAAGCTTGAAGCAAAATACCAACAAAGCATCTAGAAATCCTTATTTGATCATGACCTAAGGTACACCCAAAGGTTTACAAACACCCTCAATGTTCAAGGACAGTAAAATGAATTTAAATCTGTTTATTCTCCATCAGATGAATGCTCTTCTGAATGAAAGATTGCAGATGCCATTAAACTCTCTACAAGAAATGAGACCATGTATGATCAATGAAGATCCCACACACAAGATTGCAACATGAGCAACAAACACAAACTGAAAACATTCTGAAACCAAAGAATGTACAAATTTTGCCAAGAGATGAAACCAAGTAATCCAAAAATTGATCAAATGCATCAGCAGGGGAATGTTATTAGAACAATCTTAGAGCCTATTGATGGCTTTACAGCTGAAACCAACTCAACATGATGACATTTGATACAATGTGGAATTGAAAATGGCTCTCAGGCGGTTTTCTCAAAAGAAATGGACTTCTAGTTTTCCTCGTGAAAATTCTTAGTCTCTTTCTCCAAAAACTCTCTCTAGAGTTCTCTCCCCCTTTACAAATGCTTCAAAAATATATTTTATAACCTATGCCAGCTTGGAACCTTGCATCCCAAGAAAAGAATATGCTTAGGGATCAAATTTGTTACAAGAAACCTTATCCATTTGTGAAAATGACATCAAACTGTAAAACAGCTCGCATATTGCCAGGGATGAATAAAAAGTTTAAAATATTACATGAATTCGGATCCCTATCCATCCCTGGGTCACGTTTTTGTCATTCAAGTATGCCAACATGCATTTGTAATCATTTTCACCATTTACCTTCATCATTTTTTACCTCTGCAACTTTAATTTTTTACTTTTCACGTGTTTTCACGGGCTGAGGAAAATATTTCATGAAAAACACTATAGGGCACCAAATTAGCTCAAAAGAATGATGCCATTGCACTCAGAAGGCCGAGGGGATGCGAAATCACATAAAATTTCATGCAATTTGGTGAAAAAATGACGATTCCAAGCTTTCTAAAGCTTCCATGGCGTTAAAAATTGGAGAACACTTAGCAACCGTCGATCAAAATCGACTTTAAATGCCAGCCATCCACATGTCCAGGATATTCCCTCTTTTTGCCTTTGATGAGGTGGGACACGTGTCCAAATACCATCGACTGTGCCCAGCTTTAAATTTGCATTTGTAATATTTTTAAACTTTTGAAAAATTTTGAAAATTTTCCCCACGGGCCCGAATACCCGCTCTCTCCCTTGCCACGTGGCGGTCTCCCATTCGCTGCGGCCGACCCTCCAATTTTTCTTTCAAACCTCCGCAAGCACAAAACCTCTCATGAGCCCGCGCTCCCCTTTTCGCCTTTTGAAATGTGCCACGTGTCGCCCTCGTTTGACGGATGCGGGGGATACCTTCAACTTTTCCCGTCCGGGGCCACGGACAAGTTTTTGGTTTTGAGATTTTTCGCCAAACTTTGTAAATTTTTCCATTTTCTCTCCGCGCTCCAAATCTCCGCCAAATTTTGGACACGTGTCCTCCTCCAATTGGTCGCGGGCTCTCGGGCCAAAATTTTCTTTTTTACCCTTTGAAGTTAAAAACTTCAAATTCCTCCAAACCTCCGCCCCTCCATTTCATCCCCTTGCATACGTGTCACTTTCCTATTCGTTGTGGGCCTTCGGGCAAAAATTGATTTTGAGAAATTTACAAAAATGAAGGCAAAATTTCTAAGTGACCTCCGCCACCCGCCGATCCTCCAGCCAATCAAATTGTGCCACGTAGGCATATTATCAGAGCAATGAGAGGCCGCGACCAAAATTTTTCCCTTTAGCCGAGAAACAACAAAATCTTTCAAGTCCCCACCTCTCCGTTTGACCTTCCTGGACACATGTCCACTTCTTATTGGATGCGGGCCTCCGGGTCAAAATTTTCCCATGACATTTTGAGCCAAAAAAATTCTCCAACTCCATCGCCATCCGCATGCCCTCTCGCCACATGTCACCTTCTCATTCGATTAGGGCCTTCGGGCAAAAATTGGATTTTGAGAATTTTGCCAATAAGGAAGCAAAATTCCTAAGTGACTTCCGCCACCCGCCACTCCTCGACCAATCAAATTGTGCCACGTAGGCATTTTACTGTAGCAAGCGAGCCGCGGACCAAAATTTTCCCTTCGCCAAAATTTCAAAAAGTGACAAGTTATAACATTTTTTCGACCATCCCCGCCAATAGGAGCCTGCCATGTTAGCATAAAGGTTGTAATGATAAATTTGACGGCCCGAGACCCGTCAAAACGTGAAAAATACAGAGGATGCCCTAGAAATCAATTTTTTCATGGGAAAGGTAGATTTCTCAATTTTAAAACAATTGAATCATGTTTTGACATTGCTCTTGGCCTAGGGAGTAGGATTTTAACATCAAACAACTCGGATTCGATCCATTTCGATTTTTTTCACGATTTGGCAATGGAAAAACGACACAACCCGTATAAATGAAAAAATTAGGGCACAACAAGGGGGAAACTTGGATTGGCAAAATAACAATATTGAGGGCACTTCAAAGGCATTCAATCGAAAATCAAGTTGCAGATCATCAGCTCAAGCAAATGAACGCTTTCAGAGCAAAAATGGACATGGAAAATTAGAGCAAAGTGTGCAAACTCAGAATTTGCACCAACACTTACAAAAATTATTTTTCCCTTTAGTATCCTTCATCCTCTCATCTTTGTTAGAATAATGCTTATGATGATCAAACCCTTGCAAACACATATTGTGAGGGTGATGCAATAAATTAAATTGCTTACCATTTGTTGCTGATTTGTAAATTCCAAAGCAGACTGAAAACCCTCATGAGTATCAGGTGAGACCTCCTTTTGAAGGGCATGCCTCTCAACCGGGACATCCTGATTCGTAGCCTCAAGAACCTCTTGTAGATCTGATTTTCTTTCACCAACTTGCTGCCACATGCAATCATTAGAAACCACAAAAACATCATTTATTTTCAAAGAATCTTTACCTTCATGCTGAATATCGGTCTTCCCTTGTTCTTGTTCTTTGAGTTCTTCTTGCTCCGCCATTGCAATTTGGAAGCTCTTCTCCTCTTCCTCTCTCCCGGCATGTTGAAAGTCCCTTTGAGGTGTTTGAGACCTAGGTCCATGCCTAGCTCTTCCTTTGTTCACTCCTATGAACTCGGCAAGTGAAATAGCCTCCCGAATCTCCCTTGGTAAGGCCATGTATTCTTCATAACTCGCAGCAATATTCCGTCCACCCGTTGGCCTTGCTTCTTCCTCCGGAATAACCTCCTCTCTAGGAAGGAAAGTGGGCTTCAAAATCGATCCTCGGGCTGATCCCATAGGTCGCTTGGCATTATTAGCTCCATTCGAGCTTCCTTCACCACTTTGAACCCTAGGTTCAATCATCCTTTGGAGAGATAGGGCAAGAAAATCCATGGTGTCCGCAAGTCTTTCTTGGCTGGAAATTAATTTATCCACTTTAGCCATGCTTCCTTCCACCCTTGGCTGGTCTTCCTTGTCTGCTTTCTTACTTTTTTGATAATGGATGAAACCCTTGTTGCCTTCTGCCATAAAACCCTTGGTCCTTTAAAGATCCGAGCTTTGATACCATTGTAATTTGTAATGACCCTTTCAAGGGTTTAGACCAATAGCAAAGGATTTTAGCCAAACATCAAAATTATTCAGATCTTGTTTTTATTGCAGCAGAATGAAAATAAGAAATCAGCGAACCGTATCCTTCACAAAAATATGTCAAACACCATAAAATACTTCAAATTAACTTGCCACAATTTTTATATATATTTTATGCATCCATAAAAGCCAAAAATAATTAAAATTATAAAGAAACACACTGTTGGAAATTAATTTATGTCCAGCCAATAACCACAAGAAAATATAGATATTGGGTCTAACAACCCCCAAAAATCATGAAACTTGAGATTCCAGCCTTAGAAATTATGATAAATCAAATTATCAATTAAAAATGCATATATGAATGCATGTGTATTGACACTTCCATGTACTTGTGAGATGATCAAGTTGAATATTCTCTTGTTCTTATATCATGGTGATTTACAGTTTTGGGTCATAAGGAAAGTTGTTGGGATCATAAAAGGAAAGTATAAACATTGTCTATTCATGTGTGAATTTGCAACCAAGAAGAGTATGTGTATGCCTAATATTTCCATTGATATTCACATTGTTGTCATGCACATTTTTAGTTTGTTTGGAGACATGTTAGCATGCCCACAAAAGGATTCAGTCACACAGTATGCTAATTTTCAGTTTGGAGCATCATTGGTACATGTTACAAGATCATTTCCAAGCCACTTAGCACTGCTGTTGTGTTGGGAGCAGCAAAGAGGAAGGTATGGTGTTAAATTTTCATGCTATGTTTTGGAAAATAAAGGCAAATATGATGAATATTCAGCTATGGAAGGAAGAGGTGCAAAGCTTGTCATAAAATTCACTTTGGATCAACTTTACATCATGTGTGTGAATGTGTTTCAGAACTTGTTTTTACAGGAACAATGCATTGAGAGTGTAGTGTTGGCCTTACCTAAGGTGAGTTGGGATACCTTGAGGTCAAATATTTTTATTTACACTGCTGTAATTTATTTCAGCAGTCTTCTTGTGGCCTTTAGAACCATAAGGCATGAGGATAAGGGATATTTTTCCATTGGTACACTCACACATGCATCGAAGGATGAAGTAGTGTCATGTCCCCTTTCTTGGGACATTTCTAGCGCTGGGAGTTGAAGGCCTTTTTGTCCCTTTCCCCAAGGACTTAAGGTTTAGCATGGGGTTTATTTTATTAATTAAGTGTTCTTGCTTGTAGAGTGGTTATTATCATTGCGGCAAGGATATTTAATTATAACATCATATATAGGATTCTTGGTGTTATTCTTGGTGTTTTCCTATAAACTTCCTTACATGAAATTGAAGGTACAAATTGATAGCCTCTTGATGATATGTTGGCCTGTTTAGGACCAGAATACTCGACTGCCTTTGGCCAAATTCATATATGGATAGAACCCGTAAACATGTATATGCGCAGTGTCCAAATAGTATCCAATCCAAATACATATAAAAAATATGGGGCAACACATATTTGGTATGGGAAGGGGAAATATCTAGTAACATAGCTATAAGTTAATGTAGTGTACCTGCAAAGACATGAGGCACAACTACACCCTGAATATGGATCGCAACATCATCAAGCGATCTTGAAAGTAATGGACATCATGTTTCTCCAAAAGATGCGATGGACACTCAATATAGTATTTGATATGAACATGTATTGATTACATAGAGGGATAACCCTTTTTAATCACAAACATAGTAGCTTTTTACACAAGCTACTTACATAGCTACTAGAAGTGACTAGATTCAATGAACCTATTAGTAGCTTCTCAAACAAGCCACCTTCCCTTATTAACTACCTACCAAACATTACCTATATAAATAAGATGATGTGACTATGAGCTTAATAACAAAATAGATAATTTAAATTAGATTACAAGATATGTTGTCTCGGGAAGACAACATGCCCTCCCCTCGGGAAGCTTTTTCCCCAAAATTTGAGGACCGATTCAAGATGAATTTACCAATGGGTATACCAAACCTAAAACATTGTTCTATTAGGATGCTTTGAGAAACCGTAATCCATATCCACATCTCAGCACCTGGAAATACCTTCAAAATAACATATTTTCAATCTTCAATATCTTGGCCTTCAACCAATTTGAAATGGAGTAGTTTTTTTCATGTAAATTTCAAATATGCAATTTATTTCTATAGATTTTACTTTAAAACATTCAGAATGCTACCCAAGTGTCATTCGCTCTGCTTTTTTTTCTCGTTTGTTTTTTCAAAACCTCCCACCATATACCTCATATTGCTACTTCATCGCAGTGAGGGTTTGATAACTTTCAATACAACAAACTATTGCTCTCCCTGCTATCATCCTCGCTTTATCAGTATGATTATTTTCAATACCAACAGATCTTATTGCAAAACCCTCTCAAAATATAATACACAAGTTTTTCTACCAGATTTGAATCCAAACAACGGTTTTCATCCCAACCCCAAAGAATAATAGAATTTTCCCTACCACATATTGCACGTAGATAAAGTGTGTTACCATATCCATATCTAGCAAGAATTCAAGGGTTTCGGCGCAGCCATTTGGAATTTATAACACACCTTATATTCTCGCCACAACCATACCTTCAAAATCAAAGGGCACAGTGATTTTCTCTTAACTTGATTTCTTCTATGTTATGTATTGTTTCTCCTTGATACTTCTTCGCTTGGTAGAATATATTATTTCTCCCAAATAACATGTGTAATATCCCCTTGTGGGATATTAATTAATTATTATTAATCTACTTGCAAAAGAAGCAAACTTAGAAGAGAAACCCTTCTAGGTTCACCTCAACTAACCCAGTGTCGGCTTCAATACAACCCAAATGGGGTTGGAGTGAGCCAAGGTAAGGGTTCAGATGGGCTATCTAGTTGGAATTTGCACTCCTTTAACCAATAAACTTGCAGAAGTAGAAAAATAAATTAATATGCCTGGAAATAGCTGAAAATGACTGCAAACTTAAAAAATTAATATCTCCTCAATCTTTATCCGTTTTGAATGAAATAAATTGCAGAAGGATGATAAAATTATGCACTTTCCAATGAACTAACAATCTGAATTTTCTGATCACAAAAATCCACTTAAAACAACCCCCGAAACTACAGCTTCAAGTCGCTAGGTTAGGAAAAATTATAATATTTAATCCAATTCAAACAAACACCTCTCCACCCTCAAAATTATCACTTTCAGATCTACATTAATAGATCTATAACAGATTGAAAAAGACTTCAAACCCTTCCAAAATATGATAGAAAATCACATAACCTAGTCGATTTATTTATCATAAACTCCAGCAAGGTTAGCAGCTCCAAATATTATGAAACAAGTGCATTAGCAATAGAGTATTAGGCGAGAACAGTTCAGATTTTATCCTTGCAAAATACCACTAAGAAACACCATAAATCTCCCTCCACAAGTCAATTTAGATAATGACAACACTAGTAGCAATTTCCAGAATTTATTGATCAAATAGTGGCCCAAAAACTCTCCAAATAACCTCACAAACTCTCACAATAATGGCGACTTCACTTAAATTGAATAGAAATGCAAATAACTTATCAATTCAAGCTCAAAGGGCATACACACTTCACTCAAAGGTGGTGTTGAAGAATACCTTTTGTTTTAGATCATTAGTGGGCATACATCCCTTCTTTCAAGCATGGAGATAAGTTTAATAAATCGTCAACATGCGAAAAGGAGTACCCACATCTTCTTTTATATCTTTTTCCTTGCACATCCTCCAAAGTTCTCTCTCCATCTTTGGTGCCAAAAGCTAGGAGGGAATATCATTTTAAAAAGTGCCTGGAGATCACACTCAAAGAAAATATTAAATAGATAGGAAATTAAATCAAATGGGGCCCATATGGATCGACCCATGCCTAGAAGAAATTGATTTATTTCAAATACCAAACATTAAATAATTCCCAAAAAAATGCGACTTGCTTAGTCACTTAATTCACCTTAAAAATAAGTAATTATAATCCCAAGGTGAAATCGAATTTCTCTTTTATTTTTGATTTGCACAATAAAATATATTTTATTTTTAAATTTACATGTGCAAATCGATTTTCTCTTCTTTTTAATTTTTAATTAAAAAGGGGACATTACAAAGATGTAGAAAAGGGAGATACCCTATCCATTTCTATCCATATCTTGCAAGAATTCAAGGGTTTCTAGCCCAACCATTTGTAATCATTATAGCCATAGTTATCTAAGACTTTGGGACAACAGGATAGAGTTCTAGGATGGTAAAATATTTCCAAAATTTCAGGATGGCGGGTGGACAGAGGGGGATGGCTATTAAAATAATATGTAAAATTATAAATGTTAAAAATCTACAAATAATTTTTTAAAAATTTATGAATAGCAGTCTATGACAATCCAGCCGCATTTGTGCTAAAAATTTTGAATTTCTATATTCATATATCACTTGATTCTTACTATGTCTTTGTAATTCAATACAATCGGGTTATGGCTAAATGGTAAATGTTTTGATCTATGCCTTACTGCTTTTATCATCTACACAACCTTTCTCTTCATATAGAAATATACATATAGGCTTTGTAAGTTTGTTAAGTGATTGGAGCTTCCAAAGTGAATTTTAATTAGATTTATACATATAGACTTTTTTTTAATAGAGATGAGTGGCTTCCAAAAACAATCTTACACTACAAGAGTACAATAGGTTCTTCCCAAATTTATTTCATTTTCAAGTTTATTCGAGCCCAACGCAATGGTGCAGCTAGATTGAGGCCATCCATTACCAAACATCAAGAAATTTGTGGAGAAGGTGAATCATCATCTAAAATAACAATATTAGCTTTACTTTATTTTTTTTTTTAAAAATTCAATTTTTAAAGAGAAAACAACAAGAATAATAAAAAGAATTAAAGAAAAAAACTCAGACATTCCAGAGATGTCCCAGAGATAAGCTGACATACCCAATGTTCCCAAAAAGGGGACATCCCTAAGACGTCCCCATGGTATTCAAGGACATCTCGAAGACTTCCCCTGTATTTTTCGCTAAAGGAAACGTCAGGGGGACATTCCCCCCTATCCTGCCATACCAGGGACATCCCAGACGTGCTGGTTTGGGGGGGATGCATCCCACGTAGCATTGCTTATAACCTACCTTGTATTCTAACACAAGCAGATATATATCTTTGAAATCAAATGGCATAATATTTTCTTTTACCTCGATCACTTTTACTATTATTTACTGTTTCTCCCTTGATACTTTTTCCCTTGGAAGAAGATCTTCTTTACCCACTATTGCACGGAGATATTCGCCCCATTCTACAATTGAAGCACCTCTTCTTCATCAGAATATTCATCCCATATCATTGGGACTGATTTCGCTTCATCAAATTAGTGGGGAGGGGAATCCTCTTTCTTGCCCATCAATGTTTTTCTAAAACTCTGCAGCAGATCTTCCTTTAAATTTGCAAGAGATTCTTGAACTTCCTTCCTGGTCACATATTGCGGTCGGAGCTTTTGTCTCCTTGGCATCTGTACTTTAGTATATACAAAAATCAAACATGCTCGACACCACCCATGGTGTACCTGCAAATACAAGAGATGCAACTACAAAATAAATAACAATGGGAGCACCGACACACTCGATTATGGATTGTACCTACAAATCCTAAAAATAATGGAAGAAGTGCTTCTCAAAAGATATGGTAAACACATAATATTGTGTTGATATAAAATAGACTGGTTATATAGAGAGGGAGCAGCCCTTATTATCGCAAACATAGTAGCTTCTTACACAAGCAACCTACATGACTACTTTGACTAGATTCAATAAACCTACTGGTAGCTTCTCCAGCAATCCACTTTCCTTATTAGCTACCTACCTAACATCACTTATATATAGATAACATCATGTGACTACAAGCTTTAGAATAAAATAGCTCATTCACATTAAATTATAAACTATGTTGTGTTTACTTAACACGACAATTATTAGGCTCAACTACAAATACCATCTTTCATATAATCAATAAAGGGATCCTTCAATAGGGTGCATTAAGCATGGATATTACAAAATCAATACTTCTCACAACATATGTGCAGCAATAACACATCTATTACTGGAACCAGTAAGTACAGATAAATACATCTATCTGAAGAACATCGAAAGATACCAATCACAAAGCATCTATCTCAGATTTGTCACATAACACAATTGATTTATAACTCCATTACCTTCCCGCATATGTCATACTGACTGGTGATAGATGGCCTCAATCAAGCTGCAGCACTGTGTCAGGCTTAAAAAAATCTTTCTAAGAAAGAAAATGGGCTCCAAACTTCACTATATGGCCAAGATGTTAGGATTGACTTATCCAAGAAAAAAACTTTCAACTGAAAGCCAAATGGATGTCAAATTGAAAGGTGAAACTGCCTTGTGACAGTCAAATTTAAGGTCAATGATTAATTGTTAACATCTCATAGACAATACGGTCCACCACCACCACCCTAGGCTGCCATTGTAGAATGTCCCTTGGTGCAATCATATTATTGGGATATGCTACAAAATCAGCTCTCAATAGAAACTCTTGTGAACATGATATTTTACATTTATCAAGAATTTAAAATCGTCACCCGTAAAAAGCTGTGCTTCAATTTCTTGAACTTCTTGAGCACAGAACTCCAAGTTCATAGTATTGGTAACACTTCAAATTCATGGACATCAGAGTCACTATATTGCAGGTAATGGAAACCATTGATACTGGAAGTATTTTTTAACATATTGCAAAACAAAACTGAAATCACTTCCAAAAATGATTACTCCGAACTATTGATCTTTTCATTGTGTTCATGATCTCTTCTATTAAGGTTCAAGTACTAAATAACATAGATGACAATTAACTACAAAGACAAACCTGTGAAGCCCAAGGGGAAAACTTTTGGCGCACTTCACTCACTATATCCCCTTGTATAACCGACTGATAGCCTGTCCATTGTACAAGTAATTATTAAAAATATTTGCCAATAACTGCCGGGGTAAAATAGTAAATACACATAATGGGTACATTTATATAATAAAAAAGGCATATTGCCTTAGTTTCAGTCTGTATCATCTGTCCTTGGATTAAAAAGCTCAACAGATGCTATCTGGAAAACAAGAATATATATGAATGATCTCCTTTAAAACTTTCAATTCGATATAATATATATAATGCAGTTCTATGAACATACAACCGAATTCCACGCATCCCATGGGACTTCAAACTCTAATTTTATGGAGGGATTGGTAGTCAAACACTGGAAAACTCTCCTCAACTATAAATCAAAGAACTTTTATGATCAAGCATGCCACAGCAATTCTATTGCCTCGATTGCGCAAACAATGGTGGGTCCACGAACCTGAAGTGAGATAGCAACGGCGCTGTCAAGTTATTTGGAAAACAAGAACATCCTTCAAACATAAGGTGATGGGATGGTTAGTAATACATCAGGGTTTAGCTGTCAAAGCAAGGTTGAGCAAGACTGGTTTTGCAGATGCATTTTGCACTGTCTGTGGGAAAGAAGAAACAGTTGATCATATCTTCTGGAAATGTCCAACAACAAGAGGGTTTTGGGGATGGCTGCAAGCTGAATTCAATTTCCTTTTTATTGCCCTCTCTCTTGGAAAGGGCCTCTTTTAGGGGATTCTTGGATGGTTAGGGACAGCTGCAAGGGTTTATGGCATACAACTAGGTTGGCAGCAATCAGTTTTCTTTGGAGGACAAGATGCCAAGCCATCTTTCAGGAGGATACCTCCCTCAGTATGGGGAAGTTGAGGCTTTTCAAACAAGAGTTGGCTTTGATTGTACAAGCTAAGTTTGAGTGGTTTTGAAGAGATGTGAACTCTTTGCCCATTGGGGTGCAGGCTCAGGTGCTTTCTTTCCTTGCCTATGTAGGGAGAGATTCTTCTTGTTAGCATTATGCTCAGCTGATGTAACTATTTGTTCCTTGGAGTAATATAAGATGCATTTTTTTCCATATATATATATATATAGAGAGAGAGAGACACACACACACACAACCAAATTTTGTCCTCAGATTAATAAAGGAGCCAACTGTCACGGACCTGTTCGCTTCCTACTCCCAAGCTGAATGCAGCTTGAACTGTTAGGACGAAAAACATAAGCACCAGAAGCCTGCAGAACAAACCAAAAAGTAATCATATGAGGCTTGGATACCATTAACTTCAGTAATCATTTAGGAAATGCAGTGACACATGACCTATGGACAAAGAAATATTACCATCACTGTACAATTTTGTCAAGAAAACTTAACTTTAATTATGTAATTTTACAGATAAGATGCCATTTTGGCTCAAATATACTTGGTATTATGATATTCTTATTTCATTTTCCGCCAGATTCTTACTGTCATATATAAAGATGAGAAATCCAACTATAGGAAGATAAAGATCTCCTACAGTTATATGTCATTTCAATGATTCTGTTAAAAGTATTTGCAAGTGAAGGGAAGTCCGAAGAACAAAGGAGTGAAAATGAAAGACAATAAAAGAAATTTCAACATAGCCTGCTATAACAACAACATTTTTTACCGTAATCAATTACCTAAACATGCACTAGAGGATGATTTCAAATGTATTCCTTGCAGGAAACAATAATCGACATTCCAACTCTCTCGGTTCCAATGTTGGTAGTGATTTTGGTGCCATGCCTAATGGCGCCTGGTCTAGCTTGTAGTCGTTATTTATGTGACGCCTAGTAATTTAAGTGTTATCTAATATGGTAGCATATCTCTCTGATGAGATTTTGTTCCAAATTAGTAATCTCTGTATCTATCCCTAGTTTCCAAGACAGCACTTAGAATTGTAAATAATATATAATAATCTCAGAACAAAACTTACCTGGATTTTTTTCTTCACCAGTGTTGCCATCGCTTCCATTATACCAGCAAAAAGACTGCTGCAAACGAAGAGATACCTAGATAACACAAAAATCATGTTATAAGTTTAGATCCATAGTATCAGGCTATCAGCTATAAATATAAGAGCATTCATTCCATTAGTGCTGTATTGTTTGAATCCTATCAGCTTTCCAAGAAGCTATCTAATTCACAACATATGTTTCCTCCGGCTCATTTTTCATTTCTTGTTTAAAACCATCTTTAAAAGTTGAAAAGCGTGGAAACTCCTACAAAAAGTCTCATACTTGTGCCCATTTCATTTTATTTCTTCAAGGTTTTCATAATTCTTAGCCTACAAGTGAATGTGTTTATTAAGTCATTATGTATATATTAACTAAATAAATATTAGTTACTGTACATTAGTTATATGAAGTATAAGTACCTTACCTGAATGTAACAACTTTAAGAGTAAACCTTGTTTCAAGACCTTGAAGGTATGAATTGATTAACACTGGAAGAACCTTGTTGCTCTAAAGGGCTTGTGTGACATTGTTTAGAGAGAAAGATTTAAGAACTTTTGATGATATTAAAAGTTGCATAGTCCTTGTGCTTACACTATAATGGACATTACTGACCTTCTTGTGGATTACAAGAGGCAAGAGCTATCATTAGACCTTGCTTGGCAAATCTTGTGTTATTTCTTTTAGTATTGATTTAAGGGATTTTCTAGTGTTTACTTGCAAGGTTGAACTTTGATAAAGAACTATAACAAACATATGGATTGACTTTCAATTTTTAGAACAAGTGTTATGGTGGACTTACTAGCGAGTATGTACAAATAACGATTTGGACACTTCAAATGGGCTACGAACCCGATAGGGAAATAGGTGCTATCTAAATGAAGCCTTGAAATCCAGATAAAATAAAGGATTGACTTGTTCACTAATCATTTCAAGTTTCACCGGGTTGGAGGTTTAGAGTTTCATTGTTTTTATCTCCTACCGGAGAGTAATTCTGGCATAGCCTTGAAAGTTTAAAAATGTGCATGGACATTCAATGCTTATGATGAGTTTGTTCTCAGAGATATCTCTGCTGTATTCAGCATGTGGAAATAATTAATTATAAATTTCTGCATTCTAGTAAACAGCAAAAGCAATGTGAAGAGTTCTTCCTCTCTTACCTCTTGTAAAGGATGTATTTTTCTATAACTCTTTTGATGTGAAGGAACAAAAAAAGAAGAGGTGACGTGAAAGTGTATCCATACTTTATATTGTTGACTGCTTTCAAGAGAATGGTGGATAGATGTCTTGGTTTTAACCTATCTTAATTATACATCTATATTACACATGTTTGCATAGGGTAGATTCTTCCTCTCTAGCCCTTCTAGCATAATAGGTTTAAGATCTTTAGGACGGCTTTGCAATTTTATTGAATCTAATCTTTAAGGTTTCAGTCCTTGATGGGCAATCAATTGGTGTTACCCTAAATTTCAGGCACTTAAGATATAACTGTTACCACTATAAGGTCTGTATTTAGACCTTCATATAAAGGCTGGTCATAATCACAAGGTCTAAATAGTATCACCTCTTTGAACTCTGCTTCCATAGCGGTCAAGGAAAGTTGTGTGGTCATAACTACAATATCCACATGAGGACCTGTGATATCCTAAAACAGTAGAAGACTAAGAATTACGAGGACCTGCCTGTTCTTGGGTAATGAACTACGTAAGAGTTTCTTTGAATCGTGAAGTTTGATAAGGGGTGTGATTGTAAAGTGATTGGAGACCATTTTAGACTTCATAAGGGCTAGTTGTATTTGTGTATGAGCATCTTGCAAAATGCCCATGTATCAATACTATGTTTGCTTAAATGCTGGTATGGGTTGAGAATCATATTGAGGTTGGGATGTGACCTGTCCCAATTAAGCTTTGCACTCAGGCATAATTGACAGATAAATTAATCTGAGTGTTACCTATCTCAGACACCTTGGAGTCAAGATTTATTGGATTGTTTGATTAAACCATCTTTCCTAATGCACTTGATGAATGTTTGAGACTGCCTCATGCTGCAGGCTTCACATACTAATAACCAGTATCCATTTAGCTTTACTAATGGTATGCTTGAGAAAATTTGGTTATGGTCTGGAGGTCTTGTGGGATGATGATCAGATCCCTTAACGCAATAATAGTAACCTAGACTAGATTGTTGACTTGATTTATTGTCATGGTGCATGAGGAATTTTGTGCTTAGTCTGTTTGATTTATATGTTTATAAAATTGGGGTGAAGTGTTAAAATTAACATTATTTGTTACTATAATTTAACTTATGCTTGCTTTAAGATGCATGCGACTGGGATATAATCACAACATAGGTATGTGTTATGATAAGGATGCATCCAAGCTATGAACACCTTACTAAACACAATCCTGATTGCATATTATGAGGTTCAGGTTTTCTCCTCCTGCTCAGATAGGTGAAGGTCACAACTATGAACCCATTTGTATGTAAATATGCTTACCACAGGTTGTTTTTACTTCTTCAATGTGGATGGAAATTTTATCAAGGTAACAAGTTGTAATCTCCTAAGGGGGCACTTCAAAACAATTCCAGATTTCCTGGAAACCCTACTTTTTATCCTTATGGCAGAAGTAATGGAAAACTGATTTTTCTGTAAACCCTTATCAAAAATACAACAATCTGGAAATTCTGGAAAAATACCCTTATAGATGAAGATACAAAATTCTGAAAATACCCTTTTATTCAAAGAAATATGAATAATGCAAACCCAGATTTTTATTGCAAACCCTAGGGAAAAATACAATTTTTTTAAAGGAAATGACAACTGTCTTCAAACCCTCATGGACAAAATACAGCAGTCTGATTTCTTTCCTTTATTTATGAAATATCAACAAAATAGAAATACCCGCAAGGGGCAAAGCATAGAGAAAGCCTCTTGGCACATGAATATGATGGAAAATAATTTTTACAACAAAAATCTGAATTTATTTCTATTTATTTTCCAGCTGAAAGTAAGCAATAAATACAGCTGACTGTATGAGCAAAAAGAAGGTGAAGGAGAGGCCCCAGCTGGCTGCAAATACTGCCCTAGGGCAGATTATGGCATGAAGCAAGGCCCATCACCTAATGCACCTCAGTTTGCAGCTGGAATAGCTCCCAAAGGGGGTTGACAAGCTCTAAAATGCCCCAAAAATACCCCCAAAAATGCCCAAAATAAGGGTCAAAACTCCAAAATCCATTGTTCCAATTATAGCAGAACTGCTGTGTGTCATTATAAAGAAATATAGCTATAGAAAAGAGTGGAGCCTGTCCATGGTTTGAAGCGGACACAAGGTTATGAAATAAATTATCAGATATGGTATATTAGTATGCACCAATACTTTGAGTCAGAAGTTAATCTATTACCCCATGATTGACAAGTTGAATGAAACCTAGATCATGTCATCCATGCATACGGGCAATAAACTATCTCTTGGCAAGGGCTCCAAGGTACAAAGGTCAAATTTTGCACCTAATGTCCTAAACTCTTGAGACACCTCATCATCATCTAAGCTAAAGACATTTTATAAATACATGACATTATTGGGGGAACAGACTCAATGGGAGGTTCTGCTGTCTATACAACAAGTCTCTAAGGGCATTTCTCTCCATATAACACTTCACATTCCTAGAGTAGTTGCACCAATCATAGATACAATACTCACAAAAACTCAGCGAGTTTAGAAAAACTCGCCAAAAATTATGCTAAACGAGTAACTCGCAGGAAAACTCACCAAAAATGCAAAAAAACTCGCCGAGTATAGTTGGAATACTCGCCAAAAACTCGCCAAAGACAACATTTCTTTCCTTTTTTGGATTTTTGGTGAAGAAAACACAAGGACAGAAAAAAATTGCCATTTTTGGAAAGGGTCCGGGAAGATGTAGCAGCAAAAACTTGCATGTGCCATAACTTTCATTTTGTGGCTCCGCTTGTGTGCCGTTTTCTAAAAGTGCATATTTTCTTGAGCTCTACGCATTGATGGCAATATTTTTCTTATTTTCATAAAATCCATTTTTGCAACTTTTGACCAAGCAGCTTCTTGCAATCTTCTGAAAGAATCATGAGCTTTGATCGCCTGTAGACAGATTAGTAATTAAAAATATTGGATAGCTTTCCAAAACTCGGCAAGTACTCGCCAAAACTCGACGAGTATTCTCCCATGCTCGGACTAATCACACGAAGAAGCGCAACAAGTTGACTCAAAAAAGGCTCAACGACTTGGTTTTTGTGCAATACAATCTCCGGCTTCGCACAAAAAAAGTTGAGGCCACATCAGAGGAGCTCATTGATTTGGATGAGATAGATCCATACAGTGAGTGGACTGGGCAAGAAGAGGAAAACCCTGCATTCACAACGGACGAGATTGCTTCTTTTGAGAGGGAGGCTATGGAGGGAGAAGCACTAGCAGGACTCCGAGGAGATATTGGACTGGATGACATCTTTGGAGGTGATCTCCAACATGCAGCAGAGGAGCCACCAGCACCACCATCTAGTTCCATGATCGAGCCAGATTCGCAGCCTTCTAGGAGGAGCGTGGAGACGCAGCCGAGTGTGGGGACTAGATCAGCCGGTTGTCGTATTCGCATGATGATGCAATTTTGTATTGTATTTGTATTCAAATCTAATAGAAAACACTTCTCCAACATTTTATGGGCTCATTTGATACATTTTGTAGCTATGTGTTGCTTAAAATTTATGTTTTTAAAGAAATTTGAGTATTTTTAAGTTGCCCGAGTATTCCCGAGTAGTATTGGCGTAGTTTTTGCCGAAGTTTTTTTTTTTTTGGGGTCAGGCGAGTTTTTGGATTTGGCGAGTTTTCCTACTATGGCATCAATACTTTGATAGTCAGAAGTTGATCTATTTCACCATCATTGACAAGTTGAATGAAACCTAGATTATGTCATCCATGCATAAGGGCAATAAACTATCCATTGGCAAGGGCTCCAAGGTACAAAGGTCAAATTTTGCAGCATGACTATACAGCAAGTCTCTAAGGACATTTCTCTCCATCTAACACTTCACACTCCTAGAGTAGTTGCATAACCATGCATCTAGACTCTATAACAACTACTATAACGATTTCCTGCTTGTTTTTCTATCTTCAGACATCCAAAGCCCACCTATAACATAAACCATAACCAAAGGCCTATAGTCTAGACTCTAGTCCACTGGTCTACAAGATAGACAAGATTTTGAACCTGCACAGAAGAGACTATTTGTCCGAGAGAGGCTTTCCCCCGATCATACCAGATGGAATAAGACAAACAGATGGGGTATAAATAGGGTTAGTTTCCTGGCTTCCCCAATGTGTCATCACTAACTAGATCTCCTATATCTAGATACGAATGGGTTACCACCTGGGTTCCAGAACAGGGTGGGGAGGGCGGGGGGTTGGGCAGCAGACTCACAGCTAACCCATTAAAGATAACTACCATTACAGTGCTACATATGTACAATGTGACAAAAAGAAAATCTGATAAATAAATACATGTTCATGATCTCTAATCCGCTTCAAAACCCCTGTAGAATTGGAGAACACCAATTGTATCTTGGTTGAGTTCCGAATCACATTCTCACAGGGTCCTACATAAGTAGAAGGCAACAGAAGGTAAATTTGATTACTTACTCCATATTCATTATCTTTAATCTGCTTCAACATCCCTGAAGAATTGGAGAACACCATCTGTATCCTAGTTGAGTCCAGAATTATATCCCCATTAAAATCTTGCGGTTTCATTGCCAAAGTCACTGAAAAATTATTGTGTTAATAATACATGATGTCCGGTGAAGGCAACGTACCCATTTTTTAATTTGCAAATGTAATCTCAAAAGTAATATGAATAAAGCATACAAATGTACCAAAATGTTTTCACAAAAGTTGACTCATTTCTTACAGGATGCATCACTTTTGGTAGCTTTGATGAAATAGACCACATAGCCGAGAGCGGAACTGAAATTTCAAAGAACAGATTGAACAATGGTCCAACTTCAACTGAAGTTTCTTGAAATGCTGCCGCATAATAATCACGGACTCTTCTCAATGCAGGATCTATTGGGACAAATTGTGCTTGGATTTTCCTTCCATCTGAGTCCAGAACCTCCAACGCAGAACTCGATACCTGATTCAGCAAATATAAGTTAAATAATTTCTTTCTGATGTCGCAAATTCCAACCTACCTTTCAAAATTGTGCTCCAATAAGTCGAACTGAAATCTTGTCTTTCTTATGTTACAAATTCCAACTAGCTATTGCAAAACAGTGAAAAATCCTATGTGAAGTTTACTGTCAGGAAAGAAAACCCTATAGTATTTGAAAATCTCTATAGAACTCAGGTCTATTGAAACCTTATTGGAGAACATTGTAAGGTACCCAAAGTAGAAGATTTCAAAAATTTATTCAGCTGGAAGTTGATCTCTGTTTACTATCTTAACTTCCACCTTTGTTGTTTGATCCCCTAGATTATTATCAATACAGAAATAACATGACAACAACCTGAATCTCTTGTAAACAGTAAGCCATCCTAAAGCACCATTGGGAAGGGCCTATATTTGTCCAGCTGGCATAAATCCATTGGGTAACTCAAGAAGCCTACTGTTTCTATACTGTTTTGAAGGTGAAAGTGGACACCAAATCCTATGCAAATATTGAGATAGTATGTGCATAAAATATGTCCAATACTCCACATAAGTATAGACGATCAAATAGATTTAGTTTGTATTCCCAAACCTAATACAATATGGTAATTACATATATAAGATTATCCGTCCTCTAGTAACCATCACAATTAAAATCTAATCTAACCTCAAATCAGTAATTCAACTCAAGTGTATAATTTTACAAAGTCCTAAACCTAAGATTTCAAAACTATTGTATCAAATAGGACATAACTCAAGTTGTCAAGTTTTTCAAGATAACCTATGTATAAATTGTTTTTGGACATAGCTCTATTTGTGAAATAGCTTGCCACATTTTTGGTCTTTTTGCAATCATCACTCATTGCATGTTAGGAAATAAGTGGTGGATTGTTATACACCTAAGGCCATGGAATAAAAATGTAGACGAGGCTATGGAATAGCCAATTTGTGGTGCGCATAACCCTTGGTCAATCATATGCATCTAATAAGTAGCTTGTGGCTAATGTTACATGGGTCGTCCAAATGTGTAATTTGTAGGTTAAGGGATTACCCTCCTCACTATTATTATTTGAGCAGCTATTAATAGGAGGCTCAAGTTGTTGTAAAGACATCATGGATTATGGATCAATTCTATTGAGTAGTAAAGATATAGCAGGTTTGGATCTCATATTATGGGATCTCTAAGAGTGGTTTGTTAAGGAATATTGTATGGTGTAACTGTACCTCAAGGGTACTTTTTTCTGAGTGTATTGAAGATCAGGCACATATCCCACCATACATTTTGTGTTGTTCATTTTGGTATATTTTGTTAGTGTAGGATAGTATTTTCCTTGTATTTGTTTATATACTTGAAATGTTTCCTACACACATGGAGTATCCCTACTCTCATGTGTAAGCTTGCTTAGGTGTCATATGTCATACTTGAGTGGCATGTGTCATATCTAGGTGTCATATGTCATAGGAGTTTCTTAACTCTCATTATTAGATTAGTGTGTCATAGGAGTTACATTAGGTTGGTTGATCATTTGATTAGCTATTCCGGGATTGTAACTCCCATTCCTATTCATGGAGTGTTGTCCACTATTCTAGGAGGAGTTACACATTCACTCTCCTATATGTACACCTCTTTTGTGAGCTTTTTCGGGGTCAATGGGTGAATACAATTGATCAAATTATTGATTGAGTTCATGTGTCAAGTATTGGAATTCATTCATTTGTATCTTCCTCTTTGTGATTTCTCGATTCTTGCAATTACATAGTGCATCCCTTGAGCTAGAATCCTCGCACACTGCGATATATTTCAACATTATGTTATATATTAGATATTCGGTTTTTTACGAGTTTATTTCTAGAATCAAACAAGATACAAATGGAGTTCTCGAATTCTATAGGGTTGTTGAAACCATGGTATTATGATGTATATGAGGTTGCAGAAGCTAAAGATCAGTTGTGATAAAACAAATGCAAGGAAAAATATTACATGTACTCTAATGATATCACTTTGTCCAAATCTAATGACACATAAAATTAGAATAATAAATCTTAATACAATCTTAATCCTGATTTATTATGATCTTTTTGTGGATCAGAGATATCATAGTTCTAGAATGTCCCTTCAAGGGGCCAAACATAAAAAAAGGGTTGGACTCAAACCCCAATAACAACTTCTGATTTTTCTCCATTCTTATGAAATGTCTCTTTCTCTAAAATAACAAATCGAAGACCCTTAGCCCAATTTTGTTTCCCAACGGCTAAGGGATGAATAAAAGGGAAACTTAGTCTTAATGAATTAATTATAAAGTGCATAAAAAGAAATTTTATTATAAGCACTTATATTATTTTATTAATGACTAAATAAAAATAAAAAGGAAAGTTACTTTATGTTTTTATTTTCCCCTAGAGGAAAATGCGACCCATGTAGAAAGGGGAAAAGGCCAAAGAAAGAATTAAATGAGGGAAAAGAAATATGATTGGTGGTTGTGGGTGGCTAAAAGGCCAAGATTTGTTATAAAAGCAAGTTGACTTGCAAGGGAAGGCATCTCTTTTTGCATATGATAAATTCAGATTTGTGGTGTAAGCTTGTATGCTTTCCATAAAAACTCCAAAGGACGAAAACCCTTTGAAGTTGGCTTTAGAGGACGAAAACCCTCTCTAGCATTGGAAGAAGAACGAAAACTCTTCTTCTCTTGTGTTTTCCAGCAGTGTTGAAGGCCTGATTTGCAAATTTGAGCTAGGGTTTGAAGGGAGAACATTGTTGCTGAGTTCTACCTTTAATTTCCAGCTTATTCATAGTGGAGCGACCTATATTGTGAGTAGTTTGTAGTGATCTAGAGCATATTTGGAATACTCGCACTCTACAGACCTCAAAAAATTGGCAATATTCGCAATACTTAGGAATACTCGCAACTTAAAAAATACTCAAATTTCTTTAAAAACATAAATTTGCAGCCAAAACCGTGTATTTGCAGTGTTTTCTTTCATTGCTATTAATGCTCTCTTTTTGTTGGGACCTTTACGATAGCCATCGGTCTTGTGTGTGAGGATGCGCAAATGGAGTGTAAACACAAAAAAACTCTTAAAATAGCAAAAAAACCTACGCATCTGTTGAAATGTGAAGTCAACATTTGAATAAGCGGAGTGTCATGCGACTCAGCTTCGGGCAGGTGGGACGATTAGTTCGAGCATGGGAGAATACTCACCGAAGTTTTGGTGATTATTCACTGAGTTTTGGAAAGCTATCCAAGATTTTTAATTACTAATGCATCTACAAGCGATCAAAGCTCATGATTCTTTCAAAATATTGCAAGAAGTTGCTTGGTCCAAAAAGGTGCAAAAATGGATTTTATGAAAATGAGAAAAATATTGCCATCAATGCATAGAGCTCGAGAAAATATGCACTTTTAAAGAAAACGACACCCAAACGGAGCCACAAATGAAAGTTATGGCACATGCAAGTTTTTGCTTGCTACATCTTCCCGGACCCTTTCCAAAAATGGCAAATTTTTGACTTACTACTCACCAAAACTCGGTGAGCTAAGTATCACGAGTGTTTTGGCAATTTACTTGTTTGCATGAAAGTTTGGTAATTACTCGAGGACTCGGCGTAGTAACCAAGTAGTTTTCCAACTATGATCTAGAGCTTGACCGGATCATAATTTTTGTTCAATAATCAGATTTTTGGAGATAAGATCAGCTACTTTGCATAATTTTTGGGCCAAGGAAATTGTATTTTCAGTTGTTTGTGAACTGTGCATCTGCAGATTTTATAATAAAGTTTCAGCCTTCTATTTGGATCCAATCTAGTATTTTTCAAGTGTTTTTGCAATAATAAATCAGCTGATCTGTTTTTGGTAATAAAAGAGTGGTTTTACTTCAGTTTTGAATGATTTCCATCCTCTAGGCAAGTCGCATTTTCTGGAATTAATTCAGATCTGCATCTTTATATTTTTTATATTGTTCATTTAAGATCAGATTTGTGGTAAATCCATTGGAAGAGTTAAAGTGTCCATTTGGGGACATTACAAGTGGTATCGTAGTAGTGTATTCTCCCATCCCGTGAAGGAAAAAATAGAAAACCAGATCTGAATGCAGCCAGGAAAAATTCCTGTAGTCTATCAAATAAGGAATACTCCAAAGAAGGTGATAATGGAAGAGCATAATCAGAGACCTTCTCCTAATGATGAGCTAAACTACATGCATGAAGTGATCACAAGGAGTCGAGAGAATCGCAATGCTCATGCTGAGAGAAAGTCGAAGAGATATGCAACATGTATTGAGGGAATCTCAAAGGGAAATGCGTGATGCATTGACCGGTTCCATCAGAGATTTGACAAAGATTCTACAAGGGAACAATATATCTACAAATCAAGGAGCAACCAACAATGGTGAAGGAAGCTCTACTGACCAATTAGAACATCCGCCAAGCCTCCACATCATATTTTCAGAGCCAAGTTTCTCCAAAGAGAGGAACAACCAATTGAGGAGGAAGCCCCAAATGATGTTGATGACATGGAGGTATGGGGTGAAGAGTATGCAACCCTTAGTTACAGAGTGAGGGAGATGTTATCCTTCAGAGACTACTACCAAGTGAAGAATAGCAAAGGATCAGGAAGGAATCAAGAGTTCAACAAGAGCAACCAAGAAGAGACATACAACAAAGGTTGGGTAAGGTAACTCTTCCTTCTTATGATGGCTCAGATAAGTGTTCTGCTAGAGCTTGGTTACAAAAATGGATACATATCTGTTGTCTTGTGTTTTTGCATGGGCAAAATTCACCCAAAAACAGGACAACTATACCCTAGTGTCAAAATTTTTATGTCATATCCTTCAAGACACCCCCTTAGATCACCTTTCCCCACAATGTCAAGTGCAGTCTTCGCCATTCATGAGTTCATATGTGATGTCATCAGTAATCCCCTAGGTGATTTAGGAACAAACAAGATCATTCAGACATGTTGGAGCAATGTTTTGCAAAGTGAATTTTTGAGCATACTTAGAAATGGCTTTCATTAGCCTTTCTAAGCCAGGTGCAATATCATCAGAGCGGAACAAGAGACTAATATTCATCATGGAGGTGTATTTAAGAGTCCGAACATCAAGGAACTGATTTAGGGAAAATTTGGAAAGAATCAGAGGTTTAGGAGCCAGGTCACTGAAGGTTGGTTTTTGAGGCCTAAGGAGCTCGCACCGAAAAAACACTTGATCTTTAGAGAGTGATTCCGGGAGCTCCAGGAGGAGTTAGGGATCAAACAAGATATCATTGGAAATCTCTTTCAATCCCCCACATGGTAGAAAAAACAAATCATCTTCAAGCATCATACATTTCTCGGGCCATCTCAGTCTTTTACGCACACAACTGATGATCCCAAGAAAGAAAGGAGACATTTGGAGGTTTTTCAGTAAGAATTCAGCCTTGGGACCATCACTATTCTTCTCAAAATATCATTTGCATGCGAAATCATATAAAGAAGCACCCGAAAACTCATCCGAGAGCTCAAGATATGACCTTCTCAAGTCGCTCGCCAAGGTAGGCATATTCGATACTCAAGCAATTTTTAAGTGGGACACGTGGCGCAACTAGGTGAAGGCGCATTTAATGTCCCCTTTGCACCTTTGCAAAGGGACATGAGGTCTGTTGGCTAGATTTTCTGCATAGCTGAAAACCTAGGCAGTCATGAGATAAATCTCCCTCATTTACCAGTGAGGCTCTCATGTAAGATTTTGTCAATTATATTTCCTAATATCTATCTGTCGGTTTTGCTTTAACTGTGTAGCTCATGAACCATAGCTATGCAATTTTGTAGCAAGTAAGCAACTATAGGCAATATGTGCAGGAAAGGGAAATAATTAAATACGAGAAGAAAGGAAAGGAGATGTGCAACCTAACCAATAGTTGACAAAGTTGATCACATGCACATAGACGAAACAAATAGATCTTAAAATGCAGAATTTGAAGCAAAGGAAAGTTTCAGATCTAGATCTAAGACAACACAAATTTTTTGCAGATATCTAAAAAAAATAAGAAACGAATGCACCGTTGACACAAAGTTCTCCTGGAAATCTGCCTCTTCTCTATTCCTCTCACTTTGCAGAAAGCTATCAAGGGTTTCAGCTCAAAGTCTGGAACACAAGAATGCTGATTACAAATTCTCATCCTTTAACCCATAGGTTCTTCCTTCATTTATAGTGTATGGAGGGAAATTACAAATAGGAAGCTTTTAATGAATTCCCGCATGCAAAAGCTATAGAAAAGGGGAGCAACTGCAATCTTCCTCCTGGAATTCCTCTTTGCATGACATGCATAATTTTTAACTGAAAATAGAACCTTCTATTTTGCATGTCTGCCACCTATTTCCAAGTAATTGACTTCTTCAAGTAACAACTTTTAAACCAATCACTTAACTTTTATAATTTAATTGATTTCTCAATTACTTTGTCAGAGAAAATAAGAGAAAGAAGAAGAAAGAGGAAAAGAAATTAGAAGAAAATCAGAACACTTCCACTCTTGTTCTTTTCCATATTCTACGCGGTTGAAACTTTTGCCTTTCGATTCTCACCAAACTGGATCTAGAAGCAATTGATCGTGATTTTCTTACGGTATTGCCTTTGACTTGTCTTCCCTCTTATCCTTGAAGCTTTTGCAGTTCTTCTCCAATACATGCACCAATGCAATGTTTGCCTTAAATAATTCAGACAAAACTCATTCTTTTTATTTTTAATTGCATATAAGCAATTTTAAATTCTGGAAAGCACTTTGGGTGAATGCAAATACAAGTAAATTCAATGAAGGCTTCAATCGGAAGATTGGGAGCACATACACAAGATAATCGGAAGAAATTTTCCATGCATTGACTTTTACACGGGCTGTGTTAGAAACAAGAGGATGATTTTTGCGAATCCTTGCAATTGGATAAATTTGTGCAGATCTAAAGCAACTTCTTTAGATTCGAAGATGTATTCAATGTACCGACATTGATTTGAGCACTGTGATGAATACCCGCAATTTATTCGAAACAAAAGATGGAGTCCATGGCATGAATACTTGATTTTTATCACCAAAATCTGCATATAAAGTCTGCTGCCCTAAAATTTGAGGTTTTGCTTGCATGCAAAGCAAGCAAAAATATTATTTAATTCACCTGGGCACATATACCAACATGCAGACACTCAGAATGACAAAATTAGGCTATTCCAACCCTAGGCACCAAAACTGGAAGCTTCCCGGCAGTGGAAAATATTTATTAATGCAACATCCTCCTTTTTTGGCGCCAAAACCTATCCGAGCTGCAATCTTCATCAAAAAGAAATAAGTGCTTCCCCTTTATGGCATCCCATGCTTATATAACCTCCAACATGCTATTTTTAATAATTGTCTCTTCCTATTTCTGGCAATTTAATTAATTAATAGTCATTTCTATTCATCCAATCTAGGCGCCCAATTATGCATGCTGCTGGTTATTTTTTTAATAAATTTATTTTATTTATTTTTAGCATGCATCCTTCACTTCTCTTTAGCTTATCCTTTTGCATTGACTTTCCTTCCATACATGGCGCCAAAATTGGATTGAAAAACCATTAATAAATATCATTAAATGCATTGTTTAATGTCAAGGTGGGTCACACTTTTTGGCAAGGGTAGATGCTAAAAATAGGAAGTCAACTTGATGGGGATTTCCACCTTGCACCGCAACTCCAAAATCCCTCTTCCCCTTAGAATTTTTTGACTTTCATCATGGAAATTTTTACCCTTCAAGGCGTATAAGAAATTCCCCTACCTTCCACTTTCCATCGAAAATTAAAACCTCTCCCAAAAAGTGCGACTTGCATTAAAAATAGCTTCCTTTGATAAAGTGCAACTTGCATAGGTGAATAAACCTCTTTGGTGGGAAAAGTTAGCCTCTTCAGTAGCAGCGAAAAATCTCATCGTTGCTTTAAGTGATTTTTCTTTATTTTATAATGGGAATTTTTACCTTGCAAGGCAGGTAAGAAATTCTCGCCTGCCTGCCACCTCTAATATTCCCATTGCAGCTTAAGTGACTTTGACTTCATGGGAAAAACCCTCAAGAGCGGTAAGAAATTCCCACCTGCCTGCCACTACCAAAAATCCCATTGCAGCTTAGACCCATTCATTCCAAAAAGTGCGACTTGCCTAGGAGAGGCTTTTTGTGCATGACTTCATCTTTTTTGGTCAGAAGTTTGCCTTCTGAGGCTGATTCCTTTTGGTGTTGAGGCTGTAAATGATCTCCAGATGCTTTAGGAAATTAAACAAACTATACAGAACAAAGAACGGACCCAGGGGAATTTAATAGACAAATTGCGAAGAAAACCGAGAAAAAACGCAAAAGAAATAAATAAAAACAAAAAACGTTTCCAGAAATTGCAGACAATGCTCAAAATTCATTCCTGGTGAAAATCCTATTGAGATGTGTGAATACTGGCATACAAAATTTCAACAAGATTCAACCGGAGCACAATTTACTTCAAACGGGGCATTATTTATTTAATAAATAATTAAATAAAAATTTCTCGTAGACAAAACTTGGAGGGATAAAATGAGTTTTAGCATTTGGGTATTTGTCGAAATTGGCTCATATGATTCACTGAGAATATCTTAACATAATAGAGACATCTTCTGGCAATAAAAACACAAAAAGACCCGTTATTTTAAAAGAACAAAAAAAATTAAACATGGGGTAGTCTTAGATTTCAGGGTAAAATCTGGAGACACTAGTTGCCTCCGTCTGTGGACATCTTTAATTTTGCTAAAGTTAGAGAATGACACAAAACGAGATCCCAAAGATCTCTGGTTTCGTGTCTTGTCCATTGGGCTCAGGATCAGAAAACAAAAACAAAACAAAACAAAAAGAAAAGAAAAAGAAAACAAAATTCTTTTATTTATATACAAAACGTGTTTTAACATGATCTCAACCAATTAAACAGCTTTCAGATTGGGCATGCCCCTTCTCAAAGGCAGTAAAATTAACTCAATTCCATCCCGGTATGCCCTTCCAGAAAGTATCCATTCCGGTAGCTCTCTTGATCATGAAGGGCCCTTTCCTCCTAAATCAAATTTGTCATGCATGCCCTTCGATTCATGTCTCTTTCCCAATAAGCCAGCAGTACCCTCGTCTCCGATCTCGAACTTCCTTTCTTTGGCCATTTTGTCAAATACCTTGGGAAAGTCTTTATCAACTTCATCTTGTGGTGGCTCATCCTTGCTTCTCTCTCATGGTAAATAAGTTCGCATTATAAACTTCCTCCGTACACATCTTTACAAGCTGCATTTGAGGAAGAACTATCACAATATTCTTTGTTTTTCCATACCGATCATAATTGTCACTTGAATCTCCATTAAGGAAACTAAACCCTTGGAGATTTTGTTATCTTTTAGTTGGATTACTCCACAATTGTCACCATAATCTGAATCGTTTATGCCTCATTCAAGCTTGTTATGGTGGTGATTTTTCTTAAGGCAAACACGTAACCCGTCCAAAGTTGTCTTGTTCCGGTCATGCAAATGTTTGTTTGTCATGAGATAGAAATTCTGCCATAAAAGTTCAACACTATCGGGGAGTTTAGGGCGGTATACCATCTCTACTTTATCTAATTTCCTTGTTTGGGCTATATTACTCTGGTCTTCCATTTGGATTCAAAAGTGCCTTTGTGTGGCAAAAGATTTATGTATTAATGTCCAACGAATGACCACAAAAGTAGGTCAATGGATTGGAGCAACCCAAAAATATACAAATTTGGGAGAACTCAAAACGAGTTCCCAAGAAAAAGAAAAAAGAAAGCTAGACAAAGCTGGCAGAAGAGAAATCATGAAGCCAATACCCCACATTTGGGGCAATGGACCAATCCTAGGGAGAAAGACGAGAGAAGCAAAGAAGGAATGAGGGGGCAAGGACAAGGACTAGTGGTCTACTCAGAATGGTATTCAGACCTCCTAACATTAGAGGCCGACGAAAAAGCTCTTGGACTACTAGAACCCGAAAAGGGGGCGAAAAACCTCCTCTCATACTTGTTTGTGAGACACATACTATATATTGGCAACGGGGAAAATGGAGCCGGGCTGCCTTGTGTACGTGTTAATCCGATTCTTCCGGCAGTATATTGAGGGAAGTGTGAATTTTAAATGCACGATTACAATGGGGACAAACTGATCTATGAATCATTCTCAAGATAGTTACCTTTTTGGTTCCTCCACCTATTAGAACCGAAAGAAGGCTGTAATTCATCTCATGGGGATGACTCTGAGGAGGATGAAGAATATGGTCTTTGAACAGCAAAGACTCATGGATTTAGAGGGCAAGACACCGTTGAGAGTATTTTCTAGTCCTTTATTACTTGCTGTCATAAAAATCAGACTTGCTTATTTTGGAGGTTTGAGCTAATTTCCTTAATTTTCAAGTTTGTCCCCAAAAGTGATATTACAGAGCACTTGGCTTCTTGTTGAATAAAGTTGAAAACTTGAATATCACTCTCAAAGATATACCAATGAGTAGCATTATCTAGAACTGAGGGTGGAACATTGAGTTTTACATGACAATTGTCTTCAAACAAACCAATGGAAGGGTCAAATTGTGATCCCACCATTGCCATAAAGTTTACCTCAATATTCTTGTTTTTGCGAACCATGTGTAGATAAATACCATCAAAATTTCGAGCAAATCCCTTATCTTGTGTTTGTAAGATCTAAATAAAGTATTATTGGCAATTGATCACCAATTTAATGTCCCCAAACACTTGTAGGAATTTTATCCTCTTCTTTTCTACCAATTGCCGCTAATCCGAGGGAAAGAGCTTCACATTGGCCTGCATTATTGGGGAAAATTGAATCATGAATCGATATGAATGAAGTCTTTTCTCTTGTTTTGGGAAGGAAAAAGAAATGAATGCTCTAGCTCCATTCCAATACAGGAATGGATAGATTGCCACACTCCACTAGTCACTAGTTAAGAATGGAGCATCTGGTTCACTCCGCTTGTTTGAAATGGAAAATTTGAAGGTTTGGTTCTTTCCACCTGCCTCAATGGACCAATATTTTTATGGTACAACAACATCAACCACTCAAGGCTTATTCATCTTCAACCCGATTGGAATGACACTCTTGCTTAGAGATGACAGCCACCTTTGATTGTAATGACCCTTTCTAGGGGTGAAACCAAGAGTAAGGGTTTTGTCTAAATCCTAATGAACCAAATCTGAAAATACACCATCAGCCAACAAGCATCAATCTGAAAATAGCTGAAAATATGCTTCAACCTTATTAAAATAATCCATAAAAAGTCCTCTAGGGCAGCAAACTCTCTAGGGACTTCACATCAACATTTAAAAATGCAATAACAGCTGAAAATGTTTCTAAATAATTAATTCAACCATTTCAATATTTATCAATCCAAATTACATCGAAAATAATGGAGAAAATAAGTGATTACACCCAACTGCAATTAATTTAATGACAATAGCAAAACACACCAAAACCAAGGACTGAAAATGATGGATAAACTCCAAAAATCACCAAAATGTAGATTTCAACCTTAAAAATATGAAGAACATTAATCTAAACTCAAATTGTCCAAAATTGCCCTAGATGATATCAAAACCTTCACCCAAGCAAGTTGCACAAGGATTAGAAGGAAGAAATAAATATAAAATCCTCCTCAAAATGCTCAACATGACTTCCAAGTGAAGCCACCAAAGCACACAAGAGGGTTTATATCCCCAAGTGTGATCCTATTGAAGGGTTTCGTTCTCAATAGGTGTCCAAGGAAGGGTATTCATCCTTCAATGGCAAGAAGAGAAGCTACACTAGCTCCAAATCTAAGTAAATGTCAAAATAGATGAATGATGATGATGTCCTCCTCCATTCGAACCTCCTTAAGTACCCCTTCTTGGCGCCAAGGATGAATTAGAAGCCCAATCTTCATGGCCGACCTCTTAATGAAGGGGGAAATGCACTTTTTAATCTTCACTTCACTTAAGAAAACCAACCTCATACAAGAATATTTCTTTATCTCCCTTGTAGCTCTCAAGACCAACCTTAATGAAGGTGAAGATAGAAGTTCCTTTTTTGCTTTGCCATTCACCTAATCGAATCACTCCAAGCCATAATTAGTAATTAAATAAATAAGGAAATTACTTTACAATTATGGCAATGTTCACCTCCCTTGTTTTCCTTCCTTGAAGCCCATGGAAGGTGGAATGGGCCCAAAGCCTTAATAGTGACTAGAATGGAAAAGGGGACATTGCCTTGATGGAGAGGACTGCATCATTGGCTTGTAAACTTCAGCACTTGGAAGTCTAGAATGGTGTGGCACACATATATAGTCAAATGCCCTAAAGGGGCACACAATAATAGTCATTTCCCTATAAGAGCACATATATCTCCCTATGATAACCGACAAATTCTTCAATATATCATTCATCTAATGTTACTACAACATAATCATGCATCCATCATGTGCACACCAATCGAATATGCATCCATAGACTTGACTTGCAATTATGTAATTCCCACTTCTCAAGGAATGCAAAAAAGACCCTTGGCCTATTCCATGAAATTCCGTAAGCTAAAGCAGCAGAGAAAGTGAAATAAAGTAATAATATGACTAAGCCAAAAAGTAATATTATAAAGGCAACTTACGTTATTATTAAACATAAAGGGGACTCTATTTTAAGAGACGTGATGCTAAATTAGAAAATAAGAAAGTCGATTTTAAAATTAAAAGTGCAAATATCCACATGGAATGACCCACTTGAAAAAGGAAGACAAAAGATTATAAAAGGAAGCGAGGAGGTGGTGTCCCCATATTTCACCGCCTTCGAAATCTCGAGACTCCCCACTTTAAAAATCGTTCTTTTAAAATAACGGGTCTTTTGTGTTTTTATTGTCAAAAGATATATGTATTATCTTAGGATATTCCTAATGAATCACATGAGCCAATTTCGACAAATACCCAGATGCCAAAACTCATTTTATCCCTCCACCAAGTTTTGTCTCAAGGAAATTGTTATTTAAGCTATTTATTAAATAAATAATGCCCTGTTTGAAGTAAATTGTGCTTCCGGTTGAATTCTCATGAATGTTGTCCATGCCAAAGTATTCACACATCTTGGTAGGGTTTTCACCGAATGAATTCGAGCACTTGCGCTACAACTTCTAACAACGTTTTTCGCTTTTATTTATTTATTTTGCGTTTTTTCGGTTTTCTCACAATTTCTCTGTGAAATTCCCTAGGTCTTTTAGGTCTAGTATAGTTTATTTAAATGCGTAAAGCATATGGAGATGATCTACCATGCAAAGACTAGAAAAGAATCAGCCTCGAATGCAAACTTCCCAAAAAGATGAAGTCATGCACAAAAAGCCTCTCCCAGGCAAGTCGCACTTTTTGGAATGAATGAGTTTAAACCCAATGGGACTTTTGGTGGTGGATAAGGTGGGAATTTTTGGTGTCCTTCCTCAGCTGATACTTTTTCCCATGAAGTCAAAGTCACTTAAGTCATTTGGGAAAATTAGAGGTGGTCACTTTGAATTTTTTATCTGATTTGCGTATTATGTGAAAATTCCCATTATAAAATAAAGAAAAATCACTTAAAGCACCGATGGGAATTTTCTGTTTATCGCTCCGTGCAACTTTTCCCACCAAAGAGATTTATTCACCCATACAAGTCACACTTTATCAAAGGAAATAATTCTAATGCAAGTCACTCTTTTTTTTAAATGTTTTAATTTGATAATGTGAATTTTGGAAAGGGCTCATTAGGGTTTTCACCAAAGAATGAATTCAAGGCATTATTTACAACCTCATGCAATGTTTTTTACGCTTTTATTTATTTCTTTTGCATTTTCTCCTCGCTCTCGCAAATGAAATTCCCCTAGGTCAATTCCTTCGCCAAGATAACTGCTCAATGGCCCAAGCATCCGGAAATCATCTACCACGACACAACACTGTAAGGAATCAGCCTCAAAATGCAAGATTCACCAAAAAGTTGAAGTCATGCACAAAAAGCCTCTCCTTAGCAAGTCACACTTTTTGGAATGAATGAGTGTAAGTGCAATGAGATTTTTATAAAATAGTGGCAAAATCACTTAAGGGAATTTCTTACCTGCCTTGCAGGTACTTTTTCCCATGAAGTCAAAGTCACTTAAGCTGCAATGGGAATTTTGGTAGTGGCAGGCAGGTGGGAATTTCTTACCTGCCTTGCAGGGTAAAAATTTCCATTATAAAAGAAAAATCACTTAAAGCACCGACGGAATTTCTTACCTGCCTTGCAGAGGTAAAATTCCCATGATGAAAGTCAAATCACTTAAATGAAAGAGGGGATTTTTGGAGCTGTAGTGCAGGGTAGAAATTCCCATCAAAGTTGACTTCCTATTTTTGGAAATTACCCTTGCTAAAAAATGCGACCCACCTTGGGTGAATAACAATGCATTTAATAATATTTATTAATGGTTTATTCACCCAATTTTGGCGCCATAAATAGAAGGAAAGTCAATGCAAGTGGAAGAGCTAAAGAGAAGTCAAGGATGCATGCTAAAAATAAATAAAATAATTTATTTAAAAGCAACCAGCAGCATGCATAATTGGGCGCCTAATTTGGGTGAATAAACATGATTGTTTATTAATTAAATTGCCAAAAATAGGAAGGGAAATTATTAAAAATAGTATGTTGAGGATTATATAAGCATGGGCTGCCATAATGAAGAAGCAATTAATTATTTTTGCAAAGGATTGCATCCCTGATGGTTTGGCACCAAAAGAATGAGGTTTTGCATTAAAGAGTGTTTTTCATTGCTAGGAGCTTCAAGGTTTGGAGCCTAGGGTTGGAATGACTTGATTCTTGCTATGATAATTATCTGCATGTTGGTATAAGTGCTCGTGAATTAAATAATATTTTTGCTTGCTTTGCATGCAAACAAAGCCTCAAATTTTAGGGCAGCAGGCTTTATATGCAGATTTTGGTGATAAAAATTAAGTATTCATGCCCTGGACTCCATCTTTGTCTGAATTAATTGCAGGTATTCATCACAGGTGCTCAAATCAATGTCAGGTACATTGAATATATCTTCCAAATAAGAAGAAATTGTCAGATCTGCACAAATTGATCCAATTGCAAGGGATTCCACATAATTAAAAGAAAAAGAGCTCAGACAAAGATTGTTCCAAATGCCATGATAAAGCGAGATGAAAGAGAAGGGTCAGCGAGAATCATTAATAGCTTTCAGATTTGCTGATATCAATGACACAAGACATAGGCCCGTAACCCATCTCGAAATAATTGATAGATTCAAGACCGAAAGACATTTCTCATGCGAAGCAATGAAACTTGGAATTATTCCAAGCATCAGCATTCCCACCACACGAAATGCCCGAATTTGTCATGCAAAGCAGTGCAAGATCATATCATCCTCTTTTCGTAACAATTCGGGATGTCAGGGAAAGTCAATTATTAGGCTGGATGCACAGTTTATTAATTATTGTCTAAAGATTCCAACACGAATGGTGGTGATTGCAATTAGCATGTTGGATGCGGTGTAATGTATGGGAGAAACACAAAGCAGATTGCATGGGCATAATGAACAACCGATATATGAAGAAGCCCAGGTCCCCATCAAAGTTCTCGAGGACTCTTCCATGATCCAACTTGGTGCAGGAGCTGGATGATATCACTAAATTGCTTTGCAGGATAAGTGGAGAAGCCAATACTCACAACTTTTGCTCATGGATGTATGTTTTCGTTAGGACTATCGAGATCAACAGAGCTGATTCGATAATCAATCAAGCGTAGATCATCAATGAGCAACTTCGAGTGTGAGGCGGACTTACAGCCTTCAAATGACTTCACACCCTGTATATGCAGCAGCCTCACAGTTATATTTTCCAAGCTAGATAGACGGGGTGTACTGGCGAAAGATCTTATCTTTGATTGCTATCCACAGTTGACAATTCCTGAGTTTCACAAAGATTACAAAGCGGTCAACGATGGGTTCTTCTATGAATTCATCTCGCAAACTAAATAGTGATCTGAAGACCAACAGGTGAGTAAAGAAGCTTGGGAAAATGTATCTTAGCATGGCTGCATTTTCATCCAATTTGCAGACTTCACCTATCTCAGGGTGACTGCCTTTTTGGGAGAACCAATAAAGTTGTCGAGGTATCCAAACGACAAATGGGTCATCATGGAGTTGTGCAAACAACTCGTGGAGATGCATGATTTACAATTGAAGTAGCACAAGTCTGCAGGTTTCTTTCCAATCACAAAGTGGTTACTATAGTCCGCACAGCATCCACAAAGCTAGAGGAGTCAAAGCTGAAATGTTTTCTGAGTATGAGCCTGAGTTCTTCCTGCAACACGGATAAACTTTGACCCATATGGAGTAGCGAAGAAGATAATCTCCCAAGACTACTCACATGTGCCTTCGTTGCAGACTTCGAATGAAGTGTAGGAACGAGTATGAAGTCAAAAGAAAGACTTCAGCAGGTTATCAGTGCAACAAGTGTCTGATTATGGTTTGGCACGAATACCTGCAGATCTCGCAGATGATGGGCATGTGATTTTTGACTCGTATCATCAGATGGGAGGAGATAGAGCTGCTCTTCAAGAAAACATTGGTGGTTGCTGCAGACGATTGAAGAAAGATCTTTCGCAGTTTTGGTTAACACTTCGAATTCTTGACAAAGGGGTATTGCCTGGATGAAGCTTTGATGAATTAGATCACAGTAACTTTACCACGATAGATTCCAACAAAAGAAAGCATGAAGGTGAAAGTAAGAAAGGACAGAAAAAGCTTAAAGTTCACAAGAAGTCTCACATACAGGAGAAGGCCAAATCTACGACTATCGTGCTGGCCCACTTCTCCAACATCAACTCATAAAGACTTCAAAGAGCCACTTTAACCCGAGAGAGATCTTGTTCTTCCTTCTTTGAATCCAACGTCATTTGTATTTTCTCCTCGACCACTCAAAGTCTTCACCTATCCATTCGGAGAAGTTGAAAGCACTGATGGCGGAGTTTGAAAAGACATTATTTTTGAACAATTCATAAGGTAAAGCAATATGGTGTCCCCAGATTTCACCCTGAAATCTGAGACTACCCCATGTAAAATAATTCATACTTTTAAAATAACGGGTCATTTTGTGTTTTTATTGCCAAAAGATGCCTGTATATTCCCAAAGGAATCATAGAGCCAATTTTGACAAATACCCTGATGCCGAAAATTGTTTTATCCCTTCGTCAATTTTTGTTTTGCGGAAAAATTTTATTTAATTATTTTGAACACCATTCAAGTAAATTGTGCTCCGGTTTAACCCTGTTAAAATTTTGCATGTCAATATTCACATATACCAGTAGGGTTTTCATCAGGAATGGATCCTGGGTTTTATCTGTGACTTCTAGCAATGTTTTGCTTTTTTATTTTTTCGTTTTTTTTCTTTATGAAATTCCCCTAGGTCAATTCCTTCACCAATACAAATTGCTTTTCTTTCTTGAGTATCTAGAGATCATCTACGGCTGCCATGCTTAGAAGGAATCATCCTCGTGAAGTCGTTCTCTTTAAAAATACAAAGTCGTACAAAAAAAGCTTCTTCCGACAAGTTGCATTTTTGGGAATGGATGGATTTAAGCAAGTGGGATTTTTGGTCGCAACAGTAGGTGGGATTTTTGTACCTGCCTTACAGGGTACTTTTTCCCATAAAGGAAAAGTCACTTATGTTATGATGGGAAAATTAGAGGCAATAGGCAAGCGAGAATTTCTTACCTGCCTTGCAGGTGAAAATTCCCATTATGAAATAAAGAAAAATCACTTAAGGCATCATGGAATTTCTTACCGCCTCATGCAGGTAAAAATCCCATTATGAAAGGCAAACAACTTAAGTGGATAATGGGATTTTTGGAGCTGCCATGCAGGGTGAATAATCCCATCAAAATTGACTTTTAAATATAGAAATCAGCCTTTGCCAAAAAGTGCGACCCCTTTGGAGAATTAAATAGTTTATTTAATGGCATTTATTAATAGTTTCCCTTTCAATTTTGGCCTAAGGATGAAGAAAAGTCAAAGAAGACTGAAAGTAGAATGCTAAAAATAAATTAAATTTATTTATTTAATGCAGCCCTAAAGCATGCTAAAAAGTGCGACCCATTTGGAGGATAAATAATGTTTTTTGAAGTATTTATTAAATGGTTTTTATTCCTAATTTTGGCGCATGGAGAAATAGAAGGTCAAAGCATGATGTTAAGTGAAAGTAGAGGGCTAAAAATAAATTAAATTAATTTATTTAATGGCAGCCATGAGCATGCATAAAATAGGCGCCCAAATTGAGAGAAAAACATGCTTATTAATTAATTAATTGCCAGAAATAGGAGAGGCAATTATTAATTATAGAATGATGAAGGTTATATAAGCATGGGCTGCCATAATGATGAATTAATTAATTCTTCTAGTAAAGGAGTGCAGCCCGGACAGCTTTCGGCGCCCAAAGGGTTATTTTTGCTCAAATAAGTTTTTTTCACTACCGAAAGCTTCAAGGTTTCGCGCTTAGGATTGGAGGAGCTTGTTTTAAGCTTGGTTAATTATCTCGCATATTGGTACAGTGCTCAGTGAAGTTGAAAATATTTATGCTTGCTTTGCATGCAAGCAAAGCTTCAAATTTTAGGGTAGCGGATTTATATGCAGATTTTTATAATAAAAATTATGATAAAAATCAAGTGTTCATGTTCCTAATGCTTTGTCTCCTTTGTCTAAATTAATTACGCAGTGCTTATATAATTGAAAGGGAGCTTAAATCAATGTTAGATACATTGAATATATCCTCCGAATCTAAAGAAATCCCCAAATCTGCACCAGTTGTAAAGAATTCCGACCAAATAAAAAGAAAAAGAATTGGTCGAACAAAGATAGCTCCAACTATGGCAAAGCGGGATGAACAAGAAGGCTCGGTAGAATCGTGCATTACTTCCAGATTTGCCGACATCGGAGACACGATCTAGGCCTGTAACCTCTCTCCAAATTGATTGATGATCCAGAGCTGAAAAACTTCTCTCATGTAGGCAAAGTCAAAAGCAATGGAATCATTCGAGCTTTAGCATTCCCATTCAAAACTCAGTTGCCAGAATTCGTCATGGAGCGTGCAAGGTCGTACCATCCACTATCCATATCAATCCGGGATGTTTTGGAGAAAACAATAATCCGCCTGACACAAAGTGTATCAATTATTGTCTCAAGATTCCAACACAACAGTGGTGACTACTATTAGCATGTTGATGCTGCAATGTATGGGAGAAGCATAAAGTCGATCAGGTGGGCATAATGAACAAAGCAGGTATATGCAAAAGCCCATATCTCCATCAAAGTTCCCGAGGACTCTTCCACGATCCAATATGGTGCAGGAGGTGGATGACATTACCAAATTGCTATGTAGGATAAATGGCGAAGCTAACGCTCACAACTTCCGCTCATGGATGTATGCCTTCATCAGGACCATTGAGATCAACAAAGCAGATTCTATAATCAATTGGTCGGAAATCATCAATGACAACATTGGTGAACAACTCCGGAATGTGAGGCGGACTTACAGCTTCAAGATGACTTCATATTTGGTTTATGCAACAGCCTCGCAGGGTATCTTCTCCAAGCTAGATAGACGGGTGTACTCTCCAAGGATCCTATTTTTGATCATATCCACACTTATCGTGCCTACATGCAATAAAGATTACAAGGTGGTCAACGATGGATTCTTCTATGGATTCATTTACAGTTTGAATAGTGATCTCAAGACCAATAGGGTAAGTAAGGAAACTTGGGCTTAATCAATTGTATCCCAGTTCGCAAGATTCTTCATCGCCTTGCAAACTTTACATAGCTCGTGGTCACCGGATTTTCGGGAGAACCAATCAAGTTGCCTAGATATTTGTTGGCTAGATTTTCTCTCGCATAGATCAAACCTAGGCAACATGAGATAAATCTCCTCATTTAACCGGTGAGGCTCCCGTGTCGATTTGTCAATATAAATGTGTTTTTATCTATCGTGGGTTTTACTTTAACCACTTAGTTCATGAACCATAACTAAGAAGTTCTCGCAGCAAAGTAAGCAAATGCTTAAGAAAGGAAAATTATAAGAAGAAAGTCAAGGTATTACAGAGAAGAAGTATGCGGGAAGATGTGCATCCCAATTAGTAGATAGCAGAGCTAATTGCATGCACATAGAAGAAACTTAATAGATTTGAACACACAGAATTATAAAGCAAAGGCAGTTCTAGATCCAGATCTAAAATAACACAAAGTTTACTTTAAAGATCTAAGATTTAAAAGCAAGAAACACAGTATGCCGTGACACAAAGTTCTCCGGAAACCTGCTTCTTTGTATTCCTCTGCCACAAGTGGCTCTCAGGGGTTCAGCACAAAGTCTAGAACACAAGATTGCTTCTTACAAATTCTGATCGATGATTAACCCGAAGGTTCTTCCTCTACTTATAGAATGTAGAGGTGTAATTACAAGTTGAAGCTTTAGTTGAACTGGCACATGTGGAAGTCGGAAAGAAACAACTGGCAATCTTCCTCCTGGAATTCCTCTTTGCGTGACATGTATGATTTGCAACTGAAAATAGAACCTTCTATTTTGCACGCCTGCCACCTATCTCCAAGTAGTTGACTTCTTCAAGTAATGGCTTTTAAACCAATCACTTAAGTTGTATAATTTAATTTTTCGATCGCTCAATTACTTTGTCGAGGAAAGAAGAAGGAAGAGGAAAGCTGACTTTGTCCTTTTTCATGTCTCGCAGACGCAAATGATTCAAACTGATCTCGAAAGCAGCTAAATTAGATCTCGAAACAAGTTTGAATTGCAAGCAGCTTGAATTGGAAGCAAGATGGAATTTTGCCTTCACCTTGTCTTCTCTTTTATCCTCGCTTTTGCAGCTTCTTCTTTTGTACATGCATCAATGCAATGTTTGTCGATTACTCATCATCCTTATTTTTAATCGCATATGAGCAATTAAAAATTCTCAAAGCACTTCGGATGAATGAAAATTCAATGAAGGCTTCAACCGGAAGATGGGAGCACATGCACAAGATCTTGAAGGAATTTTCCACGACTGCTCTTCTTCACCGATCGCATTCAAACAAGAGGATGAAGCCTTTGTGCTGTAAAGCTTTTGCAAACTATGAGATCTCGGATCTGGATCTCGCATATGGATTTCGCATCGCATCTCGCATCTCGGATATGGATCTCGCACTGCATAACAAACTTTGGCAACTGGGCTATGGATGGAAAAGCTGCAACTCGAATAATTCCACTGCTTTTAATCTGCACACATGAGTGAAGTTTCTCTTGCACGCATGAGTGAAGTCTATCAATTCAGCAAGAGGTTCCGAGCCTAGATCCGTGTCTCCAATATCTACAAATTTAGAAGTGATGCATGACTCCGTTGTGCTTTCTTTTTCATCTTTCTTCGCCATAGCTTTGTCTATCTTTGTCTGAATAATTCTTTTTCTTCTTACTTGGCCGGATTTCTTCAATACTGGTGCAGATCTGACAATTCTTCGATTCGAGGATATATGCAATGTATCGACATTGATAAAAGCTCATTTTCTTTTATAAAGCACCGTAATGAGTTCCTAATTTATTCAAACAAAAATGGCCACCAGAGCATGAATAGTGAATTTAAATTATAAAAATCTGCACTTTTCAAGCCTCGCTGCCCCAAAAATTGGTGTTTAATTTGCACATAAAGAGAGCATGAATCCTTTCAATCAACACCCGAGCTCCGTAACACTGTGAAAACAATTATGCAGACAAGATCAACCTTCTCCAAAGCATGCGCCAAATCTGGAAGCTTTTAGCCTTTGTTAGCACTTTGTCTGAGCAAAATCCTTCCTCTAAAGGGGGCGCACTTTTCCTCCTTGCTGCAATTCTTTACCTGTGAATTAAATTATTCACCCATATGGCTGCCCATGCTTATATAACCTTCACAATTCTATAATTAATAATTGCCCTAACAATTAAAGGCAATTAATTAATTAAAAATCATGCTTTTCTCTTTTAAAAATAGCATGTTTAAGGACAGCCATCCAATAAATTAAATTAATCCAATTTAATCCTTCACACAAAGACTTCACTCAAGCTTCACAAAGGTGCTTTGACCATAGCCACCGAAAATAGAAATTAATTTAATGTTTTAATGCCTTAAAAACATTAAATAATGCCCAAATGGGGCGCACTTTTTGAGAGGAAGAGGGCAGCCATTAAATAAATTAAATTTAATTAATTTAACTCCTTTCTTTTATTCCTTCTTTGATTTTTTGACCTCCTCAAGCTGGGCGCACTTTTTTAAGAAGAAAGATTATTAAAAATAATCAATTTAATCTTTTAATCTATCACCAAAGGGGGCACTTACTTTTTGCACATGTAATTATATTTTTAAGAATTTTTCCATAATGGGATTCTTTACCCTGCAAGGCAGGCACCAAAATCCCGTGATCCACTTAAGTGATTTGACTTTGACAATGGGATTATTTACCCTGCAAGGCAGGCACTAAAATCCCATGATTTCACTTAAGTCACTTTCCTTTTATTATATCATGGGAATTTTTACCCTGCAAGGCAGGCAATAAATTCCCACCCGCCTCAAATTTCTCTATTTTCCCACTCAGCCTTAAGTGACTTTTTATAACACGGGAAAAAGTACCCTGCCAGGCAGGTATACAATTCCCACCCTGCCTGCGGCTTATATTTTTCCCATCGCAGCTTAAATCCTTTGTTTTCCAAAAATGCGCCCATCCCCGCAGGGGCTTTTCTGTGCACGACTTCGCTTTTTCCCAGTGATCCGCACCTCCGATGGCGACTTCCTCCGGCAAATGTGTGCGTATATGTTTTCCACTAGCTGCTCCAAGCCAAAAATCGGGCTTACCCGGCAAAGGAGTTGTTCCAAAGAAATTTTACAGAAAACAGAACGGACACCACAAAAACACGAAAAATTGCCAAAAGTTACAAATAAAGCCCAAAACTTAAAATAAGTTAAAATCCTTCTTCCGTATATAGGAATAATAACATATTCTCTTATAATGGAGTTAAACAGAGCGCAAATAGCCTCATACGGGCTCAAAATAATTAAATACAAATTTCCCGCAAACAAATCCACGACGACGTAATAAAACAATTTTGGGCATCCGGTATTTGGCTAAAAGGCTAATATGGCACTTTAGGATTATTTTGACGCAATACAGAACTTTTAGGCAATAAAAACAACAAACGACCCACTATTTTAAAAAGTACAAAAATTTCTGATAGGGTAGTCGCAGATTTCAGGGTGAAATTTGAGTGACACCAATATTCAAACGATGATTGGTCATCATGGAGTTGAAAGCTGCATCGTACAGCTCATGGAGATGCATGACCTATAGTCGAAACGGCACAAGTCTACAGTGCTTCTTCCCAATCACATCACGGCTATTATAGTCACATCGAGCATTCACAAAGCCGCAGGAATTAAAGCGGAGATGTTCTTTGAGTATGAGCATGAGTTCTTCTCAGCACGGCTGAACTTCGATCCATATGGGGTGGAAAGGAAGACAATCTCCCAGAATACGTGCATGTGCCTTCAATAGAAGATTTCCGGATGAAGTGCAAAGTCGATAGCACGGTTAGGAAGAAAGACTTCAAAGAGGTTATCAACGTGCAAGTGTTTGATTATGGATTAGCACGGATACTCGCGATCTTACAAATGATGGGCCTGTGTTACTTGACACATATCATCGATGGGAGGAGATAGAGTCAGACATCAGAGAACATCATGGCGGCTGCCACACGATCGAGGAAAGGTCTACCGTTGTTCTGGTCAACACTTCGAACTTCATTCAGACAGAGATATTGTCTTGATGAAGCTTTGATAAATCAGATCACAGGAAACCTCAACACATGAGATTCCCTCAAAAGGAAGCATGAGGGAGAAAGCAACAAAAGGCCTGAAAAGATTAAAGTGCACAAGAAGTCTCATTCGAGGGAAAAGGTCACTTCTACGGCTATGGTGCTAGTTCCGACATCTCTAAAGATCAAGTACTTCACCAACTTTTGCACCTCGCAGATACCGCCATTCCTCCGTTGAATCTAACAACATTTGTGTTTTCTCCTCAGCCACTCCGATCAAGACCTCTTCTTGAAAAAACGCTAAAATCATTAGATGGCGAAATTTGAAAGAGCTTTATCTTTGATAATACAGAGGATGGTAACCACGACACTCAGAAAGCAGCTTTGGATGGAGAGGAACCAAAGCACGAGATGGTGGTACATTCGCAACTTCTTATTCTCCAAGAAGCAATTTCTCAAAGTGGTTGGCTTCACAAATGGGTCCCAGAGGCTAGAGAAGAGATCAACTTGAGGAACATGACTCATGGCTACTCTTGAGTTTGGGCGGAAAAGACAAGACCTAAAGTTGCTAAGGTGACTTCGAGGTTGATTATCGAGGAGTCGTGGCAAAGTTCGCCGAGGTATCGGGCCTCAGCAGAAGGAAAGAAGAAGGGCGAGCTCACGGCACAATGGGATGTAAAGCTGACCAAAGTACCCATAGGTCAAGCACCATACAAGGATCAAGAAAGACACGCAGACATCGATAAATGTTTTATTCCTTAGGCTTGACAAAGAAAAGGCGGAAAAGTTGAACTTCAAAAGCAAGTGTCTTAGTTGTGCGAGATATTGCACAAAGTTGCAAATCTTCCACTCACCCATTTCAAAGACATAAGCAAGTGAGTGATCATCTGATGCAGGAAGTGGAAGATGTAGGTAACCAAGTTAAAGCTATCAATGAATGGAAGAATCTAATCATTCGCCAAGCTTCTGTACAACTCAGGGAGGTGTCGACCCGTCTAAAGGTTATGAAGGATGCATCGGTTCAGCTGAAACAACTAGTGACAAGCACGATGGACATGAACACAGTAGCTGAAAGTAACTTGAGTACTTTGGTCAAGATAAATAAGCTGCCGAGGGATGTTTTGACCGCGGAACGAATTGTGCTTGATGGATTAGTTGAAAAGGGGAAGCAACTTGAGTTTGCGCTTCTTTCCACTGAGATCTTACGAATCATGCTGAAAGAATGTGGGCGCTTGAGAGTATGGCATCATCACTATCGACAAATTTCATTGCTTTCACCAATGAGGAAGTAATCGAACATTTCTTCATACAAAAGGACCATTCCTAACAAAGTGCTTGATTCCCTGGAAGGATCTCTTCTGATGGTGCAAGAGAGGATTGATGGAGTTGTTAGGCCTTTCACGATGGATTCCATCAAGAAGTGGTAACGCTCTGCAATGACATTAAGAAGTTCGGGCCTAGCTTGAAGGATGTGGAAGCGTGCATCGAGTTTTGAACGAAGGCTTGTTGCAATTCAGGACAAAAAGTTGTGGCTAAAACTGATGGGAAGTTGTTGAATTACATGTTCGACAAGTATATTCAGTATCAAAGCAAAAAGAAGATGTAGATGTTACAACTGGCAAATCTTTCTTCTTCTATTTCTACGTTCCCGGATGTAATTGTAAAACTTTAAAGTTATTGGTTTGAAAACCATTACTTTAAGTTGTGTGGAACGATTCTATAAGTTAAGTGACGATGTGTATAATTTTGACTATAGATCCCGATGCATGTCACTTAGAGAGGAATTAAAGGTAGATGATTGCACAAATGTTATCTTTACTTCTTGTTTATGTTCTAGTTCGATTAAGTTTCCCATTTGTAATTTCCTTCTACATTCTATAAGTAGAGAAAGAACCTTCTGGATTAAGGATCGAATTTGTAAGCAATTTCTTGTGTTCCAAACTTTGTGCCAAACCCCGATAGCTATTTGAAGCAAAGAGGAATAGAAATAAGAAGCAGATTTCCGAGAACTTTGTGTCAACGGTGCATTTTGTTTCTAACTTTCTGTCTTAGATCTATTCATAAACTTTGTGTTATTCTAAATCTAGATCTGAAAGTTCCCTTTGCTTATAATTCTGTATGTTAATATCTATTTGTTCTCTATGTGCATGTAATCAACTCTGTAATCTATTGATTGGGTTGCACATCTTCCCTCTTTCTTTCCTGTGTTTTTATTATTTCCTTCTTCATCGATATTTCCTTTCTTTAACAGTTACTTACTTGCTGCAAAACTATACAACTATGGTTCATGAGTTGCATGGTTAAAGTAATACCCACAAATAGATACTAGCATATTTAATTGACAAATCTTACACGGGAGCCTCACCAATAAATGAGGGAGATTTATCTCATGACTGCCTAGGTTTTCAGCTATGCAGAAAATCTAGCCAACAAGTCATAACACGGTGGCAAATTCCGATAGATACGGAATCGAGCATGAGATGGTGGTGCACTGTGGGCTTCTCATTCCCAAGAAGCAACTTTTCATCATGGTTAGCTTGTGTCCATTACAATCCCGTGACTTTAGGGAGATCAACCTGAAGAGCACGACTTTCGGATTGCTCCCACTTTGGGAGGAAGAGATATAAGACCTAAAGTTGCCAAAAGCGACTTCTATTGATTTTGAGAAACCATGGACATTCGCAAAAGAGTTATCTTTCCAAATAAAAGGAAAGCACAAGGGAGAGCTCACATGCAACCGATATAGCAGTTACTAAAGTGTCAATAGGTCAAACTACCATGAAGGATTAAAACAGGATACACTATGTATGATTCCTAATGAACGCTTTATTCCTTAAGCTTGACAAAGAAAAGGCTAAGAGATCCAAGCTTCCAAAGGTGTGTTCCAGCTATGGGAGATCATTTATAAGGTTGCCAAACCTTCCTCTCACCCCATTTTAGTACATGAGCAGTGAGTGATCATCCATGCAGGAGGTGGAAGATGCAGAGGATCGGTTAAGTTTATTGCCCACCTGGAAGGAGCAAATCATTCACCAAGCTTCAAAGCAATTCGATGGTGCAATACCGGCTGAATTAGAGAACATGCACAGATCTCTCAAATTCAAGGATTTGATGACACATAAAAGATGAGAACATAGTGGCCTGAAAGTCTCATGGATACTTTGGCTAAGATACACTGTTTCATAAAGGATGTGCTTATTAGTAGAGCAAATTGTGCTCATCTGGTGGAAAGAGGGGAAGATTTAGAAATTTCAGTTTGTCTTCTGCATAGAGATCCTCAAGCTCAATGTCAAGAGGATGCATTCTAAAACTTTAGAGTAAGATGGAAAAACTATCCGAGAGCATCCAAGATGAATTACCTACTTCCCATGAGGAATTTATGTTGGTTGTGCGGAAATATTTAAGTTGATAAGCCACCATACCTTTCACGATGGATCATGATTGGTAGACTCATAAAGCTTCAGCGGATATTGAGGGATATGGGTTGAGGTTTAGAGAAAGTGAAAGCTAATGTTGTTGCTTTGTCCAGAGGGTTGTTATAGTTCGGGAACCGAGAGAGATGTTATTGTTAGAATAGATGGGAAGATGTTGAATTACATGTTTGACAAGTATATTCAATATCGTAACAAGAAAAAGTATAAGTGTTATAACTGGTATATCTTCAGTTCTTCTCTTCTTCCAATTCTCTTATTTCTTATGTTCCCGGATGAAAATGTAAAATTAAAGTTATTGGTTGAAAAATCATTACTTTAAGATGTGGGAAGATTATTTAAGATAGGTAAGATGACAAATGTGCACAATTTTGACTTTGACTCGAACATGTCATTGTAAAGAGGAATTTTAGGAAGATGACTGCCCAGTGTTCCCTTTATTACTTCTTCATGTTCTAGTTCATGGGAATGCTTTCCCATTTAGTAATTTCCCCTCTACACACTTGATAAGTTGAGGAAGAACCTACAAGTTAAAGGATCAAAATTTGTAATCAGCATTCTTGTGTTCCAACTTGAGCTTAAACTTTGATAGCTTTTAATAGAAAAACTTAGAGGAATAGAAAATGGTAGATTTCCTAAGAACTTTGTGTAACGGTGTATTTTGTTTCTTATTTCAATTTAAGATCTATTCATAAACTTACAGTTATTATTCTAGATCTAGATCTGAAACTTTCCTTTGCTTTGAATTTTGTATTTCATAATCTATTTGTTTTAATCTATGTGCATGCAATCAACTCATGCATTTCACTATTGATTAGGTTGCCTTCATCTTCTTTCTCAGCTTCTTCCAGTTTCTATTATTTTCCTCTTTACTCATGAGATTTTCCTCTTTCTTTTTAAATTGCTTACTTGTTGTTAAATTGTCTAGCTATGGTTCATGAGCTAAATAGCTAAAAATCCCACAAATTGGGAGATATTAGGATATATAATCGACAAAATCTTACACTAAGCCTCACCATGTTAAATGAGGGAGATTTATCTCATGATCAGCTAGGTTTTCATTATAGCAGAAAAATCTAGCCAACAGAGGAGATTAAATCTAAAGTTTCATCGTTATCTTTGTACAATTGTCTTCTATGCCATCCATGATCTGAGCATTTGCTTATACTTGTTCCGCTATTGAGGACAAAAACCCTCTTCAGCAATTAGATTTGGAAACATGAAAAATCTCAAATTATTGGGTGACTTCATTCAGAGGCCAATTTGAGCACATATTCAGATCATCAAGATTTTATCGGGATCATTCTCCAAATAGTGCAACTTCGAGGGTAGATTTGGCATATTTTTGGGGCTTTTTAGAGTGTTCACTTATCTGAGCACTTTTCAACATTTGTCACTTGTGATTTTTTAATATTAATATCAGCTTTGATATAAAAGTTTTGTAATTCAGGGAAGAATGTATGAATGCCTAAAGCTAGTCATTTTAGTGCTTCAGAGATACCAACATTGGTTTTATACTTTCCCGCCAATTGTTTGTGAAAATGTCAATGCGTGGTTAATGTTTTTGAAATGTTTGTAAATTCATTATGAATTCTTGCGATATAGTTACAATTGTTCCTAATGACAAATCATAAAAAGAATTTGTTATCTTCTTTATGTTCAAAATCGGTTTTTTGAGAAATTGCCAGGGATGATAGGAAATCGAGAAATTACATGGGTTAGTATTGAATTATTTTGAAAGGGGACATAACTTGACATGGAGCCATTTTTGTATTATGGGGTTAGGATTTGTTAACATTGCCTTTCATGTAAGAAATTTTGGCAGCTTCAAGACTATGGATAGAGAGAGAGAAAGAGTGTACCTTCAGGGTTTTTTCATAAACACCGGAATGTTTTCTAAACCAGACCCAAAGTCAAAGAAAAAGAAAGAGAGGATACACATGTGATCACACTATGATCCCACTATGATATGCATGGATCGGCTTGTCCAAAAAAAGAGCGGTTCAGGCTAATATCATGGCTGAACTTTTAAGCCCATACCATGAAAATATGATGAATTAAGAATTCTAATGAGTGAAATGTTTTGAGTTTTGAGCCAACAACGCATTGAAAAAGTTAACTTTTTGGATAATGCTTCTACAATTTAGGCATTTTCCAGATTAATTTATTTCATAGGTAGGAAGTGATTCATTCAAGGTGGAAACATGTAATTCAATGGTGGATGATATCATTGTTTTGCTTATTGTATAAATATAATTCTCTTTGGCATGTTCCTTCTATGGGATAATTTCATTTTATAGATTTTGACCCATTTTTCTTCCTCATGGGTCCATAGCGAACAAGATGTGAAGCCAACAATGTCATCATGTGCTTAATTTCATGTTTATTTCTTTAATTGGCATTGTATTTTTTAGTGAGCCTAGTGCCCAAATTGTAATTAGAAATAAAAATATATTGGAATGAGCATGTAGGCTCCAAAAAGAAATAAAGAAATAATAATTGAAACTTTAAGTCTAGTTGTGGTCGGCCTCATTTGAAGCCCCCAAGACTTATCCACCCTCTTATTATAAATGGAGGTTGTTTTATGGCATTAGTTTGAATTATGTTTTTGGTGATTATTCATATCTTGGTGAAAGTGATCCGAGGCTAGTGTAGCCCTTTTTCTATCTCTCTCAAGGAAGAAACCCCTGGTTGAGGACCTCATCCAAGGATGAAAACCCTTGGTTTGGAAACTTTTTGAAGGACAAAACCCTTCAAAATTTGTGTGCAAGCTTCGTTGGAAAAGCAATAAAGTATCTCTTTGCATTTGTGGTCTCTTTTGTGCAATATTATATTTGTTTAGAGTGGAGCAACCTACCTTGGAGTGGACTTTTGTATGTGTGTTATAATTTGAGTAAATCTGAAATTACTAGCTTGTTCTTCATAGTTTTATAAGGCGGTATCAATATTTATGAGTTTCATGAATATTTCAGCTTCTTAAGTTGAGTTGTGAATTTTTAAAGTAACATTGCAAATAAGGGTTTCATTGAAATTCATATCTCCATATCTAGGGTATTAAAAATCAAATTTCTTGCATTATATGATTGTTGATGATATATCATAATTTTAGAGTTTAAGTGAATCTGATTAGAAGGGTTTTGAGGGAAAAATTTCGTACTTTTAAAATAATGGGTCGCTTTGTGTTTTTATTGCCGTAAAGTTCCCGTAGATTGTGTCAAGATATTCCCAAGGAGCCATATTAGCCATTTTCACCAAATACCCGATGCCCAAAATTGTTTTATTCTGTCATTGGGTTTGCTCATGGGAAATTTGTATTTAATTATTTTAGCCCCGCTTGAGGCAATTTGTGCTCCGCTTTAACCTCACAGTGATCGTACATCATTATTCCCATATACCAAGAGGGTTTTAACCAGAATGAATCCCGGGCTTTATTTGTGACTTCCGCAACGCTTTGTGTTTTTGTGTTTTCCGCTTCGCTTTTCTGTGAAATTTCTCTGATCAATTCCTTTGCCGGTTTGGCCTCGATTCTCGCCCGAGTATCCGGAGATCACCTATGCACGCAGTGCCGTGCGAAGAATTCGCCATCGAGGTCCGGGTTCTCTCGGGAAAAGACGAAGTCGTGCACCAAAAAGCTTCTTCTGGGCTGGCCGCATTTTTGGAAAAAGGGGGTTTGAAGTGGATCATGGGATTTTTGGAAGCAACAGTGTGTGGAATTTTGTACTCGCCTAAAGCAGGTACTTTTTCCCATGGAAGCAACGCCACTTAAGTCACAATGGGAAAATTAGAGGCAAGAGCAGTGTGCGGAATTTCTTACCCGCCTCAGGTAAAAATTCCCATCAGTGAAATAAAAGAAAATCACTTAAGGCATTAATGGGATTTTATTACCTCGCCTCAGGCAGGTAAATAATCCCATTATGAAAGTCAAACAACTTAAGTGAATCATGGATTTTCGAGCTGCTGCTTTGCAGGGTAAATAATCCCATTGCCAATCGACTTTTAAAAATAGAAATTCTTATGCCAAAAAGTGCGACCCTTTTTAGGAAAGAAAGGCAGCCTTAAATTAATTAATTTAATTAATTTCTTCTCCAATTTTGCGCCTGTGCTTGTGGAAAAGTCAACAAAGGAAAGTGGACAAAAGGAAGTTGAAATAGATAGTTCTAAAATTAAATAAATATTATTTATTTAATGCAGCCCTTCATGTCAAAAAGTGCGCCCCATTTGGGAGAGAAATAATACTTTTTAAGTATTAAATGATTTAATTAATTCCTATTTTCAAAGGGCTAAGGTCAAAGCATACCGTGAGGCTTGAGTTAATCGAAGTAGAAGTCTAAAATTAAATAAATTTAATTTATTTAATGGCAGCCATGAGCATGCACAAAATAGGCGCCCATTTCAAGAGTAAAGCTTATTAATTAATTAATTAATTGCCGAATAGGAAAGACATTAATTAATTATAGAATCATGAGGATTATATAAGCAGGGGTCTGCCATAAGGATGAATTAATTAATTCAAAAGCAGAGAAGTGCAGCCCAGACAAAAAGTGCGCCCCATTTGGAGAGGATTTTTGCTCAAAAGGTGTAATTAATGCTAAAAGCTTCCAATTTTGGCGCATAGGTTGAAGGAGGTTGATTTGTGTCTGGATAATTGTTTGCATAAGTGATACAGTGCTCAGGTGAAGTTGGTAAAATTCATGCTTGCTTTGCATGCAAATAAAACATCAAATTTTGGGGCAGCAGGCTTGAATTATGCAGATTTTTATGATTAAAATCCACTGTTCATGTTCCGGTTGCCATCTTTGTCTAAATTAATTGCAGAATTCATTACAGGTGTTTTATAAGAGAAAGGGAGCTTAAATCAATGTCCAATACATTGAATATATCCTCCGAATCTGAAGAATTATCCAGATCTGCACCAGTTTTGAAGAATTCACCGAATAAGGAGAAAAAGAATTGTTCAAACAAAGATAGACACAACCATGGCAAAGAGGGATGAAAAAGAGAGCACAACGGAGTCATGCATCACTTCCAAATTCACAGACATCGGAGACACAGATCTAGGTCCGAACCTCTTTCCGAATTGATTGACAGATCCAGAGCAGGAAAGACTTCCTCATGCGTGCGCTTAAAAAGCAAAGGAATTATTCGAGCTGCAGCAAAGCTTTCCATACACAAACAACCTGCTTGCATGAGTTCGTTATGGAGTGTGCTAGGTCTTACCATCCATCATCCAGATCACCCGAGATGCTACGGGAAAACAATAATCCGGTTGACGACAACGCTTCATCAATTATTGTTTGAAGATTCCGCACGAAAGGTGGTGACTTCTATTAGCATACAGGATGCCGGCAGCAGGTGGGAGAAGCATAGAGTTGACTGCGTGAACATAATGAACAACAGATACATGAAGAAGCCCAGATCTCCTTCCAAGTTCCCAAGAACTCTTCCGCGGTCCAATCTGGTACAAGAGGTAGATGATATTGCCAAATTGTTATGCAGGATAAATGGCGAAGCAAACGCTCACACCTTCCGCACATGGATGTATGCTTTCATCAGACCATCGAAATCAACAAAGCGATTCAATAATCAATTGGTCGAAATCATTAATGACAACATCGTGAGCAACTCCGAACGTGAAGCGTACTTTCAGCTTCAAAATGACTTCCTATTTGGTATACGCAGCAGCTTCACAAGGCATCTTCTCCAAGCTGGATAGATGTGGTGTTCTTTCCAAGGACCCCATTTTCGAGTGCTACCCACAACTTACCATCAGACTCAATGCAAGAAAAGATTTCAAAGTGGTCAATGATGGATTCTTCTACGAATTCATTTGTAGGCTGATAGGGACCTAAAGGCCAACAGGGTGAGCAAGGAAGCATGGGAAGTCAGGTCCAAATCGCGCCTTCTTCATTCAGTTTGCATGGATTTCACATACCTCAGGGTCACCGGCTTTTCTGGAGAACCGGTTAAGCTGCCCAGATATCCGAATGATAGATTGATCACCATGGAGCTGAGCAGACAACTTGTGGAGATGCACGACCTTCAGTCGAAACGCACAAAGTCTACGGGCTTCTTCCCGATCACTGTGGGTCATTATAAATGCTGCCAGAGCATTCATAAAGCCCGAGGATGGAAGCGGAAATGTTCTCTCGAGTACGAGCAAGAGTTCTTCCCAAAGACGGCTGAACTTCGATCCATTCGAGTAGCCAGAAGACGATCTCCCAGAGTACGCACATGTGCCTTCATTAGAAGATTTCGGATGAAGTGCAAAAGTGAGTACGAGGTTAGAAAGAAAGATTTCAAGCAGCTATCAAGACGGCAAGTGTTCGACTTTGATTAGCACGATACCTATGATCTTAAAGATGATGGGGCCGTGTTACTTGACACATACCATCAAATGGGAGGAGATAGAGTCAGATTTCAGAGAACGTAGGGGGCTGCCATACGATTGAGGAAAGGTCCGCCGCTGCTTTCTCGTGAATACTTCAAATCCGTCATTGACGAAGGGATACCGCTTGATGAAGCATCGATGAATCAAGTCACGGCAACTTCGCATGAGAGATTCCCTCAAGAGGAAGCACAGAGGAGAAAGCAGCAGAAAAGGCCCGAGAAGATGAAAGTGCACAAAAGGTCTCAATCAAAGGAGAAGATCACTTCCACGGCTATGACGTTAGTTCCGGCTTCTCCAAAGATCCAAGACTTCACCGATTGTCAGCACCTCAACAGACACTTCCATTCCTCACTAATCCGCAACATTCATCTTCTCTCCTCAGCCACTCCGTTCAAAGACTGTTCCTGAAGAAACGTTGAAGCTGCAGATGGCAGAGTTTGAAAGAGCTTTGTCTTTGGATGATTCAGAGGATGGCAGCCACAACACTGTAGCGGTTTTTGATGGAGAGGAATCAGAGCGAGAGATAGTAGTACACTCAACAACTTCTCATTCTCCGAGAAGTAATTTCTCGAATGGTTGACTTCACAATGGTTCCAAAGGCTAGAGTGGAAATGAACTTGGAGGAACACGACTCATGCACTGCCTCCCGAGTCTAGGCGAAAAGACAGAAAACCTAAAGTTGCTAAGGTAACTTCAAGGTTGATCATCGAGGAGTCAGGCAGAAGTTTGCTGAGATGTCAGTTCCGGATGAGGGAAGAAAGAGGATGAGCTCACGGCAGAAGACATAACAAGAACTGAGTACCCATCGGTCAAGCCACCACAAAAGGATCAAGCAGATACACATATCGATAGATGCTCTATTCCTTAGGCTTGACAGAGAAAAGGCGAGAAAGTCAACTTCGTAAGGTATCTCAATTGTGCGAGATCATCGCTAAGGTTGCTAAATCTTCCACTCACCCATTTCAACAAAAAGTGTGAGTGATCATCTCGATGCAGAGATGGAAGATGCAAGCAACCAAGTTAAAGCTATCGACGAATGGAAAAGTCTGATCATTCGTCAAGCTTCTGTACAACTCGAGAGAGCCACCACCCCCTAAAGGTTATGAAAGATGCAAAGCAGATCAATCAAGCAATCGGTGACAAGCATAGTAGATATGAACACAATTGCTGAGAGTAACCTGAGTACTTTGGCCAAATCAATAAGTCACGCAGAGAAGTGTTGATCATGCAGAATGATCAGTGCCTGATGGATCACTTGAGAAGGGGAAGCAATGGAGTTTGCGCAGATCTTTCCGCTTGGAGATCTCAGAAAATATGTCAAGAGGATGCAGCACTTGAGAGTATGGCATCGCTTTGCTGCATAATATCATTGCTTTCACTCATGAGGAAGTGGTCGGAAATGTTACTTCATACACACGGATCATTCCTAGCAGAGTGCCTAATTCCCTGGAAGGGTCTCTTCTGATGGTGCAAGGGAGAATCGATGGAGCTACTAAGCCTTTCACGATGAATTCCATCAAAGAAGACCGGTGGCACCGCAATGGATATCATGAAGTTTCGGCCAGCTTGGAGGATGTGGAAGCATGTATCGAGTGGTATCAAACGAAGGATTGCAGCAGTTCAGACAGAAAAAGGAAGTCAGGGCTAAGACAGATGGGAAGATGTCAATTATATGTTCGATAAGTATATTCAAGATCGTAAACAAAAAGAAGATATAAATGTTACAAATTGGCATGACTTTCTTCTTCTTTCTTTCTTCTTTCTATTTTCCACGCTCCTGATGAAATTGTAAAACTTTAAAGTTATTGGTTTCAAACCATTGCTTTAAGTTATGTGGAACGATTCTATTAGTTAAGTGATAGATGTGTCACTTGAGGAGAAGTTAGAGGAGGATGATTGCCAGATGTCATCTTTACTTCTTGTTTATGTTTCAGTTCAGTTGAGTTTCCCATTTGTACTTTCCCTTCTACATTCTATAAGTAGAAGAAGAACCTGGGTTAATGATCGAATTTGTAAGCAACATTCTTGTGTTCCAAGACTTTGTGCCGAAACCCCGATAGCACTTCAAGCAAAGGAATATAAAGGAGCAGATTTCCGGAGAACTTTGTGTCACGGTGCATTTTGTTTCTAGCTTTCTATCTTAGATCTTCTAATAAACTTTGTGTTATTTTAGATCTAGATCTGGAGTTTCCTTTGCTTATAATTCTGTGTGTTGATATCTATTGGTTTCTTTCATATGTCATGTAAGCTAAAATTGCAGATGCTCTTGGGCTTACTCTTGACGAAGACCATAGGAAGGTGTTATTCCATGGAGAGACAAGTCCCTTTAATTGGACAAATCAAAAGATGCACAAGTTCATTACAGCGGCTTTTCTTCAGAAAAGATTAAAGATGACAATCTTAGTTGCAAAGATATTCTTGTCTCCTACGAGATGTTGCTAAGCTAGAAACTTCTGCAAAGAGCTAGGAGGAGAAGTAAAGATGGATTGGTCATGTGCTCATATTCCTATCAAAGGAATAAATCAAAAGTTGGAGCCAAAAAAGAAGTCCAAGTACACGGTGACAAAATATGAAGATCCTAGATCTCAAATTCTTTTTCAAGAATCTGACCATGGGGTCTATTTCTTGGAAATGGATAAAGATGTTCCAGAATCAGAATTTCAACCGAGCCAGAAAAAAGAAAGAAAAAATTTGGACTTTGGAGTTTAAAGGCACATGTTGCTCTTTTGGATCAGGAGTCGGCGTTCTACTAATATCTCCAGATCATGAGATATTCCCATACTCCCACAAGCTGATGTTCGAGAACACCAACAATACAACAAAGTATGAAGCATTGCTGCTAGGAATGGAGCAAGCTAAAGAGAAAGGAGTAAAACTCCTCAAAGCCCAAGGAGATGCTTGAACTTCTAGTAAAGCAAGTTCGAGGGAAAAATCAAGTCAAAGGAGATAAGATGAAGCATTATAGAGATAGAGTATTTTCGCCACACTCGATTTTGCAGCCTTCTCTATCGACTTCATTCCAATAAATCAAAATTCCAAGGCAGACTCTTTGGTGGTCACAGCTGCACTATTGAATCTGGATAGACCACCATCCATATTCAAACAAGGAAACTATAAAGTGGAGATGGTCTACCGCCCTAAAGTCGTTGATAGTGTTGAAACAATGGATGGAGGCTTTCAGATGACAAACAAACATTTACATGTCTGCATGTTGAAGGGAATAAATCACCACCACGAAAAACAGTCACAAGAAAATTGATCCGGGTTATGATGACAATAGTGGAATAATCCAACCAAAAGGTAACAAAATCCCCAAGGGTTTAGTTTCCTTAGTGGAGACTTTCAACAAGCGTGATCAGTACTTGGAGAAGAACAAAGAATATGGTGCTAATTCTTCCTCAGAAATGCAGGTAGTAAATATGGGAACAGAGGAAGTTGATGCAGACTTATCCACCACAAAGAGAAGAAAGGATGAGCCACCACCAGATGAAGTTGATAAGGACTTGCCCAAGGTGTTTGACAAGAAGGCTAGAGAAAGGAAGTTCGAGATCGGAGACTAGGTACTCTGGTGGGACAAGAGACATGAATCGAAGGGCATGCATGGCAAATCTGATTCACTCTGAAAGGGCCCTTCATGATCAAAAGAGATGCTGGAATGGACACTTTCTTCCTTTCCTACCAGGATGGAATTGAGTTACCACTGCCTTTCAACGGGCAACATCTGAAGTTGTTCAAGAACTGAAAAAAGTAGGGTAAAACCTATATGTATATAAATACAAATTTTGTTGTTTTCTTTCCTTTTCTTTGTTTTGTTTTGTTTTTGTTTGCTTGACCTCGAGCCCAATGGACAAGACACGAAACCAGAGATGTTGGGATCTCATCTTCACTCCTTTCATTTTGAAAGAGCTAAAGATGTCCACAGACGGAGCCAATACTAATAGATCCGTGTGTCTCAAGATTTTACCCTAAAATGAGACTACCCATGTTTAAAATAATTTCATTCTTTAAAATAACGGGTCTTTTTGTGTTTTTATTTCCAAAGATGTCTCATATTATGTTAAGATATTCCCAATGAATCATATGAGCCAATTTTGACAAATACCCAAATGCCAAAACTCATTTTATCCCTCCGCCAAGTTTTATCTCGAGAAATTTTTATTCAATTATTTATTAAATAAATAATTCCCCGTTTGAAGTAAATTGTGCTCCAGGTTGAACCTGTTGAAGTTTTGCATGTCAATATTCACATATATCAATAGGGTTTTCACCAGAATGAATCCTGAGCTTTATGACTTCTTAAAACGTTTTTTTCGCTTTATTTATTTCTTTTGCGTTTTTCTTCGGTTTTCTCCTTGATTTCTCTGTGAAATTCCCCTAGGTCAATTCTTTCACTTGATATAGTTTGTTTAATTGCCCAAGATCTGGAGATCATCTAACAACACAGCTGTAAGGAAGGAATCAGCCTCAAAATGCAAGCTTCTAACAAAAAAAATGATGAAGTCATGCACAAAAAGCCTCTCCTGGCAAGTCGCACTTTTTGGAATGAATAGGTTTAAGCTACAATGGGATTTTTGTAGTAAGGCGTGGTGGGAATTTATTACTCCGCCTTGCAGTGAAAATTCCCATGAAGTCAAAGTCACTTAAGTTGCAATGGGAAAATTAGAGGCGGCGGTAGGGGAATTTCTTACCCGCCTTAGGGATAAAAATTCCCATTATAAAAAAATGAAAAATCACTTAAAGCACCGATGGGAATTTTTTGCTTTCCTACAGAGGCTAACTTTTCCCATCGAAAGGTTTTATTCACCCATACAAAGTCGCACTTTTTCAAAGGAGGCTATTTTAAAAAGTCACTTTTTGGGAAAGTCACTTAAGCTCAATAAATAAAAATTGGAGGTGGCGAGCAGTGGGGAATTTCTTACCCTTTGCCTTGGGTAAAAATTCCCATGATGAAAGTCAAATCACTTAAGTGGAAGAAGGGATTTTTAGAGATGGGTGCGGGGTGAAAATTCCCATCAGAAGTTGACTTCTTAAATTTAGAATTCACCCATGCCAAAAAGTGCGACCCATTTGGTGATTAAACAATGATATTAATGATATTTATTAATAGTTTTTCTGCCTAATTTTGGCACCATGGATGAATAGAAAGTCAATGCATGAAGGCTAGTCAAAGAGAACTGAAGGTAGCATGCTAAAAATAAATAAATAAAATTTATTTAATGGCAGCCAACAACATGCAAAAATAGGCGCCCAATTTGGGTGAATAAACATCATTGTTTATTAATTAATTGCTAGGAATAGGAAGGGACAATTATTAAAAATAGAATGTTGAGGTTATATAAGCATGGGCTGCCATAATGAAGATGTAATTAATTCTTTTTGCAAAGGATTGCAGCCCGGACAGTTTTGGCGCCCAAGGAAGGAGGATTTTTGCATCAAAAAGTGTTTTTCATTGCTGGAAAGCTTCAAAGTTTGGCGCCTAGGGTTGGAGGAGCTTGATTTAAGCCTTGTTAATTATCTGCATGTTGGTATAAGTGCTCTGGTGAATTAAATAATATTTTTGCTTGCTTTGCATGCAAGAAAAACCTCAAATTTTAGGGCAGCAGACTTTATATGCAGATTTTGGTGATAAAAATCAAGTATTCATGCTCTATGACTCCATCTTTGTCTATAAATAAATTGTAGGTATTCATCACAGTGCTCAAATCAAATTCAAATCAATGTCGTACATTGAATATATCTTCCAAATCTGAAGAAGTTGTCGATCTGCACAAATGATGATCCAATTGCAAGGATTCGGTAAAATTAAAAGAAAAGAGCTCGAGGCAAAGATTGTTCCAGCCATGGTGAAGCATGATGAAAGAGAAAGATCAACGAGAATCATGCATAGCTTCCAAATTTGCTGAAGTCAATGATACAGACATGGGCCCTGAACCTATCACCGATTTAATTGACAGATCCAGATCTCATAATTGCAAAGGCTTCCGACAAAAATTCATCCTCTTGTTTCTAACACATCCCGTGTAGAAGTTTGCATGGAAAATTCCTTCCAGATCTTGTGCATGTGCTCCCAATCTTCCAGTTGAAGCCTTCATTGAATTTACTTTGCATGTACTAAGAAGAATTGCAAAATCTTCAAAATAAAAATGATAGAAGGGAAGACAATTGAAGTGCATGTATTGAAGGCAATACCTTCAAGGATAAGAGCAAATCAAATCAAATTCAAATCATACTTCCAGATCCAGCTTGGTGAGAATCAAAGGCAAAAGAGTCAACCGCATGCATGAAAAAATGAAGAAGAACAAGACTAGAGAGGGTTGCTTCTAATTTTCTTCTTATTTCTTTTCCTCTTTCTTTTATTTTCTCCGACAAAGTAATTGAACAATCAATTAAATTATAAAACTTAAGTGATTGGTTTAAAAGCCGTTACTTGAAAAAGTCAATTACTTGGAAATAGGTGGCACACATGCAAAATAGAAGGTTCTATTTTTCAGTTATAAATCATGCATGTCATGCGAAAAGGAATTCGGGAGGAAAGATTGCTCGAATTTGTTTCCCTTTTCTATAGCTTCCGCATGCGGGAATTCATTTAAAGCTTCTTATTTGTAATTGCCCTTTATACACTATAAATAGAGGAAGAACCTACGGGTTAAAGGATCAGAATTTGTAATCAGCATTCTTGTGTTCCAGACTTTGAGTTGAAACCCTTGATAGCTTTCTGAAAGCGAGAGGAATAGAAGAGGAGGCAAATTTCGGAGAACTTTGTGTCAACGGTGCATTTTGTTTCTTATTTCTTTCTAGATCTATTCATAAACTTTGTGTTATTCTAGATCTAGATCTGAAAGTTTCTTTGCTTTGAATTTTGTATTTCATGATCTATTTGTTTTAATCTATGTGCATGCGATCAACTCTGTAAACTATTGATTGGGTTGCACATCTTCTCTCTTTTCTTCCCGTTTCCTATTATTTTCTCTTCTACAGATTTTCCTTTCTTTTACAATGCTTACTTGTTGCAAAAACTTGTCTAGCTATGGTTCATGAGCTACATAGTTAAAGTAATACCAACAAATAGATATTAGAAATACAACCCATTGACAAATCTTACAGGAGCCTCACCGGTAAATGAGGAGATTTATCTCATGACTGCCTAGGTTTTCAGCTGTGCAGAAAATCTAGCCAACAAGTCTTTTCTAATTGAGCATTGGTGCAAAAAAGGAGAATATAAAAAGAGATTAGAGGCATCATTTGCATTTAGACTTGGCGCATTTTATTCTACTTGGGCATTGTGAGTTTGTTGCTCCTTGTTCATCCACTTGAGGACGAAAAACCCTCTTGTGAGGCTTCATTGAAGGACGAAAACCCTTCATGTGGCTTGGTGAAGGACGAAAATATTCATCATTGTTTGATCTTGAAGTGAAGAGCTGATTTGAAGATATATTTGTAATTTCCAGCTGGTAATTGAATTCTTTAGGGTGGAGTGACCTACCTTGGTAGGTTTGAACTATTGGTGAAGAATTTGAGAATTTGGTTTCATAATCTGATTTGTAATATTTTTAAAGGCCCAAACATAAGGTTAGATGAATTTAGAGGGTTTCTAGACCCATATTTCATATTTTCTTGTGGCTGCAATTTTCAGTTCATATTTAATTTCCAAGAGTGTATTCTTGATATTTCTTTGTGATTTTGGCTTCTAATATTCCATATATATATATATATAATAGTGGAAAATTGATTGCTGGTGTTTTATGGTGATTTTGGCATTTTTGGTGCAAACAAGTCATGATTTTATTCTTCATTTTGAGAGGAAACAAAATGTTTCTTGCCAAAAAGAATAAAATGAACTCTCTCCCCACTTTCCACAACCCTGTCCATTATTATCTTTAGACACCATTTAAAGTATGCCAAGAAACAGATGACCTAAGCTAAAGTTTAGTTATGATTAAATTTTGCAAGTAAAAAGCTCACATGTACTCTAACCATGCTTCATCCAAATCTAATGACCAAAAATATTCGACTATAGTAAATCTTAGTGACAATTTTACTATGATAGTTGTTGGAACAGAAAAGAAAACAAATCTTGTACTATTGGGTCTATTTTGGAATAACAATTACAGGGATCCTAAGGACTTCCTTGTGTGTCCATCCCAAAGGGTTATATATAACAATCACCTGAGTTAAATACAAGATATTCAGACTCAAATTAGCATAAAACAATAAAGAACATGTAAAAAAAAGTGATTTGGGATAAAAATGCAAACCAAACTCTTCCCAAGCCCCAGTTCTGTTGTTCAGACTTGGGACAGTAGCTGATATTTATGAGAGGGCACTGTTCAAAAAGGGCATAAAAAAATGAGCTTTAGAGTTTTTATCTGAGAGTTGTAAAGGCAACAGAAATACAGGTTATACACTTATAATAATCTGCAACTAAAATGGCAGTTGTTCTAGCAAAAAGGGAATAATTCTATCTTAATTTCAACATCTTCACACCCATAGATCTGGAGAAGACAAACCAATAGTTGTACATTTTTTCCTTAAGCCATATGTACCTGTTCAAGCTCTATTCCTCCTTTACATACTCAAAGGTGCTTGAAGAGCCCATCTCTTGAGATAAATGTTCCTTCTGTGGCCTCAAACTAGTTCTGTGCACAGAGGGCATATTGTCTGCACAGTTCAGCTTACCACTCATAAGACATACTAATGCAGACTTCACTACATCTTCAGCCTGCAAATAAAAGAGAATAAATTCCCACAGATTATAAGTATATCCTAACAAGATCAGTTGAACCAGTGTGTTTATTGTCAAAATCTATTTTGCTCTCCTTAGAGGCCTCACAAATTAGATAACATAGAAATTAGAAATCATAAAGCAAATCAATGCCAAAAAAATGGTCACATTTGCAGTCAAAGTACATGTTTATGAGGAATTGCATTTTTGCTACAAGGTCTCCCAGTCCAAACCTCTATAGAAGCGCGTGAAAGGCGTAGAGCATAGTCATTGGCAACATGTTGTTTCTCTGTACCACTTACTCCATCGTGGTGCTGCAAAACAGCCATTGCTTCTTCAAAAGAGTCGGTGTTAGGAATTCCGTTATTTCTGCCTATAAGAAATTCCAACTGCCTTGCTGCCTGGAAATGTGCTTTCATAAAGGCAGTTACAAGTTAAAAAAATAGCTTTACTAGGTAAAATTAGCATAAGCATAGAAGAAACAAATACAAATACTGGAAAGCAGTTTGTTGGTTTTGAACCTGATACAAACCTGGAGAAGTCCAGAGAGTTTTCGCACATATTTTAAAGCAGGTCGACTAGTGAAATATCCTGTCCAGTAACAGTGTTCACAATCTGCATACCTGTTTCAACAGTAAAATATTTAATATTTAGCTGGGAACAATCTTTCCAGGCAAAATCTGTACTTTTTCCAAGCAACACTCAAATGTGAATTCTGATTCTAAAAGACAACTCAGAACTCATAATACAGATATTTTCTAAAATTGGCATGGTTACAAACGACTTACTCTCTTGCAGGTTCTGCATTTTTCATCAGTATATGAAATAGTTAATTAGAGCTTAGCTCAATTTGCATCGGACTCTTCATGTCAGGACAAAGAATACAAGCCCAAGTGAGCATGTTAAGAAATATGACACAAGAAACAAAACCCAGAAGTAATCCTATGCATAGATAGAATACTTAAGATTTAAAACTAGCTTTTTAAATTATGCTAAGCGAGTAACTCGCATGGAAAACTTGCCTTAAAATGCAAAAAAAATTATTCGCCGGTATAGTTGGAATACTTATCGTTGGTCAAAAACTACTACAAACTACTTTAAAAACTCACCAAAAACTTTCTTTCCTTTTTGGCATTTCTTTCCTTTTTGGATTTTGGTGAAAAAACACAAGGAGAGAAAAAAATTTGCCATTTTTGGAAAGGGTCCGGGAAGATGTAGCAGCAAAAACTTGCATGTGCCATAACTTTCATTACGTGGCTCCGTTTGGTGCGTTTTCTCTAAAAGTGCATATTTTCTCGAGCTCTACGCATTGATGGCAATATTTTTCTTATTTTCATAAAATCCATTTTGCACCTTTTTGGACCAAGCAACTTCTTGCATCTTGAAAGAATCATGAGCTTTGATACTTTGTAGAAGAGTTAGTAATTAAAAATATTGGATAGTTTTCCAAAACTGTTTAGTACTCGTGAAACTCGACTCGAGTATTCTCCCGTGCTCGACTAATCACACGAAGAAGCGCAATGAAGTTGACTCCAAAAAGGCTCAACGACTTGGTTTTTGTGCATATAATCTCGGCTTCCGCAAAAAGTTGAGGCCACATCGGAGGAGCTCATTGATTTGGATGAGATAGATCCATACGGTGAGTGGACTGGGCAAGAAGAGGAAAACCTTGCGTTCCACAGTGATCTGACGAGATTGCTTCTTTTGAGAGGAAGGCTATGGAGGGAGAAGCACTTAGCGAGGACTCAGGAGATATTGGTGGATGACATCTTTGGAGGTGATCTCCAACATGCAGCAGAGGAGCCACCAGCACCACCATCTAGTTCCATGATCAAGCTAGATTTGCATCCTTCTAGGAGGAGCGTGGAGATACGCACACCGAGTGTGGGGATAGTATCGGCCGGTTGTCGTATTCGCATGATGATGCGATTTTGTATTGTATTTGTATTCAAATCTAATAGAAAACACTTCTCCAACATTTTATGGGCTCATTTGATACATTTTGTAGCTATGTGTTGCTTACAATTTATGTTTTTTAAAGAAATTTGAGTATTTTTAAGTTGCAAGTATTGGCCGAATATTGACGAGTTTTTGCCGAGTTTTTTTTTTGGGGGGTCTGGTGAGTTTTTGGATTTGGCGAGTTTTCCTACTATGATCCTATGCATCTGCAAAGATTATAAAGGATTCTTATATAATTACAATGAAACTCTTATATAAATTATAAAGAAATGGCATCTGTTTTTGTTCCCGGAGCAATATAGAAGAAAATTATACGGCTACACATGATCAAAGAGCAAAAGGTGAAGTGAATTAACATGCAAATTCAAAAGGAGTACTGCCTAATGCATTTCTAACATAGGTTCATTTACGTCTGATCAAGATGAATAAACTTAAAGGTAAAAGTAATGGTAATTTTCAGGTCACAAGCAAATGAGACACCAATTTGGTGTAGGAGACCCCACTTGTGGAAGGTCCCAAGGGGAATTGTTTTCCATTTACCTTATACATCTATTCAACAAGGTATACAACCCTAACTTGGCCCATTTGGATTCAAAATTGTCTCCTCCATGGAGGACACACACTTTCATCGTTACGGCTCACTGGGATTTTACTTTCACAAACCAATCATCATAAAATAGATAGACAAGCTGAAATGTATAAGGTCAGCAGTTTCAATACAGAGCAGCAGGAAAATAACAGTTCCACTTTGACCAAGTTATGTTATACATGGCAGGATAGGACCTCCCAATAAGGTTTGTGAGGCTCGTAGATGGGAAAACATGAAACTGTATTTACATGAAAATGAAATGCTATAATAGTAACAGAATGATCAAAGATGCATAAACAATCCTACATTAGAATAATGACTTTGTATCTATTTATGAATGAAAAGCATGCTGTGGCCTGTTCCAAATTTCGCGTAGAAAACAAATGCTTCGTTACAAGAAAGGTAACTCCCACATGTGCAGTATGGACACATCAGCACACATATTAGCTCTCTATGTTATGTAGAAAAACTTTGTGAGATGGTAACTTAGAGGGCAACAAACTGCAGCATTCTTGGCAGAAGATTTTATATTTGAAATCAGATCTATGTACACCTCTCACGCAGAAAAGACTCCTGTTTATCCTTGGACATGCATTTCCTTAAACTTGTAGCTCAGTCCTTGTTCATATGACTCCTCAAGGGTTTTATTTAGGAGTGCCAATTAATTATCATGAGCCTGATTGATCACAGACATATAAGTAGGTGTGCAGTTCATGTTTCATTTCATTAGAAGCTTTGTAGGTCAGCCAAGAGATCATATGAACTGTTGAATTCACAAAGTCATAACACTAATTATTCATTGGAGAGTATCAAGTGAGTTACCACGTGCATGTTGAGGGCAGTCAATTTGAAATGGGTGTGATAAGAATATGGCAGTGAACCTATCAGCAACCACAACATGCAAATGGGAAGGTCAATGTCTAGTGTTGGCTAGATTTTTGCACAGCTAAAAACCTAGGCAATCATGAATAAATCTCCTCATTTACAGGTGAGGCTCCCATGTAAGATTTTTCAATTATATTTTCTAATATCTAATATCTATACATTGGTTTTACTTTAACCACGTAGCTCATGCACCATAGCTAGGCGGTTATAATTAAAACCAGCGAGATAGATAGTAGAAAATATAATTGACAAAATCTTACACGAAACCTCACCCGATGACTGCTGAGGAGGTTTATCTCATGGCTAAGGTTTTTAGCTGCAGGCAAAATCTAGCCAACAGACCTTTAGCGACTCCAGCAGGAAACTTGACAATCTTTTGCGGGTCACGAGAACTTATCTTAGTAGTTCCCACAACTCTTAACCTAGGCTGAACGCCCGTTCACCCGATCTGTCAAGGCACAAGGAAGGACTAATCATTTTTATAGATTGTAGAAGCAATTCAATTTCAATCATCCTCCTCAAGTTAGAAGCCGCAGATCTAGTCTTTCACCAGGAAGAAGAGTAAAAACTCCTCCAGATCCGGATCGTCTTCAGCATAATCCGGCAGCTGGAATTATCTATCAAGTCTACTCCCCTAGAGAAAGAAGTGTTTTGCTTCATCATTACAACCAAAACCAACATCAACCGCCACTTGTCCCATGGGGTGCAACTTTTGGGCCACTAAACCTGACTCCACCTATGCACGAATTGCCTAAAGGGTCAAGAAAGAATTTCCCAAAATTCTTTGGAGATGGCAAGCAAAATCCAGATGATCACTTGCGGCATTCTTCATATCTTGTGGTGTGCTTGCGGTGGAGCATGAGGATGTTTCGGTCGACTTTTCATTGAGACTCTACATGACTTGGCCGAGAGAATGGTTCTATCATGTATGCTGGACTATAACAAGCCCAGGCATCCATGCGAGAACAATTTCTAAAGAGGTTCAAACCTGCAGAAGACGCTAGTACACTGATCACTCAGCTGATGCAGTTGAAGAAGGAACCAAACGAGAACATGAGGGACTTTATTGCTAGGTTCCAAAGGATTTTATATAAAATCCCCACTTCTGTTGCACTTAGTGATGAAAATCAAAAAGGCGTTTTTATAAACGCTCCTGTGTTGCCCGGAAGTTGGATATCAGTGCGAGAGGCAAGACACATGAATCTATTAGAAGCACAAAATGTTGCGGTAGAGGTTGAAGATGACTTGATCATGGCTGGGAAAATCAGGCAATCACCCCATAAAGGTGATGGAACTTCTTCAAGTACTTTTGATTCTTTGCTACGAAGTTAGCTAATGACATGCTTCTGAATCAAAGCCGAGATAGCTCAGGAGGAAATGCTACTCCTTGAGAAGCGGATCTGCTTGGACCTTTAATGGTCAAAATCAAAGTTGAAACAAACTTACTTGCTGCACCACACGATTGGCAAATAAAGCTCCTCCAGGAACAACTTGGAAACAAATGAAGAAGATCATGTTGTTGATGAATCACTTGATGAAGAAGACTTTGTAGATCCCATTGGCGACTCCAACATTGGCTACCTAGACTATGAATTTGATGAAGGCTATTACAAATCTTTTGAAGATAGTGATGGTCATACATTTGTGGTGTTCACAAGGTCTCAAACACGTCAAAATGCAAAAGCTTCCTCAAGTGGCCAAAGGAGAGAAAGAGAAGATCCTAGACCAGATGTTACCATTCTAAAAGAGGCAACCCACTCCCTTCTTCATTAGCTCCAAGAGACAAGCAGGTAAGTTCCTCTAATTCCTCTAATCAACAGCAAAGGACAACTGCAGCTGAAGTAAGTCAACCTTTTGATATTATTGATCATATAAAGAGGACCAAGATTCAGATGTCAGAAGCTGAGTATTTGAGGGCATTTCTTGATCAGTTAAATAGGTTGGTAAAATATGTACAAAGTAATGGTCCCAATACTTAAACAAATGGTGTTTCACGGGGTATCTTGTCTTGTCCAAGATTACTCCCCTTCAAATAATAACGCTGTAATTTCTTCTCTACTTCTTCTCCTACCATATCACGAAGGATCAAGCCATTTTATGTGTCATTACTTATTAATGGTTATAAATTGAGTAATTGCATTTTAGATTTTGGAGCTTCCGACAATGTGATGCCTGCCAAAGTTGTTGATGCTCTGGGTCTCACATTGAAAAAAAACCATTGGAAGATGTTATTCAATGGAAAGACAAGTACCTCTCGTCGAAAAGATCAAAGATGCACAAGCAGTACTTGCTTCATTCCCAGATAAAAGATTAAAGATGACTATCCTTGTAGCAGATATTCCAGTATCTTATGGCATGTTGTTAAGCAGGAACTTCTGTAAAGAATTGGGTGGAGAGGTCAAGATGGATTGGTCTTGTGCACACATCCCAATTAAGGGAGTTAATCAAAGTTGGAACACGAGAAGAAATCCAAGTATCTGATATCAAAATCAAGACCATAGATCGCAGATCTGTTCCGAGGAATCAGGCATCATGGAGTTTATTATTTAGAATTGGATAAAGAAGGAGCCCAACCCATGATTCAAGAGCGCAAGAGACACATCATCCGGATAATAAGATTTGGACCTTGGAGTTTGATGGTAGCTATTGTTCGCTTGGATCTAGTGCAGGTGTTGTACTTATTTCTCCTGAAGGAAAGGTACATGCACATTCCTTCAAATTAATGTTTGAAAATACTAACAACACAGCAGAATATGAAGCATTGTTGTTAGGAATGGAGAAGGCAAGGACAATGGGAATCAAGCTCTTACATGCAAGGGGGGACGCGGAGTTAATTGTCAAACAGATACGTGGTCTCTATCAAGTAAAAAAGAACAAACTACAACATTATAGAGACCAGGTCTATTTTACAACTCTAGATTTTGCAGCTTTCTCAATATCTTATGTCCCTAGAGATCAAAACTCAAGAGCTGATTCACTTGCGTTACTGCACCTCTATTAAATCCATATCAGCCACCTGCATTCTTCAGGCAGGGTGATTATAAAGTTGAAATGGTCTTTCGTCAAATGAAAGTTCTGATAATGTCCAGAAGTGGCAAGTTTTTAATGATGATAAGTAGATTGTTGCCTTTCTCCAGCAACAAGACAACTTCGAAGAGATATACTATGAGGAAGCACTTCACCTCCGAGATGAGGCGGCCAAGTGGGTGGCGTATTCAAAGGTGCAGGCATCCGAGATCATTCAGCTTAAAGGAAATAAAATTCCTAAAGGTTTAGTGTCTCTTGAAGAAATGTTTGATAAACATGATCAAGTGCTTAAAAAGGATAAGGAATGTGAAGAAAGTTCTTCCGCTGATACACAGTCATTGAATTTAGGAGTTGATAATGATCCCAAGTTGGTGAATCTGGGTAAGTGTTGTTCAGAGAAAAGAGAAGATATTTTTCAAAGCTTCTTAAGGAATATATAGATGTCTTTGCTTGGTCTTACCAAGATCTAAAGACCTATCAACCTGCTGAAGTGCAACATTATATCCCATTAAAACAAGAACAAAAACCCTTCAAACAAAAACTACGGCGGCACAACCCAACTATTTCAGGTACTATCTTTGCTAAGATTCAGAAGTTGTTGGATGCAAAGATAATTTATCCTATACATCACTCTGAGTGGTTGGCCAACATAGTTCCTGTAAGAAAGAAGAGCGGCGAGATTAGATTGTGTGTTGATTTTCGCAATCTCAATCAAGCCTCATTGAAGGACAATTATCCCATCCCCATCATGGATCACACTCTGCAGTTGTCACTGGATCTGAAATGTTGTCCATGCTCGATGGTTTCTCAGGTTATAACCAAGTCAAGGTGGCAGAAGAAGATCAATACAAAACGGCATTCATTACACCTTGGGGAACTTTTGCTTATCAAAAAATGCCTTTCGGTTTAATCAATGTTGGAGCCACATTTCAAAGAGCTATGGATTTGGCGTTTGCTCATCTCAAGGATAAGAGCATAGTAGTTTACCTCGACGATCTGACTTGTCTTTTCTAAAGAAAGAAGCAAGCATATCTCAAATCTAGAGAAGTCTTCATCGATTACCGTAAGCATGGGATTTCTTTAAATCAAAGAAATCTATCTTTGCGAAAGTAGTGAAGGAAAATTGTAAGCATGGGATTGCTTTCATGAGCATGCCTTTAAAAGCTTACGAGTTGAAATACTCTCCAATGGAAAAACATGCATATTCAGTTGTAAAAGCATGTAAGGTGTTAGAGTACTATATTCTTGCCTCACATATTGTGGTCCTGGTTCCAGATACTGCAGTAAAATCTATCCTCACGCAACAAGAGCTAGGGCTATTAAGAGGCACATGGGTGACGAAGGTGCAGGAATATGACTTGGATATAAAGCCCACAAAGTTGGTTCGAGGAAGAGGTTTGTGTGAATTAATGACTGAGATGAAGACAACAGATCCAGAAGTAGGCGAAAGTTTGCCTATGGTTCTTTTTATAGATCTGGTAAATGAATGGTACAGTAACATTTCCTTTTTCCTAACTTATGGGGAATGCCCGATCACCTTTCTCGCAAGGAGAAACGTACTATTAAACTAAAGTCCAGGGACTTTGTCCTTTGGGATAATGGTCTATATAAGAGAGGAATTGACGGGGTGTTTCTCAGATGTGTGGATAAAGCTCAACAGGATCAGCTTTTAAAACAATTTCATAATTTGGCTTGTGGTGGTCATTTCTCAGCCCGAGTCATTGCTCACAAGATCCTTCGAGCAAGGTATTCTGGCCCACACTTTTCCAAGATACTGCAGAGTGGGTATCTAGATGCCAAGCATGCCAACACTTTGTTGGACATGTAAAATTGCCCGCATTACCTTTGAAGCCAGTTGTAATTGAAGAGCCTTTCCAGCAGTGGGGCATGGATTTCATTGGTATGCTTAACCCGGCTTCCAGTGCCGGTCATCATTACATCCTACGACTCACGATTGATTTTAAGTGGGTAGAAGCCATTCTGTTAAAAGTGCCACTTCATGAAAGTATGTAATTTTAGTATAGAAAATATTGTCACAAGGTTTGGCGTGCCCGATAAAATTATGAACACAAAACGCTCTAATTTGTCTTTTGAGGAGTTGGTTGAATTCTACTATACGCATGGGATCCAACTAGTACATTCCTCCAATTATTATCCACAAGGGAATGGCTAGGCTGAATCAATCAATAAAAATTTGGTGACTATCATGCGAGAAAATAGTGACAGAAAATCAAAGGACTTGGCACAAGAAGTTGTTTAATGTATTGTGGGCAGATAGGATCACACCAAAGAAAGCCATAGGCATGTCCTCTTTCTAGTTGTTATATGGGAGAGACGCAGAGCTGCCTCTTACATTGGAATTGTGCGCTTGCAACTTTCCAAAGCTCTGGAGGATGCCACATTCACCGATGCCATTGATAAAAGAATAATGTATCTGACGGAATTACGAGAATTGCAGGTCCAAGTGGCCGACAGATTGTCAGAACACCAGAAGAAGGTGAAGGTGATCTTTGATAAAAGGGCCAGGGAAAGAAAGTTTGAGATCGGCGACTGGGTCCTTTTATGGGACAAAAGACGAGAAGCAAAAGGCATGCACGGGAAATTTGACTCACTATGGAAAGGGCCTTTTGTGATCAAAAGGATTGTCGGAATAGATAGCTTCATTCTTGCACATTAGGATGGAATTGAACTGCCTTTCCCTTCATGGGAAGCACTTGAAGCTTTTCCAAAATTAAAAAGCAGGGTAAAACTTGTATGTATATAAATAAAACTGTCTATTTTTCTTTTGTTTTTTCGGTGTTGTTTTGTCTTTTGTTTGCTTGACCCCAAGCCCAATGGACAAGATACGAAACCAGAGAAGTTGGGATCTCATCTTCACTCCTGTCAGTTTGATGGAGGCAAAGATGTCCACAGACGGAGCCGACTCGGTGTCCCTGAGACATCACCCGAAATCTGGAACTACCCATTAAAAAAAATCGTTCTTTTTAGAAATAGCAGAATGGGTCTTTTTGTGATTTTAATGTCAAGTCATCTCTATTACGTTAAAATATTCCTAGTGAATCATATGAGCCAATTTCGACAAATACCCAGATGCTCAAACTCATTTTATCCCTCCGTCGGGTTTTGTCTGCGGGAATTTTATTTAATTATTTATTTAATAAATAAAGCCCCATTTAAAGTAAATTGTGCTCGATTGAACCTGTTGAATTTTTCCATGCCATTATTCCCACATCTCAGTAGGGTTTTTACCAGGAATGAATTCAGAGTGATTGTCTGCAACTTCTGGCAACGTTTTTTGTTTTTATTTATTTCTTTTTGCATTTGTTTTCAGTTTTCTCCATGACCGCTGTCTTGTTAAATTCCCTCGATCCGGTCTTTGTTACGTATAGTACTGTTTAATTACCTAGAACATCTGGAAGTCATTTATGGCCTCAGCAATGGAAGGAATCAGTCTCGGAAGGAAAACTTCTGACCAAAAAGAAAAATTCAAGCAGAAAAATCCTCTCCTAGGCAAGTCGCACTTTTTGGGATGAATGGATCTAAGTCTTGAATGGAATTTTAGCGGTGGTAGGAAAGGCGGAGAATTTCTTACCTTGCAGGTGTACTTTTCCCATGAAGTCAAAATCACTTAAGCTACTGATGGGAATATTAGAGGTGGCGAGGCGGGAAATTTCTTACCTACCTTGCGAGGTAAGAATTCTCATTATAAAAGAAAAACACTTAAATCACGGTGAAATTTCTTGCCTACACTAAGAGGCTAACTTTTCCCATCAAAGAGGTTTATTCACCCATGCAACTCGCACTTTTTCAAAAAGGTTATTTTCCATAAAGTCGTACTTTTTGGGAAATGATTTAAGCTTCCAATGGGAATTTTGGTAGTGGCGAGGTGCGGGGAAGGAATTTCTTACTTGCCTTATGGTGAAAATTCCCATGATGAAGGACAAATAACTTAAGTAGAAGAGGGAATTTTTGGAGCTGTAGTGCAGGGTGGAAATTCCCATCAAGTTGACTTCCTATTTTTAACAGTCACCCTTGCCAAAAAGTGCGACCCACCTTGGCATTAAATAATGCATTTAATAATGTTTATTAATGGTCTTTCTACCTAATTTTAGCACCATGAATGGAAGAAAAGTCAATGCAAAAGATAAGATAAAGAGAAGTCAAGGATGCATGCTAAAAATAAATAAAATAAATTTATAAAAACAACCCAGAAAGGCATACATAATAGGGCACCCAATTTGGATGAATAGATGTGGCTTTTAATTAATTAAATTGCCAGAAATAGAGAAGACAATTATTAAAAATAGCATGCACAAGGCTATATAAGCATGGGACGCCATAAGGAGAAGCGGTTAATTCTTTTTATGAAGTTTGCAGCCTGTACCAGACAGGAGTTTTGGCACCAAAGAGGAGGATTTTGCATTAAAGATTATTTTCCAACGCCAAGAAGCTTCCGATTTTGGTGCCTAGGGTTGGAATAGCCTATTTTATCATTAAGCATAGATAGAATACTCATGCAAAACTCGGCAAAAATTATGCTAAAGCATGCGAGTAATTGCAAGAAAACTCGCCAAAATGCAAAAAAACTTCAAGCAAGTATAGTTGGAATACTAGCTTGAAAAAACTCATCAAAACGACATTTCTTTCCTTTTTGGATTTTGGTGAAGAAAACACAAGCATAGAAAAAAAAATTGCCATTTTGGAAAGGGTCCAGGAAGATGTAGCGTGAAAAACTTGCATGTGCCATAACTTTCATTACGTGGCTCTTGTTTGGTGTCGTTTTCTCTAAAAGTGCATATTTTCTCAGCTCTATGCAATGATGGCAATATTTTCTTATTTTCATAAAATCCATTTTTGCACCTTTTTGGACCAAGCAACTTCTTACCGATCTTATGAAAGAATCATGCAGTTTTGATAAACTTGTAGACAGTTAGTAATTAAAATATTGGGCAGCTTTCCAAAACTCTCGGCAGTACTGCATGTAAACTTGACAAGTATTCTCCGTGCTCCGGACTAATCACCCACGAAGAAGCGCAATGAAGTTGACTCAAAAAAGGCTCCAACGGACTTGGTTTTGTGCAATATAATCTCCGGCCGCACAAAAAAGTTGAGGCCACATGGTGGAGCTCATTGATTTGGATGAGATAGATCCATACAATGAGTGGACTTTGGCGAGAAGAGGAAAACCCCGTTCACAATGACAGCGGATTGCTTCTTTTGAGAGGAGGCTATGGAGGAGGAAGCACTAGCGAGGACTCCGAGGAGATATTGGACTGGATGACATCTTTGGAGGTGATCTCGAATACATACAAGCGAAAGGAGCCACCGGCACATCATCATCTAGTTCATGATCGAACTAGATTCGCACCTTCCTCTAGGAGGAGCGTGGAGAGCCTGGCCCAGTGTGGGGACTAGTATCACCCGGTTGTCGTATTCGCATGATGATGCGATTTTTGTATTGTATTTGTATTCAAATCTAATAGAAAACACTTCTCCAACATTTTATGGGCTCATTTAATACATTTTGTAGCTATGTGTTGCTTAAAATTTATGTTTTTAAAGAAATTTGAGTATTTTTTAAGTTATGAGTATTCCGAAATATTGGCCGAATGTTAATGAGGGTTTTTTTTGGTTTTCAGAGTTTTCTCTATGATTCTAAGTGTCTACATTATTGGGTATATGTGCCAGGTGAATTTAATAATATTTTGTTTGCTTTGCATGCAATAAACCCTCAAATTTTAGAGCAGCCGAGCTTTATAAGCATATTTTGGTGATAAAAATAAAGTATTCATGCCATAGACTCCATCTTTATGCTGAATTAATTCACTGTGAGTATTCATCATGGAGTGCTCAGTATTTAGTGAAAGGAAGTTGTCCAAATCAATATCGGATACATTGAACATCTCTTACGAATGAAAAGAAATTGCAGATCTACACAAATTGGGCCAATTGCTGAGGATTCCGGCATAATTAAAGAAAAGAGCCCCAGCTGCATTGTATTAAGCCACGGATGAAGCATGATGAAAGAGAAGGATCAAGCTGAATCATGCATTAGCTTCCATATTTATTGACATCAAATATCTGAGACATAGACCCGAACCCATCTAAGGTTAATTAATAGATCTAGAGCGAGAAGGGACATCTCTCATGCGGAAATTAAAAG